>JALGBA010004215.1:0-720000 GCA_023970755.1 Azemiops feae | reverse complement strand
TCAGAACTGTACACTTTGGTGTAAATATTCATGGGATTGAGCTATTGGACTAAGACTACTGAAAACAAGGACAAGAATAAATTAAGACTGTAAGCCACTTTTTCTGCAATAAAAGGTATAAGGTGAAGACCTGCAAACATAATGGATCCTTGCAATCAGTCCTTGGGTGAAGAATCACTGGATTTATCAGAGGCCAATCTATATTTGAAGTTAGCTCTTAAAGAAGAGATGTCGAGAAGAATAAGCAATTTTCCTTTGGGGATTGTGTCTGCACCACACTTCTGGAGAATGGACCAGAACAAACAACCAGGCTGAAATTGACAAAGACTAAATGGGATTTTATTCAGATTTGCATTTCAATGTATTTCAATGTGAATTAATTCATTAACTGTAGCTACATATTGTATAACTTTTTTCTTCTGAAACATAGCCAAGAGTTTAAGGAAAACCTAAGCCTTTTGATTGAATAACCAGGGTTTAGCTAGGCACCAAATGTGGTTTTGTTTCTGTTCCAGGCTGATTCTGTTTTAAATGACTTGAGTGCCAACATTCCCATTTATTTTGCTCTCTTTCATCACTCTATGTTTGCAAATATTAATAGAGTAATATTAAACCACTGGGCAGAAGAAAATGAATTTATTCAAAAGCCACCTTTTCTTCCAACTCTGTTGAATAGAAAATGAGAGTGGGAGAGACGAGGGCCTGCAGATCCACAGTTTTCTCTGACTTCCTTTCAGAAAATCTCATGTTGGGTTCATTCTCTGTGGTATCCTGGAAAAAAATTCCATAGTACTACAGTACATCATCAGAGGAGTCTTTTACACATATTCCTGTCTCTCTGCAAGATCATTCCGTCATATTCTAGGAAGCATAACATTTCTTGCTGGTATTACCAAAATCTTACTAAATACATTACTGATGTTGCTCTCCCATTTCCAAATTGTATCATTACCCAGAGTAGAATAGAAAGTAATGATAAATGTACCATCAGTTCTAAATTCTGGACTTTATCCTTTTACAAGACTGTTTTGACAAGTGTACGCTTTAAACGAATGCTTTAAAGTATACATCATTTATTTAGTACTTGTATTTGTTCTTTTGCTGTGTCCCATTATGCTTTCCTCTTCCGTTTGAAAGCAGAGGCCTCCAGATTCCTTCAATTTCTTCTTTCATATGAAAAAGATGGATCATCTTGAGGAAAGCTTATAGCATTAAGACAAGGCTCATTCTGCTTTTAGCTAGCAGAATGGGAGAATCTCCAAGTTAAGGAGAAGGTAATTGGCCAAATATAATGTACTTTACTCTTTGATCCATGAGGACTAGAAAGAAGGCACTTCAGTATTCAAGAGCATATATGCATGTGAATTTGTATGCAACCCATATGGTTATGTTTGAGGTGGGGGGAAAATTAACAGAATCAAAATGTTAAATGCAAACTGATAGGAATTTACAAAAGCAATAACATCTAAAATTGGCTGCAAAGGTTTGTAAGTAGAAGATCAAGAAAAATAGATAATAGATCAATTAGACAGAGATCCAGGATGAGATAAGAAACAGCTAGTAAACAGGATTTAGAGCTAGAATTAGACACCTCTGGGCAGAGAGAGGATATCCCAAGGAATAAAGAGGAAGAAATAAAGTCAGAAGAATTAGGAAGGCATGAAAATGGACTAAAGGTCCATATATGGAAGGGAGAAGGGAATCCAGCAGAAGGGGTTCAGCCAGGGTTAACAGCAATGGTTAGGAGAAAGATGGAATAGAAGAAAGGGATCTGAAGAGAGGAAGCCTAAAGTGATAAGAACCACACTGGAACTCCATCTTAATATCAAGAGAGAGAAAAGGGGGATTTGTGAATAAGGAAAGGGAGAAAGAAAAATGCACCAGACTTTTCCCTTGCAAGGCCCCTTTTCTGCATCAAACTGGGAGATGGGACAATCTCGAAGCAATTTTAGCTGTCAGTATTTTGGCCAATGGAAGAAGACAGACGTTGGATGGCTTGCCAGTGTTTAATAAGTGCCCAGTAGATCTGTTGTAGGATTGTGAGCCAGAAGGAGAAATGATTGGATCAAAATGATCTGGAGGAGGGGGAATTATGCAAAGAGGGTGGAGTTGAAAAATAAGAAAAACTGCTAGAAGAGACTTTTGTGGGGTTGTCGGTATGGGGTAAATAGGAGAAGGAAAGTGTGTTGGATATGTTCATCACTTCGAGTTACTTGTAAAAATAAAGGTGGGTTGTAAATAAAATAAACAAATAAATTAAATAAATAAATATCAAATGGTATTTTTTTGGGGTGAAGTTAAGGTATTAATACCTTCTTTACGTATTAATGCTATATTAGCCTCTATCCTAATATCTTTCCAGGCTGTAAAATAGAATTCATCATTTTGTAACAGTTATAATAATCCACCTTCAGAATATTTATAATAAGAGGCTGATAAACCATCTGGTCCAGGCACTTTTCCTATTTTTGCCTTTTTTTTTTTATGTCTTCAGAAACTTCCCTTATTGTTATAGGTCCATTCATGAATTGTTTCTTATTTTTCTGAAATTCTTTGGTGTTATTTTTGTAAGTATTCACCAGCCTTATCTAGGGAAGCGTCTTCTCCTCTGTATAATTTAGAATAATATTGATGACATTTTTTTCACCCTTGAATTGTCTATTATTATGGTGTTTTCATCTTGTAATTTTATCATCATTTTCTTCCTTTAATTTATATGGCAGCCATTTCCCTGGCTTGTTTGTAAATTCAAAATTCTTTTGTTTTGCATAGTTCATTTTACTTCCGTTTGTCTTACTTTTAACAAAGACAACTGTAACAACGGGTGTTAGATTTCAGTATTATTTTAATATGTCTAAGATGGCATGCGACCCTATATAAAATTGTATTTCAAAATCATAGAGAAATTTTAAATAAGAATACTTCTGGAGCATTCTTAGAAGTATCTGCCTAAAGCACCTAAAAGACACAGCCTCCAATAGTTATACAAGTGAGAAATATAGATTTCTCTTCAGATCTGAACCTAATTACAATATGACTTCTTTATATGTCCCAAAGGACTCAGGAAAATCCAAGTTTGCTGTAATAGTAAAATTTGCTCATATTGTTTATAAATGGCCTATGAAAGAGCGGGGATAAAAGAGAATAATATTAATTTTACCAAATTTAGGTTGGCCATCATGGATTCAAGGATCATCACAGTGAAAGAGAGAGAGAGAGAGAGAAAACGAATACACCCAGGAAAAAGGGAAAACCCACTGTGGAATGCAAATACTCCAACATATTCACACTCTGTGAATACAGATGAAAGAACAGTCAGAGAAAGATCAGACTGAATTCCTGAAATAGCCCCTTCAGTTTAACCTTCTTCTGATCAAGAAAAGGGGCAGAGATTCAAAGTTCTTGCCTTGGCAATAGAGGCCATCTGTCACTGATTGTGACTGTGATCTGTTTACTATTCTGTAGGGGAGGTTTGCTCAAGCCCCCATTCTCCCCCATGTCTCTTTCCCACTTACCCATGATCAGTCAAGGGGAGAGTGGAAAGAAAGCCTTTGAATTTTGAGCACAGAGTATTAAAAGAAAGAAGACAGGAGAAAAATGCCGCAGAGGTTCAGAATGGGGGTCTTTAAAACAGAGAGGTCTGCTTTTTTGCTATTGAAAAGCAAGTCTTTCAGAAAAGGAAAGCAAAGGAAGGGCTATCCCTTTCAGTACGGGTTCCCCCTCCTTTTCACTGCTGGTGATGGAGGAAATGTATTAGCCCAAGAATATTTGTTATCAGGAACGGTGAATAAAAGAACAACCTTGAGACAGTGAGAGGGAGCAAGAGGGCGTCTGTGATTCCCCAACAAAAGGCATACAAGTAGCAGTTGTACTCAGTCAAAGGGAGGATTCTTGGAGCAGGCAGGTGGCAGAACGAACTGGAGTAAATCATCTACTCCTTATCATAAATGAACACAATGTCCTTCATCCATGGAGGTCTTAGACCTAGAGACCATTTTGGGCAGAGCTGTATGAAGGAGGGAAGCTATTATAATTTATGGGTTTGAATTTTCACCCACAAGTTTGTGTTTTTGACAAGGCAGGAGCATTGTGTTCAATCAGTACATGAATAGGAGTTAGTTGTTCCACTTCTCCTCTAATGACATTTTCACTCAGGAGCTATGTAATCCTTGAGAAGGGAGATACTCTTGAAAGGAGGCTTGGGTAGTCAAAAACTAAATTAAAGGTGAATAAAGATTTGCACCAAACGTCTTGCACAATGAAAACAGTAAGCACATCATATATGTATAGGTTTCAGGCTATCAAAAATTAAAAACCAGACCATGGTAGCCATTGTTAAGCAAGCTCTTATTTGAACTGGTTTAGTGAAAAGGTTCTCTTCTCTGACCCAGGTTTTTGTTTATCAGAAAGATTTGTTATTTTAAACTACTTTGATCAACTAAAACTTGCATCGGATTAAATCAAGTTGAGTGTATTTATGTCAATAATCTCCAGCTTTGGTTCAACATCTTCTGTCCCCCACAGTTAGAATGATCTTTGGTTATCTGGGCTAAGGATAGGTTTAGGCCAAGATAAGTGGATGGCACCCAGATCCAGAAGGCTGATTTCTATCAATTGGCAATAATCTTAAGAGGCTTTCCTCCTGTCCTTGAGAGAAGGTAAAATTCATCCTCTAAAATTACATCTGTTCTAGCATGCTTGCTTCATCTCACCTGCAAATTTATACAAATTCAATTATTTTAAATTGATATGATCAATCAGCTAGTTAACAGCTGTACTTTGTGGTTTGTCCTGAATCATTCCAGTAAGGTTTTATTTTCAGTGATGCATTTGGTTCAGATAACTTTGTTAGTCTTTAGGAAAATGATGTGAATTTTTTTTTTCTGGGCAGCAGCTGTACTTTGGCTTGGAGTGGTGTATCACGACCACATTCCAAAAAACAATGGCTGATGCCAAGACAAAAACCGTGATTTCTATTTTATTTGCATTTACATGCAGTTAAAATTAAACATAATTTACATCTTCCTTTTCTTGCTAAAGAGCATTATATAAATGCCTTGATTGACCAAAACTAGTAGGGCAACTTATGAGCCTCTCGGGTGCTCATTGTAGCATAGAGAAACTTGTGGCTTGGAATGGAAGAGAAGTAAATAGTAAAGAGCATGAACGAACAAATAAAATGAAAGAAAAACAGATACATTGTATGCTCTGTAACCCTAATGAAAAGAGGAGGATAGTTGTGTTTGAAAGTGATAGTAGACTGAATGATTGAAAGTTAAACATTAGATAATGGATAAAATGTATTTGCTTTGGTAAACAGTTTTTTCTTTTTACTTAGAAAAATTTTACAGTATGCAGTTGCCTGTAAAACAGTCATTGGTAACATGATCTGTTGCAAATAATCAATATTTGTTCAAAGAAGCAAAAGGGCTGAATATAACCTCTTCTAAGAGTTGGATATGTTAAAAGAAACATAAAAGTAAATGAAATTGAATGAGTCTGGATTATTTAAGAAGTGGAGTTGGTAAAACAAGAAAAGGGTAGAATTCATGGTGAATGAATATAAACTGAATAAAAAAATTAATGATCAGGTGAATGTACTCTCCTGTGGAGAGAATGAATGAGGATCAAACTGAAAAACCAGTGTGATGGGAGAGTAACTAGGTCAAGAGGAAGCAGAAGAGTGAGTAGTTATGACTGATTCAAGTTGATGAGACCATGAAGAAGAGAGAGATGAGAAATTGAAAGAACAAAAGTCAGTCTTACAAAGCAATAATGGAACATGGTAGAAACAAAGATGGTTTCAAGGATGCTGAAGTATGGAAAAGCATAAGTGTTATTAGTGAAAATTAGATTCAGTGAAGTTTCCTTTTCTTCCTCTAACTTCTTGGGCTATTTCTTACCCCTTGCTGTATAATGCAGCTTAATTCAAAAGGAGATAATGTGATAGGTCTGCATGTAGGTAGGTATATATTTAGATATAATTAGATGATGACACTCCAGTCGTATAGTTGATAATTTCTCCATTTCTCCATTTTCCAACACATAAAAAAGTAACAATGTCTTAACAACACATCTGTAATAATTTGACATGACTTGCAGCTCAGTTTGTGAATACCTCATTAAAAGCTAACCCGTTTTAGTCAGTGATTTATCTCAAGATACTTCTGGGATTTCCCACAATTATAGGTTCATATTCCCATGCCTTCCGCCAAACATCATGTAGAATTTGCTGTGTTCTCGGCTTTCTATGCTTTTGATGGGAGGCCATTCCTCCCCCTGCCCATTTTTTTCTTTCCTAAAAGACTCCAATGCAAGCAAGCATGATTCTTAGGTCCATAGCAAATGTTTCACAAGAATGGGTCACTGCAGGCCATCTATATATTGTTTCCTTCCTCCTGTCAAGATGAATCTTGAAGAACTGTTTGAACATTGGTGCAGCAGCCTGTTTGATAGCTTCCCCTTGACAGAGCTTTAGTAGAGTTATAACTAGAGGCCACCCATCTTGTTTCTCTTGAATAAAGGTTTGAGCTTCAGCAAATTCATTCAGCATTATAATTTGCTCTCTTTTACTTTTTCTTTGAAGAGCAATGAAGAAGGGAACAAATGCTCCTTCACTTATTCTATGGAAGTTTTTAATGCTCTTTCCTATAGGCACAAAAGAAGCATACATTTGTCTCAATGGTAGCCTATCTTTGAACCGTGTTATCTAAAGAAGTTCAGAAAGTAATATCAAAGTGACTGTTGAAGTAAATCACCCTTCTGGGTAATGAAACAAAACACTATCAGTCTTTGAATATCTTTAACTGGTCTATGTTCATGAAGACTAGTTAAGAGTAAGAGATAATGTTCATCATAACGAGGGGAGCTTAATCAAATGAAGGTCTGGGTAAGATCCCCTCAGTTGAAGAGTCTACTTTGAAAGAATAGAAATACAATGTTTAATCATTCGTGAAATTTTAGTATAATTTTTAATAATAATAATAAAGGTACACTAAGATTGGAGAAAGCTGCCTAATCTGTTATTAACTTTCAGCTGCTCTCCAGGGTTTCACACAGAAGTAGAAAGATGTGTATTTTGCTTTATTACAGATCATAGAGTTCCTTATGAAGTTTCTTGACTGTTCAGCCTGAAGTGGACCCATCTGACTTGAGTATGAAATTCTAGGAGAAGAAAAGTCTTGTCATCCATACACTTGAAGAAAACGCTTTCTAATTTTGCTTTGAATGTTATTTTAGGCTGCAGTTCTCTCCTGATTTAATTTTGAGAAAGACATTGCCAAGTGAACATGTGTTGCTAGGTGAAATTTCAGTTCCAATTCTGTGAGGGTTTGGGTTTGCCTGTGTGTCTGTATAGCTGGTGCTGTTTGGAAGAACTCTTCATTAAATTTTTGAATTTTTTGAATCTTTAGGTGAATGTAATAACTCTACAGAATATATTAATTCCACAGTGCCTAGAATTAAAATTAATTGCAACTCTGGACATTGATCTCACTGGACTGTCTCATACAAAGTTATAATGGCTCCAAGTCTTTATGTGTTATGGTTTCTTGCCATAACTGTGCAGCACCAAATAGGTCAAACCTTGCTTCAGAAGTAACCGGATGCTGCTTTCTCTCTGTGTCTCATTTCTGTTTTGTTATTACCAAATAACAATTGATAGCTTCTTGGGGAAAAAAACACACCAACTACGAAAAGAGTTAAAGTCTCGAACAGCCAGAATTTTGAAATATGTCCAGTTCTGGAAACTATTTGAAAAATCATTGGAGCACTAATCTTTATTAAGCAATATTTTATGAAACATTACTTTTCATAATTCTTAATATTGTTTCTACACACGTATTTTTCTTCATTAAGTGATTTTCACCACCACCACCACCACCACTAAAATGTCTCTGTTTGATGTCTGGGAGACTTAGAAAAGAAATTCTAAGAGCCATGAAATTATATTTTTGATTTTTGAATCAAACGTTTCTCTGTTAAGATCTTAGGATGATACATAGGGTAGAAAGAAATGATTAAATACTTCATTGAAGAATTAGAATTGAATTGGGTCCTGGTGTGCAGCTGGCAGATGGTACCGTTCTATTAGCCAGCTAATACTTATATCAGCCCTAGTACTTTGCATCCAGGTTTGATGTTGTCAGGTCCATATTGAAACCCATGGAACTTTTGAAATCCATTGCTGATGTATACCTTCATGGAGTGAAGGTGTTGGGCGATTCTTCCTGCTGTTCCTGCAGCTTATTTTTAGGAACTAATGAAGTAGTAAAAAAGGAAAAAGGACTCATCTTTACATTATCCTTTGGTCAACCAGTATAGGTATGAATGAGAAGCAAGAAGCATGGAGGTAGATAAATGATAAATACATGCAAACTCTTATAAATCTTGAAGTTGGAGCTGGTGAATCTGGACCCTCCATAATGTTTTACAATGGATCTCCTGGAATAGTCCAAAAAAACCTATAGCTAGAAGAGAAAACGTGTAACTACCACAGAAACAATCCAAACAGCCATTGGATAGCAGCCATAAGATACAGAAAACTCTGTTACTATTAACTAGTAGCCTCTGAGTTTCTGAAGTGCAGTTCGGGTAATCTAAAGGAGGAAGACCCACTTGATACAAGAGGAAGATTTGCCACTCATACTGTTGCTGTCTCCACCAGTATCTCAACCATTCATTATATCCCACATCACTTCTTACCCTTATTCAACAGCCATCTATTTATTTGTAGAGGCCATTCAGGGACAAGGGGAACTGGGAGTTGCTTACAAGAGCTGCCTATGTAGTACTTTACAATGCATGGATTTGATAACCACTTTATAGCAATGTTCATAAGCATCCTGTGGGCTCACCAAGAAAGCCACAGGTCTTGGCCATAATTTATTTTATTAGATTTATTAGACATTTTTTATCCTGTCTATTACTTTTATAAGTAACTCAAGGCACAGAACATGCCTATTACTACTTCCTTCTCCTGTTCTCCCCACAACAACAACCCTATGACAGGAGGGGAGGGGAGCTGAGAGAAAGTGACTGGCCCAAAGTCACCCAGCTGGGTTTCATGCCTAAGTTGGAACTAGAACTCACTCTCCTGGTTTCCAGACCAGCACCTTAACCACTACATCAAACTGGCTCTCACAATGCTCTGGACATTGAGTTGGAAGGCAGTGACTAAGGACTTGTTCTCAGTTTGCTACCTCTTCTTTCACAGTGCTTGAATCAGCTATTATATTTCACCTAATAGTAGGACTGGTGCTTTATATGCCTTTATTTCTTCTCCAAAGCTCAGTATGATATAGATTGCAGTCCCCAAAGCAATTATTTTAAATTATGTACTTAACATTTCTCTCAAACATATCTACTATAACACAGAACACTTTTTGGGTGCACTGTTGGCCCTTATTCAGGCCCAAATCTTTGTCATTTTTTGCAATATTAGAACCTTGATTGACACCCATTCTTACCATTGAGTACTGAGGTCTTGCACCTTAGACCTGCTCAATTTCTTGCTCAGTTTGCCTTTTCAGCATTCAGTTGGTTCCATTTTATTTAGGCATTAGTCTTTAAATACCAATAAAATGTATGTTCTTTGTGTTACTTAATTTAGTCTATGCATTTGCACACATATACTTGGAGCAAATTATACCTGAATGCATATTAGGTAAATTCTCATTATAAATTGATTTGAACAAATTTCTCTTCCATTCCTACTGACAATCATTTGGGCAAATATACAGTACCTGAGCTTATATGATTTAAATAATAGTCATTGTCTGATCATGCTTAACCTGCAAGATCTTGCAAAGTTAAGAAGCCATAAGATACAGCTGTAAGCCACTGTCAGATTCAGTTGATTCACAGAACAGAATGTCTGACAATTTAACTCCAATCAAAGGAAGTAGAAGACAGATGGATTTGATTCTTTCTCCCTGGCTTCCGTTCCTGGAGAAGATGAGATGGAAATTGCTGAGATCATGGATGCTTCCGCCTAATCATTAAGTTTTACTCATATGCCAGGCCTCTGAATCAAATATAAGATTTTCTTTTCTTTTCTAAATGGCAGTAGTTGTGCCTATCCATTTATAGAACTCCAAAAGTCTAGTACAGTAATGCTATTATTAGACCAAGAGAAGAATCACAAAAGAACAAGATAGCTTTCAGGTTCTTCTAATTCTTCTTCATGCTGAAACTTTAGCTAACAAGAAAGGATGTGGAAGAGAGAAAAGCAAAACCTGAGCAAGACATTACATATCTTGGCAAGTTTTCTATTGGTAACATTTTTACAACAGGGGGGATAATGCAGTTGAATGTAGCCTTTTGCATTTTCAAAAATCACATTTTCAAACCAGTGGATTTATAAAATGTAAAATCTCACCGCATGTTGATAGGTGTTTGTATTTAATTTTTTTTTGCACCTGGATACAGGTGCAGGAATGCAAGCCATCTTAACTTAATGATGCTGTATCAAACTGATTTCTTCACTTCAGACAAAAACCAATTCAAAATTTTGAGCAGGTGTTTGAATGCTGGCCAACTGAAAGGAACACATCAAACAATTTGCCTTGGGGCATTTAACACTTGATTCATTCCCGAGTAAGTGCAGAAGAAGACATGAGTGAGAACGAGCCTACCTTTCACTTATGGAAAGTTCATTCTTCAAATTTATATGGTGAGTGCACTGTGGATGTATCCATTTTCATATTATTTGGGGGTTGTAACTCCTATCATATGCAGTTTCTTTTGACATGGCATTACTTTCTTTGAGGAAGTTTTCTTTTCTCTTACCAGCCTAGCCTATGCTCTGGGATTTTCTGAAGTTCCTCCATCTACATATGAATCAGATCTGATCTGCTTTACCTTCAAACCCATGCAAGATCAGCAGGGTGATTTGTAATTCTATATAGTCTCAATAATGGTATCCAAAAGAAAGGTTGGATTCTTAGGGACATATGTTCTTCTATATGTTATTTGGGAAGCACATCTGTCCCCAAACAAAAGATCTTCCACATCGAATTTCCAATTGAAGTCGCTTCCCAAGGAAGCTTACTATGAGAAAGAGTTGGAAGGCCAATTATCTCTCTCTTTCTTTTTGTAGGCATTTGGGGAACTCTTGAATTATATGATTAAAATGCATTGTATTGTGTGATATCAGAAAAATGGTCCACCCTTGACATGTCAGCTACTGTATTGCTGAACATGATAGTCATAATCACAAAAACAATCTAGTCAACCCATGATGGCTATCTAGCCTTCAGAGGTTATCTCCCAAATGTGCTCAGGAGTGCCCAGGAGCACAAATTTATATATTTATTTTATTGTTTGAATCCCACCTTTATTATTTTTACAATAGAGTTAGGATTAAGTTACATTTTTCATTTCCAACATACCTTCCTATTCTGATTTCCCCCACAACAACAATCCTGTGAAGTGAGTTGGGCTGCCAAGGTCACCCAGCTAACTTTTATGGCTAAGGTAAGACTTGAACTCCCTTAACCACTAAACTAAACTCCAATACCCCAAAGTAATGTGATCCCAGGAGAAAAATGCATCTACTTTAAATGTTCAGATTGGTCCTTGTTCATATTCCTTCATGCCTTGGAGTTTGAATCTGAAGCTCAGTAGGAGATTTTGCCCTCTCACTGCTTCTCAATTTAACTTACCTTCTTTTTTTGTGAGGACAAAATGAAAAGATGGAACATCAGGAATTCCGCTTTTGGCTCCTGGAAACAAAGAAGATAAAAGGGGAGATCAAGTAAAATAGTAACAAATTATGCAAGCAAGCATTAAACACATTCTAAGGATTTTTAATGTTGTTACTAATTTATCAAATAGGAAGCAGCTTGTCAACTTTATTGAAAATAGGAGTGACTTTCTCCTGGTTCAGCTTGATTGATTGTCTTTATATACAAGTTACATTGAAATGATTCAGAAACACAGAGGAAATGTAACAAGTCAGGTCAATGGGAGGAGTAAACAGCCAAAGTTAAATCCTCAAGAATAACCTAGATCTGTCTTTAATTATTAGGTACACAGTCATGTAGGAACTCAATCCATAATTGCAAAAAATAAATAAAGGCTGGTATGTGTGCATGCACACTCCCTGTCTCCCAGACATACCTAGAATACAGTATGTTTTATGGTGATCTGATGTTGATAATTTTATATGACTTGAGTTAATCAGTGCATCCTATTGATTTTGACAAGTAACTTCAGGTGCTCAAAATATCTTTTCTTTTCAAAGATCTCCTGTTGCTTGGCCAGAGACAATTTCATTCGAATTTCACTGTATGTGCGCAATTTCCTTGCCTAATATGCTTATGAATCTTTTAAGTGCTATCTCTCTGTGGTTATGTATACTATTATCTTGTGCAAATTTACTCAAAAGTAAATCCAAATATGTTCAGTAAACCTTATTCCCCAACAAGTTTAGGTAATTCTGCACAGTTAGGCTCAGTAATGTAAGGATAGTAATATAATCATCAGTATCAGAACACGTTATTTATATTTTAACTTTGATCAGAGATGGACCATTGTCAACAAATAGTCAGATATCCTAGAATTCTTCCCCAAGTCTAGGAAATCTGAATATTCTGCCGGCTGTCCTTAAATTACTTGACTTTGAGGCTGTTTGTGTCATTGTTCCAGGGTGAAGATGATGTTTGATGGCAAGGAGAGCTTTATTGTAGCTGCTATAATAAGGGCAGAATCTCTTTCTTCCATCTGCTGCTCTTATCTTTCAACGCACGCTCTCCTCGGCTGCCATTCTACAATTGCAGGAAGAGATATATCATCTGAAGAAGCAGAGACAAATATTTGATTTGGATGATTATCCTGCAGGTGTCTCATCATCACTGTGGTGCAGAGATTACTAATTATTTCCCTTCAATTTGTGTACATTCTACAGTAAATAACATGTATAAGATGACATCAGTCATTAAGATTTGGATATGTGTGGCCAAATTCATCCATACAGATTCCAAAGGGACAGCCAAGAATCCCTTTCAGGATTTCTTCAAATGGGTTTAAATTAAAATCAACTTCTATACTAATGGTAACGTGGAAAGAAGAAATAGAAGTTTAGTGATGTCCACTAAGAAGGTTTGGAATACTGACAGTTATCATTATATTGCCCGAGATACCATTGACTTGAGATTTTTTTGATTAGGTGAGGTAGGTAGTCTTGAGATGGCTTGAGGCTGCTTTTGAAATTTTCCTCCTTTGATAGATTATTTGTCAATGTCTCTTTGGGAGCACCTAGCAACCAATTAAGACACTCATACTTTGCAATGTTTCTCACAGCTTTAGTTTATTTTATAACTTCTATAGTGCTACATTATTGTGCTCAGAGTGATGCACAGATACCAAAAGCTAACCTGATGACCTGCCTAAAGCCAGTTAATGAGATCATTCCAGAAGTGAGAGTAAGAGAAAACACAATTAATTTAAATGAATTGAAGTTTCCTGGGCCAGATGGATTGCATTCAACAGTACAGAAGCAATTAGTGAAGGAGATGGCAGAACTACTTTTGATAATGTTTGAGAACTCCAGGAAGAGGGGTCCCAGAAGAATGAAGAACAAATGATGATGATGATGATGATGATCTGTTGCATAGTCAACGATATATTTAGACTGAATTGGGTATTTTTATCTACCCATTGAGTCCCTTCCGAAGAACTGAGGGTGGCAGATATTGATGTTTGATGATATTAAAGGTATTGCCATAGGATGTAAGCTGTTCCAAATAAAGCTGCCTTTTGCAATTAACTGATGGTGAATTTGTCAATGCCAATGCAATTCCAATTATTTGGGAATTGCACCCAAAGCACCTATTACTATTCATACTATCTTTGCTTCTTTGTTTCTTTTTTCTTTTTTGCCACAGTCATTCTATTTGCAGGTCTTTGTACAGTATTTTGCAACTTTCTTTTGCAAGAGTTCTTTCTCTTCTATTCTGCTATCTCCACTACCCAGACTTTTTTTTTTATCTTTCTTATTGACAATTGTTAAATATGGGATATTATGTGGGAGGTGTTCGTTGGTTTGAATTCTCAAGTCTCAAAGCGTTTTAGCTTTTTCATGTTCTATTATTTTGTCTATTTTGTGATCCCACCAATTCTTGCTTGCAGAACAAATGGTATTTCTTGCAGATATTCCAATGCACCATTGTTGCTATGTTATTGTGTCATTGTTTGCAGTCAGTTTGTGCAATCTTCTTGCAGCAGCTAATTATGTGGTCCACTGTTTTCTTCAGCTTCTTTCCAGAGGTGGCATTTGCTGTCTGTTGCTATCTTCCCAGTACTGGCTTTATAAGTATGCCAGTTTGATATCTATACTGGGCAAGGTTATTATCAGACTATCAAGAGGCATGATTGTGAACACTTGAATAGATGTGCTACAATTAACAGAAGTCAGCACGAAATTGTTGCAAAAAAAAAAAGTATGCTATATTTCCTTTCAGAAAATTACTAGCTTAGAGAAATGTCATAGATATAGTGTTTGTAGACCACAGCAAAACTTTGACAAAATGCCTTGTAATATTCTTCTTAATAAAAATGATAAAATATGGGCTAGGACTCAGGAGTAGGCAACCTTGGCTCTTTTATGACTCGTGGACTTCAACTCCCAGAATTCCTGAGCCAGCATGGCTGGCTCAGGAATTCTGGGAGTTGAAGTCCACGAGTCATAAAAGAGCCAAGGTTGCCTACCCCTGGGCTAGGTGATACTGCTGTTGGATGGAATTTACAATGAACAGAATGGCTGCACCAAAAATTCCCCATTAATACTGTAGCTCTACTTCAGTATTGAGTGGAGTGTCACAACGCTCTCTTCTGACCCTGTATATTCAACATTTTCATTAATGTCTTCGATGTGGGAGTTGAGGTGACATTTATAAAGTCTGCCAATAGCACTAAATTGGGAGGGGTGGCTAATATTTAATTGAAAAAAAAGAAGTTTTAGAAAAATCTACACAGGAGGATTGAATAATTGAATGGAATTTAACTGGAAGAAATATAAAGTGCTGCATATGGATAGGAAAAACTGTAAGGTACAAGGCGCA
This sequence comes from Azemiops feae, assembly GCA_023970755.1. Taxonomy (NCBI): domain Eukaryota; kingdom Metazoa; phylum Chordata; class Lepidosauria; order Squamata; family Viperidae; genus Azemiops; species Azemiops feae. The sequence goes on along the minus strand of JALGBA010004215.1, from coordinate 704,938 downwards.
ACATTGTAAGGCATCAGGGAGGCCTGACTTGGCAGAAGCATATGTGAAAGGGATCTTGAAGTCCTTGTTGGCCACAAGTTAAACATAAGGTAACAATGAGATATAGGTGCTAAAAAGATCATTGCTACCTTGGGGGGACATTCATAAGAGCATAGAGTCCTGATCACAGAGAGTAATTGTTTTACCCTACTCTGCCCTGTTCAGACCCCAGCTCTGTGCACCACAGTTCAAAACAACAATGAAAGATCAAAGCAAATACAATGAAAGACTAACAAAATGATAGTTTTGAAACCAACCATTATAAGTGAGGGGAGAAATGACAGTGGTCTTCGAATATAGGAAGACTTTTATGCACTTCCTATTGCTCCAGAGGGCAGGACCAAAACCAAAGGATTAAAAGCACAAAGAAGAACGTATAGACTGCATCTGTGAAAACTGTCAACCAATGCAGCTGGCTGTCACATGAAATAGTGAGTCCTCCTACTAGACTTTTTTTAGCAGAAGTTGGATGGTCACCTTCAAAGATGCTCTAGTGGATTTTATATTAAGCAGGGTAGGAATTTGATAACATCTAAGCTATGATTCTATGGGTTATTCAACATAATTTCACTTTTTGTACCTCAGTTGAAAGGTAATTTTTCCTTATAGAGCAAGATTGAAACCTACCTTATTGCAATCAAAGCTAGCTTTCTCATTTTTCATGATTTCAGTGCCATTATAACTTCCAGGACCAATTTTGAGTAAACTTTGAAGCTAACTAAGGCTTTTGTAAAGTGCATATCATACCAGAAACAGGAAATGTAGAATGCAAGAAACTGTGATATAGAGCCCAGACAGTCCCCAACATACAGGAATTACAATCCTCACATGGATGTCCTAGGTATAGCCCTTGGCACCATAACAAAGAGTGATGAAATATAGCCCAGATTCCCAGGAGGGAGGAGTGTATTTCAGATGACCAAGAGACAACTCAGTGTAGATAGTTTGTGTGAGAGAAAGAGGGTGAAGACAGCTCATCCATAATAGTTCCCAGAATATACGCAATATGGGAGTGGTAGTTTGCTTTAGTTTGAAACCTATGATTTCTTTCCAGCAGCCCATCGAATATCCAAAAATTACATGTTCAGTCAACCTACACTTGAAAACATTGTCAAGAAAAGACATGAAACCAGGTAATGTGTGTAATGGTACCTCAAACTCCAAAGAGGATTAATATTAGATTTTCCATTTCAAACTCCAAAGAGGATTAATATTAGATTTTCCATTTGCTAGAAGAGAAGAGCCACATAACATTTGGTTCAATCTAGAAAGGGGTCTCCAAACTTGGCAACTTTAAGACTTGTGGACTTCAACTCGCAGAATTCCCCAGCCAGCCATGCAAGTCCACAAGTCTTAAAGTAGCCAAGTTTGGAGATCCCTTATCCAGAAGTATAGAGTTTGGAGAAGCACCATGCATTTTGCTGCACCGGTAATCTGACCTTTTCTACTTAGTGCCATAATTCTTGACCTAATAAATATGATGCTAATCTGGCATATAAATAACCAAACAAATAGGTGTTTCGGTATCACATAGCTGATGCAAGAGGATGCTTCTGAACTTTTTGGCTAAGATTAAGGATAGAAAAGTTTAAAAGGAGTTCCAATTCCACCTGTCAACTCTTTGAAATGATCTAAAAGATAAAGATCTTTGCAACAACACCCAGTTGGAAGAGCTAGATCTGAAGTCTTAAGCATCCTTTAGATTTCTCCTTAAGTTGTTATATTATTCCATCTCTGTGAGGACTTTTGATTGATTATGAACCATCAAGGCAGTATCAGCTCTTAGTGATCACATCAATAGATGTTTTCCTTGACATTGTGTCCCCAACCTAATCCTTCAGGTCTTCCTACAATGCACCCATTGCAACTGGACTTGTATCCATCCACCTTGCTGCTGATTATTCTCTTCTTCCTTTTCCTTCTAATGCTTTCTTCCCAGCATTAGAGCCTTGTATAAGAGCTACAGAGGAATAAATCAATGTGTTTTGATTTGTCTTATCTTTTTAAAAAGATATTTTTATTGTTTTAAAATAATGACAACAAAGGAAAAACAAGAACACAAAGATAGTTATGCTAAAAATACATTGTCAAAGAAAAGAAAAAAAATTCTCCTGTTTTAAATGTATCAAGTCTTAAATTTAGCTTAGGCTATTACAATATAATTTTGAGGATTTTTTTTTTTTCCCAAAAAAAAGCAACTAAAATTGGTAAGGCGATTTCTGTAGTATGTACATTTTTCTTAACTATTTGTACCTAATACACACAATCACATATGCAATTTCTCCAATTCATTTGACTACATTCTTTTCACCATGATGAATATTATGCAATTATTACCCTAGTGTATATATTTAGAGCGATGGAAATTTAGCAGGATTTGGAGAAGCATGGGTTTTTACGCTGTAAAACTACATAAATGTGCATGAAAATGTGAACCACAACCATTTTTCTACTATCCCCAGTGTCAAAGTGTCACTTAAGCTTGTAACGTTTGCCCAGCGTAGACTGCAAAATCAATGTGTGTGTGTGAACAACATCAGGTAAGCCTGAGAGATATTTGAATGTTATTTATTTATTTATTTGGATGCATATTCCACTTTTCCACCAAAATTGTAACCGGGATGGCTCTATTTCTTCATCAGTGTCTGATTCAGCTCTACTATACATTCACGTTCATTCAAAGGCAGTCACTACAACAAAAGACAAAATGCTCTTTAAAAGCTAACCTGAATATGTTCATTTGTTGTAACAAGGGGGGTTTGAGGGGGGGAGAGAGAGAGAACAGAGAGAAAGAAATAGAGAAAGAAAGAAAGAAAGAAAGAAAGAAAGAAAGAAAGAAAGAAAGAAAGAAAGAAAGAAAGAAAGAAAGAAAGAAAGAAAGAAAGAAAGAAAGAAAGAAAGAAAGAAAGAAAGAAAGGAGAAAGAGAGAGAAAGAGAGAAAGAAAGAGAGAGGGAGAAAGAGAGAAAGTGAGAATAGCAAAAGAAAGAAAGAGGGAGGAAGGGAGAAAGAGAGAAAAAGCAAGAAAGTGAGAGAGAAAGAGAGAGAAAAAGAGAGACAGAGAGAAAGTTCTGGTGAATTGGACTCCAGCAATCAAACCCATTACAATTTTGGTCATGCAGCCTGCCTAATTTGGGAGGAAAACAACCTCTCCCATCCACTCACTATGTCCAATAGCTCTTCTGCAGTCAATTAACTAAGGACAACTGATTATACTGAAACTGTATCTGCTTCTTTTCATAAGCAGAGGTTGTTGACGGCTGACAGGACTGTACACACCGCTGCTGGCTGAAGCTCTGGGCTCTCATCAAGGCTATGCAGCTGCCAGCAAAAGGTGGGGGCAGGAATCTCTTCTTCTTACTGCTCTGTCCCCCTTCCCTTTATTTGTCACTACACCTTCAACAGGCTGCCTTTTGTCATTGCCACTGCTGGAAACATTCAACACCAGGAGCCTTTGGTTGGCCAGCATTCTTCACATGTGCACAACTGATTTGATGTTTGGACATCAGACAACTGTTTGCCTTCCCCAAGACAGGCATAAGCCTAGATTTAAAGAGTGGGGATTGTACTAAAGAACGCTTCTTGGGGGACAGGTAGATGGGGAAGAGCAGGAAAATTGCTGAAATAAATTAAAACTAAAGGAGTAAATCCAAAGATGTAAGCTGGGATGTTCAGCTAGTTGGTCTATTGAGTTCATAGATGGAAAGGGATTAATTTATCAGCTGTGGATGGTATTGGCATCACGTCTAAAAAAGAGAGAGAGATGACTTTGCTCCTCAGTGATGAAACTGTGGCTCAGACATTTTTGTGGAAGTCACAATGTAGACCTTAATCCAGCCCTTAATCTCTCCACAGGGGTGGAGGCTATTGTGCCAAATCCTTATTCTGTGAGGTGATGTTCTTCTCAAGGGCTAAGTACTAACCCTGAAGATGAGGATCAGGAATAGGGGAGTGTCTCCGGTTAATCCTTGATTGTGATTTGTGGGCTCCTTTCAGCAGGTTAATTTAAGGCAGGAATATTCTCAGAGGAATAAAGCATGAACTAATCTAATTATAGGCCTTTTTTCTTATTCAAAAATCACTTCCGATCAGGCAATGCCTTGGGAATTGCAGGATGCATTTCACTATTTTCTCTGGCTTGGATCTGATCTTATTTTAGCAGTGTTAATTTAGCAACAGAAAGGACTTGATTCCTGTTTTGTTTCCTTCTTTTTAGCTGCTCAGGGATGCTGCTAAAGGATCACATCAGAGGTAAAAATCTTTCCTGTACCTCTTTGATCTACATTATGAACACACCTTGCCATTTTTTGTGTTAGAGATTGGAGATCTCTCTCTCTCTCTCTCTCTCTCTCTCTCTCTCTCTCTCTCTCTCTCTCTCTCTCTCTCTGATCTATCTATCTATCTATCTATCTATCTATCTATCTATCTATCTATCTATCTATCTATCTATCTATCTCCGTCTCCATCTCATTTTGGTCTTAGTTGTGGCACTTGAAGCTGGTAAAACATGACTTGAGCAATGTCAACATAACAGAACCTGAACTGCTTATTATGTAGCTAATACTCAAAATGCCAATCCCCCGTTAACTTAAATTGCCTCTCCCCCACCCCACAAACTAATTACAAGCTAGACAGACCAATTTATCATTGCCTTAATGAAATGTTGAGAGATAGTCATATTGGCAAAGCCCTTGTAGAAAATGTCGCTATGCTAGTCGGGCAGCTCTGGGAATATCTCAGGGGTCATCTCAGGGTGCTCCAGTGTGTCTTAAAGAAATGGTCAGCAAAATCCCCCAGCATGGTACGTAAGGTACGTAAGGTACGTTGTGTAGCAAAAACATCCATTCATTCTTTTCTAAACTAATTGTCCCTTTGGTTGTTCACGGTGCTTCAGTGTGATAGGAAAGTGTTACAAGAGGCCCACATTTGCTCCAAGCAAAGAGATTGGCTAATCATACAAACCCAGAAGCACCAGAAGGAAAGTGGTTCTGGTTTTGCTCACATAAGAGCTTTGATTCAAGTTCACCTTGTGCAAAAGCAGAGGAACTGATTAGTCCCCCGAGGAAAACTGGGTGGGTGAGATGCAGAAAGCCAGAAGGAGATTTGAGTGCAAATCCAAATGTCGATTTGTAGACATAGCAAAGAGAGCCTGCTGCTGACAGGCTGATTTATTGGATTCTTCCATTTAATCACTGCCGGCCTATGGCCAAACAGATCTCCAGCAAAGCTGAAAGGCAGCCGAGGGAAACAGGCTTATAAGCATAAAGCCGCATAATGGTGTTCAATGAAGTGTGAGACTTTTAGTTCAGTCTCACTGAGCCAGCCGCACTGCCGGAATGTCAAAGAGGGATTGTGGGTGGAAAAATTATGGATTTAAACTGCTAGCTGTAAATGAGGTCAATATGTCTGGTTCATAAACAGTCCGAGCCTATTCCAAGAATGCAGTGAGGGGGAAAATTAGCGTGAAGCCAATGCTGTAGACAAACCTCATTGAGATATAATTGCGGCTATAAATACAAGCGAAAAGCTTACTGTGTGCAATAAAACACAGACAAGCTTTTTTTTTTAATCTCTCCCCCTTCCATTCCTCTCCTTTGATTCTATGAATTTGTTAAATGTTGTGCATCTATAATCAACTGCCCCCTGCCTTCCACCTACACCCCCCCCTCCCATCATTCTCTTGTGACATCCAGTGTTGAAATTAATTGAGTGTTCTTGATCTCCCATTCCATTTTATTCAGCGGGGATTAGAGGAGAAAAAAGGGGAAAAAATCAAAAGAGCACGTCTGAAGCATTGACTTCCTCCCCGGCTTTTCTCTTTGAATCAAGTTGAAATGGGTTTTTTTTTCCCCCGTTTCTTAATAATAATAAAAAAAGGCACTGTATCTTTTTTAAAATAAAATTTTTAAAAAATAGAGATTTTTTTTAAAGCCTGCTAGATTGTTTAAATCTCAATGTGTCTCAAGAGAATGCCGTGAAATCAAAGGCAAGATGATGTACCTCGTCTTTGCTCATGAAAGATTTATGGTAAAGCAAGATAGAAGGGGTGTTTCCTGTTTTTAATGAAACACCTCCTCCCGTTCTCCCCCAATCAACGTAGGCCCCTCATTACTGCCTGCTCTGTCTTAAGCTGAAAAGGGAGGGAAAGGCGAACAGATGCTAGGAACTTGATGCACTCAGAATCCAATACAGTAATAAATTAACGATAATCACTGCAGTCAGGTGGTGTTTCCCCTCAAGTCAATTGATTTAAACAGCAGCAATTTGGCTAGTAAGGCTAGTCCTCTTTAAGTGAAAGCCATTAATATAATAGCATCGGTGTCGAAAGGAATCCATCTGGTACTAGAGCCATTCCCGGTCAGTGGTTTAATAACTGAATGGGGAAGCCCTCAGTGCACAACATCCAAATAAGGACGGATTGGTGATTACACTCAGGAGTGAAAAGGGGGGGGTGGATGGTGGAGGAACAAGATATTGATACGAAAATAATACTTCTCCCTTGTCATCTAGACCATGTGTGTCCAACCTGCAGCCCACAGGCTGCATGCAGCCCTGGATAGCTAGTAACATGTTCCACCAAGATCATAATACATACACACACAAATACACACATGAATTTATTTATTTATTTATTTGTATCCGATCTTTATTATTTTTACAAATAAGACAGAGAACATGTCCAATACACCTTCCTCCTATTATTTTCCCCACAACAACCACCCTGTGAGGTGGTTGGTCTGAGAGACAGTGGCTCGGCCACAGTCACCCAGATGACTTTCATGGCTATGGCAGGAGCTGAATTCACAATTTCCTGCTTTCCAGCCTGGTGCTTTAACCATTAGACCAAACTGGCTGATATTATATATTTTATGTGTGGGCCAAGACAATTCATCTTCACTCAACATGGCCTAGGCAAGCCAAAAGGTTGGACTTGCCTGATCTGGACCATGCACTGCCTCTCTTGAAATCTCTTCATGAATTTCCCTTCTTTTTTCCACCTTTCACACTTCCATCCATGCCTTTTGAAGCTCTCCAAGTTGCTCCCTCCATCCTATATTTCTGTCTCCACGTTCCTAGAACCTTTACCTTTGTTGCTGGGTGCAAAGGGCCTGTCAAAACTCTCCACTAAATTTGTGAACAGAAAAAAAAAAAACAAGAAGTGAACAATTTCTTCAGATTTATTTAGGAGAGGAAAAATTCTCCCGCAGTATCCCAAAGACAGAACTGTCCTCCACTTTGCAGTGACAGTAGTATCCCTACTTGAAAAAATTCAATCCATAGAGTTTCCATAGGAAGTCTTCCTCTGGGATGCAGTGAAAATGTGAGAAGCCAGAGCAACTGCTAAACAGTATAGAAAAGACGGTACAATCAAAGAAAGCCTTAAACAGTCAGCCAAAGGTTGCCCTTACAATTTCTCTTAAAGAATGTTGCCAGATTACATGCTGTGTTTCATGGCAATCAACAGTTTTGAGATTTATGGGCCAAAATTGGTCTGTATTGGCTATCAGTTGATCAGTCTTATTAGTCCATTCACCTTATATTTCCCTGTTCTATATAGAAGTCAGTGAGATTTGGAACAAAGTGTTGAAGGACATGAAGATGTTGGAAGCATGGTCAACTGAGCTGAACTTACTTCCTTCCTTCCTTCCTTCCTTCCTTCCTTCCTTCCTTCCTTCCTTCCTTCCTTCATTCATTCATTCCTTCATTCATTCATTCATTCATTCACTCTCAGGAAGGCTGACCATACCTAAGCTGCCTTTCCCCAACAGAATGAGACACTAGCAATCTAGACCTAACTTGCAAAGGAAGGATTTTTAAAAAACATAGCTGCGTAAGTAAGGTTGGCTAAATGTCTTTATCGTGTCATTCTCCATCTAGCATCTCTAGTTAAGATATGACAGGTAGTAGAGGAAATGACAGATCTGCTGAAGATCTTAAAAGCCATGAGAGTCAAAGCAAAAAACTGCTTTAGATAGATAAATGACCTAGACTGGCATAAGACAAGAAAACATTTGCTTTCTAATGGATCGTTCTAATTTGCTTTCTAATGGATCTAGGAATCTGGTGACATGTCCCAAGTTTATTCCATTACAACTTCTTCTTTTTTTCATATAACTTTCATGGGTTTTTTTTCCATTAAAACCCAAAGTAGCCATTACTGATTGGCATCTGCAACAAGAGGCAGGGGAAAAAATGGGCCCAATGGCATCTTGTGCAAACTCTGTGACTTACACATTTGAGTTTCATGTTCAAAAACCAATACAAAAAGCTAGTGTTTGCATCCACACTGAATTAATGTGGGTCACAACCTTTTCTCAATATACTGAAGATTGGCTAGAAAACGAGTTTAAAACAAAAGAACCAAAATAAATAACAGACATCCCCTAACCTATTCTCCCACAGTTTTCCACATGCTTTTCCTGCCATTCATTCATGCTGCCAAGGAGCCCTTAGACCAGGGGTGGGCAGCTATGGCCCCTTTATGACCTATGGACTTCAACTCCCAGAAGTCCATGCTGGGAGTTGAACTCCACAGGTCATAAAGTGGCCATAGTTGCCCACCCCTGTCTTAGAAAAGTGAATCCTTCTGTGTCAAAGTAGTGCTTCTGTTCACAGGAAAATAGCCAGCCATTCATTATGTTTGGAACTTCCTGCCCGTACCATTTTGTTCACCAAGTAACTGCTTAGCATTTGCTGAGGATTTCTTGTGCCCTGAAGCGGATTCTAAAGCAGGCCTTCTTCTCACTTTATATAGAGCCCAGGTCAAGTTTCTTACACTTTGGCACACACTCTATTAATGAAGAGTGAGCCTACTTCCAGTGAGCAGAAAAAGTACACTGTGGCTCTGCATTGCATGAAATGCCCACTCAAGCTTTTTACTCTTCTGCCCTCAAAGATGTTTGCCTCTCATGGTTGATCTTCTTTTAAAAGGCTCCATAGCATAGCAGAACACACAAGGTGTTCTGATCTTTGTTAGAGCTTGCCTAGAAAATCACACTATCTAGAATTCAGATAAAAAGTAAATGAGGATGGCAGGCATTCTGTGGGCAAAACAATGTAGGGTTCAGCTAGTAGTAGGGCACAATTGTTGGTAGAGAAACAATAAACATGAAATAACCCTAACTTTTCACTTGCAGCTTTTTTACTGCTCGTCTGTCATGGTAAGCAGAGATCAAATCATCAGTTCTAAAGCAAATCAACCCTGAATGATCTTTGGAAGGAAAGATATTGAAGCTGAAGTTCAAAGTATTTGGCCAGTGAAGAGAGGACTCATTGGAAAGGAACTGGGAAAAATTGAATGCAAAAGCAGAAGGGGACAGCAGAGGATCAGATGGTTAGATAGTATCACCACAGTGAACATAACTTTGGGCAAACTTGGTGAAACAGCGGAAGACAAGGGAGCCTGGTGTGCTATGGTCCATGCAAAGAGTCCAACACAACTTAGTCTGACTAAATAATACCAAATCATGGTGAGTGAGGAAGGTCACACATCACTTCCTCATATGCACCCAGTTTGGGTTATTTTCTAGGGTATGTAACAATGTAGTAAGTCCTCCCATCATATTATTTTGTCAAAACTGGACCCAGAAGAAAGAAGGGGCAGTCAGTCTGCCATGATTTCACCATGTCCAAACCATAGTTTAAGCCAAAATCATGGCACTAAAGAATTTATTTTTTTCTGTCAGGAATAGGAGAAATTCGTTAAGATGAGGGTGTTCGTGCATTTATTTACCACAAACATGTATTCCACTCCTTTTCCAAGAGGCACACTTACTTTTAAGATTCAGAACAATTTTTTTCACATATGTTAGGAGAGAGTAATTTCATCTGGACTGAAATTAGCCCTAGCATTGTCATTGGCTCAGATAGCGAGTACCAAAATCATGTAAGGGTTCCGAATATTTAATATAGTGCATGAAAATGGGCAAGACCGAACTTGGACAGCTGTGAAAGGGACCGTGCCAGGAGTGGAGTGAAAGATCCTTTGGATCCAAAGGATGTTCAGCTTCCAATCCATTTCTCTATCTTCAACCTCAGAAGACATTCAGAAGACATTAACTGGGTTAATAATAATAATAATAATAATAAAGTTGGAAGGGACCTTGGAGGTCATCGAGTCCAACCCCCTGCTCAGGCAGGAAACCCTATACCATTTCGGACAAATGGCTGTCCAGTCTCTTCTTAAAAACTTCCAGTGTTGGAGCATTCACCACTTCTGGAGGCAGATTGTTCCACTGGTTAATTGTTCTAACTATCTAACTATCTATCCCCTGTTTCTCCTCAGTTCCAGGTTGCTTCTCTCCTTGACTAGTTTCCATCCATTACTTCTTGTCCTGCCCTCAGGCACCTTGGAGAATAGCTTGACTTCCTCTTCTTTGTGGCAACCCCTGAGATATTGGAATACTGCTATCATGTCACCCCTAGTCCTTCTTTTCATTAAACTAGACATACCCAATTCCAGCAAACGTTCTGATATGCTTTAGCCTCCAGTCCCTAATCATCTTTGTTGCCCTTCTCGCACTCTTTCTAGAGTCTCACATCTTTTTACATCGTGGTGACCAAAAAACTGGATGTAGTATTCCAAGTGTGGGCTTACCAAGCATTGTAAAGTGGTATTAATACTTCACGTGATCTTGATTCTATCCCTCTGTTAATGCAGCCCAGCACTGTGTTGCTTTTTTTGGCAGCTGCAGCACACTGCTGCTCATATTAAGTGATTGTCCACTAGGACCCGAGATCTCTCTCACAGTTACTACTATTGAGCAGGACTCCCTATACTATACCTGTACATTTGGTTTTTCTTGCCTAATGTAGAACTTACTTTTTTCACCATTGAAATTTCATTTTGTTAGATAGCGCCCAGTGTTCAAGTCTGTCAGGTCTCCTGTATCTTAAGCCTGTTCTTCTGGAGTGTTGGCTATTCCTGCCAGCTTGGTGTCATCTGCAAATTTGATGAGTTCCCCCATCTATCCCCTCGTCCAAATCATTGATGAAGATGTTGAAGAGCATGGCCCCAGAACAGAGCCCTGGGGCACCCCACTGCACACTTCCCTCCATGTAGATGCGGTTCCATTGAGGACCCACACGCTGAGTACGGCCGTCAGCCAGCTACGAATCCATCTGGTGGGATGCTGTCTAACCCACATTTTTCTATCTTATCAAGTAGTAGGTTGTGATCTACTTTATCAAATGCCTTACTGAAGTCCAAGTAAATTATATCCACAGCATTCCTCTGATCCACTAATTTTGTCACTTGGTCAAAGAATGCAATAAGGTTTGTCTGGCATGATCTTTTTTTGACAACCCATGTTGGCTTTTAGTAGTGATTTTGTTTGCCTCTAGGTGTTCGCTGATTCGTTGTTTGATTATCTTTTCCAGAATCTTCCCAGGTATTGAGGTCAGGCTGATAGGTCTGTAATTTCCTGGATCCATTTTTTTTCCCTTTTTTGAAGATGGGAACTACATCAGCTCTTTTCCAGTTCTCTGGTAGTTCCCCAGTGCTCCAGGATCTTTGAAAAATATAGTTCAGTGGTTCTGAGATCACATCTGCCAGTTCCTTGAGAACCTTGGGGTGTAATCCATCTGGTCCTGGCGATTTGAACTCGTCTATGCTGGACAGGTGCTCACTTACCATTTTCTTGCCTATCTTAACTTGTGTTTCTATTCTGTTTTTTATGGCACTATTTTTGATAGGTTGGTCTATTTTTTCCCTTTGTGTAAAGACAGATGCAAAAAATGAGTTAAATAGTTCTGCTTTCTCCCTATTGCTTGTCACCTTCTTGCCACTTTCACCCACTAATGGACCAATCATTTCCTTCACTTTTTTACATGTATTTTTTACATGTTGAAATGGTTTATCTCAACCATTTCTTCCCATCACTTGTAGTGCAGAGAAGTGTTTTCAAAATATCCAAACATTTCCCTTCCCTTTCTTCTGCCCTTCAGTTCTGATCACAACACAGAGCTCCAATGTCAAAGCTATTTAAGTCATTATTAAAAGTTCTGTTAATTGATCAATTTATCTTGCCAGGAAAGAAAGAAAGGACTTCCGGTGTTTCTGTCTCGGATGCCAATAACCAGATGCTTTAGGTATTCTGCACTTGGAGCGAGGTGAAAAGAATAAAGTCCATTTCCTGATCTTCTCCAGACAGTGAAATATCTTAGGCCATTCTATGAAGTTGGTGCCATTCTTGCCAGAGAACATGTGGTTCTCTGGCCATAAGGAACAAATGATCCTCACAAAATGCAGATACTTGCATGTTTTAGAAATAGTTTCAAGAAAAAAGGGCAGAAGGAGATTCAAATAAACAAAGATAAATAGTTAAATTCAAGTTCAGTTGTTTTCAGCCAGAAATCCCTAACCCTGGTTAATATTAGTAACAGTCCATCTTTGTCTATATGGAAAGCAGAATAGTTTTTTTTTTGTTTTGTTTTGTTTTTTACATATCTTGGAACTGATTCAAGGTTGGCCAAACATAATATTCCCCCACTCCATTTTCTTTGGCAAGTTCTGTTCTTGCAACTCCGGAATATGGAAAGGTTCACAGAACTGAAAATTGAATCCTTCCGTGCATTTCATTTGCTTTGTATAAAATTAAATTCATGAATGTTGTTTCAAAGGAAAGTCATTTTTCTTTATTCGTGTATTTCTGAATTTCTGTTGACAAAAAACAGTCTCTTGACATAGCCAATTAAAATGACTAGTTTCTTCACAATCTGCTATTCCTTTACCAAGCAACATCTCTATTTTATTTAAACAAGTGTTAAGATATATACATGAGTAGCCACCCACACAGAAACAAACACAGTTTTTACATGTATATATGCATATGCACATATAAGCTGACAGACAAGCAAATAAATATTCCATAAGCATTAATATATTCTGCATTGTGCCCTTTCATAAATATAAACTTGTGATGTAAGAAAGGGTGGCATATTTTATTTTCATGAGTAAAGAACGACTACATAACTCACAAGTGGCAAAGCACAGCTATGCCATTAATGGATTGTGTGCAGGCAGCCTTACTGAATGAAAATAAAAATCTATTATGCTGCCCATCATAACATATTATATATACACCCTGCCAGAGGGTTATGTCTGCAGAGTAACCAAAATTTTTGTTAGAGCTAGCTGAAATAATTAATACAGCTGAAGAAAGAAAAAGATTTAGGGCTAGTGTTTATTTCCCACTGGCAGGTTCTAAATATGTATTTCATAGCAGTCAACATGCATGCACATTTATAATGGGGTCTGTATTTTTTTTTCTCTTGACCTGTTTCTGGGAATTACTTAGACAAAATTCAGCCATTCCTTCGATATGAAGAAATATTGGGATGTTGCTCACTTTCAACAGAATATCTTTGCTGTAAATTTTTTCTCCTTAATATTAAAAAGATTGTTGCAGACTAGGAACAACCAAAGAAATATGACACTCAGGTTAAGTCTGATGTGGCCCAGGGATGTGTTTTGAATGTAGAATCTCAACAAGAGGTAATCAATTGATTCAAACTCCAGATTTCACCATAGAAATTAGCCTCCATGTAAGTTTATCTATCAAGAACACAGTCATAAAGTGAAGCATCATTTGCTAGGCCGATATATTGTGGATTTTTCATCATGAGTTGCAGACTCCAATAAAGAATTGTGTGCCTTTAGTGGAAAAATTATTTGATGATACACTTGTTGAATGTACTATGTATTTGACACCTCAAAGAGCATAGCTCAATGGGTGAGATTCCTAAACAGAAGACAGAATTGGACATCACTGTTCTTATCTTCAACATATACTAAATTCAGATTTATTAAGGAATGGTCAGTACCTGCAGAAGGTACAATGTAGAAAAATTCATCCATAGAACTGAAACAAACTGAAGTGCATAGATTGAAGCAGTGTTAAATAGAGCTGATGATATTTAAATATAACACCCATATTTATGGCACAGTTTTATATCTTAAAATCACGTCCAGCGCCAGAATCTACTTACTTTATGCTTTTGTACCTACGATAATACACTTTCATGTAATATACCAATGTTATACAGGTAGTTCTCAATTTACAGCAATTATTACTGAAACTTCTGTCACTAAGTGATATGGTCATTAAGTGAATATGCCCAATGTTATGACCAGTGCTTTTTTTGTAAAACAAAAAGATGCCGGAACTCACACACGTCATACAACCTGCCTTGCCTATCCTACAAGGTTCCATCCAAAAAAGGTGCCGGAACTCCGTTCTGTGCATTCTATGACAAAAAAAGGCCTGGTTATGACTCTTCTTGCTATAATCATTAAGTGAATCTATTTTCCCTTTAACTTCAAAATAAGGAAGCACCCTAGAAAGTTGCAAATGGGGGTGTAAGATCCTCCCTCAGCTATCTGCTCAGGAAAGCACGACTCCTGAAACAAACATTATTTCAAAAGGATCTTTTACTGAGAGAAAGGGATTGCAGAGAAGCCAGGCAGAATCTGAAGTTCCCGCGCAAAAACATTAAGCTAATTCCCCATTGTTCAAACCCCACCCCAACACCCCAGTCCGTCAGGAATCAATCCACAGGCATGAAGGTGTTTTGAGAACTCCGAGATGAAAAGGTGATAACAAAGTGTCTTCTTGGCATCGCGACCAATCCATTCCCCCCTCCCTGTTTCCCACACTAATACGTCAAAATGAAAGCAACAAATTCTTCAAACCCCAACTAGCCATCCCCCTCCCCCTTGGAATGGCAGCGTTTGGACAGGGACCTGACGGGATTACATTACCCCAGAATGCTGCAACATTGTAAATACATGCATCTGAATTCTGATCACATGACCATGGGGACACTGTGATGGCCGTAACTGTAACAATCGTCTGTAATTCACTTTTTTTCAGCACCATTATAACCTCAAACGGTCATTAAATGAATAGGCATAAGTCAAGGACTATCTATGTGCAATGAATAGAGTTTTGAATGTGCTGTGGTGTGATCATTTCCAGATACTTTCTAGTACCAAATGATCAAATAACTGTTGTTACCCTCATTTTTTTATGAAGTAGCATCCTGCAAGCCTGAGTAATTAGGCCTCAGTACATACCACGTGCAGTCACCAGTAAGAGTAAAAGTCACTTCCTATATTTGAAATCAAGAATTCAAATGTCCTTCCAGCTCTATCCCTCAAAAAATACTGGAAAATAAATACATCACTAGGTGATGTCGCCATTTGATATGGTCCTTCTGCTGTCGGAAACAGTGTAAACAACGTACTATTTGATCTTGTTACATGTGACTGCTTTCAGGTTTCTACCATGTACTCCTTTGACCTCTGCCCAGTTTTCTTTATTTGATCTATAGAATGTGTTCCAGTTATGAATTTAAAAAAACTGTTAAATTGATTTTCCAAGGGGAAGCAATGACTTTAATTTTAATTACAGAGGAATGTAGTTAAATTAAGAGGTATCAGGGTTGCTATAATGATATTTCTGATAAGACATAAAGATCTATCTCTGTGATGTTGCAGACGTTTTAATTAGAATGCTAAGAAAAATATACTGCAAAGCTCACGTAAAAATTGTATAGTTGAACGAGGAGCACAAAATGCATCTAATGGGGTAGTTTAGATATCACAATAGTCTATCACCAGTGGAACAGCCAACATGGGAAATTAAATTTCCCTCCAGTGTAGATTCTGAATTCATTTGGAGGATGTGTGGGAACTGGAGAGAAGGAAGGGAGACCAAATAAAAGGCCATTAACCTAGCAATGGATTAAGTAACAACTATACAATTATACAGTGTTCCATGCACCTCGGCATATAGTCATGCTGGCCACATAACCACAGCAATATCTTTATTTAGCCAGGCTCCCCCTGGCTAAGAAAAAGAGCTGAGCACTGTCCCTAGAGTCGGACACTGGACTGGACAGGGGAAACCTTTACATTTATATAATTGTTATAGAACAGAACCATTTTTCTCAATCTCAGCAACTTTAAGATGTGTGGATTTCAATATCCAAAATTTCCCAGTTGAAGTCCACACATTTATACTACACTTGATCTTAGCCAAAAAGTTGAGAAGCAAAGTTGAGGTCCAAATGTCTTAAAGTCATTAAGGTTGAGAAACCTTGGAATAGAATACAGTCCTATTCATTGTAAGAACCTTAATAGTTTTTTACAACAGAACATAACCTGCCACTTGCAAAATGTATTCAGCTATTTATGTTACATTCAGTGTCTTGACAACCTGAACCAATGATCATCAACAAATACCATTTGGGTGATTCCTGTGGTGCTACCCTTGGTTTCCCCTCCTGAAATGTAAAAGCACCTAAAGTGTTCACATAATTTAGGAGGACGTTTAAATATCAGCTCTTTAGCCAGGTTTTTCTGATATGAATGTTCAAGCAATGTTTACATATACATACTTTTCAATAGATATGATTTTATTTGGGTTGAATATTTTTATATTATTTTATCGAATTATGTATTTTATTATTGTTTTTCTTGTAATATAATAAATATAATATAATAAATATAATAAATATAATATAATATAATAATATAATAATATAATAATATAATAATATAATAATATAATAATATAATAATATAAATATAATATAATATATATATATAATATAATATAATATAATATAATATAATATAATATAATATAATATAATATAATATAATAATATAATATAATATAATATAATAAATATAATATAATATAATATAATATAATATAATATAATATAAAATATGTATATAATATAATATAGTATAATATAATATAATATAATATAATATATATATAATAATAGTATAATAATATAATATAATAATATATAATAATAATATAATCTAAGATATATACATAACATAACATAAAAAATAATAATATAATATAATATAATATAATATAATATAATATAATATAATATAATATAATATAATATAATATAATATAATATAATATAATATAATATAATATAATATAATATAATATAATATAATATAATATAATATAATATAATATAATATAATATAATATAATATAATATAATGCAATGCAATGCAATGCAATGCAGTGCAATATAATAATATATTTGTTTCCTTGTTTTGTAAAAAAACAACAGTATGTAATTTTGAATTGTGTGGTAGACCCAATATAATTTTCATGCAACGTCTAAATAAGATTTATACTCTCCTACCCTTTTTATTCCCCTACTTCTATTTTCCTTATTTTTGCCTGTAAAGTATTTGCTTTGCTGACATAAGGCTGGTTTAATAAAATTGGCCTTCTTCCTAAAAGTTTACCTGTGAGAACCCCGAACATAATAAAATAAGATTATGAAGGCAATCACATTTACTAGTAATAAATCAAATCTTGCAGACATCAGTTAAGTCTCCCTTACTGCACCGAGACAATATCAAGTATGCATACATCAATACTTGAGGTGCCAGAAATATATTTCATAAGTTTGGGAAGATGAGAGCGGGAATGCTACTTCCACTAGCTGCATAATTATGGAGAGAGAATTTGTAATGTGAACATTATGATGTACAAAGTGGCTTTGTCCTACATTTAATAAGCTCTGCATGTCAAGCCCACAAACATAATGGAATTTGGAGATGATTTCTTACCCTCAAATACAGATTATTGTTTTCAAGAAGAAAGCTTCCTGGAGCTTCATCAACAAATATCTAATTTTAAAACTGCTATCTTCTTCCTTACCAGTGCATAGCACTTTCTTTAAGCTTTCTTTAAAATGATAATGCAACACCATATTAAAAGAAAAGCAGTGTCAAATGAAGCCACACCATTTTTTAAAAAATGGACTTGCTTTTCAAGTCATAATCATAAACCTATGATTTTTTTTCTCTACTTGTACAAATTGACTTCCACAGGACTTGCGTGGGAGAAAGAGAAAGATACACCCAATTGAATGCAGAATTCCAGAGAATAGCTAGAAGAGATAAGAATGCCCTCTTAAATGAACAGTGCAAAGAAATAGAAGAAAACAATAGAATAGGGAGAACCAGAGATCTCTTCAAGAAAATTGGAGATATGAAGGGAACGTTTCATGCAAAGATGGGCATGATAAAGGACCAAAATGGCAGTGACCTAACAGAGGCAGAAGAGATTAACAAGAGGTGGCAAAATTACACAGAAGAACTATACAAGAACAAGCTTAGAGTCCCTGATAACCACGATGGGGTGGTCACTGACCTCGAGCAAGACATCCTAGAATGTGAAGTGAAATGGGCCTTAGGAAATCTGAGCAACAACAAAGCTAGTGGAGGTGACAGTATTCCAGCTAAGCTATTCAAAATCTTAAAAGACGATGCAGTAAAAGTGCTACACTCAATTTGCCAGCAAATTTGGAAAACTCAACAGTGGCTACAGGATTGGAAAAGATCAGTTTACATTCCAATTCCAAAGAAAGTTCAAACTATCGCACCATTGCACTCATTTCACATGCAAGTAAAATGCTTAAAAACCTACAAGCTAGACTCCAGCAGTATGTGGATTGAGAACTTCCAGAAGTACAGGCAGGATTTCGAAGAGGCAGAGGAACTAGAGATCAAATTGCCAACATACGCTGGATCATGGAGAAAGCTAGGGAGTTCCAGAAAAACATCTACTTCTGCTTCATTGACTATGCTAAAGCCTTTGATTGTGTGGATCACAACAAATTGTGGCAAGTTCTTAAAGAGATGGGAGTACCAGACCATCTTATTTGTCTCTTGAGAAACCTATATGCGGGTCAAGAAGCAACAGTGAGAACTGGGCACAGAACCACTGATTGGTTCAAAATTGGGAAAGGAGTCTGGCAAGGCTGTATTCTGTCACCCTGCCTATTTAACTTATATGCAGAGCACATCATGAGAAAGGCAGGGCTACATGAATCAAAAGCTGGAATTAAGATTGCGGGGAGAAATATCAACAACCTAAGATATGCAGATTATACCACTCTAATGGCAGAAAATGAAGAGGAACTAAAGAGCCTCTTGATGCGGGTGAAGAAGGAGAGTGCAAAAGTTGGCTTGAAACTCAACATTAAGAAAACCAAGATCATGGCATCCGGCCCTCTCAATTCCTGGCAAATAGATGGGGAAGAAATGGAGGTAGTGACAGATTTTATCTTCCTGGGCTCCAAGATCACCGCAGATGGGGACTGCAGCAAAGAAATTAAAAGACGCTTGCTCCTGGGGAAGAAAGCTATGGCAATTCTAGACAGCATACTAAAAAGCAGAGACATCACCCTGCCAACAAAAGTACGTATAGTCAAGGCCATGGTTTTCCCAGTTGCAATGTATGGCTCTGAAAGTTGGACCATAAGAAAGGCTGAGCGCCAAAGAATTGAGGCCTTTGAACTATGGTGCTGGAGAAGACTCCTGCGAGTCCCCTGGACTGCAAGGCGATCAAACCAGTCAGTCCTAGAGGAGATCAACCCTGACTGCTCTTTAGAAGGACAGATCCTGAAGTTGAAACTCAACCTAATGAGAAGGAAGGACTCACTGGAGAAGAGCCTAATGCTGGGAAAGATTGAGGGCAATAGAAGAAGGGGACGACAGAGAATGAGGTGGCTGGATGGAGTCACTGAAGCAGTAGGTGTGAGCTTAAATGGACTCCAGAAGATGGTAGAGGACAGGAAGGCCTGGAGGAAAATTGTCCATGGGGTCGCGATGGGTCGGACACGACTTCGCAACTAACAACAACAACAGGGCTGATTATGTTATTGTCTGAAGTAAAGACAAAATGGCACCACTTGTCTATCTGTCTGCCTATCTATCTATCTATCTATCTATCTATCTATCTATCTATCTATCTATCTATCTATCTATCTATCTATCTATCTATCTGTCATATATCTATCTATTTAACTATCTCCCTATCTATCTGATTTCTAGCCCAACAAAACCCAAAAATTACTCTGGCTGACTTCACAAAAAGCAGAAAAAGCAGTTTTACCTTTAAAGCATACACACAATTACCTTCAACAATTGAGACACATTAACAGTCTCTGAGGGCAACATAGAAGGTAAAACTTTGACTTCACAGCATTGCAAAAATGTATTTATTTGTTTAATTAAATTATATACCACCCGTATCACTCTACAAGGTGACAAAAATTGTCCTCAGGTCCTTTGTGGATTTCAGAAATAGATTTATTCTCATACTTATCCCACATTAAAGTTTTCCAGTGGTGACCAGACATCTGAGGCTTGATAATTGGTATAGTGGCACAAAATGTAATCTGGACTATTGTCATTTTCATTAGCTCTGTGTTAGATCCACCCAAAGTTTCTTTCATCATGTATGGCTAAACTTTCCTTTACATAATATACTGTAGCTAAAGCATCAAAAATATCCTATTATCTTTGTATCAAAAGATACAGTCATGCAACAATACTAATAAAACAAGAATAAAAAAGATTATACTTTTATAAAGAAATAAAAAAACACAAAATTAATTAAAATTTAATTAAACAACCTCAGTAAGAATAAAACTGAAAAATCTTTCAGTCCCTGAGAGGAGTCCCGGAAGACTTGTGACTGACAGATCTCCTCTTTCCAGACTGGAAGGAGGAGATCTGTCAATCACAGGCTTTCTGGGACTTCCCAGACGGGAAGGAGAAATAATCGTAGAGGAGGCAATTCAACATTGGTTTCCCATGAACCTTCTGGAGTACAACAGCCTCCAAATACAAGACAGGAGAGCAAACTTGGAAACTATAAATCTTGCCTCAGTATAAAAATGTGAGGGTTCAGGAATAACAAGCAGATTTATTTCAGAAACTGAGGTTCCATGTAGACAAATCCATGATCCAGAAATCAGAGTCAAGAGCAATTTGGCGCCAGACAAAAACTTAGTCAGGAAATCAGAAGTAGCATAAGTTCAGGAGATAGGTCCAAATTTTAATCATGTGACCATGGGGATGTTGTAAGGGTCATATGTCAGACCTTCAAACACTCTGAATACAGCCATGTTTCTTCATTTTTCAGCTGCCACAGCAATGGAAGGGGGGAGACTGCATTCTTATAGTTTAGTCAAAACAATAACTTTCTTGTGGGAACCAAGGTCAAGCAGCTTGTTTGGTGGGCTGGAGCTACTGTTAGGAAGCCTGCCAAAGGTGTTAATTGGGGATTGTGATTTATGACACATCAATGGGTGGGGAGTTCAACTTTTACTTTGTAACCTTTTGGGTGGGTAACTTTCAGTCTTGGTTTCACTTTTGTTTGTGCTGATATTATGTAGCCATTAAAAGTGTTCTTTGAGGAAAGCAATTGCCTCAGAGTTCTTATTTCTTCTGGTCTCATCTGTCGGAACCATGACATCATAAGTGTGAAAAACAGTCATAAGTCACTTTTTTCAGTGCTGTTGTAATTTCAGACTAAACAAATAGTTGTAAGTCAGACTACCTGTATCACAGAATTTCTAGCTTCCCATTGTTTGCAAAGCAGAAGATATTCTTGAGAGAATGGAAACTGAACACTGCCTCAATTTTGCATCACCAGCAATAATTTAGGAAGGTTTAGCTATCATGGCACTTCCAGTGCCAGCGCTCTCAGGCTGAAGTTAGGATAGCAATGCCAATGCTTTTACAAATGTAGTTAGGTAAATATGAATGTGTATGTATGTGAGTGTGTGTGTGTGTGAATGGGTATGTGTAATGTCAATAACCCACAGGTCCATTTCTTAAAGTGACGGGTCCTTGGTGCTCTCTGAGCTTGGTTGTTTTCTTGCAGACATTTTATTACCCAAACTAGATAACATCATCATTGCTAGTCTGGGGTGGGGTTTACGAGCACTGATGTTCTTACTTAGTTTGGGTAATGAAATGTCTGCAAGAAAACAAACAAGCCCTGAGAGCTTTCCTCTATCAGTCTATAAAGTAAACTGTGCGCTACATTAAAAGTGAAGTTTTTTCCCCTCGTCAATGACAAAAATAAACGGTGTCACAAAATAATATTGCACTAGACAGAATTCAACAGTAACTTCTACAAACAACCAGAAGGGGGGGAATCAATTTCCCTTCTCTTTTACTTCCCACTGACCAGAATTAAATTGTTCAGACCCTATCAAAACACCAATGAGATATCTCATTGTCTGCCACCAGCTAGCCTTGGACAAATATCCACACTGTTTACCAGGTGGGAATTTACTTGTTTCTGATAATTTCCAGGGGGGGGGCTCCTCCTCCTCTCTCTCCTCCTCCACCCATATATTTTATTTATGGATCAGGGTTAATTTTAGTTCTAAAGGTAAGAGGAAGATGACCATGTGAGCTTGCATCTGCTCATTTTACCAGGCAGAAGTAATTATATCTGCACTTCAATTCCTAAATTACATTTTGAATATAAATCACTGTATTGGAGTGACATATATATTACGTGATATTGTGTATACAGTATATAGGCAGGAGCTACTTGGGTAGCTCAAGTAGAATTTTACCAAAAATCTAATTTAGGTGTGAATATTATATGGTGGAATCAAAGTAAGGAAGATCATTACAAGATGACCAGCATGATCAAGTCAAAATAACTTCTCAGCAAAATTGAAATGAATCAATGGTTCATAACAAAACTGTTCCAAACTGGGGAAAGATGAAATTTAAATCAGTATTAACGAACAGGATTATTTGGTAATAAAAGGAAGCGATTTTTCCTTCTCCTTAGATATAACTTCTTTTTTCTGTAATTAGAATTCAAAACGTGTTCCTAATTATTAAAGAATAATACCTGATTAATGAAATTCAAGATAAATTTCAATTCCAGGAGCCAAGAAAGGCTCCTTATCAGACAGTTTGAGAAGAAAAACAGATTTGTCGTACCTATATAGTGGATTCCATTTTAATTGTTGGGCTTGCTATTAAAGATTTCTCAGTTTACTTCAAAAAATACAAAGGAAAACAATCTTTGGTAGGTAGCTTTATAAAGCACTATAGCGCAATCTACATAGACAGAAATATACAGTATCAACCAATAGAGTAGTATGATATGTGGTTAAACAAGGAACTTGATTTGCTACTTGGACAATTTGACTGATGCATGTCTAGATTTGCTGCAGCCACTATTATTTAACATTTATAATGCCCTAAGTTTTATACAATGTAGGAAATATAATGTAGTGCACTTAATCAAGATAGAGTAGGAGAGATTAACCCCTGAATCAGGCATGGGATAGGAAGATGCTCAGTAGGTAAAAATGATCTTGACTCAAAAAATACTTTTCAGTCATTGAAAAGGTGAGAAGGAAAAGAAGCATCCAGCTAAGCAGAAAAGATGAATTAATTCTTGGCCACAAAACAATAGAAGAAAAGAATAGACAAGTTTATTAAAAAAAAGTGCTGTTTCAGAGAGAGGATTGGAGGCGGGATTGATGGAGAGTTGTAAGAAAAAGGGGAAAAAATTATTTTGGAATTAGTGTGATACTTCACAAAGGGTTTAAGAAAAGTGAAAATAGTATCATAGAGATTAAAGAAATGGTGGATTTTTGCACCAGTACAGGCACTGAAGAGGAAGCTCTGGCTAATGTAGTAATAAGAATCCTACATGGGGCTAATAGAAACCTGTGTTAATAATATTGGCTACCCATGCCAATGGATGGATGATTTCATTTGAAGAGCAGTAGGTCAGCCTAAGGATTATAAATTGATAATTAACTGAGAAAGTTCTCAGACAAGCCTTCAGGTTGGCAGAATAAAATGGGAAAGGAATGGAAAGTCTCTTTCCCTCTGAAATTCCCTCTCCATCACAAACTACACAGGCCACCACTTCTATATTAATGAACTGGACAGACAAGGTGATGCTCAAAATAGTTGGTCTAGCTAAAACGGTATCCCTGTGCATTAAAAAAAAAGTCCAATGTTCTCTTAAAGATTAAAAAAAAATCCTTCTATATCAGAGAATTTAACTGGGTGCTTTCCCTACTATTATAGGGATAAAAATCCTATTGGATTAAAAAAAAAAACTCCACTTAGTACAATTTTTGTGATATGAATTAATAAATTTGGGTATGTTGCTTAACAGAGGCATAGAAGTGAGACATGTTTTTTAAAGATGAAGGATGTATTAAAATGTCAATTTGGCCAAATGCATGAATTCACCGGACAGCAGTTAGAAGCAATAGGAGTTTGATGCTCCTGTTAAGAGAATTAAGAGTGTATACTTACCAGCCATGCTATCTTTTTCTTACAACAGGAAGAGACAACAAACATTGAAAGAACTAGGTATTGGGCTATTCATCTTTTTAAATAAAGAAACTTTTAAATAGAAGAATTCCAATTAATGGGCATTGATCACAGCTAAATATAGGGGTTTTTTTGTTGTTGTTTGCTTGTTTATTTGTTTTTTATACTGCTCATCTCCTTTATAAGATACCTCTGGGCAGCTTCCAGGTTATAAAAAGATAAATAGAAAAAAATAATTAAAATATGAAGACTACAAATTAAAAATTTAAAACTATGCAAAAGCCAAGACTAAGAGACAAGACGGCATGGGATGAGGTCTTCTTATTCAGTCAAACACCTCCAATATTGAGCAGACCCCTCAGGACCCCAAGCCAACCTGCAAAACCAGGTTTTAATAATTATCCTTCTCATCTTTTATATTACCTTATCCTATTGGTATCTTATGATTATATTACTTTGTTGTTTGTATGTACACTGAGAGCTTATGCACTGGACACAAATTCCTTGTGTGTCTAATGACACTTGGCCAATAAAGTATCCTATTCTGTTCCATTCCGTTTTATTCCACTCCACTCCACTCCACTCCACTCCACTCTATTCCATTCCATTCCATTCCTTCCAGAAACCCGAAAGGCCTAAATTTGTTGCTGTTAATTTCCCAGCCATACTGAGCGGGAATTCCTAGTCAATATATCTCCAGCTACAACATTTTTAGCAATAGCACTTAGACTTATATACTGCTTTACAGTGCTTTACAGCCATCTCTAAGCAGTTTACAGAGTCAGCATATTGTCCCCAATAATTTGGGTCCTCATTTTACCAACCTAAGAAGGATGGAAGGCTGAGTCAATCTTGACACCATCAGGATCAAACTTCTGGCAGTGGGCAAAGCTAGCCTGCAAATACTGCATTCTAACCATTGCGCCACCAGGGTTCTTTTAACAGTTAAATAATCAGAAGAGTAAATTCCATCAAGAGCTCTTTGAATTACAAGGTCAAACTCCCT
This sequence comes from Azemiops feae, assembly GCA_023970755.1. NCBI lineage: Eukaryota > Metazoa > Chordata > Lepidosauria > Squamata > Viperidae > Azemiops > Azemiops feae. The sequence continues at coordinate 679,717 of JALGBA010004215.1, read as the reverse complement.
CATCAAGCATTTAGTTGTTTAGTTGAACCCAACATTTTTTTCCTCAAAAGAAACTAAAATTGGCCATCTTTATTGTAGAAAAAAAAATAACGGAATCAAATATACAGCCATGCAATGGGACACTAATAAAATTGCTATGGTAAACCTAGACAGCAGCTTTCCCTAACTTCTTGCCCTGGAGCTAATTAGGGACTGAACCAAAGTATAAAAATAGGAGAGAAAGAAAGAAGGTAGTCAAAACTAAGGCAAGAGAAATTGGTTCTTGCTTTGCCTTTCTGTTTTATTGCATACTCGTTACTTAATATTGTTCCAATAAAACACTGACATGTGAATTAAAAAGAAATCCAAGTGAAAATGCATCTGAATTCATGTGAAAATATTATTAAATTGCAATTTATTTATTTATTTATTTATTTATTTATTTATTTATTTATTTATTTATTTATTTATTTATTTATTTATTTATTTATTTATTTATTTATTTATTTATTTAATTTTATTTTATTTTATTTATACGTATACATATTTCTTAACCGCCCATCTCCATCCCTATATTTCACAATAGAAGCATATATAAATATTATTTTTTGTTTGTGGAACAAAAGCATTCTTAAAGTTTCTGGGGGGGAAACTCCAGAAGTACATGTTGCAGTTAACAGTAAGTGAATCCATGTGGATATTGCATGCAAACAATTTTGCATGTCTACTTTGAGCACGGTGACTATTTTAAATAATACATGTGGTGTTCCTAATGAGATCAATTATATCATCAGCATCAAGCCCACATTATTATTTACCTGAAAGGAAAATGACCCTGATTTTAAGATGATTTACCCATGTAGTCCACCTAGAGTTGCAAACTTTAGCTGAAATTGATCCTAGGGATTCTATCTCTACATATTTATATGTACATGTATATCCATCAAGAACCATGTTCTATAAAAGGGCAAGATCAAGATTTCAAAATGCATTAGTATTGATAACAATTATTTACTGATTAAAATCAATAACAATGAACTAAGCCACCCTGTTTATCAATTAAATGACTCCCTACCTAAGTATTCCATACATTCTTTTTCTATCCTCACGTATAGAAGCCTACTGCAAGCCCACACATTTCATGTCCATTAAACCAAGCTATGCCCTTCACTTGCTAAAAACTGCACTCTCATTTTTCAAGCATAAAGTGTTATTCATGTTGGAAACTTAGTAGGATTTTTTGCTGCTTTCAAATTTTTGTTTCTGCTTTCACTGAACTGAAAGGGTTTTAGTTTATCAGTTAGAACTATGGGAATGCTTAAGAAAGGAAAGTGTCATGGGGATTCTATTTAGATTAGACTAATTTCAACTGTGTGATAGCTCAGCAGTTGAAGACGATGAGCTTGTCAGCTGCAGAGCTGACAGCCTGGGTTCCAGACCTGAGCTCCTCGCAATGGGGTGAGCTCCCATTACTTGTCCCAGCATCTGCCCACCTAGCACTTCAAAAGCATACAAATGCAAGTAGATTAATAGATCCCACTTCAGTAGAAGGTGACAGCATTCTGTGCCCCTTTGGCATATAGCCATGCTGGTCACATGACCACTGAAATTGTCTTTGGACAACATTGGCTCCCTTGGTCAAGAAACATTGATGAGCACTATGCCCTAGAGCAGGGTTCTTCAAACTTGGCCCTTTTATGACTTGTGGACTTCAACTCCCAGAATTCCTCAGCCAGGCACACTGGCTGAGGAATTCTGGGAGTTGAAGTCCACAAGTCATAAAAGGGCCAAGTTTGAAGACCCCTGCGGCTGACATGGAAATCTTTACCTTTAATTTCTGTTTAGAATGCACACAGCAATGTACATGCAGAAATGCACAAAATCAGAATAAAACTAAATGCATAGTATTGATACCTGCTCAGAGTTCTTTCAGTTATAGAATGAAAACCAGTGCTATTAAACAAAACAAAACAAACTCTTTAGTGTTTACATCAATTTCTGCTTGATGTCTGGATGTTAAATTAATATTTATTGCCTAACTAGGAGGCCTCAAAATCCCAAGTTGTTTTCAGCTCCAGCAGAATAATTTATAGGTTTTACCGGAATACCAATTTTTTTTCCTATTTGTGTAAGCTTTGAGTAGTATGTCTTGACTTCACACAAGCAATTGAAACAGCCGATGATTCATCCTCTTAGCAGAAGCATTTAAAAAAAAACATTTCTGATGAATGGGTTATTTTTATTTTCTCCTATTAAAATCTAGTAATTATGTCATTGATCTGTTGCGTTGTATTCTCACATTTAAAACATAACCACTCTTTCCTCTTATTAGGGAACATGAAAGGAAGTATGTAATAGGAGCACAAAAGGGGGGATTGGAATTTCAAGAATCACACAGTTTGAATCATTTTTCATGATCACATCATGATATCCCTACGTATTTGCTCACATAATAGACAAAATCAGGTTAGATAACACAATGGAAGAAATAGTGAGAGAAGAAAATGGACATCAGTTGTCCTTATCAAAGGTCTTGGTGAAGATCCAAATCTTCAAGGCCATTTAAAATATCAGTAGGTAGAAGCCGGTTCAAATATGGGAGGGAACCTTATTCCAGAGGTTCCATTTTACATGAATCTCCTAAAGCACTCCTGATTCCCATTCTACAGTCACGGTTTAGATCAACAACTACCCTCTTTCTCTTTATCATCATATCTATTTTAGCTTTCGGAACACAAATTCCACCGAAGTGACTTATAAATAATACAAGCATTCATAAATAAAGAAACAGTTCTAAAGTTTAAACCATACAGAAACTGCCAATATTACTACTGTTGGCCGTATTTTTTTCTGGAAGCTTTTTTCACAGGGCAGTTTATGGTAAAAATTCTGAATGAGGGCAAGGACATATGCATTCTGAAACCACATACTGAAGCTTGAGCACAATACATGGTAAACTTTGGAATATAAAGTTTATTGTTGATATTGTTGCAACAAGCAGTCAGTTGATAATAGTTATTTAGTCAATGACCAGCAAAATCTAAAAGAGCAAAAACTAAGTGAAGTAAATAAATCTAATAATATACTAACCACTAGTAAAATACACCCCAAAGTATAACATTCACTCCCTTTAGTGCAACAAGTGCACTACTGTGACTGTTCTTTGTGGTGCCTAAGAAGATGGACATAGCCCATCAATTTTGCTTCTCTGAACATATTCCACCTAGTTTCAGGGACTATTTCAACTTAATCATTTTGACATACCTCTGTATCTTTCTTCACGCTTCCTAGAATGTCAGTTTTTAAAATCATTTTGCTGGTTCTATTGTTCCCCAAAAGAATCTGTCCATAAAAAAGGAAATCCATCCAGGACTACAGAAACAATTTATCCCTGAGGGGTTTCAGCCCATTTAGGAGTATCCAGTGAGAGAGAAGTCGAACATAGGGTAGGGAGTCCAATCCTCATCTCCACAGATGCTCCTAGCTCTCTATAATATTATTACATTATAGTAAGCATAACAAGGGTTGATGGACATGATCCCAAAAAAACTGAGAATAACTTTTTAATCAAATGGACTATTCTTGGATATGTCTTCATATATATATAGTAAAGTACACATTACTTTATCTATATAGTGACAACTACATCTGACCTAAACTATACCATCTCTTACATCAGAGATTTTATTTCCTTTTTCTTTGGGAGGTAAAAAAAATTAATCCTAGTACATTTTGGTAATTTTTATACAAGATTTACAAATCATGATTGTGTGTTGCCAGCCACTTTTAAGGACACCAATATCAAAAGCACATCATCCAAACTCCTATACTGTTGTTGTTGTTTTTAATGCTATTTTGCTATGGGGTTATTTTGTCTAAGCATTCCATTTCGGACGCTACATATTGTATGTATATTAGAAGCAATCTATTATGTGTTCTCATCCAAAAATATTCCATTGCATAGGGATAATGTATATATTTCCCAATATCTGCGCTTCTGAGGCCCTTTTCACTCTGATGTCTTCTTTAGGGAAACCTACCTAGAAGTAAAGAGACAAGTTTTTTTTTGGCTTCCTTCTTCCTTTTTTCCTCCAAAGTCCCTGTTTATTATTAAGAAGCCAGCAGAGACCCTGTTGCTTGATCCTACATATTGAAATCAAATCCTCCTAGTGCCATCAACCAGCCGCCTAATGTTGGAATCTAACCTTTATATTATAAAGCTAGAGATTACCAAATGAAATCTGACTGAGCTTCTTGGGAAGGAATCCTATGGCATAAAACTGTCCTTTCTCTAATCAAAATATCACCTGAATGAAGTCATCATGTTTAGCCTGATTACTTTTTTTTCCCCTCCTCCATATATGTGCAGCTGCATTTGCCTCTCCCGAAATGTCATTTGATTATGAGAAAATAAACAGGAAGGGACTCAGAAGGAGTCGGTACAGGGCCTGCTTGTTTACCTGCCGCAGCTTTCTTTGCCGAAGAACAAATGTCATGTAAATGGTGCGCTGGCAATCAGCTGCCAATCACCCAGGCTTGGCATTCTTGATGATTTGCTAAATCATTTAAAGAGACATGCTTTACTAAATGAAAAAATACCAGCAGCAAGGGTCTGTGTTTAAACACGGGGCTGAGTTATTATCCCAGTAGGCCGAAATGAAATGAAGACATCTTCCAATTACTGCTTGCAGATGAACCAAGACAGCCCCTTCTCTCCTCCTCCTCCTCCTCCTCCTCTTGCCCCCCCTCCCCCGTTTTTTTCATAAAGACAGGCAGATTATGATTGGAAGAGAACAGCGGCAAAGGCTTTCATTACAAGCTGATTATGGTGATATAATTCCCAGTGCTGTGTGTCTGCGGGCCCAACTTCACATTTGAAGGTTTTTAATATAATTTCCTTAGGGTGAAATGCTGAAGATTTATTAAACTTTATGAAGGGCTTACAGATCCAATTTAAGAGGACATATCATGGGGCAAAACTGACAGATGATAAAATACATTGCAGGGGCTTTTTAAAATATATATAGTTTTAAAAAAGCAAGGAAGGAGAACTTTAAGTAGGAAAGTGTTTTTGAAATAATTGCTTTTTTTTTTTTTTTTTTAAGTTCGGTGAATTCAGAGATTAACGCATTCATCATTTGCCCCATGTATTTTCAAATGCTTTTGTTACACTGAGAAAAAGGCCTGCAGTTTATTGAAAACTATTTGATATTTTGAATTATCTTATTACAAGAGAGCTAAGAATAAGCCAGGAATAGTATGATGAAACTGGAAGTGTTTCTATTGGGCTTTATGGATATTGAAGTAGAAAAGAAATTAATACTGTATATGGTGAGTGTGGCAAGATTTGTGTATGCACAAAGATGGAGGAGTATTAAGTACCCACAGTGGAAGACTGGATTAATAATCCAGTGGATTATAGAATTGATGGAACTTGCTAAAATAGTGAAACCGATCAGTTTGGTCAGAGAGAAATAGTAAAGACATTTTTAAAGAAAATACTGGAAACCTTATATGGACTTTTGTTGCCAAAAAAAAAAAAAAAGACTGAATAGATGTTTTATGGATTTGGAGACTAAAAAAATGGTTAAGGGAATTACAAAGTAAGAGGAAAGGGAAAGAGTAAGATGGTAACTCTTCAATAGAAAGGACAAAAGTCATAATTCTCTATTTTCTTTCTTCATTCTTTTCCTTAGCTTTGCTTTGAATCTTTATACCTTTATTGTATTTAAAATTCTAATAAAAATAAGTAAAACTAAACTAAGAATAGGAGCCCTATTTCTCAGCTTTATGGGTGTCATAGAATAATTCTTGAGAGTAGCATAGTGGCCTACTGGTGAAGACACTTGCCTGCCATTCGGAAGGTTCAGAGTTCAATCCTAGGTAGCAGAAGATGTTTCTCTTTCAGGGCACAAAGAGAAACCTCTACTGCGAACTCCATTTAGGCATCAGGAAGAGCAACTGGCCAGTAAACGCTCAGTTACATTCAGTCACCCTGACTATATCCCAAATCAAGGGACTACAGGGTTGTAAAAAGAAAAAAAATAGAATAATTCTTATACACTGAATTTAAAGTCAGAATTGCAGTCTTCCCAAATCTCTCCCAAAATGTCCCCTTATCCTCAAGGGCAGCTTTTGCAGATATGCGATAAGATCAGGGGAAAGGGTAATTTGTTACATTGGTGGAGTGAATCTTAAACTAAAGAAAGGGGTATATTGCTCATCCCTTTTGCAGGAGTTATGTTTTTCAGTTTTTTCTAAAGAAAGGGAAGCATTTGGGAAAAATCTCTAAAGATGTCATCTTTCCCATATCTGTTACAGCATTTCAAGTAATACAAGTGTGAGTACAATGCCACATTTCTACAAATCATTCATGCTGTTTCCTTTTAGGATAAGCAACATTATGTGAAACACAGAAAAAGAGTAACAAGCAGTAAGCAAAATAAAAATTTGAAAATAAATTGCAGGCAGGATAAATAAGGAAAAGGAAATTTAATTAGATCGAGTTCACATTAGACTAGGACTAATTATGAAACCTTTCTTGTTTTCACCTTTGTGTAATGTCTGTTGAAGTCAACACAACTTAAACATGGTTGGGGTTGAGAAACACTAATCTAGATGACTGAATTATTGCAACATGCTACATATGATCTGGTTAGTCAGTATTTTGCATTGAAGCTACATCATCTTACCATCTATCCATTCCTGACCCACTCTTTTCCTGTTGTAATATGTAAATTTGTTACATATTTTGTGTAACAAATTTCCACTGCATTCAACTTATATTGCACAGATCTTTTTGCTTCTTCTAATAAATATATTTTCCTTCCGCATGCTGTCCGTTATCTTTTTAAGAGTATTTGCAGGCCTTCAAACTACTCTATTTATTTTGCCATCTTGAATGAACATTCTATTCAAATACACAAACTCATTTCTTTGTGGTATTTTTGTTATGCAGCACGCATACAAATTGCCAATGCTCATTTCATTTTCTTGCTTAAGCAGAACTTCCTTGATCTTTGACGTATTCATTTTTAGATCCAGACTCCTCATTGCATCAACCAATCTATCCACAATTCATTTCAAATCATTAGGGGTCTCATTCAAGAATGAAATATTTCCTACTTGGAAAGGTACTTGGAGCTTCATGTTCCCAACCCACATATCTCTAATGTCACTATAAGCATTTAATGATTGTATTAAATCTCTATGGAGACATCAAACAATGAGTCTTATCCTGTGGATCATTGTTGTATCATTTGCTAAGCATTTCATTCATTTCTGATTCATGCTTTACATCTATTATATACCACTCTTATTGCAGTCAGCAACCAATATTCCATTCCATATTCGTGCAAAATATCTCTATAATCCAGGTCTATTTTCAGTATCACACAGTTTCCCTAAATCAACAAATGTATAATAAGGTTTCTCACATTCAGATAGTTGACAGTAACCTGCTGAAGACAAAAATGTACCTGTACATTCTCTGAGCACTGCACACTGAACTTCCCAATTTTTGCTTATGGTCACCTCTTGTATCCTCTCAATCAGTGTTCTGGCAAACACTTTCCCAGGCACACTTTAAAAAACTGCCCCCCTTGTGGTTTTTGTGTTCACACTTTCCCTACAAGTGGAGGAACATCTCTTTGGTCCTTCCATTTGTCAGGCATCAATGAAGTGTGTTCATGCCCATTGAGCAGGTCCTATAGCCATTCTTAAAGAAACAGCATCTAAATGTTATCATTGCCCTAGTTTACATCATCTATACTCACAGCCTTTTGGTGTTTCAGCATTATCATAACATTTATGACTTCCTTTACTTCAGGAGGTTTTTTCCCTTGAACATTAATATTTACAGCCTTCATTTCAGTTCTATTCTTTAATGTATTACATACAGGCCTTTAAAACACTGCCCTCATCATTCTCTCAATTCAGGTTCATCCTTAATTAATCTCTACATACATAAAGAATAAAAACTCCAAAATGCTGAGTTGGAAGGCATTGGGGGCGGGGTGTGAACAAAATGACAATCTAATCAAATTCTAACTAACAAATTCTTATCAGAATTAAACTGCCTTGAGTGTCTTTTTAAAATCCAGAGAAGTAGGGGCCAATTGGACTAAGAATTGCTAGGGGGGCCCTACTCCCTCAACCTCTTATTGTTGGAAACTATATACATTACTTCCACAGGACAGGTGGAATCCAGACATAATAGATGGTCCTGAAGGTCAACAGCAGACAAGCCAAGTAGATTCTTATGGGCAACTTTGAACCTCACCAGAAACATTTCTCTCCACAGCCTCTTTCACTTCATCATTCTGCCTAGCATTCTTTTTTTAAATTTCCTATTAGGAAACTCCACACAGTTCTGTAGCATTTTGTAATATATATTTTTTAAATTCTATTCCAAGCAATTTTGGCATGTTCTTCTTTTACGTCTATTCTCCAGTCATTCTTTTGGAGATTAATTTGTCTTATCCTTTTTCATAGACAATTCATATTTGCTCTTCCATGAATTTTCTACTTTTATTCTAATCCCTTTGTCTTCTTTCCTTGTTTCCCATGCCAATTTGCCCCAAGATCTTGAACCTTTATATTGCTGATCTTCCCCATGTTGGAATACCTCCATGCTCTTACATCTGTCACTAATTCTTTTTATCTTTTATCATAAGCAATCAAATAAATCATGTTCTTTTATTAATTTCTTGGCCAACCACACATATAGATAAAGAGGCTTAAATCAGATATCTTCCTTGGATGTTCACACCATCCAGATGCTGGCCATAGCGATACCCATGCCACATGCATCATATCCTACTAAGAGTAAAGATACATTATTGGTCAGTTGTATACATTTGTCAGTATATCACAAGTGCAACCAAAGTGTATCTTTAAGCCAAGCATTTCCACAGACTACTTTGCAAGCCAACATACCCTTGCTCACAACCCACCAACTCCATATATGAAGAGTTAATTAGCTGTTTTATTGTTCATGCCCATGACACAGGAATCTTCTCAGTGGTGGTTCACCAGTCCAGATAAGAATCTAGGTAAATCTAGATAAACCAGACTAGATAAGTTTCAAAAGGCATTCAAGTAGGAATTGGACTTAGCCCTGTTGTGCTTATATAGAGATTCCAGACTTAGTCCCTGCTTAACTCTTCCTCCTGGTTCAGACAGTCTCTCTCTGACAAATAAATAATCTAAACCCTATTCATGGATTTAACCAAATGTGTGGTAGGTTAAAACATGTCCATTCCCCCCCCCCTAGTTTCCATGCAATCAGTAGGAAGCCTGAACAGAAGAAAATGTTTTCTTGAATGGGATAATAATTCAGGAAATTGCTTTATTAGAGTACAGGCTTGCTGAGAGTGCTATGCTTAGACTTTGCTCTCTTTTGGTATTTTTTACTTGACATTTGGGAAAACAAGGGGCAGAATGGATCAGATGCAAGGATAACTGGCATAGCCCAATCCTCTGCTGCAGTTCAAGTGATCAATACATGGAAACTATGTCTGAACAGAGCTGAATTTTTGCCTTAAAGGAATTAGAAGGAAGATGAGATTTTACTTAGCATTTTTGGAGTGCCCAAGCCAGCACAGTATTCTCTTTATGGTTCCAATGGAAGTTATCATGGGAAACCACAAATAAGTCTGGAATTCTATACATACTTTGCTGGTATAGTACTATTTCTTTATGACTTTAAATAAACCAGGATTTATCTTTCTCTTCCTCTTATTTTGCATTTACCCTTACTTCTCATATGCTTACATAATGCAAAATCCCCCAAACCTCCTTAAAATAATATTTTAAAATGCAAGATTCCACCAACACTAACTTGTATGTAGGAGGTTACAATTAATGTAATAACATTATTAAACCTACCTTAAAAAGAAATATTAGTTTACAACATAGGGATTTAACAGAATTGGTTTGCCTGGGATGTACCCATATAAAACCCAAATATCTAGCTGTTAAAATGAGTGTGTAAAGAGTGGCAAATGATCATTATTGTAATCTTGCTCCAGTTTGCCTGATGTACTTGTCAAGAAAATGGCAAATCAGAAACAGTACAACTAATCTGACATAAATTTCTCAACTGCTCCAAGTTTATATACAACACTCAAAATAATTTGGCATCACATTATTAATCTGCAGGACTCATACATTTATTATGACTTCAAAAGCAGCATGTGGTTAACAGCACTACGGTTAAGATTTCTGATTCCCCCCCCCCCCATGCATACAATTGAATGGAACATAGGAGTTTATTTAGGGGAGGGAAACCCTTGGAAACAATAAGTCATTTTACACTACTACATGGCTTATGCTTCAATTTGTGTAAGACATGATCACGAAAAGCTTTCACATGAAAATTAGATTATTAATATGATCTTCCCAGATTAATATTAGAAAATACTGCATCAGAATTATGCAGATCAGTGAAATATATTATATCCAGTAACCATTGGGGGAGGGGGTTAAGACTTTAAAAAGCACAAAATATTGGACAGAATAGAGTAATATATAAAATCTGTAATACATATTCAGACAGATTTAGTCTAATTCTCTGGGAAGGAGTGGCAGAACCTGGGGTGGGGTGAAAAGAGGGACCAGCCTAGAGTCCCTACGTAGCCCCAAGCAAACTATGTTCAACTCTCCTTGAGTTACCTTGACCTTATCTAATTCTAAGCAGGTGCTGACCATTAGCAGAGAAGATTCTTGTGCATAGGCTTTTAGTAATCAGTCAATTTAACTGACCCTTCACATGTGGACCTGGTCTTTTGTGCTTGACAAATTCCTAGTAATGAAACACCACCCTCCTTTTTTGGGGGAAAAAAAAGGATAGGTGATTCCAGGCCATTTAGAGTTATGATTTAGTTATAATTAAATAACTATTTTTAACTATTAAATTAAATTATTACAAGTAACTTAGTGATCTGTAGTAATAATACATTGTTTCCTCCACGCACACATAATTTTCAGAATTTTCCTTTTTTTCCCCCCATGCAGCCTGATAATCTTCCTTTTCTTCTGTTTTCAGTCCTTGTGACAGGGAGGAAGAAGGTAGTAAATTCAGGGGGAGAATCATAAATCTTAACAATGCTATTAATCACATCCTTTTCTTTAAAATAATAGAAAGAACAGTTCATGATTGAAATGATTTGATCGCTTAATATGTTTAATCTGAAACAATAAAATTAGCAAGATCAAGTTTAATTCCAAGAGCATCCTGGTTTCTCCATGTATTCTGGAGAAAGTATTGATTTCAATGGCTTCTCCCTCAAAGAAATAATAAATACACTTTTTGAGAAGGAAAGGAGGTTCAAAATAGAGAAGAATAGAGCAGACCTCCATAATGGACCACAATATAGTGGCCTAGGTTTCATCTTTATATGTTGTTCTTCTTTGAATAAGTTGAACAACATCCTGGGACTTTTAGTTCCATGGTTACACAGAAGCTTTGTTTTGTTTTCCTAGGTCCTACAGTCTCCCAAAAACTAGAAACTGGATTAGATTATTCTTCATAGTGGTACTTCTTTCATAACCAACTAATGGGACCAGCCCGGTCTTGTGTTTGCAAGCCTCTAAGATGATGACATGAGCCATATCATCTGCTCCTCCATCAAAGTGTGAAGAAATTGGCTGCACATTTTAATGCAAATTTATACAATGCAGAATGCAATTATCTAGTAATAATGATTAACTGATTGTTTTACATCACAGTGATCCCTCTGATAGTTAACAGCTGAATTAAAACATCAACAATAAACCAAAAAAGCAACAAATAATATCACCAAGATAAAAATGTGAACTACATCAAAACAATAAAGCAAAGCCAATATTTGCACTATTCTGAATTTTGCAGCGGCAGTTGTAAATAGTGCTTACAAAAATATGTGCATTACAGAATATGCATATACATATATGCATACACACATACACACACATATGCATATAATGCTATGTATATGTATACATATTAATATGAAATACAAAAGTATGCATATTAATAAAAACAGTGCAAAGCACAGTATTATTTCCAAATTGACTTACATGTCTTCATTTCAAAATCAGAACAGCATTTATACCGAATGAATTCAAATAATAGACATCCTGTCTGAAGCCAGTAGCTGCTTTCACAGAACACATTACCATTATAATAATTTACACCTTAATATCTTTGTATGATATGTGAACCCAGCCACTGTAGTTCACAAGACACGGTTTATGATTTAACTTCTTGCATGAATCAATTTTATTTTTATTCTGTGACCATGATTAAACAATCCATCCTGGATCCAGATCTCCAATTTTCATCTGCATCTTCATTTTTTCAAAACCCATACAGATTGAGATCTTACCTAATATCCTGTTTCTTCTTTTCCTGCCTCTTTGGCTAAATTCTTAGCTCGGCACTATATCTGCTTCCTGACCTCTTAGAGTTTACAAGGTCTGTACACTGTAGGCTTAGACTGTTTTACAAGATCTATTTTATTGCCAAAGTGATCTTGTAAAGACCATTTATTCACACGTACAGTAGGACCTGAAAAGGCAGCTGTGCAAAAAAACAAACAGAATCCTATTGCTTCAGGGCACCATCTGATTTCCAGTAAGAATCAAACCAAAATATATTTAAGGGCAGGGAGGAGACGGCTAAAGTATATATAGTATATAGTATATAGTATATACTCTCCCATCCCAGCTTTTCAAACAAATTCTGGGGCAGATGGGCAGAGGTCCTGCAGATGAACTTTTGAAGGATATTCACATCGACAAGTACTCCTGCCCAAGATAAAGTGGCTTCTATTAAACAGTAGCATCATTGGATGCAAGTGTACATTGATTGCTTTATTCTTTTTGGAATTTGCTGGAATATGTGCTGAGTTCCAACTTTTATCCTTGACCACAGAGGAAGAAGGATCTAATCAAAGAAACTTTGCATAAAGCATGTACGGGGAGCAAGGTGCTTGTAGAAGATAGCTGATGATGATGATTGCGGTGTGACTGAACCTGGCTATCAAATGAGAAGTAATTTACTTTTCGCATTAGGAAAACTGGCAGCCAAGTGAGCTCAGAAGAACTGTTCACGAGCTCTTAGTCACAGGCAGCTGAGTTTCATTCTTTCCCAATCTTTGGCAAGTAAGAAAAATGATAAATCTAAGTCCCCATGGCCTGATCTATAGATATAAATATATTGTCTAGGGAGGGGCAGGGAGATTTGAAATGGATTTCTGCTCCCAAGATCATTAATTTTAAAGCTGCAATGTGAAGTTCAGGTCATGAAAAGCTTTGCTTTAAGGCGAAAGCTCTGATATGATGATTCTGAGTTATCTGTAAGACTAAATTATTAAGAACATGTTTTTGCCCTGGGCAAAGATAGCAGAAATGAATAAAACTATATACGTATCTCATATCAAACAAGGGCATGTTTGCCAATATATATCTGTGGCAGAAAGAGAAAGAATACCACTCTGTTGTTGTTTGTTTTGTATTTTCATCTTTAATCACAGTATGTGATGTTCACTATAAAGTGGTCTTTCCATATCTTTAATAGAAGCTTTCTAAATTACGTTCCATCTATGCATGGCTTTTAGTTCATTGTTTATCAGTTATGAACATTTAGTCTATAAATATCAAGTTCACCAGTCCATAGGATATCTTTTCAATTTGCAATAAAGGTAATTTTACAGTTCCATCACAGCTAAGAATTTCTTATTGCTGCAGAGCTCAGTGGTTAGTGGACTTAAAAGGATTTAATTTTGACTGGATTATGCTCATAGAAATCTGAAGAAGGAATTATTTTGGATTGATAGCAATTTTGTGACTAAATCAAGATCTGAAATCTGATAAATTATTGCAATCCAGGAAAAAGATGGTCTTTTCCCCCTCATTTTACAGGCCACAGTCTGATGTAAAATTTATGATTTAAGACTACTAATATTTGGTTTCCAGAATATTTTATTAGCTTTTTTAAAAAAAAAATACTTCCAGTCTTTGAACTCTATTAAGTTTATATTATATTTTCCAAGGAGGGCAATTAATTACTAGGGAGCTAAGTACCTATGCAGTGGAAAAAGTTATAATTAAATTGACCCTACTCATTATTGGCACAATAATGTCATATTATTAAAAGAAAAGATGGAGTACTGATTAAAGAACCAAGAATTAAAACCTTTTCATTCTTGTAAAAGATAACAAACTAAGACAGGTGGAATAAGGTTAAAAATAATCCTGCTGAATCACACCAATTGTCTACTGCAATTTTCTGTTCTCCAAGAAACCTAGCAAAGCAAGATATGAGCACATATGGACACAATAGCATTCTCCATCAGTTTATATGAATTGCACAGGGTCTCATAAGTATAATCATTAGAATTGATGGTTATTAATGATCCTATACTCCATAAATTAATCAAATCTCTCCTATACCTCATCTTTGACTTCCTTAATTTCACTGTTATATGAAGAAACAATGTCCTTTGTCTGTTTTGAATTTCCCACTGTTTAGCTGCATTGGATGACCATAGATTCTAGCATTTTGAGATAGGATTTTCTTTTTTCTATCATATTCACTCTTTTCACTCTCTCCCATCTTAATCAGTTAAAAAGCTCTGGGTGTGTAACTTTTCCTCACAGGAGAGCTACTTTAGCCACATAATCATTTGGGTTGCACTTCTCTGCATCCTTTCCTAATCTCCAATATTATTTTACTAAAGTTGAATCGAGTAGCTGAAATGGGGTCGCAACAAATTGACATATTTTTTCCTATTTTTTTTTCATTTGCAATTTGTCTTTCTTACGTCTGCTATTCAGATATTTTGACTGAGTTACCTAACGAAGTTCCAAAATTCTTTCCATGGTTAGTCAGTTCTCTCAATTTCCCACATCTACTTTATTGCAATTTAAAGACATTGTGTTAATATTCTTATTAATAATGGTAATCTGCACCTATTTTTGTATTTGTGTCTACTTTAAACATTTACTTGCATATCTTTTGTTCAAATCTTTTGGGAGGGAGAGAAGTGGAGGGGTAATTAGAAGCATTTTAACCCCTGTGCTTGAGGTGGAAAAAAAATGATACTATGATTTTGGGTTTTACTGATTGGACTGATTTGTTGATATAGAAATGGCTAGTTCATTCTACTACAGAAATGTAAAAAGTTGAGATTTGATCTTAATGTCTTATTTTACTGCAACAGAGGGAGTCGCCTTTTGTTTCTTTCCCTCCCCTTCTCCACACTTCTCTTTTCCCCCTTTCCCTAATGTTGTCCCTTACTATTTGCTTTTGTATTTTCATATTTTATGTTATAAATGAGTAAAATTATAAAAAAAGAAGCATTTTAACCCTAACTCCAATTCAATACACAGCAAAGTATTAACTTTAATATCTGTGACAGGACTACACTTAAATGTGATATGTTGAAATACTTTCTCTTTCCTGTGCATATTCTTTGCTTAATGTTTATAAAACCCTTTTGCTTTCAGACAGAGATTTCATAATTATGTAGCTTAATATATCTACTTGTAAGGGCATAACAAGAGAGCTAACTTGGTGTGGACATTAGGCTACCAACCCAGAGACTGTGAGTTCTCATCCCACCATAGGCACACAAAGCCAGCTGAATGACCCTAAGCCAGTCACTCTCTCTCAGCCCTAAAAAGGAAATAATGAAAAACCACTTCTGAAAAACCTCTAGAGAGAGTCAGTTCAGTGTAGTGGTTAAGGCATCAGGCTAGAAACAGAAGATTGCGAGTTCTAGTCCTGCCTTAGACATGAAGACAGATGGGTGACCTTGGGCCAGTCCCTCTATGTCAACCCTTGGAAGAAGGGAACGGCAAATCACTTCTGAAATCCGATCAGGAAAACTGCAGGGATTAGTCCAGGCAGTGCCCAGGAGTCAACCATGCACACAAACACACAGACACAAAGCCTCAATCCTGGGTACTTTCAAGACAAACTACTGTTTATAAAATCTGCCTGCCAGTGTAAACTAGCAGAAAGCTCACGCTGTGAGTTTCTACCTTCTAGAAGCTAGTGAAAAGAATCCTGTGAAATGAACCTTTTCCAGTATAGCCTGTTCTCCATGGAACATTTTGTATCCCAAAGGGAGAAGGCTCCCTTTTTGCTAACACTTAAAACACTCCTGCTCTATAGAGCCTTTGGGGGACAAATGTTCCTCTTACATCCTGAACTACAATTGTGTCATCTGGTGTTTATTATGGGAGTCTTCTTGCTGCAATGGTTCTCCCACTGATACTGATATTTAGCTATGCTTGAGATGAGAATTACTGCATTCTGCCTTATTTACAGTTATGCTATTGACCTAGTTGTAAGCCACCCAGAGCCTACCACCGAGACAGCATACACATTTTGTAAAAATAAATACATTAGATGACAATAGCATACTCAAAATTCCTCAGACGTTTCAACACTTAAGATAACATTCAAATGTAACCAAATACTCTGTGTTCTTGGTGTGAATAGATAGCAAATAAGCTTTGGTCTCGCAAAAGGCAGAAATCAGACAAGAAGCAGACGTCACAAAGATAGACTTTGCAGAATACCAAGAAGGTACTTGGTTGTATTGTGCCGAGGCCTGAGACTGTAAATTG
This sequence comes from Azemiops feae, assembly GCA_023970755.1. Lineage (NCBI taxonomy): Eukaryota > Metazoa > Chordata > Lepidosauria > Squamata > Viperidae > Azemiops > Azemiops feae. Next base: position 663,118 of record JALGBA010004215.1, on the reverse strand, counting down.
CAAACAATTATTGGATGTTTGTTTATTTTTGTAAGCCGAGGACTGCCTGTACTTGCAAGGACCAGTCATAAGTCTCACGAAACAAATGGTTGTAAAGCTGAGTACGTGAAGAAAAATAAAGCTACTAATGGCTATTATTTCTAAGGGGGGAAAAAAACAATTATTGGATGTTTTATCCCCGCCTCCTTAACCCAGATAAAAAGCAAATGAGTAAAGTAATTGACAACTTGGAATGCACAAGTCTGCCTGTTTCCTCTCTGATTGGCTGATGGTTCTTCTACTTATTGATAAGGGGAAAGCATCCTTTAGGAACAAAAGTAAGGTTGAAGCAGAGATTCCGAGAACTGGGTATAACTGGCAGCGTTGAAGAAATAGAGAAAAAAAACAAGGATATTGATGTCCACATTGAAGCTTCTAGGCGATTAAGGAAAGAAGACTCAGAGCCATCATGACAAAAGAGGGATAAGATGCTCGTAGGATATACCAAGCTTTATTGTTCTTAAAACTAGACCTTGTGGATGTTATTGGCTCTAATTTCTGTAATTGTTAGATCATCAGTGACAGACCTTAAAACTATGCGCCAAAATAAACTTCCTGCCATTAGCCTGAAGACCAGTACCCATTTTGCAAATAGTTTGTATTCTAATTGTAGATAAATTGTATTTAAAACATGTGAACCAGTCCTATTTATATTCTTTTATGTCTTCACTTGGATTGGAAGGAACTGAGTTATTTATCCCGCCTATGTTATTTCTAATCCAATTGTATCTTTGTTAGGACATGACTCCAAGTGGTGTGTGCTGACATGAAAAAAAAAAAAAGCCAGGAGGGGGACTGTATATTTTATTTTATCTTCCATAGACTGAATTGAGAAGTCACTGTTTAATCCAGTCAAACAGTTCAACTTCCTAGTGTATTTAACTATCATTTTATGGATTAACCTTCTATTCTGCATTGTATCAGAAAGCATTTTCTAAAATCCAAGTAAAATAGATCCCTAGCTTTTCTTCCTTCAAGCCTTCTAGATACTTACTCAAACAGTTATGTTAAGCATGGCCGTGGTGCCTGAATTTTTGTGGATTTATGTTTAATTAAGTCAAACACTCCATGATATGCTCTCGTAGTTTCCCTCCTGTCCTTAAAAACCTTTTAAAAGTAGCCCCCAACTCATTTCACCTTAAAAGAGTGGTTTATTACTGAGCAAAATTTAGGAGAAATCTTCTCTGGCATTACTAAATTAGCAAGTATTGTGGAAGTGTCCCCTGGATTATGCATTACTAGTTTTTCTGCTGACTCCAAAATCTTGAATTTGCAGGGGCTGAAAATTCTGAACACGAGGCATTTTGCTACTTGAACATAAGGTGAGGGAACATCTCTGCTTCTCGTTCCAGTTAAAGAACCTGGTAGGCTTGACCAATGAATGTTGTTTCAACACAGGAAATGTGGCTGGGTTCTTGAGGGACCCAGTAAAAGGAACAACCAGGTGCTCAGAAAGAATTACCAAAGAAGCCACCATCATCATATAACCTTCTTAGCATCTACTGTCAGTAGTACCTGTCCCCCTTCATCCAGTTATTGGTAATCTTCTAGTTCTGGAATAAAGTACACAAATGTGGAGCAGTGATGGAAGCTTCATTCATTTCAAGATGTTTGAGCCTATGAAATATTTTTTTGCTTAAATCTTTTCATCTGGTCCTACCAATAGGCTGCCCAAGGCAGTTTAGCTAGTATTATCTACACTATTGCATTTAACATGTTTTAAATAGCGTACAGAGTGGATCCAGACTGGATATTCCTATGCATCAAAAGATGCTTGTCCTGCATTTGAGATCAGATATTCCATTTTATGAAACCTCTGAGTCACTTTCCTAATTGCTCTTTTAGTCAGCAAGCTGTATTCTTGCAAAAACAAATTAAGCACTTCCAAGTTGTCTCTGAGAATGGATATTCCTTTGATCTTTTTTTTCTGATTGCATACATCTGGAGTGATCCCAAACCTGCTTCAGGATTGTAATGGCATACTGCTGAGACACTACAGCAGATGTTAGCTCTTTCGTTTACATTTAATTCCACCAAGTGCTTAACCACATTTGGAACTTTAATCACCTAAATTGTTCCAGTGAAACAGCGCAGGTAATTGTTTCCTATTTCTGGCTTTCTTTTGGAATGAAGACTGGCATTAAGATTAGCATCTGCCTGCTCTGATTTTTTTTCCCAAAGGCCAATTATGATCACTTCTACTGAATCATGACCCCTTTCCTTTGGATGATTTTCCCATGAACCGATTCATTTTTGGGTTTATAATGGACAAATAAATCCAGCCATAGTAAATTCCCAGGCACTCCTATTGCCTTATTTTGCTCTTTTGTGTCTCCCAATTCAGTTTGTATATTTCTCTGTGATGAAGTCTCCATTGCCTCCTGCAAATCATCCAGCAAACATCACCAACCATGCTACTTAATAGCAAAATCATTTAAAAATACCTACAGAAAGAGAGTTTTGAGAAACAATAACGGCAATGCCTCCTTAGAGTCCAACTTAGTATTGAGTGACTATGTAGACATATCTATGTTTGCTTAGGAACATTATGGGAGGGTTTGCTCCACCTGTGTAGAACAATTTCAGCAACCTTTTCAGCTTCATATTGTGGATCGGGAACTGTATACACAAATACACTGACATATATACACATGCAGAAAGGTAAAGGCAAGGTAAAAAACATTGAAACCACCTAATCTGCTCCTTCTTGACATAAGAATGACATAAGAATCAGCCACTGCTGACTCTCTGGAAGGCACATTTCTCTTCAATGGCCAATAACTACAATTTTAACAGTGCAAATAAGAGTTCTGAATGTTCTAGCTTTAGTTTTAAGAAAGGTGGGTGATAATTTTTCATGTTGCAATGTGGCAGAGGTCCTAGAAGATCATAAACAGGTCCTGAATTCTTGCTTGGCTATGTATAGGATTTTCAGTCCTGTGTAATCTATTGATCTAGAAATCTGTGTACATTGGCTTCCTTTTGTATCAAGGTGAACTTGCTTTTAAAACAACAACAACATGTGAATTTGCCTTTGTCTGAGCATTGCATAATGATGAGGAGCAAGAAAACAATTCTGGGAAAAGAAGAGACAAAAAAAGAACTTACTTATTCCCGGCCATTAAGTGGAATGACAAATGATGGTTCAGAGAGGAAACCAAAGGATAATTAGTTTTAAATTCATTACACATCAGGATTCATTTAGGTCAGGGTTTTCTTAGCCAGGTTTCAAGACCATGATCTTCCTAGAGTTGCCTACAATGTATAGCAATGCTCTTCTGTAAAATAATGACTATATTCTACTTCCAGCATTATGCCTTGAAAAAGGAATGTGTGTAGCACATCCTGTTTGTAGGCCTACTATTGGTATTGGATTGGACATCGTAGGACTTATTTGTTCTAACCTATGGAACACAGATGCTTTGTTAACTTCCACATTTAATTTCATCAAATTTAGCTTTCTGTTCTTTTGATGGGAAGAAAATATGTTACTCTGAAAACCACTATTCCCATAATGATCCTCTTGTCTTGCCTTTGAAACAAGGCTGGCAGAAGGGCAACCATTTAATAATGCTGCTGTTGGAAGAAGAAGCAATGAAGGATAAGGAGACTCTTCATTTCTGCTGTCTCTCTTTCTTCACACCTGGCCAGGTGTTGATCACCCACCTCTTCTTTCTCCATCGGCCCCAGCAGCAGCAGCAGCAGCTGTATTCTCCAGTAAGTGCAAAGGTAAGAAAAAGGACATGGAGAGGAGAAGAAGGTTAAGAATCTCCTTTTGATGGGAAAAAGGAAAAACATGTAGGATAGAAACAAAAGGGGTTCTTAGAGGTTAATATTTCCCTGATCCTAAAAGAAAAATCTTTCTCAAAAAAGTTCTGATCTGTCTTGCAGTCAAAGAAGAAATGTGGAGACACAGAGTCCATGACTGAATGGGAGGGAGGGAATGGTCCTGTAAAGGGTCTATTGAAGCTATGCAGATACTGGCTCCATGCAACACAGAAAGCTCACCTAGAGGAGAGATTCTCCCACTGTTCAATGTTTTCCTAGTGGATTGGCTTGTTCTAGTTTCAGTCTGTCTTAGTGGCAGACTAGCACAGAAGTGACTATTTATTAAAGAGCTGTGGTGGCACAATGGTTAGAATGCAGTATTGCAAGTTAAATCTGCCAACTGCCAGCAGTTTAATTCACACCAGCTCAAGGTTGACTCAGCCTTCCATCCTTCTGAGGTTGGCAAAATGAGAACCTAGATTGTTGGGGCAATATGCTGACTCTGTAAACCACTTAGAGAGTGCTGTAAGCACTATGAAGTTGTATATAAGTCTAAGAGCTATTGCTGTTACTATTGCTATTGCCATTATGAGGCCATGTCCTCAAACAATAAGACAACCATCTCAGTGCTCATGCAAGGATAAATCTATGGCATTTTCCAGAAAGGAACTGAATGTAATCCCAGAATATAATAATAATGAGGACTAGACACCATATTTTGCAACCTATTCCCGATCACCCAGTTCTCTTTTCCCCAAAGGGAGGAATGTCAGTTGGATAATTTTTTACCCTGCATATTAGTAAGGATACTTATTTTGTCATCTGAAATGTACAGCGTTTAGAAGAACAATTAGGTGTGTTGAGTTGAGTTTAAGTGATGACTTCTGGGGTAAATGTTCTCCACCCTAACCTGTCTTCAGCAGTATTTCTTAGCTGTTCAAGTCAGCAATCTCTCTCTACTGTTCTTTGCTCTTATTACATAGGCAAAATAATGAAAGCTTCTATTTGCTGATCAATTCCTTAAGGAAGCCTTCAATATTTGGAGAGGGGAGGGTGGCAGGTGTTCCGGGATTGTTGACCTGGTTCTTCTTTGATTGCTATTCTTAATAATCATTTCCAGATCTATCACTTAAAGGGATCTTCCCTCTTTCGTGCCATTTGCAGCCTTACATTACCATAAATTGCTTAACCGGTCTGATGTTTGTTGTCACTGAAGCTAGGATTTCTTCCGAGTCCATTCCAGAAAGGTTCTAGGCATATTTTTTTATTATTAAAATCCAAAGCACTACATTGCCTTAGTAAAAAATAAATCTGTTCTTCACAATCTTGTCTATGCACAGCCTTATTCTTTATAATTAGTTTTCTATTATGTTGCTTCTTTGCATCTAATCCTGATGATGCATGAAAATAAAATTATCCGCTGGATGCATGTATTCACTGCCAATGGTAAATTCACCAGGCATGCCGATAGACATTATTTTTGTCTTCTTAATATTAACATTAACCTAGATTTTTTTTCCATTTCCATTTTTTTGCTTTCATTTACTTTTTCATCTCATTTACTTTTGGCTAACAAAGTGATGTTGACTAGACGTCTCAAATTGTCAAGCGTTTTGACAATTTTGGCTTGGACAGCTATTTTAGGTTATTATCTCTCTCGGTGCCGTTATTCCTATTGTATCATTGAAGTGAGAGCCAGGGATTCTCAGGCAGGATGTCACACTCATGTTAACTGTCCTCAAGGTCACCAGGTACCAGGGCAGGAGTTCAATAATTAATAGGAAGGATGGGAGGAAACAATAATGAAACCACTGATGGCATAAAAGTCATTTGTACCTTCATTATTTGCAGGCAATCAGTGATCCTATATGGCTTCATTCCTATTTGCAATGCAGAATCTTATCTACTTATGTTGTGTCTGTATGACTGCTGCCAATTCAAGTCAAGAAGCTGAACTAGGTCATGTAGTGTCAGTTGCTAATAAATTAAGCAGGTGTGAACGCAATATCCATCTCTGTCTTTCTTATCTACTTCTGAACTACTCTATTTCTCCAAACTCAGTTCTTACAGTAACTCCTTTGTCACTGTAAAGAATAATAATCAGGTGATCTAGCATAGCCATTACAATCATAAACTTTTCATTCTGGCATGATCTGTATTCAAAAGATTTGCCGTAGTTAATAAAGCCAAAATAAACTTTCTTCTTGTTCTTTCCAGTATCTGATATCGTGTCCCTTTCCCTTTTCCGAAACCTGCCTATTTATTATTCATTTCTGTTTCTCTGTTCTTATTAGAAGCTAAGCAGAAATGTTTGCATTATGAATTAGTGCAATGGTAAAATAATTTGTACATTCTTTGCATTTCCTTTAGTATGTGTGCCAATCTTTTCTAATATTTCAGTCATACAGCTGTTCCATAAATTCCACATCCATAATCTTATTTTTATAGGATTTCAGTATTGATTTTCCATTTTCTTTTAGCTTCATTTACCTCTATTAGATCTTTGTCATGATTATTCTTGAACAGTTTTATCTTGGTTATACTTTTTCCTGCAAAAATTACTTAGTTACTTATATAATGCTGCATTCCAGAAGGAATCCTGGTGGTATATAGTCAGAAATCAGAATTATCATCATAGAAAAACAGAAAGATAGAGGAATAATCTGTCAAACCTTTCATAAATTACTTTCAAAAATAAAGGTAATAATAAGTGCACCAATGATAGATCTTAAATACAAGTAGTCCTTGACTGACAACAGCAATTGAGTCCAAAATTTCTGTTGCTAAGCAAGATAGTTGTTAAGTGAATTTAGCCCCATTTTACGACTTTTCTTGGCATGGTTGTTAAGTGAATCACTGCAGTGGTTAAGTTAATAACATGGCTGGCTTCCCTATTGACTTTGTTTGTCAGAAAGTCATAAAATTTGATCACATGACCCTGGGACATTGCAACCCTCATAAACATCAGTCATTTCCCAAGCATCTGAAATTTGATCACATGTCCATTGGGGTGTTGTAATGATTGTAAGTGTGAAAAATAGTCATAAGTCACTTTTTTCAATGCTGCTGTAACTTCAAACAGTCACTAAATGAACTGTTAAGTCGAGGACCACCTGTAACTGATTTTCTGAATAAGTCAACTTTTAGGGTTTTTCTCAATGTCAAGAATAATGAAGCCAGACATATTTCAGATGACAGTGAGTTCCATCTAGATGGGGATCATTACAGAGGAACAAGATGTTCCTGGTTCCCACCTTCTCTCACATGCAAGAAGAACCTTCAGCTTCCCAACCTGAGATGTGTACACTGAATGAGTAGGATCTACTTGAAGAATATGTTCCTGCAGGTACAAGATGACATGGAAAGCTTTAAAGATCAAAAACATAACTTTGAATTGTACCCAGAAGCCTGTTGTCATCAAATGCACAGCCTGCAACATTGTCTTACAAACAGTAGACTTATATACTGCTTCATAATGCTTTACAGCCCTCTCTAAGCAGTTTACAAATGTTGGCATATTGTCTCCAACAATCTGGGTCCTCATTTTACCCATCTTGTAAGGATGGAAGGCTGAGTCAACCTTGAGCTGGTCAGGATTGAACTGCTGGCAGTCTGCAGAATTAGCCTGCAGTACTGTATTCTAACCATTGTGCCACCATGGCTCCTTTAAATAAAAGTAAATAGCAACACACCAGCAAGAAGGCTGCTACATTTGGGATCAATGTAGGTTCCAAATAGATTTCAAATTTTGTTCCATGTAGAACATTGTAATCATCTAACCAGGAGATGACAAGGGCATGATCAATATTGCCAGGATCTCCTTGTCTGGGAAAGAGTATAGTTGTGGCACCAACCTTCTAGACATGATCTCAATTTGCCTATCCCGCAGAAGCCATGAATCTAGGAGGATCCCCAAGTTTCAAACCTGTTCTTTTGGGAAAGATTTACACCCTTCAGAATGAGCATTGGAGCAAAGAACCAGAACTAAATCATTTTTGGACCAATGGTAATTCAGTCTTGTTAGGATTTATTTTCCACCTATTTCCCCCCCCCCCATCCAAATCGTTACAATATCCAAGAGTAATGTATATCTGGGTATCATTAGGGTATTGATATTACCCTTTCATAATGAACGAATATATGACTTTTCCCAACAGCTTCATGTAAAAGTTATATAGCAGGTAACAACAATATTTTACCTGTTTTAAAAACTTAGCTCATTTGTTGATATTCTTGATTGAAATGTTTTCTTTGACCTTTCTTGCTTGAAAAAGATTTTCTGGAGTCTGTATTCAGACAGCATCTATTCTTCTTGGGGCCCGAAGCTTTCACCTTTGTATTTCCATAGCTATTGTGATAACCTGTTCTCAAAGATCTTTTCTTCTTTCAAACTTTAGGGTTTTTATTTTTTTTCCCGCTTAGTTTTTCACAACATCTCTCTTAGGTCCTTCCGTAAGTCTATAGGTTTTTCACATAGGTTAAGTGTGAATCTATTCTTTATATTGATCTTACATTCTAACAGTAAGCGCTCCAAGTAAAATGTTGCTGGCACCCCAACTCTGTTTAGTTCTCTTAAGTTTAACCCGTATGTTTGACACCAATAATTTATGGTCTGTCCGACAATCTGTACCTAAAAATATACTGGCTGAGTAGATTGCATTTCTCCAACTTCTGTGTTGTCGGTCCAGTGATGTTAAGCTGTAAAAGTTCACTTTTATGGTCCTTGAGGCAATGAACAAATAATTCTCGTCACAAAACTCTGTTGCAATTGAACAGACACTGTGACAATTGAACAGACTAGCACTGATGATGTTACCTACTTTGGGGTAATGAAACGTCTGCAAGAAAACAACCAGTCTCAGCGAGCACCAAGGACCCCTCATTTCAACCCTATGCTACAAATATTCTCCTTTACTGGTAAAACTCTGTTACCCTATTCCCTGCATTATTGCATTTAGCCAAATCAAATCTTACAGTAATTCTAGACTTTTCTGAGTTTTTTTTTAACTAATAGCACTACAGCCTTTCTAGACCTTGCAGTTTCCAACTGAATTTTTCAGTGTCTTTCAGCTTTACAACATGCCCTGGCATGCACTTACATAACATTGATTACCAATTAACCATTAATTGTAAAAGTTATGGTCACATCATTCACTGAATTAAGGCCAAACACTTACTTCGCATCCCCCTTTTTAGTGTCATCCCTGCTTCAGTTCTTCAAAGGTTGCCATGCCCTGAATTCAACCACTAGTAAAATAGTAGGTTTCATTTCTGCTTTCACAGTTCTTATTTCATGCTTCTCACATCCAGTGTTCCTTATATGTATGTGTGCTTATAAAATAAGAAAGTCTTCTTTTATACTTGGCACATCAAGTTCCTTGAGCTTTGGCCTAGCCATGCCCACACCTCCATCTCCATTAATAAAAGTTCAGTGTTCTTTTCCAGCAAAATCCTGGTAGGCATCATTTGGTACCAACAGCATACACAGGGAGGAGAAGGTTAGGGGTAAATGTCAAATCAAAACAGGACCTGTCAGAGTGTCTGTCCAATTGAAATTGAAGCTCTACCGCTTTGTTCCTTTAATACATGTTTAAAAGGAGGTAGCCTTTAATCACTGTGGTGCAACTGCCATCTTGCCACTATAGTGTGGATACTGCTCTCTGGAAACTCAAAACCCGTCTAAACATCGCAGCCATTTCCGTTCAATTTTCTTGGCAACAGGACAGAATTGTTTTGCCACAGCAGTCTTCTGATTTTTGATTCTGGAGTTTGTTCTCCTGCATGGGTTGATTTCCTTCCCATCTCCAAATCCCAGTTTTGGATTATTCTTAATTCATCCATCCCATTTTAACTTAATTGGCAAGTATGCCTCTACCAAAAGCTCACCCTCTTACAAACAGTGTTCTGTGGGTGACTGAAGCTGTTAAATCCAATTCTTAAGCAAAGCTTTGCTTGCAAAACAAAATAGTGCAGTAGTTCAGTAATTTGTGCATTGTCATCTATCTTCTTGTTCTAGAGTAAGTATGTAAGTTTATGTTGATCTTTTTTTTTTAGGCCACGCGTTCTTATTTTACATGATACGCATTTCATTCATTCAATTTGCAATTTATATTTTTATGTCAAAGGTTGACATCTGTTGGGATTTTCTAATTTGGCTTCCTGCGTTGAGGAGGGGCAATGACTTAACAGTCTTTCAATCTCTAAAATTCTAGGAAACGTAAATATAAAAAGCCTTGCACTTAGGAAATGTATGAAACAAAGCTCATGATTTAGAAAATATAGATTTTAAAAAATGATTGCTCAGGGAGCTTACATTAAAAATTATTCCCTGGAGAAATGGTGCTCAACAGTTCCATACATTAGGGAAAGCTGAAAACCAACACGGATGTTGGGGGTTTTTTAAATTGATTTTTCAAAAACGTGAAAATGGATTGGAATTGTCTGTCTCACAGAGATAATCAATGACTGAATTAATACCTTTTCACAGACCCCTTATTTAATGCAAAAAGTTTCATTTAAGAGCAATACAGAATATGTGAATTATCAAACACCCCAAAACAACCTTTTTAGTCTAGGGATGTCCAATCTTGACAATGTTAACACTTGTAGACTTCAAGTCCTAGAATTCATGGCTTGCTAGGGTATTCTGAGAGTTGAAGTCCACAGGTCTTAAAGTTGCCAAGGTTGTACAGTACACCCCTGCTTTACTCCTTTGAGCTGACAGACATATATATGGTGCTGTGCAAAATTATTTAGGTAGACATAAGCTTCATTCTGTTCAATAGTATTTGCTCTCTTCAGTTTTGTAATGCAGGAGCAGATTATAAAGATGTTTGAAATTATTCTTATCCCTAAAAATGTAATTATTGTTAAGTTTACATTTTTAAACCTGCACATGCAGCACAAAACTTGCTCTTGTGGGAAAATTTGACTTTCTTCAAAATATTGACACTTTAATGAGAACCAGATCCAGACAATACAATGCAGTGCAATAAATCATTTGATGTATTTTATTGTTTGGCTTGGAGAAGACAAAGGCAAGATTTGCCTGGAATCAAGTAAATAGGATTTAGCCAGTAAAAATTCACCTTGTCTCTATATTGTCCTAGGAGAGACAATCTCATTTACATTTATTAGAAGTAATGATGTAGTGTCCTGTAGATAATTAACACAATAAAATGCTGCTAATTTCACAGTGTCATTATAAAATTTGCCAGTTTAAATTAGAAAGTGATTAACCCTCCGAGTGAAGCAATGACATTTCCATTTCCCAGCATGTGAATTAAATTTGCTTGGGGTCTTTTCATCCCTCCTCTCTGAAAAAAAAATCAGTTTTATAGCCCCTGTCAATGTCCTTTCATTTTATATGGTCTCTGATAATAAGGGGTGGTGGGAAGGAAGGGAGGAATCCCAGCTGCAGGATCAAAATCCATGACTATTTCAGATATTAAATCAGATTCTTATTAAGTATGTACACCTTGGTTATCAGAGGATAGAGACATGCATTTAGAGGACAGAATAACTATTCGAGATAGCTCAGGTTCATGAGACAATGAACTTTTTCTTGGTGCATTATCAGGCAGGAAGTTTTTCCTATTAATGTGGGTCTGCCAAGGTGAATATCCTTAAGGACAGCAAATCTCTAACCTTCCAAGTTGGTCACTGCTTTATGCATTTACTATATCCATCTCTTCCCTAGCCAATTTTAATTAACACCTTTAAAAATGGGAATAAACTCATTAAAAAGGTAGATTGATTGCATAGTAATTTAAAGACTCTAACTCAAGTGAAATCCTCTTCAAGAATGTTTAATGAGGGAATGATACCACAAAAGCTTAAGGTAATGATAGAATGGGACAAACTGTTAAACTAGCTATTAATTTAATACCACTAATGCATCGATTTACAATGCTGGTAAAACTCTTCTTAATCACTCTTCTCCAGTTTCCTGTTTTGCAATTACAGGGTTGTTGGTGCACAAATTTGGCATTCCCGGGTAATTACGGCAATGAATGACTCCATGCATAGCCGGTATTTAGTCCGTGGTACATTGATCATAATGTTTAATCCAGCCCTGAGTCTCAACACACAGAGAAGGAAAGGTCACTCTCTAAACAGAAAATAAAGTAGATTATAATTGTGTTCGCATGATGTGATTGGCTAATGCCACCATTCCCTTGATTAATTCATACATCACTGTGCATAGTAGTGACCGAATCAACCTGGGACTAGCCATTTTTAAAAATTTCCCAGCCATCAAAAAAGGAGCTGGATGGATGGCATATTCTGCCCATATTTTTTTCTCTCCCTTCTTGAAATCCAGAAAGAAAATGAAAAACCTCAATGACCACAAAGTCAGTACAGGTAGTCCTCGATTTACGACCATAATTAAGCCCAAAATCTATATTGCTAAGTGACACATTTGTTAAGCAAGTTTTGCTCCATTTTACGACCTTTCTTGGCATAGTTGTTAAGTGAATCTCTGCAGTGGTTAAGTTAGTAACATGGTTGTTGAGTGAATCTGGCTTCCCCCTTGACTTTGCTTGTCAGAAAATCACAGGGGTGAGGACAGAGCCCCATGAACCAAGGCAGAGAAGAGGGTCTGCTTTCAGAGCCGTGGAAGTGTTTCCGGGTCGACCTTCGATGCCCCCGATTTCGCAGGGCAGCTTCCTTTCATCAAGCCAGAGCTTTACTTGCGCTGGCAGCTTAGAAGGAGCCAGTTCTTCTGTTCAAAAAAAGGTGCTGGAACGCCGTTCCATGCGTTCTATGACAAAAAAAAAAAAGCACTGGGCCTTACTTTCGGGGAAACACAGTGTCAAGTATTGATGACTTTTTGCAAAATGTCAGGTAGCATATATAAACCCTTAGGGCTCTAGAAAAAGCTATAGTGTTGTAATAGCACATGTCATCCAGTGGGGTTCAGATTTTCACACTTGTAATAATAAAATAACAAAGGAAAATTCACAAATTGATTTATTTATCTTGCAGGGATCCCATGGGATTGGGAAAGTAGACTCAAGGTCTATAAAGACCCCACAGGGTGGGAAGCAGAGCACGGGGTGCCTCGGGGATGACAAAGGCCTCAGGATGCCCAGGCCAGGCAGGCATCGGCCTGCTCTAGGCCTTCCAGCATCTTCCCTGAGGCACTCTGTGACTCCCTTCATCGGGGAGTCCAAGGATGGGAATCGATAAGCAAGGCAATTACATGGGGGCCTCACTTAACGAACGTTACAACTTGCAGCCATAGTGGTTAGGCTCCATTGTGATTGTAAGTCGAGGACTAGTTGTATTAAATATTGAACTATTAAATCTCAGTTGTTCCTTTTGTTTTGTTTTTTGTTGTTGTTGTTTTATATTAACTTTATAATCACATCATGAAAATCAGCATCACAAGTAGAGTCATTTATCTGGCTGGCAGAAATGCTTACTAATCGACCAGTGCTGCTTTTCAGGATTCATCTTTTAATATGTAATGCTTGGAACAAAGTTTCTAAAATCTTTTTAGCTTTTGTCTCATTTAAAAAAAAAGACAACTATTTCCCCGTTGGAGTATGTTAATCTGAATCTGTAGCCTTTTTTTTAATATATAGTCAGTATTTTTACTTGCATCTCATTTATTCAGCCTGTCACTCTGCATTTTTTCCTCTTTCTCTCTGTTGCATCTTTCAGTTATTTTGGTTAGTAGAAAAATATGTGATAGCTAAATTTTCCCATTACGTGTGCTGCAATTTTCTTCTGCCTAACCTCTACAGTACCAGTGGGATTTTCTTTTCTTTTCTTTTAAATAAATAAATAAACCCAGTGTAACATTTTAGCTGTATACAAAATGCCTTTTCTATGAATTCTTCCTTAAAGGTAAGTCCACTAAGAATAATGTTAAATGTTCTGCCTTGAAGTTTTGAATGTAATACAATTACAGAATACCATTTTCCCAAGCTAACTCTGTGTTAATGTGAAAGGAAGAAAAAGCTGTCAGAGGATGATCTCATTAAGTTTTCTTCAGATTGGAAACAGACATATTGAGTGTTATTAAAAGTCAAAGAAATACCATTCTTTAAGATTCACCTGCTCTTAATGGATAATTGGTTAGAGAGAGTTAAAATTAATGCTTTAACAATTTTTTCTCACTGCTGAACCACTGGAATTTTTTAGAAGTTTTCATACTTTGCAAAAAAAAAAAATCCCTTCTGTTTTTCCCACCTTATTCTCCGAATGATTAAACATTTATTTTTAATTACTCTTTATTGGAAGTGATAATACATGCTATTGTTTATTAAACCTTTATACTGCCAAATGTTAGTCTATAATCAAATGCAACAACGTACAGAAAACATCCATGGTAAACCAAACATATGCATAACACATACACTAAACATTAAAGTAAAGATTGCTAGAATACTTTCAACATTAAACATCAAAATAACCACAGTGGGGTAGAAAACACCAGATAACTCGGAGAAATAACCATGGCTATTAAAAACTATCACAAAAATCCATACAACACCTCTATACATCATGACCATCCACCATCAAAAGGCCCCCAGAACAACTCTGTTTTCTCTGCTCTCTGGAAGGCTTGTACTGCTGGGGACAATCAAGCACATCGAAAAAGTCTACTCTACAGAATTAGTGCCATTATGGAGAAGTACCACCTCTTCATCTCAGTCCTTTTGAGCTTGTAAAAATGCTGGAGAAGCTAAAGTCACTCTCTGCTTGACTGTATTAGAAAGATTGTGGCTGAAGAAGGTAGTTGTGGAGATACCTTGCGGCCAAAACCATGTAGGGTTTTGCAGGTCAAAAATACAGCACTTTTGAATTGTATTTAGAAGCCTATCAGCAGTCTATGGAAACCCTTAATTACAGATATAATGCACTGCTGATTATTAATATTTGCCAACATTCTGCACTAACTGAAGCTACGGGTGGTTTTCAAAGATGCACCCTTGTAATGCACATTGTAATAGTTCAGGTGTGTCGTAATAAGAGGATGAGTCACTGAAACAAAGTCCTCATGCTACAGAAGTGCCAAAATTGGTATATCAGCCACACCTGACACAAGGGACCTTGGGCCCAGCTTCTATCTCTCCTTTAACAGGAGCCATGAATGATGGAGAACCACCACCTCATGAATTTGCCCTCTTAACGACAGTGCCTCTCCCTCAAATGATATTATTGGGATTAATCAAGGTCTTTGATGGACAGTTAGTAAGTCTGTCTTGCTTGGATTCAATTCCAACCTGTTTAATAGCATTCATATCCTAAGAGCTTCCAGACATTGGGAGAAAACTTCCATGGTATTATCAGTATGGCCCAGAGTGATGATATAAAGCTAGATACAATTAGTATATTGATGTTACTGTACCTGGCCAATGACTTCTTCTTCAAATATATGTTAGAGAGAGAATCAGTGGCTGTGTTTTGAGGGATATGTCCCTATGATAATATCATTTTCCTTAGGTCCTTGTCTACCAAGAAAAAAATGAAAATGAGAAAAGGCCCTGATCACAGTAAGATTGTCAATTATATAAAGAATAGCATAAATAAGATAAGCCATATCTGCTAGAAGAGGTCACGTACCAATGCAACTCTCCATTCAAGGGCATTTAAAAGAATAGAACAGCATATACAGGTAGTCCTCGACTTACGACCACAATTGAGCCCTAAATTTCTATTGCTAAGTGAGACAGTTGCTAACTGGGATTTTGCACCATTTTACGACCTTCCTTGCCACAGTTGTTAGGTGAATCTTGCTTCCCCATTGACCTTACTTGTCAGAAGTCTATAAAAGGGGATCCCATGACCCAGAGACATTGCAGCCGTCATAAGTATGAGTCAATTGCCAACCATCTGAATTTTGATACATGGCCATGCTACAGTCGTAAGTGTGTAAAATAGTCATAAGTCACTTTTTTCAGTGCTGTTGTAAATTTGAATGGTCACTAAATGAACTGTTGTAATTCGAGGACTACCTGTATTTTCAAACGACATAAAGAATAACATTCAGAATATCACAAAACCTATATGTTTCAATTCTGTCAAAATAATGTAAGGTTAGTCCCACTTTTTAAAAGCTGTTTATATATATATATTCAGACAGATTTCATGTAGCTACTTTGATTAGGATGGCTTCAGTGCTAAAATGAACGCAGCGGGGTTTTATCAGATTTGCTAGTAGTCAACAGAAGAAAAATCCCTTCTATGTGAACCCCTCACATTCTAGATAAATTCCAAACTATAACTCAGATTTGTGCTTCAAATGGAGCAGAAACATATTGAAGCATCACAGTTATCATGAGATAATTGAGAATTGGAAGCTCCTCAAGACTGTTCCTACTGCTGCCATTCCCCATAGTAATTGCAAGAGGAAACATTGTATTTAAATCTGGCAACCTTGAAATGAATGTAAAGTGTCTTTTTTCCCTTCATAAAATTTTATAACACTTGACCAAATTGTTTCGTGCCACGAAAGGAAAAGCAGGTTTGTAAATCTAGCTTGCCAGCTTGCAAATCAGAAATTAGGACTCAATGTAGCATATGCAGATGGCGCCAAGGCCGAGGGGAAATACAGCTCAGTGTCTCGGCTAGAATGTGGCTTACTTCTCTAATCAATTTTCAGTGTTTCTAACATATGTTTCCTTTGGGAAGAAAATGGGTTGAGTGTGGCAGGAAGGTAGCAAAGGAGGTTGAGGAGCGAAGAAGAATTGAACGCTTAACTGTTCAGATAAATACCAATAGAAGAGAATATTTTTAGCTCAGAGTCGAAATCAGTTTGGTACTCTCTGAGCTTGGTGAGTTTCCTGCAGACATTTCATTAGGAAATTACCAAATAATGTGTATAATAACAAAAGCTACTTCTGAAGGATTAGATCACAGAGAGCAAGGAATGGTTAACATTTAAAGAAAGAGAAGTTCTTATGCTCTATGAGCTTGCTTGTTTTCATGCAGACATTTCAGTACCCAAACTAGGTAACATCATCAGTGCTAGTAAGGAATGGGGTATAGGAAGACCATTCCTTACTAGCACTGACGATGTTACCTAGTTTGGGCAATGAAACCTCTGCAAGAAAACAACCAGGCTCAGAGAGCACCAAGGACCCTCATTTCAACCCTGAGCTACAAATATTCTCCATTATCAAAGAAGGAGGGATAATCAGAGCCTTTTTATGGGAATTTTTTTTAAAAAAAAAAATCTGTTCTGAAAGTAAGTGAGAATAGTTAAACAAGGAGATCTTAGCCATAGAAAGAAACTTAAAATAAAAGTTATTAAATTATCTGCAGAGAAACTGAAATGGGAAGGGATATTTTAGAGATCTGAATGAAAATCAGAGTGATATGTCATTACATGAAATGGGTTCCATGTTAGTAAATTATACTTTTTATCAAGATGTTTAAAAACTGTAAGGCTGAAAGTACAGTAGACATTGGGGAATGTCTTTAAGCTGATGACTTGGAAATTGCAGTTGGTCTAGAATGGAATAGTCTGACTGTTGCTATTAATAGACTATTTCAGCACCATAGCATCTCTGTTGTGGTCATTTCATTGGTGTAATAATAGATTTATGGGTTTACTTCAAAGTGTTATACTTACGCTACTAGACCTGGCTCTCACTTACGTTCAGGACTGACTCTTCTGAAAGGATTCAGTGCATTCTGTGGGGGTCTTCCCAGGAGGTGATGCTTAGAATCCCAAACCTATGCAAAGTTAAGGCAGTAGGGACTCTAACCCTTGGCAATTCTTCACAATAGCAGTTGCAAATGGTGTGGAATAAAATTTCACTCTGACAGCATTGAAATAAATGCTGTAAAAGTTAGAATTTTAAAAAAATTGAAAAACAAGTAATAAATGCATTGAGAATGATGGAAAATAATAATGCTATAAGCATCGATAGTAACTCAAGAAATATACTATACAACTGTGTAACCTGTTTAACAGGGTTAACTGTTTAACTAATTATTTGTGTGATGAATAAAAGAAAAATCTAGGATTGTTCCTCCGTACAAAGGAAAAATAGCAAACACGTATGTAAAAAAAAAAAAAAAAACCCACAAAAGGCTTAGTGTGTATTATTTTCCTAGCAAGCTATTTGGCAGAGTTCTGACTGAAATGTTACGAGAGGTGAGAATGAACAATACTATTTGTTGAATTGAATTGAACAGCTGCAGTGTGACTGTTTTCCAGGCAGTTAGCTCAGGTCATATTTGTTTGCTCTTCATCAAGGCATTGAGATAGGCGTGAATGTGAGGGGGGGGGAATGTTCATTGTACTTTTGTTGATTTAAGGAAAGCATACACTGAAGTGAATAGGCTTAAATTATGCTTTGAATGAATATGGAGTTGAAACTTGCTTGCTAAATGTGATAAGAGTGGGGCACGATGGAAGTAAAGGATACATGCAAATATGGGGAACGTGTGGCAAATAATTGAAGAGCAGTAAGACAAAGATGTGCGATGTCTGCTTATTTGCTTAATGTATTTATGGATAAATGAAAGCGGGTTGGTAACATTAGAGATGTGTGGGCTGGGGACATGAATATATGTGTACATTTGTATGCAAATCGTGCTGTGCTGTTTGCTTAGAACCTAAAGGGTTTGCTTCAAATGGGAGATAGGCTATAACATGCAGTGAGAAGTGTGAATCTGAAAATTAATACCAAACACTGTAGTAATTTGACAAGGAAAAAGGAGTGAACAATTGCAAAATATGCATAAAATGGCAAAAATTGGAAAAAGTGAATGAATATCTATACCTTGGTAGAATGTTTAATTAAGATGGGAAACAAATGAAGACATTTTAATACATGCTGGTAAAAAGGTGGTTGGAGGCAGGTGGTTCGTTGTGAAGTGTCAAAAGTGAAAATGGTTGTGTAAAAGAGTTCACTTCTGCCTATTTTGGTATACGAAAATGAGTTTGGGTACATAATGAAGTGAGACTGAGATATATGAGAAGTGTGTTTGATACAACGAGAAGAGACAGGGTCACAAATGTATAGGTGCCGAATGAATAACCATTGAGTACCAAAGAAATCGATTAGTGTGAAAGGAATATATTAAGGTGGTTTGTTCATCTAGAGGCAATCGATGAGGATCGAACTGTAAAACAAATACATGAAGAGGACGAGCAGTAAGAGGAGGCTGAGAAGGCTGTGTAGTTGGATGGAGCTGATGAGATCCTCAAAAAGAGAAAAAGTGAGAATATTGAAGAATAAGGCAATAAATGAATTGGTAGACAGACGCAAGAATCATTTGCAATGTTTAAAATGTGAAGACAGAGATACTGAACAATGTTGACAGTTCTAGCTATGTTTCTTTTGTCTTTTTTATCTCATGCCAATAAATAAATAATTCTAAAGAGAATAGCATGATAGATATTTACACAGGTATGTTTTAAAAGAAAATCTCAAAGTAGTAAACTCATTGAATTTAAAATTTATACCTAAGGAAGCATGCATAAGACTGTGTTATTTAGATGTTCAAAATCCATACCAAAATGGAAGCAGATCTTATTAGTCCTTTCAGGACTTTTATTTTGAATGATGATATTAATGTTTTTTCAGAATTATTGATTAATGTCATTTGAACTAAATTAGGATTGTTAAATGTTTTCATAAAAGCACATGAATTATTTTTTAGTAAGAACTATTAGAGCAGACAAGGTAAAGGGAATTTTTTAAAACTCAGCAGTAGACCATAAAATACAAATGGATCTTTCTTTTTTTCAGAAATTCAGGAGAACATGAACGCTATATGAGATAATATTGATGCTTAATTAAAACAAACACATCCACTAGGAGACAAAAATCCATCCAGAACAATAAATATAACACTTCTTGACTTCTTCTGCCACCAAATCAAATAACTTGCTAATTACAAAAGAATGAACAACTGCTGAGATGGTTTTAAACATAGACTATCAATAGAATGTGATAACATCCAATAGAGTCAAGAAATGTTTTAGATTTGCCCAGGTTCACATCCAAGGATAGTGTGAGAGGATTATAAGACAAGACTTACTTCCCCCCTCTCTCTCTCTGCAGTAAATTGAAAAACACATAAACAATCATTAGTGAAAAATTAATCTTATAATCAAAAGCAGCAGCATTTTAGGATAACTTTCATATCAAGGTTTCCAGAGAACGGCACAGATTGTGGTACCATTTCTTATATAAGACTGATGGATCCGTCACATATAGAAGGTGGTATTTGTTTTGGAAGCCTCTTCATTTGGACAGTTTGGGTAGACCAACTGTCTTCATGGAGAAATATTAGATTATAACATATAACCATTAATTTTTGCTGGTTTTTGAGTTAATGGATGCCAGGTGCTATGAGATGGGGAAGGGAGAATGGGCAGTAGAGTTTGGCCTTAGAACAAATATTAGAATAGTAACAGGCAGGGTGAGATATGGTCAGAGGCTCCATGACTATTACATGGAGAGGAAGCTAGCTGTGATTGGTTTCCCTTCCTTTAATCTAACCAAGAAAATCTAGGTGTCAATGAAGATGCCCCATTCATCCTAAAAGTCCACTTTAAAAAAAATGCCACATTAATTGCGAGTAAAAAATCTAGTATCTATGGTTCATCTCTGGATGAAATTATTGAGCAGGCATGTATTGCAGAGATCTACATGAGAAAGGAATTAATCTCTCCTGACTTTGTCTATTGTTGGCCTGGCTGTAATCTCTAGGGAGTATATCCCATTGACCAGAAGACAGTCTAACAGTCTGACAGTTTTGAATGATCATTGCTGCATCTGAGTGACAGGAACAGTGTATGAATAGTGTTAATCTACTTTGTTGCCCAAACAGGCCTTTTTGAGTTAGGGAGAATTCTGGAAAGGCAGTGGACTATCCTAGACTTCTTGTCATGGAAAATGTCATTGTTCATGCTGAGGATTCCAAGCTACAAATGGCTCAATTTTTTATGTTGGCCATGACAACTATGGACCTATCTTAATTGATATCTTTTCCCAGATATGCATGTGGTGGGGCAAGTATAGTGTTCTCTTTGGCTGACATTCATAATCTGAAAGTGGAGGAGGTTTCTGTTTTGTTGCTGTGGACAAACTCTCTGACTAGTTTTAAACTGGCAGCTCCTATAACCCTTTGCAAGGTGGGGGACTCGTTAAATCATCTCAAAGGATCCTTATGGTTTTCTGAAAGCTCTTTGGAAATTACTGCCTAGCCTGTCACTACCACTGGCATGCTGGCTCAGGAATTCTGGGCATTGAAATCCACCGGTTGTAAAATTGCAATAGTTGCCCACTTCAGGGTTAACTCCTGGCTGATTACTGAGAAAATGAAAATGGCTCAGGCAATTGTGCTATTGTTCCTAAACACTTTTTTTCCCCTGACAGAGCGGAGGTAAACCTGGGTTCTGGGTCACTGATAACTGAGTGCAGTACGGTAGAAGATTGAAACATAAATGGAGGAACCTCCACGAAGAACCAAACCAAACATGGAGGGACATCTCTTTTGGACGCCACTTCCGGAAGTCTGTTCTGGGCCTCAGACACTGGGGGAGGCCTCCCAGGCCCAGAACAGCCCACCAGAAGTGTGTGGACACCACTTCTGGAAGTCCATTCTGGGCCTCAGATGCCCGGGGGAGGCCTTCCAGGCCCAGAACAGCCCACCAGAAGCGGCATCCAGACAGAGAACCAGTTGTTCACGTATTTGAATCCCACCACTGTCTGTCAGTGAGTGCCACAAAAAGAGCTTACTTTTCTCTCCTTACTACATCTGCTCTGAACACATCAGTGATGCCTTTCTATATTATGCTGCATCACTCTTGAGATGTTGAGTGAAGGTAGTTGGAATCATCAAAGGCTTGCTGTGAACAATTTTCATTGTTCTCTGCATTCTGATTTAGATATCAGGGTTGGAGCAACTGCTTGTCAAATTCATATGGACTTCTTTTTCACCTTGTGTATCTTGAGGATGCAGAAAGGGGCTACGTTAAAAGGAGGGCCACCATTTGGTTGCTCTTTCTGATTGGTTAAAATGGCTAGTTTGTGAGTGGTCCCATGGTTAATTGAGAGATAATTAATGCCTCCCTGAGAGCTGGATGTTTTATTGAAAAAAATCTTTCCCTTGAACTGGAAGATATTTTAAATTATAGGACAGTTTTAAATATTTCGTTCTGGGATCAGTAGGTTGAGAATATGGTTGATGTAACTGTCCAGTTAGATCTCAATGAACCTGATTTTCTGGATTAATTTCAATCAGGATTTCACCTGGAATGTGATATTTTGACTGCTTTGGTCAAATTGGTAGAACATCTATGTTGGCCGCCAAATGACCCTGCTAGTTTTCTTGGATTTTTCACACTTTCACTATAAATGACCATAGTCATGGGTCACCTGGCTGAGATAAGCCCTTGGAGCACTGTTGTGCAGTGTTTCTTATGAAGACTATGGCTAGAAGCTGGAAATGGGACATCACTGTTCAACATCTAGATAATTGGTGCCATTAATCTATGGTATTCTATATGGTATGCTACATGAAATGCTGGAGAAAATCTTTTAGAATTTTGGAGTAAAATCAGTCTGCAGCAAGGAACTGAATGAGGAAAAACAAACTTGAAATTAAAGCCTGACAAGTTAGAACCATTGTTGATGAGGATAAGGCAGCACTCTGGAATTGAAATAAAGTATGTTCTGGTTTAACTTGCATTACCTCAGAAAGAATTTGTTCACCGCTTGAGACTGGTCTTGGCTGGATTTTTAGGTAGGAGTAATAATAAAGAGAGAGCTTGCTCAATCATGGGTACCTATGAGAAGAAGTAGGATTGATTAATACTACATCCATCCATCTATTCTATCTATCCATCTATCCATCTATCTATTCTTCCATCCATCCATCCATCCATCCATCTTCTCTATCCATACATCAATTTTTTTTTAATAATAATAATAATAATAAAGTTGGAAGGGACCTTGGAGGTCATCGAGTCCAACCCCCTGCTCAGGCAGGAAACCCTATACCATTTCGGACAAATGGCTGTCCAGTCTCTTCTTAAAAACTTCCAGTGTTGGAGCATTCACCGCTTCTGGAGGCAGGTTGTTCCACTGGTTAATTGTTCTAACTGTCAGGAAGTTTCTCCTCAGTTCCAGGTTGCTTCTCTCCTTGACTAGTTTCCATCCATTACTTCTTGTCCTGCCCTCAGGCGCCTTTCTTTCTTTCTTTCTTTCTTTCTTTCTTTCTTTCTTTCTTTCTTTCTTTCTTTCTTTCCTTCCTTCCTTCCTTCCTTCCTTCCATCCATCTTCTCTATTTATCTATACATATTTCTAATCAATCCATATAGCCATATAGCCATCATCAATTTCTCTTTCTTTCTTTCTTTCTTTCTTTCTTTCTTTCCTTCCTTCCTTCCATCCATCTTCTCTATTTATCTATACATATTTCTAATCAATCCATATAGCCATATAGCCATCATCAATTTCTCTTTCTTTCTTTCTTTCTTTCTTTCTTTCTTTCTTTCCTTCCTTCCTTCCTTCCTTCCATCTTCTCTATTTATCTATACATATTTCTAATCAATCCATATAGCCATATAGCCATCATCAATTTCTCTTTCTTTCTTTCTTTCTTTCTTTCTTTCTTTCTTTCTTTCTTTCTTTCTTTCTTTCTTTCTTTCTTTCTTTCTTTCTTTCTTTCTTTCTTTCTTTCTTTTTCTTTCTTTCTTTCTTTCTTTCCTTCCTTCCTTCCTTCCATCCATCTTCTCTATTTATCTATACATATTTCTAATCAATCCATATAGCCATATAGCCATCATCAATTTCTCTTTCTTTCTTTCTTTCTTTCTTTCTTTCTTTCTTTCTTTCTTTCTTTCTTTCTTTCTTTCTTTCTTTCTTTCTTTCTTTCTTTCTTTCCTTCCTTCCTTCCTTCCTTCCTTCCTTCCTTCCTTTGCATCCATCCATCTATCTGTCTATCTATCTGTCTGTCTGTCTGTCTGTCTGTCTGTCTGTCTGTCTGTCTGTCTGTCTATCTATCTATCTGTCTCCATGCATCTGTATATCATCTGCTCCACTGACCATATTAACAACCTATTTCAATCCTTCAGCTGAATGCATGGATACCAGCTGAGGGTATTCAGTCAATGCACAGAAAGATCTGAAGAGGATTAGTTTATGGCAGCTTCACATTCATCTGTTTTATAGACTCTTCACCCAGGTATGACTCATATTCTGAAATAAAATATAACATGTTTTAAAAAAGAAACAAATAAAGTGGAACTCATTTTGAAGTGTGGATTACTAGAATCAATAGGCTGTATTTTATTGCTTTTTAAAGATGTTTATTTTGGACCTATCAATTCCTGAAACTCAAATAATTCAAAAATTCAATTTGATCATAAAACAATTTGTTCAGTTCGGCTTATATACTAGACAAGTGTTATGAAATTATATGGGCTTCACTCGGAGGTAAAATAAGAAAAGATGTAATGACTTCTAAAGTCTTCATTTTTCAAACATCTGTTTTTCTATAGATTTGTTGATTCTTTGTAATTAGCAACATGTACAACAAATACGGGAGGAAAAAGTCAAATAAGTAAACACCTGAGTATTGTGCTTTGCTTTACTTTTGCTTTGATGTAAAAGTCTTCAAGCCTTGAGGCTGGCTGGGTGGTGAAGCCCAGGTGAGGTTACAAGGAGCAGAGGAAGCCAAGGAAGAGACATGGCCAAACATGGCCCTTCGTTTAAACTGATCCGATACATCAATACTTTTATCAAAGGTATATCGGGGCTTGCCAAATAAACATTCAGACCTCGTGAGAGGTGTTGTTAGTGGCGCAGTGGGGAAGAACATTATTTAAATGTCTGCTATTATGAATATTCTCCATCTTACTCATATCTCTTTGCTATCTCCTGCAATATATGATCACTCACAGCAGGGGTGTCAAACTGCCGGCCCAAGGGTTGGATGCGTCATGCCAAAACCGCGCCCACCCCATTGCCGGCAATGGGGGGAAAGTCACAATACGGTATGGCACGGCACATGGCGTTGCGAGTTTCACACCCCTGACCCACAGTAACAATTTCTGGTAGTCACTTGAAACTCGAAAAATTGTCTCAACTTTCTTGTGCTTTGGGGAAAGCAATTGTGGTGAGTGCTGGCACATCGTTTACATCCTAAAAGATGCAGGTGGCTTTTTCATCATCCTAGCAGGGTTTGCTACTCTGTACTTTTTTCCCCCTTCACTTGACCAAAGTAAATTGGCCCTGGTTTTATTACCTGTCCCTTGCTATTGTTGCCTCACATTTAAATGAAATCTAGCAGGAGAAAGAGGGGGGGCAGAAGGAGAGACAGAGTTGGCAAATTTAAAATTAAAAGATACTCGTCTGACAAGTTGTAAAGGCTTCTTGGGAGAACTTCCTGTCCTGGTCCAGAGCTTGATCAAAAGGAATAAAAAAACAAGCATGTGATGGCTTCATAAATCTTCTGTCCATTGTGGAGAACAGGAACAATATACAGTAGTCTTAAGGACAGCAATTGGACTTGGTCAGGGAATCCAGTATTAACTCCTTCCTCAGCTATAGATTAACTCTGATCTTATACTTTGTCCTGTAAAAACATCAGCAGCTGTTTCACATAGTTATGAAACATTGCAATTTTGCATGTGGCATTTTTTCGGAACAATATTAAATGATTAGAAAAATGAGCATTGGCAGGCTCAGTGCAGGATCTGAAGCTTGGGTATCTTGTGAAAACTATGATGACATCACTTGTATCATATTGACCAACGGAAATAATATAATTTGCATCATTTCCATAATGATGTCATGATGCCCATCATGTTACTTGACCCTTCCTGTCCCCTCTCCTGTGGATATCCATGACCTACAGTGCAAATTGCAGTGCTGGTTCCTTTAAAGGATGATTTCTGCTTTTCTTTCTGCATCAGTGTTGTTAATTTGGGGATTATGAAAAATTGCCTAAAGCCAAATGTTAAGCAATCTGTATTTTCCACCACTTTTTCTTTAAACACTATTTATTTATTTAGTTACAATATAAATAAATCATATGTACTGATTTATATCCCCCCCTCCCTTTCTGCTTCTAGGCAGCTAAGAATAAAAACAAAACGTGCAGGCTTAAAATGCTATATGAACAGTTAAAATCACTCTCAGAACTAATTCAAACTACCTGAAGAAAAAAGTTTTGACTTGCTTCTGAAACGAAATCAATGGGGGCTGAGTGCAATTAGCTTGTGAGTAACATAGGAGCAAGCCATCTTGTGTGTGCTGAACAAATTGGTCTCAGAAAGTGAGAGCAGTTTGAAGAGGCCTCTTCTGCTAAATTTAAAGTCTTGAAAGGTTCATCTTGAGAGTGGCAGGCTCTCAGATACTCAGATCCTAAGCTATTTATGCCTTGAAAGGTTAAAGCAATTCCTTCAATTGTACTAGGAAAACAATTGGCAACCAGTTTGCTCTTCAGCATGGGCACAGTATATTCTGACACTGAGCTCCTGTTATTAGTTTAGCTGCTACCTGTTATCCAGATGAGGTTTCTGGGCACTATCCATACTCAAGTTGAGATGCAATGTATAGAAGGCAGGAAGTCATCATGGTAATACCTTGCTCAGGAAAACCTGATGGGTCAACATAGAGATAGTCCTTGACTTACAACAATTTGTTTAGTGACTGTTCGAAGTTACAACAGCACTGAAAAAAAAGTGACTTATGACCATTTTTCACACTTAACGACAATTACAGCATCCCCATGGTCACAGGATCAAAAATTTGTACTCTTGGCATATTTATGACCGTTGCAGTCTCCCGGGGTCATGTGATCACCTTTTGTGCTCTTCTGACAAACAGATACACTTAACCTTATTACTAACTTAACCTTGTTACTAACTTAACGATTGCAGTGATTCACTTAACAACTGTGGCAAGAAAGGTCGTAAAATGGGGCTAAATTCACTTAACAACTTATTGCTTAGCAACAGACATTTTGGGGTCAGTTGTGGTCGTAGGTTGAGCACTACCACTAATTGTACAAATGCATTTCCCTAACTGCCATCTCAGACACCGTAGTCTCAGTGAAATCCAGAGAATTTTGTCAGTCCTGGTCAGTTGTACAAGGATGGCTGATACAAAGGTCTTCAGTGATGGAAGGCTAGTGAAAATGGGCCCTATGTTCCTACATGCCCTTGGGAGATTTTATATATTCTTTTTCTGTGTTTACCCAATGATCTGGGTGATCTGCGGAATAAAGAGATGACTAACAGAGTTGAAGCTGTTGCTCCTAGTATCTTTTTTCTCTTATAGAGCCAAGTCAGTTCTTGGGATTTTGGAATATGGCAAAATCCATGAACTGATAAAGCCACTAAGGTTGTAGTTCAATGTGAATAACTTCCATGGTTCTTTTTGGACAAAGTTGATTTGGTTGGCCTTATTTTTAGACGGAGGAGTTAGGGAAGATCACAAAACTATATCCTTGGTAACTGTGTGTTGCATCATTCTGGACACTTTTCCTCTTATACATATCAAGGAAGTAGACTAGGTTTACTTGACTTTCCTGATTGATTAAATAAACAAAGTTGGGATAAGTTCTGTAGTTAAAGGAAGTGGTTAATGCCTTCTTGCAGAAGGATTGTATTCCTTTCTGCATAAAGAAGCTAGTAGTAATGACTTTGCTAATGAAACTCTCCCTTATTCAAAGCTATAGGTAGAATTATTGGTAAATATTTATGGTACATTTTTGCAAGGTACAAAGATCCTATGTTGGTTGAGTTGTTTGCATTTGCTGTCAATTGTCTCCCCGGCAAAATTCAAGGTGTTGATTTTTAAAGTACTGTATGGACTGCCTCTCCTGTTCCGGGGTTCTTGTTACAAACCTGTTTGTCTATTTGCATCACTTTAGCAGGCTTTTAATTGTTAAATAATCCTAATATATTTATATATTATTGTTAATTTTTACCTGTGTTTTGAACTTTAATGTTCTGTTTTGATTTTCCATTTTGGCAGAGTTGAAAGGCAGAGCATAAAGCACCTGCATGAGCATGATATCACTTATATTTTATTTTATTAAATTTGTTTGCTACCCCTCTGGTTGGTTTATAACATTAAAAGCAATAAAACCATTAAAGATAAATATTTGTAAAAAAAAA
This sequence comes from Azemiops feae, assembly GCA_023970755.1. Lineage (NCBI taxonomy): Eukaryota > Metazoa > Chordata > Lepidosauria > Squamata > Viperidae > Azemiops > Azemiops feae. The sequence goes on along the minus strand of JALGBA010004215.1, from coordinate 635,202 downwards.
AAGTAAAAACAATTAACCTTAAGCAAGAACAAACCAATGTCTACAGTAAGGGCCAGCATAACTGTGTATCTGAGCTGTAAAAATCCAAATTAGCACTCTTTGACAGCAAAGTGATACATAAAATACTAACTTTTGGCTGCTCTTTAATACGGCCCAGATGGAGTAGTACTACTATATGTACTATAGGAATTACATATTCTCCAAATAACTTATGGTAATTTGGATATCACACACAAATCAGACTAATTAGTAAAAGAAACATGTTATGTAACAAAAATACACTTATTATCGAGTATATGAAGGGGCATCAACATTCGTCATCACAACAATGACAAAATGCTTGAAGAAATATAAAATAAACCATTACTCAAAACTTACTATCTTTGTTGAAATTGTCCTTCCTTTTCCCTTTGTAATTCTGATTTTAAAATAGCGATATCATTCAGCACCAAAAGACTTCTTATTAATAAGAAGGAAAATTTCTAGTGAAGGATTATCATCTTGATCAGTTTTATGAAAAGTTTCATTAAATCTTATCCTGGATATCATCCACAACTTTGCCAGCAAAACACTAGATAAAACAGGTTGCTTTCTAAGAGTGGACGACTAGAAAAATTCATTACCTCGTGAAATACTTTGCTCCTAGCCCAAATTATGACAGAAATTAATCACCCTGTGATAAGTAAAAAAAAATCCTTCCATAATTATATTTATATTCAAATATAATATTTATCTGTTCTTCTACTACTTGCTTTGATGTAAGGATTGCATTTGTGGCTGATTCGTTTCTTAAGGTAGTGAATCTTTTAAAAATACTATTTGTGCTGGAATATTTCTCTTCCATGTTCCAACTTTTTCATGTCCAGTTTGAACAGCTAATCTGATTTTTTTTAAATAATTTGCTCCTCCTGCTAATAGATATAAAATCTATCCCATTTCCAGAATACTAGGACCAGAGGTTCTAATGAAATTAAATATTGGAAGAATCAGGATTGGCACAAAGATTTTTTTTTTTTTACACAATGTGTAATTCAACTTTGGAATTTGCTTCCATGAGATGTAGTGCCAACTACCAGCTTGGTTGAGTTCAAAAATGGATTGGATTAATTCATGACAGTCTAGGGCAAGGGTCCTCAAACCTGGCCACTTTAAGACTTGTGGACTTCAACTCCCAGAATTCCCCAGCCAGCATGGCTGGCTGGGGAATTCTGGAAGTTGAAGTCCACAAGTCTTAAAGTGGCCAAGTTTGAGGACCCCTGGTCTAGGGGATCAACGGCTCTTAGACTGGAAGGCTATCTGCTGGGAATCCAGTGGGCTTGCTTGTGTGATTGGTTGGCCACTGTGAACATCCGGCAGAGAAATGTACATAATGCTCTTGCCTCTTATTTTCCCCACAACACCAACCCTGTGAGGTAGGTTGGGCTAACTGGCTTCCGTCGCTAAGGCAGGACTGGAACTCACAGTCTCTCATATTTTTAAGTCCTACTTCTTCAGCACTGCACCCAAATGGAGCTCCTCCTTTTGCTATATAGTCAGGTTTTTGAACTGATCCACTAAAACGATAAAACTATGACTTAGATCCTAAATTGCTCCTACGTGTAAGAAAATGCATTTTTATTAGTTGCTGCCTTCAAGCATAGCACAGCACAACTTTGCCAATCATTTCCCATCTCCAGAAATGACATTTGCAAGGAGGAAGATGTAGAACATCTTCTCGAATTCGGTCCTTTTCATGGAAAGAAGCTAGACTCCAAACCAGTTAAACTTGCATCTGTCAGAAGAAGAAAAGGACAAAATTGCATTTCCTCATAGTCACTAAGCAGATCTCAATATCTAGAAATAGGAATATGAGGCGTCCAGCCTAGATTTTGATCTGGGGGGGTGGGAAAGAAATAAAAGAAACCTTTTTCCCACTGATAACTGCAAGCAGTCTGGTCATGCCTCTCAAAGCAAGGATCTCTTTAATTTATTCTCACAAAATACTTTTTCTTTATTGTAAAATATGGCTACTACTATATCCAGTAGTTGAGAGTTCACAGTATGATAAATTGCTAGGTTCTTAATAATATCTTTTCTTATAACACAGAGAAATACCGTATCATTAACATTGTCATCGTTCAAATATCTGCAAGTCTATTTGGTTGGGAAGGCAAGGATCCCTCACAAATGCAATCTTACAGAAAACATTTTCCTATAAGTCTAATCCACTTACTTTTCAACCTTAGCTAGATGAGTCTGACAAAATGTTGCAAAAACTGGTAAAAAAATGATTTCTGAACCAACTATAAGTTCCTATATTATATATTTTTTTCCAGCACAGAGATACTGAAATAAAATAACTGCTGGCTTAATTTGCAGATTCAAAGCAGCTGGAATAGGTAAAATAGTCTAATAGTTGTACAGGCTGGCTGTAGCCATATATTCCCTTTGTGGGTTGGTTTTTCTTGATTCCATTCTTGTGGTAGTGCAGTGGTTAGAATGCAGTACTGCAGGCTGCCTTTGCTGACTGCCAGCTACCTGCAGTTCAGCAGTTCGATTCTCACCGGCTCAAGGTTGACTCAACCTTCCATCTTTCAGAGGTTGGTAAAATGAGGACCCAGATTGTTGGGGGCAATATGCTGACACTGTAAACCACTTAGAGAGGGATGTAAAGCACCGTGAAGTGGTATATAAGACTAAGTGCTACTGCTATTCATCCACATGGACAATGGCAGGGGTGAAATCAGGAACCTTTGCATTTAGAAGGTCTTGTGTCAAAGATTCCAGTTTTGTGTTCTTTTATATATCAAAGGTGTGGCCTTTAGAACCAATTTTTCACCTTCATACAATGTATACATGAAGAAACCTAATGTTTTCCAATCATTGTACAGGATATTGACTATAGGGACAGACAGACAGGTCATGAACCATATAGTGTGCATTTGTGTGTATGGTATCTGATGCCATACACACAAGCACACACCATATCATTCATATTCTGTTTTTACAATCATTCCATTATAGTTTGTATGGATTTGCCCATAGTGGTTTGATTAGGTTACTGTACAAGTGGGTTTGGGAACAACTGTTATAAAAGCAGGCATAAAGATTACCAAACAAATGCTAAAAATGAATTGCTGGCAGGGATGATAAAATAATGAAGTCACCCTCTAGTATCTTAGACGTGTAGGATTGTTGATTGTGGCAGTTCCTATCGTGCTAATTTTCTCCTACGCAGGAACTGGAATAACAGAGTGACTATGAAGGAGCCGTTGTAGGTGTCTTTCCTGTGTGCATTGCTGATAGTTCAGTGACAGACGAATCACATCAGTTCCATTTTATTAAAAGTGAGAGTGAAGAAGAAACTACTTACCAGTAGCTTCTTTTCAGCTCTGCAGTTTGAAAGGTGAATTCAGGACACATGTCAATTCTTCCTCCCTTAATTTGTTTTTTTTTTTTTTTTTGCCAATTTTGCAAGTAGAAATATTTAGCTCCAGATATCAAAGGGAAGAGTAGTCTGAACTTCACTGAAGACTAGAGCATATTGGAGGACAATTTATATCCAAATACTTTTTAGATTTTTTTTACTGCAATTCTTAGCTCAAACAGAATGCACACAACAGTGTATGTTTTGGCATATCATAGATTTAAAACCATGTTTTCAAAGTACTTCCAGAGATGCACGTTTAATTTGTATAATATATTTAAATGGGTGAATGTATGTGTACAAATATATAGCGACAGAGCAGAAATGGAATGGACTCGGGATGATTACCTGCAAATTAGACGGACCGATTTCCTATTTTTGAGCCCTAGCCTGCAAGGGGAAATTCACATTTTATTCTCTTGCCTAGTGCATTAATGAAGGCTCTGTTCCACTGATAGTCTCCTTCTCGATCGAGACATTCCTCTTATCTCGAGCATAACCGATTCTTATCATCGTACAGCTATTACCCCGTAGCATTTCTGTTCTATAGGGTCATGGAGATGTATGAATATCCAGGTAAATTGCAAAGTACTAATATAGAGATTAATTAAATTGGTATAGTCAAGCAGAAATAATCTTTCCTGCTCTCAAGGCATGTGGGTATGTATGTACCCCGCAACACTGCGCCTTCAATCTTAGAGCTGGAAGTTGAATTTCTCTCTAATGACAGGTTGAAAAGTAGTCAGCTATTCTTCGAATCATTTGTAGAAACCAGCAGGATAAGACATTAACAAGCTTAAAAGGTATTACCTGTCTAGTCCTACCAGGAGGTTTATGCTGACTGTAGGGGTTTCACATATCTCTTGTACTTTCATGAGGGAATTAGTTAAAATTGCCATAGTGGAAAGTATTTGATTTAGATTAATCTCGCTTTCCCAAGCAGTAGAGACTCATTATTCTGATTGGCTGTTCTACCCATACTGCCCTTAATGCTTCATCTATACACTCAAGGGGAAAAAAAAAGCCTTCCATGCAAAGGCTCTCACTGGATAAGTAAAACGGATCGTTATTAGCTTTGCCAGAAAAGCCCTTTAAAAGCCTAAAATAAAATGTAAAAATCTGGAAAAAAATATGTGTAATGTACCGAACATTCACACTTAGGGCAAAAGTCACTCCTTCCTTTTCTCTTCTAGACAGCTGCTAATTGGCCCTTTTAAATCTAAAAATCCCCAGTTGTGATCATGTGTGCTGCTTGTTAAGCGTACATCACCTTTCGGAGAAGGTGAGACCAGCCAAATGTATGATAGTGCAATCCTAGATAGTCGCCTTCTTCACTCTAATCCTTTTCAGACGTGTTGGAATGCATTTCCCAAAATTCCAGTGTTGGGAATTGGGGAGTTGTAATCCCAAAGTATATCTGGATGGTATTATATAGAAGAAGGTTGCTAGAAGCATTTACTTTGGAATAAATCCCACTACATAGAGGAAAGCCATCTTGTGTTTAGGTTGCATCATTGAGACTAGTTTCTTTTGTAGAAATGAGAACTGATAATGAACTATAATCTCTGTAAGACCAGCTAGGTTGTTCCTTGTCATTACACTCAGAGCACAAGCTCAAAGAGCAAGAAAACTGAATCAGGGAGAACAACCCTGTCACTAAGACTGATGTAAGCTCTACTTACATCAGGGGTGAGGAAATTTTAGCTCATCATTGGCTATTCTTGCTGGAGCTGCGAGACCTATCATTCAGCAGCTTATTGAGGGCTATACGTTTCCCAGCTCTGGCCTACATATTTAATCTAAAAATGGAGCCCAGGACTTAATCCTAATTATGAAGTATGTTAAACCAATGGAAGTGATGATCTCAACCTTTCTAATTGAATTTATATGTAAATGAAAGCTTGCCAGAGAAGTCCACCACGGTTGTATTTGACTTTGAAAGAAGATTTGTTTTCCCAAAAAGAAAGTTGAAAATGGAAGTTAAGAGAATCAAAGCTATCCAGAATATTTGTGGAACAAATGAAACTTAGGTAGAAAATTAAGAAAGTCAAAAAGGATCTGAAGGATAGTATATCTAATAATATTGATCCACAACATTAAGACAATTAAACACATTAGAACCTGGAAACCTGGAATGAGACTGTGCAGCTATGTAGATAATTTAAATGATGTGTCTTCACTACAGAAAATTTCGCACATGCCTGAAGGGGTGTCTTTAGGGGGGGGGGGAAATCTAGAAACCAAAGCATGTAATATGGACAAAAGATGAAATTCTATACCTAGCTGGCACACTGAAAACAAACAAATCATCTATGATTGTTGGTATGACATCTGAAATTTTCTGACAGAGAGAGAGGGAGAGAGGGAGGGGGAGAGAGAGAGAGAATTTCGCTTAAAAATAATCAGCACTTAGACTTATATACCACTTCATTATGCTTTACAGCCTTCCCTAAGTGGTTTACAAAGTCAGCATATTGCCTCCAACAATCTGGGTCTTCATTTTACCAACCTCTGAAAGATGGAAGGCGGAGTCAACCTTGAGCTGATCAGGATCGAACTCTTGGCAGTGAGCAGTGAGTTAGCCTGCAATACTGCATTCTAGCCACTGTGCCACCATGGCTCTTTCATTAATCATACAGAGGTCTTTGACAATATCAACCTATACCGAATAACAAGTAATATGCTGATATTGAGTATCACAGCTCTGTATGTTACCCACCCAGGTGTAACGCCAAGGACAGGACTGTGTTAGAATGGAGAGAACCAAGGAAAAGTAACCATTTTGTTCTTCCCCGGCATTTTAAGATTATGCAGAATTCTCTTGTAATTAACTTTATCGACATTCTTTTTATTGAAGCAGCAGCCACCAAATAAATTATAAGTATTTTATGACATTCGCTGTCTTTTATGGCCCCCCACAAAATCCCCAACTAACAATAGAATATAATACAGAAATACACATTGAAAAGGTGGCTTCAAAAGCAGATTAAAATATGAGCCCAGAGATGAAATCCACCACAAAATGGATTTCTCTTTATAGTTATCACTAAAGGACCCCCGCAAAAGACCATTCATGTGTAAGTTTGTAGGCTCAGATCTGATATGAAGATATCATCTTTACATGCTCAGATGCTCTACATTCATAATTCATGCTCTGAATTTTTTAAGCATTTCAGATTTATTATATCAATATTCCTTAGCATTACTTCGCATATTGCATGTAGATGGGTAAAAGTTAAGAATGCCTTGTTTGTCTAAATTACCATTAAGCTGTAGACATTTGGGATTTTCTAGTTCACAGGACTTAGCGACTTACTTTTACATTCGCTGGGCAATTCACTATTGGATAAAATTTGGTGTTGCCTCTTTTATGATGTCTTTGTAATATAGCTCATTTGGGTAGTACTAAATGAATGGAAGGTTCTCCATTATGTTGGACTCAATGACCAACAGGCCAATTCCTGTCATCCATCTACCTCCCTCCCTCCCTCCCTCCCTCCCTCCCTCCCTCCCTCTTTCTTTCTTTCTTTCTTTCTTTCTTTCTTTCTTCTCCTTCTCTCTGTTCCATGTATGTGTTTTTTTAAAAAGCATACATGGTAAAAAATCTACAAGTAGATGAAAATTATCACCTATGCTTTAAATCAAAGAAATTGCACTGGATGCTTTTGAAATCTCATGTTCAGTTGTTTACACACATCGTAATTATCACTAAGTTTCTCAACGACTAAAGTAGCCTTGTGGTTTTATAACAATGCATGCTTTCACTGAAAACTGAGCATCAGTTTTAGCTCTGCATTGCCCTCTGCTGTTCTGGGGTGAAATCAGCCTGTGCTATTTATCTCCAAGACATCAGAATTGCTAACTGGAATATGGCTAATGAGGGCTGAGCAGAGAATTGGGGGAACTAGTTAACCAGGAATATATAGAAAGGCAGAGAAGAATGAGACATGCAAAATTAATTTTACAGCATTCACTAACTGGGCAACTTTTCCTAATGTTAGATAATTTTCCCACCTTCCAACTTATAACATTAGTGCATCACCCTTGAAATACCATTTAGTGCAATTACAGATTTTGTGGTAAACTTGTAGATGCATTGTGGCACTGGAGAAAATAATGTAACACAATGCAGCATCCATCAGCCAAAAGCACTATGACTACTCATGCCAGGCCTCACTCTTATGAAATCCAATTTCAGCTTTTTATCATAAGTTACCATTACAAATATTCTTTAGCTGCAAAAGGCAAAGCTCTGGTCTGCAAGTGAGTTGTAGTTATTTGAATGACAATGTACTGCATATATCCAATTTCAAGGTTTTTGCCCATGAGATGAAAGTCAATCAGCTGAGAAAGAAAGCTGGCTTGTTTAAAAGTTGGTGTTCTATATTAAATAAGCTTTGTATTATGCGATGATGTTGTAGTGTCTCTAAACTATACAGTAATAGGCCAGAAATAAAAATTTCCCTTACGATTGCTCAAAACAGATTGCAAATTTTCTAATCTGGGTTGAAATTCATTCAGCCCTTCACTGAAGAAAAAGTAGCATTCTGTTCAGTAAAATAACAAATGGGATGCATATGTTTTATGCCACTGAAATTCTCAGGGCAAAGCTTAGAGATTACTGTACAAGCGATCAGGAAAGAGATTAAGTGAAATCTTCAGACTCATCAACTTGACAGTTGAGTTTATTCCATTTGAGGAAATATGGTGGGCATGGTTCCGAATCATGAGGTTTGAAATATATGTAAAGCAATGAAAGACATACATTCTTCCTTGGTGGGCAAACTGGAGTTAATGAATTCTACTTCTTGGATGTGCATTCTAATCACACCAGGATATATATATATTTTCTTTTCAGAATATGATGCACACAGCCAGGGAAGTCTACAATGCTTTTCACCACAGGATAGTTCTGGCAGCCTAAGACTGTTCATTTGTTCATGCATGCTCACTATCCGTGGCATACCACAGGGGGCAAACTAGCTTTGCACCAGTTGGCTACCAGCATTCAAAGAATGTTGGTTCTTCTGAACTTTCTTCCACCAACTACGCCTCACATCCAGGCAGGTCCAGCACCAACTCCTGCTTCTGCTCAGAACACTGCTAGCTTTCCCCACCGGAGTGGTACCTATTTATCTACTTGCATTTTTACATGCTTTCAAACTGCTGGTGGGCAGGAGCTAGGGGCAAATGATGGGAGCTCACTCCACCTCACAAAGCCACAGGCTCAACCCACCGGACTGCCGACCATCTCTGGCCAACAGATCCAATGTCTTTAAGCTGCTGCACAACTGTGCCACCACCAGGAGAAGTGTAGTGTTCATCATCCTTGAACTTCAGCCATGCTGACTGGGCTAACAGCTGTTCTGCAATAGCGTGTCTCCATTCTGCTGTCCCAACAAGGTTGCCAATTGGAGAGGAGAAACAAAATTTGGAAGGAAAGGGGTTCAATCAATCATTACCATCCCAGAAATCTGAAGAGAAACTATTTCGTCCCTATTTTTTTCCTGCTGTTTAATTGTACTGCTTTTTCTGCACACTTCATTTTGATTGATGTGCACGGATATCATTGCAACAATCATGCCATTCCCCCTCTTTTCTCACATAGACCAAACATGGGGCATCTTTCAAACTTTCAAATATGCTTTTGAAGAAAGCATGTTTGGATTTTTGTAAGGCCATTTTATTTCTTTCCCGGTTTTTCGGAAAATCCAGCAAATCAATATAATACTTTGATGTGAGTAAAATAGTTTCAAATGAAACCGTGGCCCAGGTACAACCTCTTGTGGAGCTAGGCTACTACCCAAGCTTGGCTTATCTGCTTTCCCAGCTGCTTCCAGATACATAGGAAGATGCACATGGTGGCCTCAGTGCTTTGGACCATGGAAGGATCAGAGTATAAAAAGCACAAACATGACTGAATTTATAAAGATAGTTTTAAAAATGCCTTCCTCTACAGGTTGGTGAGATGTAGAAGCATAAAAAGGTTTTCATAAATGTAAAATTATTGAAATAGCCCTGTTGTTTACTCTGATTGGAGTAGTTTGTTAGATATTTCTAGATCTATCTAGCTATAACATCTTCTGTTATATATTATTTTAAACTGGACATGCCAGGGATTAGATATACACACAAGACATACCGATAGAAATTGTGATATACTCCAACTTTTGAATATGTAGATAGATAGATAGCAGCTCCAGAATGTTTACTCATCCTTTCCTGTTTTTCAATAAATTTATTAAAGTTCACAAATACAAAAATAAGAATAACAGAATTGGAAGGGACCTTGGAGGTCTTCTAGTCCAACCCTCTGCTCAAGCAGGAAACCCTATACCATCTGGGACAAATGCCTGTCCAATCTCTTCTTGAAAACCTCCTGTGATGGAGCACCCATAACCTTTCCACTGATTAATTGTTCTTACTGTCAGGAAATTTCTCCTTAGTTCTAAACTAAGAAAAGTATAAAAAGAAGAAAAAAAAGAAGAAGAAAAGAAAGAAATTTTAAAAGAAACAGAAAAGAAAGAAAAGATAATATAAAATATGACTCCCCTCCCTTCAAACAAGTATAAACAATTTGGCTAATTTAACACCATCCCTAGTACATCAATAAAAAAAAATCCTCTATCTCATAGTCAAGTTACAAAAAAAATGCATCTTTCAATCCTAATTGGCAAAAGTCTGTTAAGAAATATTAACACGTATATTTTAATCGTAATCAAACATTATAATTTTATAATCCAAACTTATTCTTTTTTCCAAGAAATACAGCAGAAGAAATTTCTCTCCACTTATAAAAAAAGCCTCATCCTACAAGCCAGGTCAAAAAAAAGTCCCACTAACAGCTATCAGAAACCATAACATATATCTTTTAACCCTTATCCAACAGATTCACTTTATAAATCCTCTTTTCATATATATTTTTTTAAACTTGATGTTTAGCCCAATCAAGTAGTGTCCCATAAATTGATTTCTTATCACTTTCTTTGTGTCTCCTTCTAGGAACAACTTGAGCAATTCCTCTTTGCCTCTTCTCAGCAAGAGTTTCCTTGGTCCCGCAGACTTCTTTTGTAAATCCAAAGTAAGAAGACTTCCCAAGTCACTCTACTGATTTATTATTTGCATATCCCCTTTGATTATTAAGACATCAATTAGTTTCTTTTGTAAATCCATTTTGCAATCATTTTACATCTTACTTTTATAATCCAGCATTTTTATAAAAAAAACCAAATCTATATTCAAAACAGTCTCTGTCTTATCCAATAAAATCTGTTGATCTTTTACTATATATTCTGTGCTATAGGATCACCCAATTGTGTGCGTAACGTCTGAGTAAATTGTTCCCAATCAACATTAATTTCTTCTATATTCAAATAGTGTTGCTCCATTGTATTGATGGGTCTGTCCTTCTTTAAGAGCATCCTTTGTTCTTTCTGGTTTGCTGTAGCCAGCCTTCAAGTTGTCTCTTTATCATCTGTTTATTTTCTAATCAATAATTTTTTCCTAGGGGAGAATTTCTTACAATTAGTTTCAAAGACTCATATACCGTTTTATAAATTTTTAAGCATCCCAAAGGAACTATTGTTTCGAATCCATCTAGCCCCTAAACTTTCCAAAATCAACATTCTAGTAGTCCCTGTTCTGCTGTTTTCCAAAAATTAAAAGTTTCTCTTGTTAATCCTTAAATGTACTTAGTGCTTCTTTCATGCAAGATGGAAGGAAAATCTCCCAGTGCAGTATAGTTTGTCCTTCAGAAAGTTCTTAACTCCAAAGAAATCAGTACTTGCCAAAGTACTTAAGAGAGGAAGTAGGTGAACTCAGTGCCTGTTTGAAAGGTGCTGAGTGTTGCTTAGGGAAGATAAATGTTCCCTGAATATTCCCAATGAATATTGTTGGCAATCTCTTCACAGAGAGATCTGTATGTAAACAAAAAGGTGCAATCTTGGACTTCTCTTTAATCCAGAGAAGAGTTCCGAGGAGCTCCTATTTCAGCCTCATTATTCAACTTTGGAAAAGGCAGAACAGTGCTCAGTCCATCATGTTGTCCAAAAGCCATTTATCTATCCTTTTCTGGACAGCTAACCCAATGTTTATAGATGGTAAGAAAGTAAGTCCACATGGAAATTGCAGATAATCCAGATAATGTAATAATTAATGTGAATTTTGCTAAAAACCTATGGTTGCAAATAAATGTATACACAATAACATGAATAGTGAATGTGTGACCAGGAAATGTCTTTTAGGTTTTAATCCCTCTCCTCCCCAATACATTCAGAATACATTTTATATGGGCAGAAACAAGGAGGATCCTATAGTAGTTAAGTTCTAAAACTAGTAGTTTCATGAAAGATATCACAGCTCTTCTAGAACTATTATATATTGGAAAGCAAAACTCCAGGATAAGCAACTAAAGAGATATTCAGGAAATGAAATTAATTTTTAGAAACTATTTTAGTTTCAATATTCCATTTTACCTTTCTACTTGTCCTACTGCCAAATGCTGGGGTATTACACCCTAAATTGAAACACAAGTACATACCAGGCACAACATTCAAAAATAATCATGATTACAGTAAAGGGAAAATGCTGCTGTGATAATTCACCTTAACAGCCTTTAACATTTTACCTAGGTTTTAGATGTGTCTCTCTTATGGGTTTTAACTGGAGGTGCGCTCTCAAAAAAAAGTCATAATTCCTGCCTTATCAGAAAGTCTGTCAAAAAAGAATCAGAGAACAGTCCAGCTGATTGCAATGGAAACTCCTTAAATGAGCCTGGGCAGTGTGTCTGTCATTTTCACATGGTCATTTCCCAGCCAGCATACTGTAAGGCTCCAATCCTGTTGTGTGAATCTGGGGGTTAATCAGGTTGTGGTCAGTATATCAGTATATTTTGGTAGATATATGTACCATTGCCCTGCACCACAATCATTAGCAAGGATTAATAGACCTTTGGTATTATTCAAGTTGTTTTAGTTTTGCCCATCCCATCATAGAAAGCAAATAGAGCACTTGCTGAAAATCACACTTGTTTTTCCTAAATGAAATTTTACAACAAGGAAAATGCCTTGTTGGTGTACAATGTGTTCCCTACCTTCCTTCAGATTTTCAAGGATATTTTCAAACAAATTTAACATTAAATCATTAAAATAAGAAGCTTAAAATGTGTTATCAAAATGATATAAAGCATCACTAGAATTAACTGATTATATGCCATCAAATCAATGTCCGTTCTTAGTGACCACATAGAAAGTTTTTCTCCACGATGATCTTTCTCTAATCTGGTCTTCCAGGTCTTCCAACACTGCACTCATTGGCACTGTAACTGCATCCATCCAGCTTTCTGCTGGTCTTCCTCTTCTTTTCTCTCTTTTCCCCAACATTAAGAACCTTCTCCAGAGAGCCAGTAGAATTAAAGCAAAATGCAAAAACGCATATTCCAGTGGAATGAAAACCTTAGGAAAAGATTTAAAAGATCTTTGCTAGCTGCTGGAAGAACATTAAAGAAAGTGCCAAGGAAGCCTGCCATGATGAGGATCTTACATGCCATTTCTTCTGCAACCATCCATCTATGGCAAATGGAAGAGGTACTCAGAGACACATTTCTATTGAAGATAGTTCAGCTGTAGAACTTGCTGCGATTATATGGTGATGGCAATCAATTTAGATGGTTTTACAAAGGGACTGGATCCATTCATGTAGGACCAGGCTCTAGGTGCCTACTCATTTTGATAGCTGCTTACTAACACTGGAACCACAAGTAGCATGTTTTGAGTGCCAGCTGCTAGGACCAACAGCAGTGGCATGTTGTCACCATCCTGTCCATGTTTGTGAATTACCTACAGTAGTGGCCAAAATTGTGGAAACCTTTTGGGAAAAGTGTATTTTTGAGGTTTGATGGCTAATAACATCACTTTTTTTTGGAGTAGTACCATAAAATTATATATCAATGGAAAGATAATTTAATCAAGAATGTAATGCAACAAAGTTTGTTCAATTATCTGTACTGTATTCTATGAAAAGTTATAGCCAAATAACCAGAAAAAGGAAGCACAACTTGCTTAAGTTGATATCAGGTAGCTTTCCTTCATCTGATTGTAGCCAATGAGCATGAGTGTTTAGAGAGCCAAACAGGTGTCATCTTGTTTTGGCAATGAGCCAATCAGATCACAGTAGGATTCAGTTATTGATGTCATGTATTGAAGCTGAGAGGAGGACATTTGTCAGTGTGTTATGTGATCGCTATCAAGTTGGTTGGATTTTTTTTGTGTTCTTTCATTTAGTGAGCTTGTAAAATGTAATAAAATTAAAGTAATGGTGCAAAGAGTTGACTGGTTGCCTAGAAAGCGATGTAAAATAGTATTATTAAGTGAACAAGGCTGCAGTTATAAAGAAATTAGAAGAAAAATTGGTGGAAACTTCACCAAAGGTGGCATTTCTACTGTACACTTTTCCCAAAAGGTTTCCACAATTTTGGCCACTACTGTAAATGCATCCTATTGGCTACTATATTAGAAAACTGGATTGGATTGACTACTGCTCCAATGCAGGACTTTACTACTGATCTTAAGAAAAGACATATATGCGATCAAGTCAAAGACATGATGTAGGCAGAGGCATCCACTACCGACTACAACAAAATAAAAATGATGATGCTGGTCTGCCATACTTGTGTCCCTATATCAGCACATTAGCCATGGGTTTTGCATCATCACTTGCCACACCCCATCCCATGCATGGAGGCAATGGCATCATAATGCCGGTTCCAGTAAACAGATTTAGAACTGTAATTTGGGTGGTCTTCAGTTTACAAACTATCATCAAAGTCAACTCTTTACAGCAAAACTATGCAAACCTTTTAAGGCTAGAGACCATTCATAAAAAAAGAGAATGAAAGATGGGCAGGACAATAAGTACAATAGCTATGTTATCACTACCAAAGGCTTAAAACATCTTCATTCATTGTTTTTTTTAATTCTCTCCCCCCCCCCAAAATCAACAAATCAAGAAGCATCGTGTTTCTGAAAGGCAAAACATAGCAGTATAATCTTGGGGTTTTTTTTAATGGACAATATGTGGCCCACAGCTTGTGATGCCCACCTCTGTTATGTGTAGTGCCATATTGTTGCATAAAATAAAAGTTACAAGGACCTAGATTTGAGGGAAATGGGCTACTATTAAAATTTGGAAACCAGTCTTAGACATGATTCACAGGAGTCTTCTCACATTCTTAAGTTACACTCTTGGGGTCCTCTGGGTTTGCAAGCACCAAGTCAAAGTCAACTTCATGTCAAAAACATGCAAGGGGAAAAAATTTATTCAGCTAAGAGATTTGCAAAGTGAAGTCATCTTACTCTGACTGACAATATGATGTACTGTAACTGTCCTCTTACATTCTGGAAAAAGTGATTTATTTTACTCATGTGTTTATATATTAGCCATCATTGACTGAGCCAGAGATTTGACACCTAATCTGGAATTCAATCAGCATGTAGGATGTGCCTACTAGTTCACTCCCTATTGTCCCAGAGTTAGGTGCTATTTATAAAAAAAAGAGGATAAAGCCAATAGTGCTTGAAATAAACAACAGTGATGCCAGAAGGACATGTACCTGCAATGATTCACAAACACACACTGCGTATTTGCATCCTGATATGGGACCCCAAATGTCAGACTTATTCTACCCCTATTCTCCATCCCACCGGGAACACGAGTTATGAGATCAAGAGAAAAGGAAACACAGAAGCGTCTGAAAGCAAAGCAGATAAGATGAAAAGAAGGAAGAAAACTTTATGTGTGTGTGTGTGTGTGTGTACGTGTGTGTGTGTTGGCTGGAGCACCTGGTCTACCAAGTATAGGATAAATCAGATGAGAGCTAAAGAGCTTGAAATAGCTATACTAGCTCCCATTAACTCTTTGTCAGCCACAAAAAAATTGTGTATATATATATAAACTTAGCTTTCGTCAGCTAACTGCCGATGTCGTCAGAGTGAAATGCCGGAGGTTCAAAAACCTGCTTATAAGACCGGCAGTTTGTGCGCTCTGCTCATAGAACGCATTACTGGTCTACCCGCCCCAGTTGACCGTATTGCTTCTAATAGTCTTGCATCCGTCTGTATACTCGTAAGCTTGGTGTTCGACTATTTTTCTCAACATGAATGTACCCGGGATTCACATTTTTAGTATAATTAGAGACTATATATTTGGGACAAAAATATTATGGCACTTGGTTGGTTTTCTTTCTTTGTGTTTGGTTATTTTTGCATGATGCTGTGAACCATCCAAAGTTATATAAGTTATCTTACAAATAAATAGATGTCTGGAATTGCTAGGAATATCCTTTTCTTTTTCTTCTGATTCCCACTTTTTTCCTCTTCATGACTTTTCACTTTCTCCCATCTTCAGGTAAGGAAACTTCAGAGAACTGTTTCTAACAATTTCAATGGTTCTTCTGTTAAGGCCACAGTCAAGAGATCCTTGATTGTAGACCTACTGCTCTGTGTATCCTTGGAGCATGGCATTTCTCCGGTTGAATTATGTTTCATACTAGAATGAGACAGAACTGTATACTACTTAGAATTTTTTTTGTAAAAATAATAAAAGTGGGATACAAATAAATAAATAATAGGATGGATGACACAACTGGAGAGAGGCAGTTCCAAAGTTCCCTCGGCCATGATCCATGTAGGTATTCACAGATATTAATCAGCACCTTGAATTGCACCCAGAACCTGACAGGTAACCAGTGTAGCTTGAGGAGCAGTGTTGTCACTTGGGAAAACCAAAGTGCACTATTTTCATGGCTACATTCTGAATTCTATACTAATGTAATGTAGACTTCAGAGTGATCTTCAAGAGAAATTCCATGCACAACACATTGTAATAGTCCAAATGCAAGGTGACTAAGGCACGAATCATTTTGAGAAGGAGCTACTGATCCAGGAAGAGGTATAACGGGTGGACAAGCCACAGCTGTGCATCACCTTAGCTGCTATTTACACCAGATTGTATCTGAGTGATTTCTTTGGTGTTATCAACCCATGAATGCTAGCTGACAAATTTATAATCTCCAAGTAGTGTACAATTCTATCTAGTTACATTAAATTTAAAGGATATTTTAGTCAACAAAGCCCTGATCGGTTTTCATGTGTGAATGATATTCAATAATGCATAAGATTATTAGTGCTGTTAAAGGAGATTAGAATAACTACTAGAGTTAGGGAGAAATACTAACGTAACATAAATTACCTTACTGGGAAAGAATGAAAAGAACAGAAGAGAACAAAGCTCGTTTCTGTCAAAAGTGTATCTATGATACATATATTTGCGTATACATATACTCCTGAACAGAGGTTAGAGTTCATTTTGCACTGAGTGGTTTTGTTATGCTAGAATTTTGTGCTGGGCGCCATTGGATTAGCCTAACAATTGGATATTCCTTTTGAAAATGAATACCATTTATGCTCATGAGGACTAAAAGACTAAGAGTACAGCAAAGTGGAGGCCTCAATTTATCCAAAGGTCAAGGATTATTATTAACAGAGAGTCTGGTAATGCTACCTCATGCCAACTAGATACTAGAAAAAGGAAATATGGAAAAATGCAAATTTCTCTCAAAAGCTGCCAAATGCAACAATTTCAATTCTTCTTTGGGAAGAAGAAGACTGGACAGCCATTTGTCTGAAATGGTATAGGGGTTCCTGCCTGAGCAGGGGGTTGGACTAGATGACCTCCAAGGTCCCTTCCAACTTATTATTATTATTATTATTATTATTATTATTATTATTATTATTATTATTATTATTATTATTATTATTATTATTATTATTATTATTATTATTATTATTATTATTATTATTCATTAAACATGAACCTCAGTCAACTGAACATTCAAATTGGCTGGTGCTGATGGTTGACACGGGTTGCTACCAGCATCCTAGGTGTCAACCAGGTACCTTCTTAAAATATAAGATGTTCCGAGTAGCGCAGTTTTTTGTAACATTGCTGGAGTTATTGCAGGAAGCTGCAGTTTCTTGATGTATTTTGCAAAGTTTTTGGACATAGTTCCCAGTGCCCGATGACAATGGGTACCACTGTTACACGTTTCATCCATAATCGCGCAGTTTCAATGGCCAGGTCGCGATATTTCGTAATTTTTTCCAGTTCTTTTTCTTCGACTCTGGCATCTCCTGGTACAGCAATATCAATCAGCTGTACGCTTCGGTTCTCTACAACTGCGATATCCGGCGTATTGTGTTCCAAATGGCGATCTGTCTGTATTCGAAAGTCCCACAAGATCTTCACCCTCTCATTCTCAACAACTTTTTCCACCCTGTGTTCCCACGACTTTTCGGACACAGGCAAGTCGTATTTTTTACACAATGCCCAGTGGATTAATTTAGCAACTCGGTCATGTCTAGATTTGTAATCAGTTTGTGTGATTTTGCTGCACTCACAGATTAGGTGTGAAACAGTTTCAACTTTGTCATTGCAAAGTCGGCAATTGTCAGTGGATTTTTGTATCTTCGCTTTCATGGCATTAGTTTGTAATGCTTGTTCTTGAGCAGCCAGTATTAAGCCTTCTGTTTCTTTCTTGATGGTTCCCATCTTAAGCCATGCCCATGTCAAGTTGTTATCACATTTTCCTTCAATGTTTTTCAAATGCTGTCCATGCAAAGCTTTGGTTTTCCATCTATTTAATCTGTCATCCAGCCGTTTTCCTTATATTCTGCCTTTGTTTCTGTTATTTTTATAGTGCTCTCTGTTTTCACAGCCTGCAGCAGTTTTTCTGTACTTTGATTCACATAGTCATTCAAACTTCATTTTTCCTCTTCTACAGTTTGGTGGATTTGCAATAGTCCTCTGCCCCCTATTTTTCTTGGCAGGTACAACCTGTCGATGTCACTTCGTGGATGTAGAGCGTGGTGCATATTCAAAAGTTTACGCATTTTCCGGTCTAGGTTTTCCAGTTCAGCCAAAGTCCAGTTGATAATTCCAGCTGAGTAGCGTATCACTGGGACTGCCCATGTATTAATGGCTTTAATTATGTTTCCAGCATTCACCTTTGATTTTAAAATTTTGCGGACTCTCCTGATGTATTCCTTTTGCGTTGACTCTGACTTTTCCATTCAAGATGTTATCTGCTTCCAATATGCCTAGGTATTTGTAACTGTCATCCTTTGCTAGTGCTTTCACAACACTTCCATTTCCCAGTTCTGTTCCTTCTATTTTTGCCATTTTTCCTCGTTGCATGGATAGTACAGCACATTTTCCAAGTCCAAAGTTCATTCTGATGTCGCTGCTAAATAGTTGGACTGCGTTGAGTATTGATTCAAGTTCAGTGTGGCTTTTTGCGTACAATTTTAAGTCATCCATGTACAGCAGATGGTTTATCTTGCCATGCTGACTTGAGATGTAGTATTCCAGTTTTCTGTTTCGTAAGATTATTGTCAATGGAATTAATGCGATGTTGAACAGTCGTGGTGAAAGTGAGTCCCCTTGGAAAATTCCTCATCTGATGTTAATTTCACCAATGTTCTCCCCATTTACTGTTAGGGCTGTTTTCCATTTTTGCATATTTGCTTTCAAAAATGTACAGATATTTTTGCTGATTCCAAGGTTGTTTATTATTATTATTATTATTATTATTATTATTATTATTATTATTATTATTATTATTATTATTATTATTATTATTATTATTATTATTATTATTATTATTATTATTGTTGTTGTTATTGTTGTTGTTGTTGTTGTTGTTGTTGTTGTTGTTGTTGTTATTGTTGTTGTTATTATTGTTGTTGTTGTTATTTTACATTTTTTCAAAACCATGCAGAGCACTTTTCACATAGAAGATTGCAACTTTGCCCATTGCAAAGAGCTAACTAGTGTGGCACAGCAAGTAGCAACAAATGGAGTCCTCTTGTGTCCACGCAACACCCATTTGGGTCTCAAATGTCCATACTATTGGGGAAAATATATATACAAAACAAAATATAAGGAAACAACAACACAAAAATCCCTGAACCTTAGCAATTGTTGTAGGCTTTTTTAAAAAGTGTATGCTGGATATATGTATACTTAGAGTACATTGGAGAAATTTCCATTAAAAAAACATAACAAGAAAGTTATAAATGTATCAGTGATATTTACACTGAAATATAGGTATTAAGGAAAGAACATAATAAGAACTCTGTATAAGAGAGATAATCAAAAATAATAAATGGATGTGGAATCTCTGGTGAACTTGTTTTATTTACAAAATCCATAATGGTATAAACTAGAAAAGGGCCATGCTGATATAAACACTAATATCTCTAGCAGCCCTAATCATATGATAAAAGTTTCACCTGCACAATGAATTCAAAGTCATATAATGACATCTCAAAGAGTCCCAGGATTTTGATTTGTGAAGCTGCCAATCATACTTTGCTTCTCTTTTTATAAGATTTTCTGATTAAGATGTCTTAGTTGGTAACATAGTAAATATATAGGCTGGGGATAGATTTAAATTTGAGTGTAAATTACACTTTAATTTGGAATTGTTGAAATAATTTGGATTGTGGCCACGGAATAAAATGGTACACACAAACACACCCCACACAGTCACTTTGATCAGGATTTTTCCCCCCAAATATCACTATCAGCATGAGCTGAATAGTGGAGGCTTAAATCCCAATTGCCATTCAGTATAATCATATAATATTTGTTTACAAATAAACTTGGCAGAATGTCAATAAATCTCTCTACACTCATTTTTCACCCTCTTAACTCTGAAAACTGCGCATTCATTATCCTTTTAAATTCTAGTAAGTCAGACTGAGAGTAGATATCTGGGTTCAATCAGGAAACTTATTAGATACATATTTGAGCCAACTTGATGGTTCTGGTGCAGGGATCTCCAAGCTTGGCAGCTTTTAAGACTTGTGGACTTTATGGCTGGCTGAGGAATTCTGGGAGTTGAAGTCCACAAATCCACAAGTTGAAGTATATAAATCCACAAGTGCACAAGTTTTAAAGTTACTATTGTAAACTGGGTCTTGTGGCAACTGTTCCATCATATAGGGGGTACCTTGCTCAATAGTAGTAACTGTGAGAGGGATCGCTGAGTCCTAGTGGACAATCACTTAAATATGAGCCAACAGTGTGCTGCAGTTGCCAAAAAAGCCAACACAGTGCTGGGCTGCATTAACAGAGGGATAGAATCAAGATCACGTGAAGTATTAATACCACTTTACAATGCCTTGGTAAGGCCACACTTGGAACACTGCATCCAGTTTTGGTCACCACGATGTAAAAAAGATGTTGAGACTCTAGAAAGAGTACAGAGAAGAGCAACAAAGATGATTAGGGGACTGGAGGCTAAAACATACAAGGAACGGTTGCTGGAATTGGGTATGTCTAGTTTAACGAAGAGAAGGACGAGGGGGGACATGATAGCAGTGTTCCAATATCTCAAGGGCTGCCACAAAGAAGAGGGAGTCAAGCTATTTTCCAAAGCACCTGAAGGCAGGACAAGAAGCAACGGATGGAAACTAATCAAGGAGAGAAGCAACCTAGAACTAAGGAGAAACTTCCTGACAGTTAGAACAATTAACCAGTGGAACAACCTGCCTCCAGAAGCGGTAAATGCTCCAACACTGGACGTTTTTAAGAAGAGACTGGACAGCCATTTGTCCAAAATGGTATAGGGTCTCCTGCCTGAGCAGGGGGTTGGACTAGATGACGTCCAAGGTCCCTTCCAACTTTATTATTGTTATTGTTATTGTTATTGTTATTGTTATTGTTATTGTTATTGTTATTGTTGTTGTTGTTGTTGTTGTTGTTGTTATTGTTATTATTGTTATTATTGTTATTATTGTTGTTATTGTTGTTATTGTTGTTATTATTGTTGTTGTTGTTGTTGTTGTTGTTGTTGTTGTTATTATTATTGTTGTTGTTGTTGTTGTTGTTGTTATTGTTATTATTATTATTATTATTATTATTATCTTGGTCTACTACTTTTTGTTTTTCACAGTGTAGGACTCCTTCTATACATACTGGCAGATGTTCTCATGCTTCCAGTTCACTCCTCCATTTCCCCATTTCCAGGAAATTCTTGCCTATCACCGTTTCCCTGTTCCCGGGCCTCAGCCATCAAGTCAGATTTTTCATTTATCCTTACCATAAAGGGACCGAAAGGATGCATACAAATGATTTATTTTATTTACTTTTGCATGGTGCGAGGCAAGGGGATATTTGTTACTTCAGAACCTGTGGCAGCTCTACACAGGGCAGAGATTGGGTAAACAATTTGTTCTCATCATTTTGAAGATGGTGCCAGAACTACCACCTCACTCCTGCACTCCACCATCGTCCAGTGCCAGTCTGCCGTGAACCCTGGGGAGAAGGTGAGAGAGAGGGGGAAATGAAAGTTAAGAAAGCAAAAGTGCATCTCTGAGACGGTGTTTCAAGGTCAATCTACTATGAGAAGAATGCAGCTGCAAGCCAGCCTACCATCAGAATGACCGTTTCAAAAACATTTTCTCGGAAATTGGTTGGATGATGGGGGCCCGGCAAGGGGAAGTGCCTGAGTGAAAAGTTTTCACTCGGAGATTTGGTGCACGAATTTCAGTTCTGGCTTTGCTTAACTGTATTTCACTTGACCTTTAGTAAACTATATCTTTCTCAATAAATGAAGTCAAGGATCATTCTTGCTTAAAGATTCAAGTTGAGGCAGGACTGGCAGATGGTATAAACGTAATCATAGAGCAGTGGTGTTTTTGGAACTTTTGGGGGAATGCAGTGGTGGGTTTCAAATAATTTAACAACTGGTTCTCTGTCTCATCTTCCCTCTGCCTTGGTCAGGGTGGGCTGCTTGGAGAGTTGGCTGGGGTGGGGGCAGGAGGTCCCAGCAGGGTGGGGGCAGGAGCTCCCGGTTGCAGAATTGCTGGAGGTCCCAGCTGGGGGGGGCAGGAGGGTACGGTGGGGGGGCTGCAGGAGTCTCAGAATGGGGTGAGTGAAGGAGGGTGGGAGGGGTCAGCAGGTCCCGGATGGGGGAAGGTGAGGGGGTCCGGCTAGGGGAGCAGGAGGACTGGGATGCCTCCGCAGGGGAAAGCCGTGCCCCTGCCAGCCAAGTCTCTCATCCATACCATGGTCACATAGGATTGCGTAGAAGGGGAGCCGGGCAGGGGGCTAGAGGGGGAGCAGCTGGCAGGGGGAGAATCAGAGTAGCTGCCATCTCCCTTCCGCAGCACAGCCTCATCGGCATGGGCAGAGACAGCCCCAGGACGGGCGGAAGTGGGCCCTCGCCCGGCCCTCATCCACTCGGTGGCTCTGATAGGGGGGGTGGCTACTGCTCCGAGCCCCTCGGCCGGCCGGCCATGCAGGGAAGCAGGAGGTGGCAATTCCTGCATCGCCAGGCCTGGCCAGCAGCAGCTCTGAAAGCAAAGCTGTGCCACCCATCCTTGCGCTGGTGAGGGTGGCAGCAGAGGAAAGGCAGGCTCTGGCAAGTGCCCACCCCTCGCTGCTACCACTCTACATCGTCCCACATGCATCCCCTGGCCCCTCGCCACCATCCCGGCAGATGCTGCACTGCGGAAGGGAGATGGCATGCTGCTAGTTGGGCCTGGCGATGCCCCGTGTGTTGCCCAGGCACCGCAGCACACCATCTGCCAGCCACACAGGGAAGCAGGAGGAGGCGGTGCAGCAGCAGCGATTCCTGCATCGCGAGGCCCGGCCGGCAACATGCCATCTCCCTTCCACAGTGCAGCATCTGCCGGGACCCCACCAGCCGCCATCCCCACCAGCGTGAGGACGGGCAGCACAGCTTCGCTTCCAGAGCTGCTGCCAGACAGGCCAGGTGATGCAGGGATCTCCGCCGACGACTCCTGCTTCCCTGCGGGTCAAGGAGCTTGGAGCAGCGGCAGCAGCAGCCGCCACCGCTGTCAGAGCTACCAAGCAGACGGGGCCCAGCCTGGGTGAGCGCTCCCTTCCAGCCATCCTAGAGCCGTCTCTGCCCATGCCGATGGGGCTCTGT
The DNA here is from genome assembly GCA_023970755.1 of Azemiops feae. NCBI lineage: Eukaryota > Metazoa > Chordata > Lepidosauria > Squamata > Viperidae > Azemiops > Azemiops feae. The sequence goes on along the minus strand of JALGBA010004215.1, from coordinate 611,782 downwards.
GGCCAGTTCGCCATGATGCAGGACAGTGGCTCTTATGTTTTTGATTATAAGTGGTACGTTCCTCGACCACATGTTCTCCCTGAAAGCTGTAAGTTCTAACACCAGACACAGGTGGTTGCAGAAAACATAATAAGTCACCATTTGATACCTGCCTTCTTCCTATGGAACCAAAGTTAGAGGGCGGGTGGCTGAAGAGAAGGACGGTCAGGGTTCTGCCTGCTTTATTATGGGGCAGGCTATTAACAGGCAGCCCGCTCCATTTCGTTAAAAAAAAAATATTTTCCCTCCCCCCCCCGTCCCGGCCTTGCATGCTCTCCTTTTCCCAGGCACGACTCACTGCAGCACCTCCTCGGCTGTCGGCCGGCCAGCCAGCCAGCTCAGAGATGGCTTCTCTGAACTGCTGGTGGCAGGCGAGGCGGGGGCTGCTTTTTGTTTTCTCCTCCGAATGGCTTTGGCAGATTCCCCCCCTCACCTGCCCACTCACCCTCTTCCCTTTCACTCCCCTTCCGAGCCTTCTTTGCAGCTCTGCCCACACAGTCACCAAAGCAGCAGTTAGCATGCCGGAGCTGGAAAGCATTTCTCTGCCAATACAGAGTTGGAGATCTTGTCCTACCCACCACCGCCCAGATGCCCTCTCTTCCCAAACCATTTCATTTCTAACATTCTTTCCAGCTCCTTCATCACTTCCTCTGCTGCCATGTGCAGTCCCAGAAACAAAAGTTTGTGGGACTAAAAAAAAAAGACTTCAATCAATCAATTCCAACTGCTTGCAGAAAAAAAAAGATCTCGTGAAGTTGGAATTTATTGATTGAACTTTTTTTTTAGTCCCATAAGCTTTTTTTGTTTGTGGGACTGCTCATGGTGTTGGAGGAAATGACAGAGGACCGCGTCGGAGCTGGAAAGAAGGTGTTGCATGGGTCCGATCGGGGGCAGGAGGGGGTGGCATTTCTGCTACGCATCAACTGGTTCTCCGAACTCAAAAGAAATTAGCTACCGGTTCTACTGAACTGGTGCGAACCGGCTGAATCCCACCACTGGGGGAATGGAAATTGTGATCTTCTGGAAGTGTCCACTTACAAGTATCATAAAATATTAGATACCATTCATTATACCAGTCAGAACCTTGTTTCTAGATTTTTTCTGAAAGAAAGGCTATAAATTTTTCAGTATTCTTGGGTATTTACTAATTCAGATTGGACATTTTATTTTCATCAAAAATTCAAATTATTTAATATTTTCCCCTCAGGTTCTTTGTTTATCTGAGGATTCTCTCTCTCTCTCTCTCTCTCTCTCTCTCTCTCTCTCTCTCTCTCTCTCTCTCTCTCCAGCTCAACAGTGAAATTTGATTGATTGATTGAATACAAGTTATCAAGTCAGTGATGACACTTAGTGTCCATATAGATAGATTTTATCCAGAAGAATTGGTTCCCAGCCTGGTCCTTCAGATCTTTCTATTCTCACTTTGGTGCTGGTCATTATCCTCTACTATTTCTTTCCACCTTTCACAGCATTATAGATTTTTTCCAGATACCTCAGTCTTGATATAATGTGTACAAACTATGGTAATGTGATCCTGGCCATTTGTGCTTTGAGGAAGAACTCTAGATTGATTTGCTTGATGTTTCATGTGTTTATTTTCTTCACTGTCCATGGCATTTTCAGTAGTTTTCTCCAACACCTAAATTCAAAAGTGTCAATTCTCTTTCTGTCCTGCTTCTTCAAAGTCTAACTTTCATAGTGTCACAGAGAAAACCATTGTCTACACAATTGTTTCTAGGCATACAGTAGTACATTCTTTCCTGCTTCTATCTTTCCAAAGCATTTATGGTCATTATACCAAGTGCTAGTCTACAGCATATTTTTTGACAATTGATCACTTTACTGTTGATAGTTAATCTTAAAAGGCAGAAACAATCCATCACTTCAGTATATTCATTGTCAGTTCTGAGGCCTAGTTGTTGTACCTTTATATTTAATCTTAGTTCCATTTTGTTCACTTAGTTCCTTGTCTTTCATTACTAGAGCTTCTCATTTTTTTTGTTTTCAGCTTTCAATAATGAAATTAAAGAATTTCAAATGCACAAAAAGCAACTAGCAATTTTAGTAATTTGTTAAAGCATAACTGTTTTTACAAAGTTCCATGCACATACTGTACAGTTATGCAATATTTGTATGCATACAAAATGTTGAAGTGTATTTAATCTATTTAAATGAACGAGTGGAACAAAAACACGAAGTGAAAATGCATAGTTCTGTTTTGATCAGCTGTCTGAAAAGATTAAGGTATCACAAATAACATGGTTTAACATCAGCCAGCCTTAATATTATCTATAATTTTAAATATTGATGGATTGATGCCATGGGTATATTTTTGCCTATCCGCAACAAAGTCTCAGCAAATTCTTGTGCCTGTTTTATTTTTTCTCTCTCATGGCTCAATAAAAAGTGGAGGAGCACAGCTGTAGAAAGCAGTGGCTAGCATTTTTTATGGGAGAAATTTATGGAGTAATGTGTCTACTTTTAGCATGACTATTGTTAAACCTGGGGATCAAGCCAAGTGACACCAAGTATATTGCTTTATCAATTGGATTCGTTCAAGAGAAAAATGCTGATTATGCCATGTCTCTCCCCTGGGTGAAGAAACACTGCTTTGCTACTTGAATGGTCGATACATAAAAGTCAAATTCATTATAATTTGTAGCTTTTTTTTTTTCTTGAAGAAGAACATAGTCCTCAGTACATCAATATCAACTCTTGAATCCACATAGAATAGAGAAGGTGCAGCAGCGTAATTCAATCTCTTTACACTTAATGCGGTCAGGAAGGGAGAATGAAAACAGCCTCTTGTAAAATGATGGGGAAACCAGGATGCAATCATTCTGATGGAGCTGTGCAAAGGAGTCATTTTACACCATTTGTTACCAGGGCAACAAATATAGTGAATCCCATACATCTAACAGGTGACATTTTAGCTAAGAAATTGCTTCTTTGGATTTTTTTTTTTCTTCCTCCGCCCGTCTATGAAAAAACAATGTTACCAGCATTTTCACTTGTCATCTGCTATAGGGCAACACATTCCCGTTGACAGGCCTATAATGGAAAAATAGAGCACTTAAATAGGATGGCAGTCTAACTTTTGAGATACATGCTAATCTGGTTTTTTTTAAAAAAAAGACTTCAAGACATTTTTGAACACTCTGGAGTTTCAAGTCACTGGAACTTTGTGTGTGGTGTACTTGGATGAGCTGACAATGCATTTTGTTGTGGGGTATCATTCTCCATTCTGATTTAGTTCCAGCTGATTCCTGATCCCATCCCATGCTTTGATAATGGACATAGGTCAGCAGTTATAACAGGTCAAATGAAGAGTTTGATTCAAATAAGGTGATCACAGAAATGCCTGACTCTTTTTGGCAAGGATTTTATACATATTGTGTTCCTAGAGTGACTAATACAATTTATCCTATTCCTTCTCAAAAACAAGAAATGCATATGGGACAGGTGAATGAATGGATATTAGCATAGCTCCTTGGTTATAATAGTCTAACTGTATACTTTGCCTAATGGCAGGACTGGCAGAAAGGAAGGAGAGGGGAGGGGAGGGGAGGAGAGGAGAGGAGAGGAGAGGGAGACGGAGAAGGAGAGAGAGGAAAAGGGAAAGGGAAGGAAAAGGAAAGGCTTATAAAAGAGAAAAATATGTGAATCAGAAAGCATAAAGTAAATTACATAACAGGCAAGAAATGAAAAAAATGAAATGAAATGAAAAAAAACTTCAACTATAATACATACACATATACACATCAAAATTGTACCTGTAATATTGAGGCAGAATATTGGGATCCATCAGGATTAGTTACTGAACGTGAGGTGTGTGGCAATGCCATGAGCGTGATGTGGAGTATTAGAGAAAGGGGAACAAAATACAGGTCAGAGACAAAAGAAGTTATCTACTTCAGTGGCAAGGTACATAAATGGAATTAAATTAAAGTACTCTACAACAAGAAATGCAGTTGAGGGTGAATTAAGTGCTTAAACCAAAGATTTAATTGGAAGGCATTGTGAAATATGCCTTGGTGAAATTCCAGCTGATGATCTTTTTCTTTCCCTCTCTGTCCTTGATGATGTGTAAACGGGTGACCATCTCACCAGAAGTCATCACTTTTGAAAGAATGTCTATTCTGAGTTATTACACAAAGCCGTAGAAGTATGTCTTCTGCAAGCATTGTACTTACGTCCAATTATGAGTTGATCTGTTTGTTTGCCTCTTTATTTAGAGTATGTGTAATCCAATTTTTATTCTCAGATCAAGCCCCAAAGTGAGAAAAGAATACACACACATGCAAGCACACAAAATGTGTGTGTGTGTGTGAAAAGAACTACAAATCTATAGTTTAAAATTATGATCATCCAAAATAGAAGTCCCCAACTAGAAAGTGCAGTAGCAGATTCTGGCAAATGTGGCAGCTCTGCTGGGGTCTTAATTCCCAAGGAAATCCAAAATGCAGAATAATTCTGGCAGATATCCAAGGCCAACACTGAATGAGCTGTCTATGTCTTCATAAATACCTTGAACTGCTTATATATCCTTTTACCAATGTTATTGTTGTATGAAAAAAGACAAGTTACAAAAGGATATGTATCTTTTATACCAAAGGAAAAGTCACATGAGAGAGCAATGTTATGTAACTAAGTTAGTCACAGAAAAAAAACACCATTTACTTAAGAATAAAAAGTGAAAGTAAAATTACGCCAAGGCAGCAGTTTATACAGCTCTTCAAAACAGCTCTCTAGACAGGGATAGGCAACCTTGGCTCTTTTATGACTCGTGGACTTCAACTCCCAGAATTCCTGAGCCAGCCATGCTGAAGTCCACAAGTCATAAAAGAGCCAAGGTTGCCTACCCCAGCTCTAGAGCATAAGAGAGTGTGTCCTGTTTCTGTGAAGCAGTCATCTGCAAGTACAGGTAGGCTTACAACAGTTCATTTAGTGACCATTCAAAGTTACAATGTCACTGACAAAAGTGACTTATGTCCATTTTTCACCCTTACGACCATTGCAGCATCCCCATGGTCACATGATCAAAATACAAATGGCTGGCAACCGAACTCATATTTATGACAGTTGCAATATCTCAGGATCATGTGATCATCTTTTGCCATCTTCTGACAAGCAAAGTCAATGGGGAAACCAGATTCACTTAACAACTCTGTTATTGATTTAACAACTGCAGGGATTCACATAACAGTTGTGACAAGATAAGTCATAAAATGGGGCAAAACTCACTTAACAAATGTCTCACTTAGCAACATAAATGTTGGGCTCAATTGTGGTCATAAGTCAAGGGCTATCTGTGCAATGTACTTGTCTGAAGGGAGGAACTCTTCACTGGTACACACGGACACACACAAAGCCTTCCATAACAGCTTGCCCCAGAAGACAAGGATAACCAAAGAAGTCATCAAGAACCTTAGCTCAGTGGTGGAATTCAAATATGTGAACAACCGGTTCTCTGTGTGGATGCTGCTTCCAGAAGTCCATTCTGGGCCTGGGCCAAAAAAAATTAGCTACCAGTTCTGCCGAACTGGTGTGAACTAGCTGAATCCCACCACTGCCTTAGCTTCAGAGCACAATCAAAGAAACAAGATTCATTTGTTTTTTTCTTAAATCAATTGCAGAGGTTAGAGGACTTGGGAAAACACTATTCTTGGGAATAGTGAGAGGAACACACTAGACCTCCTTTATTAGTAAAATCATTAAAGCAGTATCTTTTTACATTTTTGCATTGCTTTTTTCACATAGTGTTTGCATGACAGATCAAGAGTCCATTCATCTGCGAAACCTACAGTGTGGTCTCCCATCTGCTGACTGTTTGTGTTTATACTTATTTTTCTTTCTTTCTCAGCTAATCAGCTAATCTCTTACAGAAGTACCGATCATTGCTCATATGGTAGTGTGGCTCAAAGTTGTACTGCTTTAAATGGGATGATCTCATCATCATCTCCCTTCCTTCCCTTACATTTAAGTTGTGGCCAGAAAGTTATAAATAATTAGAAACGCAAAGAAAACAATTGTGTGAAATGTCACAAAGGTGCAGAATAAATTGGCAGAAGCAGCTGGATTCCTACTTCCCTTCTCTTGTCCAGCAGTGAAATCAAGTGAGATGTATTGCCTGACATGACAAAATATTGAAATTATATCTTGGACCACAAGCCAAGTAGAAACCTCCTTATCTTTTTATTATTTTATTGGTATTTAATTGGCTAAAAAAACCTTTTGTGGTCAGTGTTATCTTGCATTTGATTGTTCATGGATATGAAATCAAGAAGACAGAGAAAATAAATTATTTCTCCTCCTCCTCCTCCTCCTCCTCCTAATCAATATGATCCAACAAGTTTTGCTGAATTTATCCCAGTTCCCAAACGAAATAAAAATAAAATTGAGTTTCTTCCCATTTTAAAAGCTCTTTACCATTATATGTAAACCATTTTTGAAGTTAAACTCCTTAGTGAGGAATGTGAACTGTAAGTCTGAAGAATTGAACCAAAGATTTAATACTTTAAATTTAAAAAAGTGGCAGAGAGAGACTCATGATTGAATCACACGAAACAATAATCACTTAGCTAGAAAATTCAAATAATAACTGAAAACTAATGTGATGAGTATGTTGAAAGTAATATTCAAGCTAAAGTGAGGCCTACAGGATCTTTATTGTGCAAATAATTTCTGTTCTTACACTACTGAGATCAGCTTATAGCTGATCAGCCTATAGCCACTTTCATTGGAAAATATAAATGTGAGGATATCATTGCAGCTGGAATATAAACTTGAAGTTAAAGCTGCATGCTGTGTGGATTTCCTTTCACATTTCACTTAGAAATTTGAGACATATTGTGTCAGATTTCTGAGACCTACAATATTGGACCATCAGTGAGTAGAATTCCAATGTATTCACATGCAATGCCTTACAAGTGAGTGAATACTCTGGTGGAAGATAACTCTGTCTAGTCCTACCTTTGTTTTTCTCTGTGCCCACACCAAAATCAAGGGGGATGTTAAAGAACTTTCCTTCACAAGCCATCATAAAAATCTTGCTCTTCTTCCTTCTTCTGCAGACTCTTCCCAGCAGGCCAGTAAAAATATGTGCACACCAATTTTTATGGGCTTATTTCAAACTCTGTTCTAACTCTGTATGAAGAGTATGTCTCTTCCATCCCCTGTCCTCCTACATTATACCACATGATTCATTATATTTGAAGAAGAATGGTAAATCCTACCAGCTGAAGCTCTTCCATTCTTCTGGATACTCTATTATAATTTCAAACTGCCTGTGAGTTCCAGTTGAGTCCCTAATGGTTCTCCTATTTGCCTACATACTGTTATTACTTAACTCTGCATGCTGAAAAATTACTTGGGCCACATCACCACAAATACAAAAGATGTTAGGTAAAACTAAAATCCATTGTACAATGGAAGAACTTGCACAATAAAATGCTTTTCTTAAGAATAAGCCTCCCCCCCCCTCTTTACAGATTCACAATAACTGAGGCCCACGTTACAATAAAATGATTTCTATTACATTCACACTGAGCATAGATTTATCTGTAGAAAGGCTATGGCCACTTTTGTGCTACATCTGCTGATGTACAAATGCTGAAGGGATAAAAGCCGTTATCATGACCAATTTAAAAGGGGTAAGTAAATTATGTCTGTGAATCGGGAAGTGCATCTTAAAACTTCCATTTTAGACAAGTCCTTGTCTCAGGCAAATGAAGGGATGGATTCACCTTTGCACGATTTTTCACTAAAATGAGTGAAAATAATAAATGAGCTGAAGCACAATCTAAGAATACTTGGCTGCAAAGGCAGCCATTTATATTCATCCCACATTGTTTAATGAGAAGCTCAACAAGTAGATAAATCTGGAAGATGTTTGTGGACCCAGTCCTGAATTTTTCAGTTTTCATTTAATACTGTATGCAGAAAATGTGTTTTGATTCTTTCGGTGATTTCAGGCAATGATGCCCATTGTACATGGCATTCTTTCTAAATGGCCCCTTTATAGTAAATCAATCCATTTCTGGACCTTGTTGTTTTATGTGTTTTCAATTCGATCAACTGTTAAACTACTTACATATAAATCACTAACTACTCTATTAGAAGAAAAGAGAGTACCAAAACTGGGAAACTGCCAGGTTACTCCAATTTTGGATATTCTATTTTGTAAAATAATTCTGTTATCAACATAATCCCTATTGTTGTAGTTCTGGTGACTATATTTGAAATAGAATGTGAAGATATTATTACTTTAACATGTGTATTAAGGTTGTGCGATGCTTCAGATTTGAATGGGAAAAAACACTTCAGAGAATGCAAAGGACAGCAAGATGATTCCAGCAAAAGGTATATTTGTTTTAAGGAGTTGCCAACAAATCTCCCTGAGCAGCCCATGCATTTCAAAGCACCTTTTCTCCTTTACATCTGAGCTGCTTTACAGCCCTAATAAATGTATTATTAATTCTTTAATTCTCATATGACTGAAGGAAGAAACAATAGAAGAGGCGATATGTCAGCTATGATGATAAAAGTTGAGGGCATTTTCACAAGTCACAAAGTTCAGTTGCAATTTTTTTCATAATGCAGTATCATATTAAATTAAAGCTTGGCAACTTTGAGACTTGTACACTTCAATTCCCAGAATTCCTCAGCCATCCATGCTGGCTGAGGAATTCTGGGAGTTGAAGTCCACAAGTCTTTAAATTGCTAAGGTCTGACACCCCTGTATTAAATGGTTGTTTCTATAGAAGAAAGCTATTAGATGTTCTCAGAACATCTAGCAGAAAGGGGCACTGATGACTAGATTAACTTCAGGACCTAAACTGGATCTTCAGAAAAGACCCTGTTTTAAATTGGACTGCATCAGAGGCTTCCTGTTTTCACTTTCTGTTCTGTTCTTCGAAGGAAGACATTGAGACGAGGCTGGTTCACAACAAAGATCTCTTTATTGAAGCACATTCACAGAACAGAAGCAAGAACAACAATGGCCACTGGCCTTTTATATCCCCTTGCAAGGGGATGCACATCCAATCATTGCAGGCCGTTCTCCCGCCTTGCGCATGTGCGCAAGGCCGGAGACAGCCTGTCTGGGTCCCGGGCAGACACGTGGTCTGTCCGGGTCTCTGCAGCTTTCCTGCAGCCTTCCTGAGCCTTGCTGAATGACTCAGCAAGGCCCAGGACATAACACCCCTCCCCCCTTGGATTAAACAAAAACTAAGCATTTGTTTAACACTGTACACACAAACACATCATAGCAGGCTGGTTGGCAAATGATACATTCAACCTTTACTCTTGCAACCCATGACCTTCAGTTCCCTGTTATACACACGGACCTTCACATTTTGACAATATTAACATTGCAGCACTACAAGTGTTTTCCTCAGATGGCGAGGACTAGTAAACCTCCTGTATAGTAAACAGGGACCTTACATAGTCCTTTAAATGCTTAGGAGGACCCTTAATCCACTCTGATTCCCGTGGAGCCAGATTAGGTGCAGGTGTAGGTGTAGAGGTACAGGTAGGTGTTGAATTAGGAATAGGCGCCTGGAGTGCCTGCTTCCGGGTTGTGCAAAACAAACCAGGACTTTGTCGCCCAGAAGACTCAGGGGTTCCCCCTGACTGCTGACTGGCTGGATCCACCAAACCCAAACCAGAGTTCCATGGTGGGGTTGAGTTCCCCGAGTCCATTGGTGGGGTGGAGTTCCCCAAAATTCCATTGGACTCCTCTTGGGAGCGCTGTCCCTCGAGCCCAAGACCAGCAGCAGGAGTAGCCTGAGTAGCTGATTTACGGCCATTTGCCCCTAGCCAGGGACCTCTGCCAGAGTCAGGAGCCGCCTCCATGGCAAGAACCCCGGAGTCTATGCCAGAGTCAGGAGCCACCTCCATGGCAAGACCCCCACCAGGAACATGTGAAGGAACATTTGGATAAGTGCCCTCGTGGAGAGACTGTGGTCCACAATCGTGATTGGGGTCCCCCTCCCCCCCGAGAGCAGAGCCAGGAGCGGACACATGGCCAGGAAGCCTCCAGCGCAATTGGTCAATGTGGCATCTAAGCACACGACCATCCTCCAAGGCCACTTCGTAGGACAGTGGCCCAGAGACCTTGCATACCACAGCAGTTACCCAGAGATGTCCATGCCCATAGTTTCTGGCCCATACCAGATCACCCACTTGGAGTCTCCTAGGTGTGACACCTGTGAAGCCACCTGGTCTGGGTGCAACCTGTCCAGTTTCGTGATGAGTCTGCGACCCCAGCATAGTTCAGCTGGGCTCTTTCCTATAGCTGTGCAAGGTGTGGTGCTGTGTGCAAGGAGAAAATCGGCTAACCTGTGATGCCAGGGTCCTCGAGTGATTCTCTTTAATGCCTCCTTGGTGGTACGCACCATGCATTCAGCCTGACCGTTGGTGGCAGGGTGAAACGGAGCAGATGTAGCATGCCGGATCATGTTGGCTTGAAGAAAAGCCTGAAACTCAGAAGAGGTAAATTGGGGACCATTGTCTGAGACAAGGACATCAGGAAGACCATGGGAAGTGAAAATTCCTCTTAGCACCTGGATGGTCCTGGCAGTAGTAGTGGAGGATACAAGAACAACCTCTAGCCACTTGGAATGGCTGTCCACGAGAAGGAAGAATTGCCCCTGAAAGGGCCCAGCATAGTCAATGTGTACGTGTGACCATGGAATGTGTGTCTCCTCCCACCTATGTACAGGGGCCTGGGGCATCTCAGGCTGTGACTATTGGCACACTTGGCACCCCTGAACCTGGGCCTCGATGTCCTTATCGAGTCCAGGCCACCAAAGATAGCTACGCGCAAGCGCCTTCATCCTCACCATTCCCGGATGTCCCTCATGCAGAGAGAGCAAGACTCTAGTCTTCAATGAGGCCGGGATGACTACCCTGCTACCCCACAGGATACACCCTTTGAAAGTGGAAAACTCATGTTTCCTACGCCAGAAACTTGGAATTCTGTACCAGGACACGTGTCAGGCCATCCTGACAACACCCATGTCAGCACGCGTGTAAGCGTGTGATCAGTGGTAGTTTCAGCAGCCACATCCCTAGCATTGAGGGGAGATTCAGGCAATTCCTGAATGGAGAGAATGTGTACAGCAGGAGCAGGGTCTGCCTCTATTTGCTTCAGAGGTAACTTACTAAGGCCATCAGCATGGCCCATCTATGTCCCTGGTTGGTGAACCAGGGTGTAGTCATAAGCTGACAAGAAAATTGACCATCTCAGTATTCTGGGGGAGATGATGTGTGGGGTTTGTTTGTTTGTTGTAAACAAACCCAGCAAGGGCTTGTGGTCAGTGTAGACCGTGAAATGGCGGCCATACAAGAAATCATGAAATGTCTTGATGCCTGAGACTATTGCCAAGGCTTCTCTGTCAATCTGCGCGTAATTACGCTCTGCAGATGAGAGAGTTCTGGAGTAATAGGCCACAGGGACCTGAGTCCCATCAGCCTTGAGATGACTCAACACTGCTCCTACCCCATAAGGGGATGCATCACATGCGATGCACACAGGCAATTGCTCATTGAAATGTGCCAGTACCGTATTTGAAGATAGCAAGGCCTTGACTTCTTTGAAAGCCCTTTCATGGACCTTCATCCATTTCCATGGAATCTGCTTGTCCAAGAGCCGGTGTAACGGCTCAGCCACTGTAGCCTTGTGGGGGAGAAATGAATGATAAAAATTTAGCAGGCCCAGAAAAGCCTGGAGTTCAGCTTTTGACTGGGGGCTTGGGGCCAGTTGAATGGCCTGAAATTTAGACTCTACAGCGTGGATGCCTTCAGCATCAATATGAAAGCCTAGAAATTCGGTGGATGTTACACCAATCTTACATTTGTCTCGCTGTAACTTCAGCCCAGCTTGGCGGAAACGTAGCAAGACATCTCTCAGCCTTTCAGCCAAGTTCCCAGGTGACTCTTCTGCAATGAGGACGCCATCGAAATAGGGGCAGACCCCAGGAATACCACGGAGCGTTCGCTCCATCACCCCTTGGAAAATGCCAGGGGCTACATTGACCCCAAACTGCAGCCTTTTTACCTTAAAAGCCCCTCTGTGAGTAACTATAGTTTGGGCCTCAGCTGTTGCCTCATCAACAGGTAACTGTTGATAGGCCTGAGCTAAATCAAGCTTAGCAAATACTTTCCCCCCTTTCAGTGAGGCCAGAATATGGCTCACCACAGGCACTGGATATGCATGCTGCTGCAAGGCTTTGTTTAGTGTGCATTTATAGTCTGCACAAATTCGGACTTCACCATTGGCTTTTAATGGTGTCACTATGGGGGTTTCCCATGGACTAGAATCCACAGGTTCTAGAATGCCTTGTTGGAGCAGTTTGTCCAACTCAGCATCTATTTTACTTTTGAGGGCAAAAGGCACCCTCCTTGGTTTAACCCTGATGGGTGTGATGGCTGGGTCTAATCTTAAAGTAATAGGAGGCCCCTTGTATGAGCCAAGCTCTGGGCTGAACACATCAGCAAACTCCTTACAGATTCCGGTAAGGCTGGCAGTTTGTAGATGGTTAAGCCCAGTCACTTGGATCCCAAGTGCCTCGAACCAATCGAGTCCGATAAGACTCGTGCGATCACCCCCAACTACCACCACGTCTAACAACCCATCAAATTCCTTATGCTGTACTCTGAGCATGGCCTCCCCCTTCACACTGACTCGGAAATTCTGGAAGTCAGTGAGGATGAGATTGGAGGGCCTAAGTTTGACTCATGAGCCACTCCTGGAGCAAACCTTTTTTAAAGTGTCAGCAGAAATAATAGAAAGAGCGGACCCTGTGTCCAGCTCCATGGCCAGGGGAACTCCCTGCAACTTTACATCAATGCGAAACTTTTTCTTAAGGGACCGGTGAACCCCAGTTTTGAATACCCCCCTACGGGACGCGCAGAAACCCACCCTGTGTTGGCTGGGGACCTTGGTACCTTTCAGAGGCAACTCTTCGGGGGACTTGTTTTTCTGGCGACCCAAGCAGGCTGATGCGATGTGGCCTTGCCTGCCACATGCCCAGCAAACAGCAGAACGAAAACGGCAGTCGGGTCTCCTGTTGCGACCCCCACAGCCGAAACACCGAAGGGATGCAGGCGTCTTTCCTCTGCGTTCTTGCAGTCTTCTCTCCACCGACTGTTGAAGTCTGTCCACCTCTTCTTCTTCGGATTCTTCTTCGGAAGCCTCTCGCACGACTTCCCGATGGACAGGAACTGCTGCTGGAGGGTTCTTGGTCGACCGCAAAGCCTTCACCGCGCCGCCGGCTGCTTCTTCAGCTGCAACTTCTCTCAGGGCATCTTAGAAGGAAACATTAGCTTTAGCAAATAACTTTTGTTGCATCTCACGGCTTCGCAATCCGCAAACGAGTCGATCTCAGAGCCTCTCTTCCAAGTTTTGGAACTCACAGTCCGCAGCTGATTCTCCCGGCCACTGATCCCGCTGCTCGAATTGGTGCCTCCAAGCTATTACGGAAAGCTTGGGCTCAAAATGCTCACGCAGCATTTTCTTCAAATCTGGATAGGCGATCGACTCCAGTGGTGCTGGGGCTACAAGGTTCTCAGCAATGTCAAAAGTCTCTTGCCCACAGACACACAGCAAGGTAGCAGCTTTCAATCCGTCTTCTTGGACCTTGTTCACCCTGAAGTAATTCTCGACGTGAGCTGCGTAAGATCTCCATCGTTCTGGGTGCGAAGTATCGAACTCGACAAGACGGCCCAGCTTGGACATCGTTGTGACCGATAACCTCTTCGACATCTCTCGCTGCAAGGAAGGAGAAGGGGTCCCACGAAGCCAAGCCCACCTCCAGCGTCTTCGTACTGGCAGGCGATTGCTTCTTCTGGACGCCGCGCTTCTCTTCGCTTCAGGCCTTCAGGTGAGTTGGCCCTAGCTTCTTCTTCTTTGGCTTCCTTTGCAGCAGATCCCACCTTCGTCGCCAATGTTCTGTTCTTCGAAGGAAGACATTGAGACAAGGCTGGTTCACAACAAAGATCTCTTTATTGAAGCACATTCACAGAACAGAAGCAAGAACAACAATGGCCACTGGCCTTTTATATCCCCTTGCAAGGGGATGCACATCCAATCATTGCAGGCCATTCTCCCGCCTTGCGCATGCGCACAAGGCCGGAGACAGCCTGTCTGGGTCCCGGGCAGACACATGGTCTGTCCGGGTCTCTGCAGCCTTCCTGCAGCCTTCCTGAGCCTTGCTGAATGACTCAGCAAGGCCCAGGACATAACATAACACTTTCCATAGTGAAATTTGGCTCCTATTGACTAGCGAAAGGATAAACAACCCATAGCACGAGGGTGGCCACGTGTGATCTCAACATCTATTTCGCACCACTCTTAAATTCCCCGCTGAAACCAAAATTTTGCTAGATGGATTTCCCATTTTTAATGCACTGGTTTAGCCTTTTTAAATGTTTACCATGCTTCCCGAAATGGCCCTCCAAATTTTAGCCAGTCTGTTTTTCTGTCTGTTCTACACTTCCCACTCGAAATATTATGGTCTCATAATTCATGCTTTCTGCTGAAGTCTTTGAAGTCCAGCTCCAAAAAGAGAAAGCTAATCAATTTATTAAAAGATAAGATGTGCCTTAGATGACATCAATATCGTAAGCCAAGAGCCTAGTTTAGCTTTGTATTCTGGCTTGTAAGATAACAACTAACTAGGAATCCAAATGGGAATATGCTGCTAAATAAGCACATATACAGATTCATTGGTTTGTTCAACCATTTCTATTAGCAAGAGGAACTTAAAAGGAGCAGTTGGGGATCAGGAATTTGTTTATGATTATATCCAAACTGAGCTAGTGAGTAGTGAAAAATGAACGCAAGGTAAAGCAGCTGCACAATTACTCACAACGGAGAAGTATACCTCAAGTTCTCCTCCTCCTCCTCCTCCTCTCCTTTTCTTTGGCTTTGAATCACCAGCCTTTTTGCCAAGACAAATTGGAAATGGTTTGCCATTGCCTCCTTCCTAGGACTGAGAGGAAATGATTGGCCCAAAATCACCATCAGGCTTCACCTCTAAGGCAGAACTCACAACTTCCTGATTTCTAATTCAGTGTATTTAACCACTAGGTGAAACTGGGACTTAACTCCACCTATTATTAGAGGGAAAACTTTACAGAAAACCTGAGTAAATGGGAATAAAACCTTCAGCTTTACAGAACAATCTCAGGAGCAGTTAAAGGAGACTAGAACCTTTTCAGGTTTCTCTTTAGTTACCTCCATTTGAAGAAAAACACAACACAAGGTTATAATGAACTGAAGATCCACTTACACACGGAGGCACGTTGACGTATTCAAAAGTTCTATACATGTATTGGAGTATTAGCAGTTCTGACCTAAGGCACTAATACAGTAAATTGATAATACTCAAGAGGTTAAAAAAGGAAGTATGAGTTGGGAAAGGAAATGCTAAAGAAGACATTATTATAAACTTGTGTTCAGGGTCAAAAATAAAGTACTGAAGAAGATAGGGAGTTTGAGCAGAACTTCTTAAAGGCAGTAGGTATTTGTAGTTTCATAGACCACCAAAATACATATGGAAATTATTTCTGCAACATCTTCAGAGATGTTCACAAGGGAATCTGCCACTTCAGGCACCAGAGAAAATGAAAACATCAAGAGCTGAGACAAAGAAGCTGCACACTTGCTGTAGCAAATCACATTTTCCAAGATCCCTCCTGGTATTTGGGGTGAAATATAGATGTAGAAAAAGAAATACCATTCTGTATACAAAGCAAATATTACAGCACGATGTAAAGACTATAAAATACTATCTGAAGTTGCTTGTCATCAGATGTTCTTTCTGAATGTAGTCTCCCAAAGGAAGTAAGCTCACACAATCTATCCACAGCCACAATATTTCTGTATCATTAAATATGAAAGGTATATATGATGTTCCACCTGAACATTGTTCCTAAAGCTCTTGTTCTCCTAATTCATGTTTTCAACCAAATAGAAAATTGATTGACATTCCATCCCAGTGCTAAGAGAATGCATCTGTGGGTGGTTGAATTCATGTATACTCTGCTTCCAAAAGACATTATACAAGTAAAGGTAAATGGATTCTAAATGGCAAGGTTTGAATGTGATTTGCATAGACTTTTTAAAAATATACATCATATCAAATAATGGCCACTTAGTTATTTATTTAGGGTAGAATGAGAACATGACAAAGAGAAGTAAATATACTTATATACGCACAATTGGGGAGCAAAAATTGTCTGCATCTGTAACATCCCTTAAGCTACATGTGCTCCCTGGGTGGTGCTAAATGATTGACAGCAATCAGATGAGGCCATACTGCCCTCCTGAGTCTCACAGCCATGACAAACAGAAGACTAAAATGGCCACTGTTTTGACTTTTTGACCCACCCAGATGTTCCTGACATTAGTGATAGCATCATAGATCTTATGAGTAGAATTCAATTTAAAGTCCCATTCCCACAACACAAGGGGCACAAACCCAGGATTCCGGTTACTATCTTTTTGTTTTTCTGTGCTGAAAATAAACTATACCTCTTGGTATTTTCATCACTGAAAGCAACACTAAGCAATATCCATTTACTGGGACAAACAAAAGTTTTCTGATGATGGTATTGGTGGCATTGGTGTTGGTGATGTTGAAGATGTTTTGACTTCCTAAAATTCTGCAAATTTAGCTCTTTTCAATAGAGATTATGAGAGAAATTCTCTATAATTGGGTTTGGATGGATAAGACATTGCATGCATATATGTATTGCTTAAAAATAATGGCATGAAGCTAACATCCATAATAGAGGAAATATATTGATCTTCTTCTCCTAAATAATGTTTTGCTTCATTTATACGCTGATCTGTGCTGTCAGCTTAGGCAATTACTTTGGTCTTAGATTCCAAACAACTTAGTGTTTGTGTGTTCAGACTGTGAATTAAAAGTTACCGACCTTTCTGATTCAGAAGCAATGGCAGCCATTGCACCAAGACCTTCTATCAGAATATACCTGAGCCCAAACCTGGCTAAATCAACATTTTTTTTGCAAGTCATCTGCATCTGATACTGTTCACAAGCCAGTAATAAAAAGTACATAATTATGAATGTAATAAGTTACTGTAATAGGACTGCTTCATTGCACTGTTCCTTTGGTCAGTTCATTGTAGTCAATGGGTTATTAGCTTAATAAAAAAAATTATTGTCCCTCAAGTGGTGGAGACCTGTGTGTCAGAAGTCCTTGCCACACCCCTGGCTCCAACAAGAAACAAGCCGTTGAGTTCACAGGTGGTTGGTTTATTCACGGAATGCTCTGGCATGCGGTATTCAAAGAAATAGCAAACAAAGTTAGCACTGGGAGCAATCGCCTCCCAGTGCTCTAAATACATGCCTCCCAACCGGCCCCACCCACCACCCACCTAGCCAGCATCCGGCGTGCGTGCCAGTAAGAGCAGCCAGGCTGGGACGCGAGGCAAGCTTCCGGCTTCCTGCCGCTTCTTCGCGCCGATCAGCTGTTTGACGGGATGGCTGCGAAGCTGACGGCCACGTAGCTGTGCTCCGCAGGGTCCCCCTTCCAGCATCCAGGTAATGGGGGAGGGAAGGGGCTGTCGCTGCCGTCTCTGTTGCTGGTCCCATCCGCTGCCTCCATCCGATGGTCTTGTCCCCTCCTCCCCCCCTCCCGTTAGTGGCAAGCCCACAGAGGCTTGACACTGTGGCCTTTCATCACGACCAATAATCTTGGTTCATAGGAGGTATACCGTGTTTCCCCAAAAGTAAGCCCTACCCTGAAAATAAGCCCTAGCTTGATTTTTGGAGGTGGGCCTAATATAAGCCCTACCCCCCAAAATAAGCCCTAGTTTTGGGGCGAGGCACACACCTAAAAATCAACCTAGGGCGGGGGTGGGCCCCGCAATTACCTTGCAACCAGGCCTCTCCTCACTGGTCCACTTCTTCTGCGGAGTCTTCTGCAGCCAGGCCTGCATTTCTCAGCCACAGGCCTTTCCGGAAGATCACTGCAGCCAAGTACTGAGCTATGGATTGAATCCATAGCTTGGTTCTGCAAGACCTCTGCCCCCGAGAACCAAGCTATGGATTGAATCCATAGCTTGGTACTTGAATGCAGAGGCCTTCCAGAAAGGTCTGACTGCAAAATGCAGGCCGGAATGCAGCTGCAGAATGAAGCTGCTCCTTTGGTCCCAGAAGAAGTGGACCTGCTGGGTGGGGCTGTCGGTGCCGGAGGTGAGTAAAACATCCCACGAAAATAAGACCTGGTGCCTCTTTTGGAGGCAAAAAAATAATAATAATAAGACCCGGTCTTATTTTCATGGAACCATGGTAGTACAATACTTGCCATACCAGGTCATAACCACAATAAGAATAACTAAGCAATTTAGGTTTAACAGCCATTCTTACTGGAATATTGATGCAGAGTGCAAAATGTAAGTTTAAAGTAAAATAAAATGATGCTAGGAATCTAGTGGACAAGTGGGAAATAAAAGCTAGATATGGGTAGAGCCAGTTTGATATAGTGATTAAGGCATCATGCTAGAAACAGGGATACCATAAATTCTAGCCTTGTTTTAGGCACAAAGACTAAGTGACTTTAGGTCATTTACTTTTTCTCAGCCCTAAGAAAAGGACAATGTCAATCCACTTCCAAAATCTTGTCAAGGAAGTCTCAAAGTCTATTCCAGGAAGTCAGCCCTAGACTGAAGGTGTTCTAAAAGATTTTTTAAAAATGAGTTCTAGAGGAATATGAAGCAACCTTTCATCTATTCTTCACTTGTGTTCTATCCCTCCGGCCAACTCAGTCTCAGCCTTAGAAGCAAGGAGGATTGCAAAGAGTCAAAGAATACAGCAGAACTGTGGTTGGGAAGCTTCCATAGTTATTGCTATCTTAGCTAGTGTTACATGAAACAAGTAAAGCAATGGTTTTCCTCCCCCTCCACCACATACCCATATTGTCCATAACTGTCCTGCCTATAAACTACAGCACTTCAATAGAGCTTTAGCAAAAGACAAACAAAATCAGTTATCAATACTTTATTTCCATTTAGCATTCAATTTTGAGTAAAGAATGGGATGGGATCAAAAAACAGCCAGTCCACAGATTCAAGGATCAATCACAGGAATGGAAATAGCATGAGGTATTTCCAGGTAAGTATGAACCTGGAATGATGAAGGTGGAAACGAGTGAAAGCTGGAATAATAAGAGCCACTTCTAATGGCTCTCCAGCTTTTTTTGATGAGGCACAAATTTACCTGCTGTTTGTGGAATTTTGCAATCTTTTTGTATGTTGCTTTCAGCTTTCTAAGGTAAAAACAGGATAGTCTTTCTCCTCTGCAACTATAGAGCTGAAGTACTATGGAGGACACTGATAGACAGAGTTGCTTTTTTTTTTTTAGTGGAGTTGATGCCATTTAACAAACCCTGCAGGCATAAAAACAGACCAAGACTAATCTTTTTATATATATAGGTCTTTGGTAATTCGGGTTTTCTCCCGCGTAAAATTGGAAGTGTCTTGGCGACATTTCGATGAAGTCTCATTCGTCATCTTCAGGCTGGTGTCTCTTCGGCCTTGTATATACATATTTATTTTTCCTTTTTCACTTTACAACAAACAAAATACATTTTTTTCCTTAACAGTACTGTGTCATATGTCTCTTACATTTATTTACAGTTATTTACATTAATTTTCATACATTTTTGTTTCTCTGTTCCAACCAAACGTAGCACTTATTCCATATCTCGTAAAATTCTGTTGCTTCCTTGTCTTTTATTTCTAGAGTAAGCTTGTACATCTCAGCGCATTCTAGTATCTTGTGAATAATCATATCGTTTGTTGGTATATTTTCACATTTCCAACACTGCGCATACGCAATGCGTGCCACTGTTATTATGTGTACAATGATGTATTGGAGTTGTTTCTTTATCTTTGGATTAATTATACCTATTAGAAATAATTCGGGTTTGAGTTCAATTTGTTCTTTTGTTATCTCCTGTATCCATCTCCTTATCTGTTCCCAATAAATTCTTGCTTTGGGGCATTGCCACCACATATGGTAGAATGTTCCCTCCTTGTTTTTGCACTTCCAACAATCCAGGTTCATATTTTTATACATCTTAGCCAATCTCGTCGGTGTTAAATGCCATCTATAAAACATTTTATATTGATTTTCTTTATATGCAGTTGACAATGTTAATTTGCAATTTTTGTTCCATACTCTTTCCCATTCTTCTAATTCTATATTTCAGCCCACATTTCGTGCCCATGCTATCATTGGACCTTTTACTATTTCTTCTTCCAATTCTACCTCTAGTAAGTATTTATAAGTTTTTGTTAAAAATTTTCCTTCCTTGCCTATCAATATTTTATCCAATTGCTGTGGTACCCGATTTATTCCATATTCTTCCATATCTTTACTATATTTTGACTGTATCTGTAGGTATGGCCACCAATCTATAATTATTCCCTGTTCTTTTAGTTCTTCCCTTGGTTTGAGATTTCCTTGGTTATCTAATAATTCTGCAGGACTGGGGAGATAGGGCTACAGGTGAGGCGGCGATGACCTCCATGGGAGGAGACGATAGACTAACGAGGTGTCATGATCGTGTGTTGAAAACGGACGTACGGAAATGGCTTGGAAAGAGTAAAGGGGGGGGAACAGAGAGCAGGAATGCCCAAATGGCTGTCCTTCGCAAGGTTGGGGCGAGACAATGGCGGCCTTGGGGGATGATGACAGCCTCACAGGGCGTCTGAATTGCAGGTTGAGAGATCGCTCCAAAACAGGAGGGGAGGGAGATAAGGAGCAAAGGCAGCTGGACAGCCACCCCCCCGAGCACCCATACAGGCGCTAGAAAAGTGAAGGAGGATCAGAAGGCAACCATCGGGGCCACTGGCAGATTGCCAGGTGCGGATCAACTCAGCACATTGCGGACTAATACAACCAATGGGCCGATGACGCACTCGAGAAGCCGGGCGCAGAGGCAGGTGGCTATATAGGCCAGCTCCCAGATCGCCTTCTATTCCAACTCTAATGACGTCGGCAGTCTGGCCGATGAAAGCTTAGTGCTCTTTTATTTACAGGCTTGTTTACATTAAACAGTCTTGTTTACTTTTATCCTGGTGTTCGCTTTTCCCCAACCCCCGGTCCATGGACCAGTACCGGGCCGCAGCATGCCAGCAACCGGTCCACATAAACAAGCAAAGCCCCATCCGTGGGATGCAGGCAGCACCCAAAAACATGCACTCTCTGGTCCATGGAAAAACCTTTCTCCACGGAACCGGTCCCTGGTAGCCAAAAGGTTGGGGACCTCTGCTTTAGAGTATTCCAAAGAAAGATCTTGTTCCATTGAAGCCAAATTCCAAATCCAGATAGGAAATTGGCTTCATCTGCAATACACATAAAAAGTGGCAGAGCTTTGGTTTAATACAAACAGCTGCCATCTTGAATTTTGGACCACTTCCCTTGACATCCCTTCTCCCTGTGATGATAGATGCTGAGAGTCGAAGTTCTGAAACATTTGGAGGGATGAGGAGCATCTTTATTGTATTATACTCCTTGAATGTTCACATATTCTCTTGATTCAATCTCATATTGCATGTTTCAGAGCCGTGGTGGCACAGTAGTTAGAATGCAGTATTGCAGGCTAATTGTGCTACTGTGGCAGTTCGATTCTCAACAGCTCAGTTGACTCAGCCTTCCATCCTTCCGAGGTTGGTAAAATGAGGACCCAGATTGTTGGGGGCAATATGCTGATTTTGTAAATCACTTAGTGAGGGCTGTAAAGCACTGTGAAGTGGTATATAAATCTAAGTGCTATTGCTATTGCTAGTCTTATCAGAATCCGACCAGATTATCTATAGTCACATTAGAAAAGCAGGATCCCTTCATTCAAATTTAATTATCATTTAAATATCCCTAGCTCAGACTTTAGAAAAATTCTTGTATATTCTTTCCTTATTGCTGGATTTCCAAATATCTGGAGATGAGACTTCCAATTAGTGTTTTCCCAGTGATGCCTAATTATAATTTGGGATTATAATTCCTAGGATGGGCAGTTAGTATAAAAAAAGAGTTAAGCCAAAGAATAATGACGGGAAAAGTTTTTTTTTCAAAATATGAATGCATTCCTAAAGCAAAGACACAACTTTTACGTCACAGGAATCCATTAATCTCTCATTTTGTGATGAGTTATTTCCACCATCATGCTGACTTCCCTTTGTTCCAAGTTGAGGCAGGCAACCTTTTTAAAGCTGGAAGAGTCAACATAACTTTTATGAGGCATTATTTTTAGCAACTGGGAGGATGAGACAGTAACATGATGTCATAAAGTGGGCAGGATTTTTTTTTTTCAAGAGTTGGTTTTTTTCTGGGTTTCTGGATGACTTCTTTTTTCTCTCTGCAGCATTAATGCAAGTTATTCACTCTGTTTTTCATGTGTAGATAGCAGGAAATCATTGCTGCTGATTTTGACAATTTGCCACAAAATTTTGGTAGTGTATTGTTAGGGTCTTCTGGGATTAAAAGCAGCACAGAGATTAAGCTGTTCCAGTACAGTTTTATATTTAAAATAGTTCACAGCTTTGTAAGATAAAGCATCTGACAAAGCCTGGTGCTTTATTTTTCAGTGAACTCC
The DNA here is from genome assembly GCA_023970755.1 of Azemiops feae. Classification (NCBI taxonomy): domain Eukaryota; kingdom Metazoa; phylum Chordata; class Lepidosauria; order Squamata; family Viperidae; genus Azemiops; species Azemiops feae. The sequence goes on along the minus strand of JALGBA010004215.1, from coordinate 589,111 downwards.
ATGACATGTGAATTTCCACTTAAAAATGTTACACAAGCAAGCACCCCCACATGCACACCTTGAAATGCCATATTTCAATAGTTCTTAGAGCCTCATCAATTTGAACATTCATATTTCTCTAACAATTTATGGGACAAAAAAGCCAGGGCAAAACTAGTTTACATTTTTCACAGCAGAAACCGTGTAAGTTATTGCTCAATCACTCAGATAATATTGGTCTTGGAACCATACTTTTTATCCATCAGGTCACCAAGAGATAACAGCAACTTTCCAAGCCCAAAGATGGGGCTGCCCTACCCAAGACTAATACTCATTCTACTGCAACTTGTCGAGTGGAAAAGAATGGTGAGCTGCTTACATAAATGTCGGAGAAATTCCAAGACCGGATCAGTTCTGATTTATCATGCCTCCATAAACATGTCAAAAAGATGGCTTGCACAATTGGATGCCATGGCTGAGGTGGCATCCTTCTACCAACTTTTGTTTTCCCATTTTCACATTCAATCCAAGCAAAATAGATGGCAGGAAAGTCACCAGGTGATCATGTGAATCAGCGAAAGAACAAATCACCCCAACTGAAAGATGACCAAGGCAACAGAAAAGGTGGGGTGGAAGGACAGGATGCAATCAGACAGTAGAATTTATCAAGAGAAAAAGAGGAATCCAACATTTCTAAAATACCTGAAGGGGGTTAACAGATGCTTTTCCCACCATAGTTTAGATATTGCCCAAATGTACAATGTGCTTTTCTATGTGCTGTCATAAGTCAGCTAAAACATATGTAAACATATGCTGTGTCACTCATTAAGGAGAAGGGTATAATTACACTTTTAAATGTGGCAAAGCATTCTGAGAGTAGCATATAATTTTCAGAGCAGGAGCCTTTATGAAACATATCTTTCCCTGAGTGTTTATACAGCTTGACATCTTCAGGTTTGTTCAGATCAAGAGCCCCACTGTGAATGAACAGGCTTCAGACAAAAGGAGGCAATTTGTGCTGGAGGTGCCATTTCACAGAAGAGTGGCAAGAAGGGGAGGGGAGCTTACAGGAGAGGCTAGAAGGAGACAATCAATATTATTGCTTCCAATTAAGATATTTGCCAAATTCTAAGTCATTACACTGGGTGGGTTGGGGATTTGCAAAACATTTTTTTTAATCAAACAAGCTGCTTTCTTTTCAGAGACAATAGCGCTCTAATTTATAAGATGGCAGAAGAGAAACCAGTGCTAACTGGTGGGACGTCAGGGAACCAATAATGTAAATGTAAACCAAGGGCCTGGGGAGCAGGGTCCCCCTTGACTGGGGGTGGGGGGCGTATTCCAAAGGTTCTGCTGTATTGAGATGGTGAGCAAGCTTCAGAATATTTAATTACATTGACCACCAGGAGGCAGTATCTGAATGGTTTTGTCTTCTTTGGGACTCTTCAGATGTATATAGCCAGATGTTACTCAAGGTGTTGAAATAATAATTAAATTGTCCAAACAAGTCCTTTGTGTGCTTTGTGTTGGAATGATTACGTCCCCTATTGGACTGGAGTAAACTGGAATTATAAAATTTCTTAGACAAAACTCTTTTTTCTCTGGTGTGTAAGAATGATTGCATATTGTTAAGAAGTGAACTGGAGATTATTATTCTAATTTGCTGTGGCCTATAGTCAACTGGAGTTAAAGATAAAGGAGCTACTACTCAGTGCTGGGTGTTCTGAGACATTCTCTCTAAAGACATTTGTACCACAGCAGATATATCAGTTGTTTCTTTCCAATTTTCTTTTTCATATGTCACCATAATATAGCTAAATTACAATATTTGTTGTAAATAAATAAACAAATATTAACTAGATCAGCTGTTCCTGTCTTCTCTGTTGTTTAGTTTTTCTTTTATTTTCTCGATGCAACTATATATAATGGTATGTGGGAAACCCATCAGGACAAGATTCAGCAGTCCATCTGCATTTAAAAGACAAAGGCCACTTTTTTGAAGACAGCAAAGTCCACATTTTGGACAGAGAGGATTTCTGGTTTGAAAGAGGGGTCAAAGAGGCCATCTATGTCAAAATTGAACAGCCCTCTCTCAACAGAGGGGGAGGGATACAACATCATCTATCTCCAGTCTACAACACAATCCTTTCAGCAATTCCAAGAAGACCCCACACCTATTTACACTACTCAAGTGATCTTGAGGACACAGATAAACCTCCAAGTGGCCTCAATGACTCTCTAAAAGAATGCAAATGATCAGCTGTCTGCAAGGAATATAAATCTTTCCATTCCCCACCGTCCAGTCAGAGCTGAAGAAGGTTCTTGGATGAGAAGTGAAACGTCTTCAAAGAAAAACAAGAAAGTCCAGTTGCCTCTTGAAAAAGCACCTTTGGGACAACCATGACCTGGGAGGAAAATCTGCAGACTGGATAACCAGCATGTAAAGATAATTGAACCTACCAAAGGAGAGATGGCACAGAGTGGAGAATGGAAGAGATGCCATGTGGATCAAGGAAGGTGCATGGGAGGCAGGTCAGGGAGGGTGTGTGGGAGTGAGCAAGACATGCCATGTGGGTTGGGAAAGGTTTATGTGGGGAGCACAGGTTGGAGAAGGGGTGAGGGAGTGTGCAAGAGGTGCCACGTGAGTCAGGGAAAGCACATAGCGTACGGGGGCATGGATCAGAGGACATGGGTCAGTCGGGGGGATTCCTTCCTCCTTGTTCATCCCACCATACCATCCCTTCTTTCCCATCAGGCAAATATGTGGCTGCTGATGGATGGGGTAGTGAGTGAAGGATTGTGAGAGTGGCTGGGAAACTGTCACAAAATGTTTAAAATGAGCATCAAGTGACTACAGCAGCAACCTGTCAGCACTGAAGCAGCCACAGCTTTCCCAAATTTCATTCCCTCGGGAATCATGGACCATGGGACTTTGAGAGCAGTTTGGGGGCAATCCAAAATGGATTATAACCCTCCTCAGTGTTTGCAACATCCTTTTTGCTTCTTATTGCTTCCTGATGTAAGTGCAAAATTCAAGTTTTACCATCCTGGGGCCATCCCTTTAAAACTTTGCCCATCTCTAATGAACCCAAATATGTCAGTAAGCTAATGTTCTTGTACAGCAAACATTTTGTTTATTGTTATACTGCTTAAAGAAAATGCTCTGTTTATCAATGAACTGTTGGTTATGAAGATTAATCAAGAAAGTACTAAATGCTAGAATAAGGAATTGATAGCTATAAAAGAATATGAATATGTGCTATTGAGCAAAAAACTAAAGATCTTTAACTATATTAAGCTTACTATTTGCTTTTCATTTGCTTTTTTATTTCTTAGTTTTCAAAAACTCAGTACTGAGTCACTTGTTTCTTTCTATCTTTATTCCATTGAACTGAAATACCTGTACTGACATAAAGCTTAACAGTATCCTAAGGAAAGAAAAAAGAACAGAGAGAGGACATTTAAATGGTGGAAGATGAAAAAACATATTTAAACATACTTATTCATTAGAACCAAAGAGAAAAAATAACAATCCATTAGGAACTACTAACAATGATGGATACAATCAATCAGAATAGAGCTGGAAGGGACCTTGGAAGTCTTCTAGTCCAACCCCCTGCTCAAGCAGGAGACCCTATACCATTTCAGATAGGTGGCTGTTCAGTCTCTTCTTAAAAACCTCAGATGATGAAGCACCTAGAACTTCTGGGGGCTAGCTGTTTCACCGGTTAATTGTCCTCAATGTTAGGAAGTTTCTCCTTAATTCCAGTTTGTTTCTCTCCTTGATTAGTTTATATCCATTGTTTCTTGTCTTGCCTTCTGGTGCTTTGGAAAATAAGTTGACCCCCTCTTCTTTGTGTCAACCCTTCAAATACTGGAATACTGCTATCATGTCACCCCAAATCCTTCTTTTCTCTATAAGTTACAATTGATACAAAAGATACAATTGATCTACCCATAGGTTCACTGAAAATAGATAAAGCAGTCCCAGTTCATTGGAATTTACAGCATTCCTAAAATTATGGTGACCAGCCATAACAGGCTGGTTTACATTATTTTGTATCATGGGTTGCTGTAGTTTCTTATTCATAATTATTTTTCTTGAATTACCAACTTTCTTGCTAGTCTTTGCCACAGATAACAGTTGAAGAGGCATAGAATAATCACACATAAATAAAAGGTTAGATTCGACAGTCTCCATTAAATGACTGTAATCCTGGAACTATTATTTGTATTATATTTATTAATCTTATTAAAATATAACAATTACAGAATGCAATGTGGCATAGCTTCTTCTTCTTCTTCTTCTTCTTCTTCTTCTTCTTCTTCTTCTTCTTCTTCTTCTTCTTCTTCTTCTTCTTCTTCTTCTTCTTCTTCTTCTTCTTCTTCTTCTTCTTCTTCTTCTTCTTCTTCTTCGACATAGTAGTTAAGTGAAACATCTCGTGACTGCCTGACTTATGACATCAGCTCTGCTTCAATCATTAAGCAAATTATTAAAGTCATTAAGACTTGTAACTTGCTTCAGGTTTCTCCATTGACTTTGCTTATCAGAAACTGGCTGTGAAGCCCACAAAGGGCAGCTATGTGTCTGCAGGATATTGCAACCACGGTAAATGTACACCAGTTGCCAAGCACCTGACTCATGATCACACGACTATGGAGACACTGCAAAGGCCATAAATTTGAGAAAGAGTCATAAAGCTAATTTTTCAGTGCTATCGTAAGTATGAATAGTCACTAAACAGGGCAGTTGTTAGCCAAGGACTAATTTAGGCTTACTTCCCTTTTTCAGTGAGACATAAGGGAGAGCATTTAGATTGGGAGAAGCAGCCAGGAGTTTCTTTCCCTTCAGTTGTTTTCCTTTCATTGAAGGAAAAACAAAGAAATGCCAACTGGCTATTCTGCAAGAGAAGCATTCACCCTTCAGAATAACCCTTCCACAAAGGTAAGCAGATGCAGTGAGTTGCTGAGGCTAAGAGCTGCCAGGAACACAATTACCCAGGCTGATTAATTAAACAGGACCCAAGGGAGATGCCTTACATGTCACATTTGTTTGCTGCATCTCTGCTCTTTCAGACTGAGTTGACTCTGCTTTATAGGCCTTCTACCAGCTCATCTCCAACTGTTTCCACATCTGGAGAAGAGCATATTTCCAATTCTTCCCTTGTCTCATTTAAATTCTGGTTCTGAAAAAGCATCAACTTCTACTCATCATAGGACTCTTCAGAGACAATCCTGACACTCCTCTGCCTTCAAGCGTCAATTCACTGAGGGGTATAAATCAAGCTTCCAAATGGAGGGTCAGTTTTTAACTTATACTCCAAAATATACACCGTAACACAAGCAGGAACATACCTCACCTTTCTATTCTTTGAACCTAACTTAAGACAAACAAAGAACTCTATACACAAAGTCTTTGCATTAAATTAGGTCTACCATATACAGAGCAAAGTCCAAGTTGAATTTCTTCTACTAAAAACTAACTTGAAAAAAACTTGAACTACGAATATATGAATGCTCTATAAACAAAAGATGCAACAACATTAAAAGAAACCTGTTGATTGCACAATCATATGGATTATGAAATGCAATTCAAACAGGCTTGCCATGCAGAATTAACTAAAATGAATCTAAAAAAATCTCCAAATGGATTTAGGAAAACAAAACAATTTCATTCTTCATCCCTTATGGTCCCCAGCATAACTCCCCCCCCCCTCCATCTCTCTCTCTCTCTCTCTCTCTCTCTTTTGCTTGTTCCCTTTGTGTATACAGAGGACTTACTTAAATTGTTCTTTCAACTTGGAAGTTATTATGAGTCTCAGTGGTATCCCTTAGTTTAAGTACAGAGAACATCTTTATAACCAGGAGAGTATTTCAAAATGGAAGAGACTTTTAAAGTGTAACCCCTGCAGATTGCATTTTTCATGGTCTTAGTGAGGAAAGAAAACCAACAATTTCCCTCTATCCAGTTCACTCTGGGGCTCATACAAAATGTGTCATATTTTGCAGAGATACTGCACTAAATGGATGCCAAAAAAAATCCACCCAACAATTTGGGAGAATCGTTTTGAAAACTGTAAGCTTCAGAAGATAAATTTGTTCTCACTTAGTATTTCAGCTCTAGCTGGCAAGTTTATTTTTTACAAATAGCCATATAGTTTATATAAGTACTCTAAATGTATGTAACTAGAAATATAATTATATAAATATATAATTTATATAATAGCAACTATATGATGCAATCTAAAGCCATCTAGAGTTGCCTTATGGCCCGATGGATGGCAAACTAATTTAATAAACAAACAAACAAATAAAAAAAAAATCTATTATGTACAAGAATGTCACAACTTACAACCATTCATTTAGTGACCATTTGAAAGTACAACAGCACTGAAAAAAGGGTTGCCATTTTTTATTCTTATTTATACAGGAGCCCTGGTGGCGCAGTGATTAGAATGTAATATTGCAGGGCTAACTCTGCCCTCAGCCAGGAGTTTGATCCTGACTGGCTCAAGGTTGACTCAGCTTTCCATCCTTCTGAGGTCAGTAGAATGAGGACCCAGATTGTTGAGGGCAATATGCTGACTCTGTAAACCACTTAGAAAAGGCTGTAAAGCACTATGAAGCAATATATAAGTCTAAGTGCTATTGCTATTGCTATTTTTTATGTTATATTTCTGTATTACACATGTTTTAATACTGTATAGATTTTTTCTGATTTATTGTTTGTTTTCACACTGTATGCTGTCCAAAGTCACATTGTTTGCTCTGGGTGGTGAAAGGAAAGGAAAGGAAAGGAAAGGAAAGGAAAGGAAAGGAAAGGAAAGGAAAGGAAAGGAAAGGAAAGGAAAGGAAAGGAAAGGAAAGGAAAGGAAAGGAAAGGATGCCCATTGAATAGAATAGTTTCCATACTGCACAGCAGTGAAAATTATGCAGAAAATATATAAACCATGATATAATTATATTCTTTGCATTGTTTATATGCTATTTATTATTCAGTGTTAAATATTATATAAATCTAAAACCCTAACTTCAGAAGAAAAATATTGTATTGTCTCCAAAGAGACTACAAAACATTTAGAGATAGGTGGGAAGCTAACAAGAAAGATTTAAAATGGTAGGTGGCACAAATAGTATTTAATATCTTTCTAGGAAGCTATTGGGCTTACAAAGAGGAAGCTAGATGGATCACAACTAGAAAATATCATGATGTATTTGATCTATTTTAAAACTGAACACCAAATTTAACAAGGAAACAAAGAAAAATATACAAAATAGACATGTGTGCACAGGGACGCTTGGGGGAGCAATATATATATATATATATATATATATATGGCTATTTAAAAAAAATACCCTAGCTATCTAGTCTGCCTCCTTGGAGGACAATATTTTCACTTGTTATCACCTATCTGGAATTTATGACAAAATGTTAACCCCCAAACCACAGATCAAAATTCAGCTGGGCACAGCTCTTCACCAGTATACAAAACTACCCAGAGACACGATGAACATAATGGAACACAATGCGTCCAAGTATCAAGAATCTTCACAATCCACTGCCGGAGAGTGACATGCATTTCAGCCTCAACAAAGGGAAAATGTGAAAGCACACTTATCGTGACATTCGTCGTTCTCAAATCAGAGCACATATTCTGTGGGATAAAAGTCTTTTGATCCTCCTGGTTTGTGCAACAAAAAGGCAGCTCATGAATTATATAAAGACTTTGTTTTTCCGTTTCATAAAAGAAAGAGATGGAGGATAGAAAGATGGATAATATTTGTAATTAGAGACGTCTGGATTATACAGAGAATCTGTAAACTAATCAGAATTCCCAGTTTAGATATATTTCAAGAATGTGATTACAGAAGATCTGGATATATTGTAAATTGATTTGGCTTGACTAACGTGTTATTTGGAACTTGGTTCTCTACTAATATTCAAACTACTTAAATGCCATAATACCTCTCTTATTGTAGAAACACGTCAGATTATATTTTGAAACGTAATACATGTAAAATTTGTATTGTACTTACATTTAAGATTTACTGATATTCTATTGCAATGTCTTGATTATCAAGGAAAACGTATGGTATAAAAATAGCAAAAACATAATAATGGATTATTAAAACAATATTAATTTAAACCATTCAAAGGAAGGCAACTATAATAAAATGCGAAGACTATTTGAGGAATCCAAACACTTTTACCTGTGGTCTTTTTACTGATTTATGTTATAAATCAGTAAATGTTATATAGACTGTTATAATTTGTCTTTCTAAACTGGCATAACTATCATAGCCTTCCTTTCTTCTGTCTTCCCATAGTCCCTAGTATGAAAGAATAAAGTCAAGCAGAAAGCTAACTTTGAAAAAAGATAGCAATAGTATAGTATAGATAACAAGATCCAGAGAGAACAGGAGAGAAAAAGATCCATTGCTGAACTAGGTAAAGAAAAAAGTTTAGATCAGAACCCAGAGAATGAGGACAGTCATTCTTCTAGTTTTCATTGATCTTCAACCAAAGGTTTGTAAACTTTGTCTGCTATAGGCCAAGCAAGTCATAAATGCAATTAATACAGGTAATCCTCAACTTACCATTATTCATTAAGCGACCATTTGATGTTACAATGGCACTGAAAAAAGTGACTTACAACCAATTCTTGCACTTACAATCATCACAACATCCCAGTGACCACATGATCATAATTGGGGCACTTGGCAACTAGCATATAATTACAACTGTTGCAGTGTCCAGGGTCATGTGACTGCCATTTGCTGGCTTCCAACAAACAAAGTCAATGGGGGAAACTGTATTTACTTAATGACACAAGAGCCACTTAACAACTGCAGTGTGATTCGTTTAACAACCATGTCAAAAAAGCTCACAAAATTGGGTGCGATTCACTTAACAATTGTCTTGCTTAGCAATGGAAATTCTAGTCTCAACTATGGTCTACGTCAAGGACTGTCTCTAAGTGATATACTGTATTTTGCTCAAAAAGAAAAATAACTGCCTAAAGCTGCATCCATTGGGGTTTAGACTTTCTAGATTGAGAAGAGGTTTAATTCCCATTTCCCAATTACCTGAGGATGTTCTGCTATTAGATGTTCTGCTAACAGAAGTCTTCTTCAAAAGTCTTTCCAGTGAAGCTGCTTAATGAAGTAATCAGAGAATTAGAAAGAGAAGTGACTGATCAGCTTAGAGTATACACATATTTATTTTAAAATTGCCAATATATAACTGCATCTACTTCTCTTTCTTGATCCTGGCTGTATTCCCTGTCTTTTATCTCTCTTTTTGTTATTTAATGTTGCTGGTCACTGACCAAATAAATAAATAAATTTCAAATTTCACTGATCAGCTATCCTAGCTGGAAATTCTAAGAATTTTGTTCCAGTATATCTGGATGCCAACAAGTTCTGGAACACAGCACTATAAAACCTTCTGCTGGCTTAATTTGACAAATATTGATGCTTTTAAAAAGTCATACCTCTCCAACACAAACATTACATGCATACAAATATCCATATTCAATTACTGTAATCAAAGGATAGCAAATAAATAGCTACCTGCTTAATAAATTCATCCACAAAGGAATGAAATATGTGTCCCATATATATTAATGAGTATAAGCTAAATTATAGAATGGCATCTTTCAGGCATTTTTATGCAGGGAAGATTTATGGAGAAGGAAATTCGTGGCACAATAAATGATTTTATTCCCCAAAACTATTTCAAATTCAGATTCAGCATACTCAACAACAACAGCTAGCACAACACAAAAATGACAGTAAAGTATAGAAAATGGAACAGGAACAAAGTTCTCCACTTGAAAGATTCTATTCCTAAACTACTTGAACTACTAGCTCTTGTAATGTTTGGCTTAATGTATTCTGGTTTCTTTCAGCTGGGCTCAATATACGGGAAAGAATTTTATTCCAGCTTTATACAATAGTTTAGAGCTGCCTCTGCTCTCCCTTTTTAGTTTTTATAGTATACACCAAATCCTCAGGTCATTGTAGATAACTTCAAGGTTACTGTCTTTTTTCCCCTCCTCCTTTTTTTCCCTAAAGAAATGTGAGATGCATCATTCAGCATAAAGCAGATATGAAAGGAGTTCAACAGTCTTGATAAGTGACAGCTGGACAATGTGCCACATCAGACAGTGGAGGTTTAAAAATAGATGCTTTTCAAAGAGAAAGCAAAAACTAACTAGCTAAGAACTGAGGAAAGAAAAGAAAAGGCAGGGGGAATGCTAAAAAGAAATATAAAGCTGTTTCAAACCATACAGTTCTTTTAAATACTGAGTCCCATTTGATCTATTCAAACAGCAAGCTGTTTTTAGTATGGATCTGTGTTGTCCTCCCCACCTGGAGGTTGAATACGTTCTGTTATGACTTGGGTATGGCAGGCAATGTATGGAATCTCTGAGGGGTTGTAGGTACCTGGGGGTTACCCAATTAAAAGTCATGACAGGAATTCAGTGAATAAAAACTCAACTATTATTGCATAGTGTCAGCCTAGCCTAGTGTAAATTGGAAGGCAACATGTGTTGAAAGATAGCAAAATCTCCAATTAAAGAGCAATAGCAATGCTCATATCCACAAGAGGAACACATAGGCAACAAATTCCAGTGAACTATGAAACAAAAAGAGAGGAATAAACTCATTTTGTCTGGATTCAGAGTTCCCCTCATTTTGTATGGCGTTGCCAGTGGTTGCTCACAACTCTTTCTAATCCATGGGAGTGTATTTAGCAGACGAGTCACAATTGCATCTCATGATAAGGCTGGTTATGTATCTTTCACACAATCAATTCAAAGTTACTTGCATATGATTATCCCTCGTCGTAGGATTATGATGTCTGTAAATCTGGACTACAAAAACATTAGACGTCTGCTGTATTAAAGGAGCAATCTTGCTCCATTTGCTTTCTTTGTGTCCAAAATTAAATATGGCTCCCATTGATTGAGCTTTGCTGAAATATTACCCAGGCCACCCCAGTAATAAACAACTGACACATATTACCACCCCAGTCCGGTTTTTCTTCGTTGAATCTTGTAGTTTGCAGGATTCGGAATGTTACTCAAGGACTAGAAATGATCAACTAAAAACAATCTTAATGCAATCTAGCAATATCATTTAGTTGCAATCTAAATGTTGAGCAAATAGCAACTCACTCAAAGAAGAACTGCAGAGGTATTGTCAACCAAGAAATTATCAGGAGCAGGCAGCTGGGATAGGCAACCTCAAACTCACAGGAATGACATTTCTTAACAATAGTTTTGTAATTAAAAAGGGAGAAAATCTGGATGATCAAAATCTAAGTTTCCAGCATCACATCTATTTCCAAGAATGCTATGGGCCCATATTGATCCCCTTCATATATTTAAAAATGCAAAATAATTAGTGCTTGTAATTTTTTAGGGGGGAGGAGGGGAAATGTAGTTGCCTGCCCAGAAGGAAGGCCACAGTAAATTTGAAGTAAAGAAATCAGTATGGAGATGCTATGATCTTATGTTAATGTAGGCAGCCTTTTGAGCTGTTCATTTGGAGTTCAACTTACAGAAAAAGCAATCAATCAACATCAGAAATAGCAATCAATCAACATCAAAGGCAATTTTCATCCAATCACTAGCCTTTCATGTACCTTTACAGTATCATTCTACCCTGACTTCTTGCTGAAATGAATGGTTTTATTCACTATTAGTTCTTTATTTAAAAAACTCTTCCTAAATTCTTACATTTTATTGCCATTGCCAAATCTGACTAATTTGATAGTGGCAATAGGCTAGATGTAAGGAGAAGAACATCCAGGGACCCATGGATATTCATCATGGATCCAGTGGGTTTCTCTAGGCCGTAGGGTAATTTCCTCATAATCCAACACGCTATTCCATTGATTGCCTTGGTTATCTACTGGCACCAAATAAAATCTGATCTCTCAATGAGATTGCCTTTGGATGGCCTCATTTCACATGGATCCCCATGTGACTGAACCTTACAAGTTCATGTCTGAGCCTACTCTGTAGGAATAAGAGAAGTAAAGTTCTCCAAATTTACGTTTGCCCTTCTCTAATCTTCTGGCACTTCACAGGTTCTCCAAGAATTTTCAAGATTACAGTTAGTGTTTCTATAATGACTCCTGTCATCTTCTTCAGCCCTTTAGGTTGCAATTCATTTGCCCCGGAGACCTGCATTTGATAAAAAGATGGGATCCTACTATATCTTTATCCATTTTGAGCTGTATTTCCTCCCTTTCTTCAATGATGCTAGGAAGGGCTCTCTCCCACATCTAATACAAGAGAACTGCAGAGAAATGTTTAAGTAGTTCTGCCATCTTCCCATTTCCTGTGATTACTTCCCGACTTTTTCTGTGCAACAGAAAAGCTCTTCTTATTATATTTTGCATTCCTCGCCAGCCATATTTCATTCTGAGGTTCAGTTTTCCTGACTCTATCCCCGCAGGCTTGAGCTACTGTACAAATCTGTACTCTTCCTAAGCCATCAGTCAGTGTTTTCAGTTCATAAACATCTCCTTTTTGCTTCTCAGTTTGTCAGTGAGCTTCTTGTTCATTTATATAGACCTCTTAAATCTTTCCTCATTTTTCCTGTTTTCTTGGATCATTTGTGCCTATCCTTTCAGTATCTCATTTTTCAGGATCACCTACTTCTTTCTGACTTATTCATTTGAGTCCATCTGTCTTCTGGAAATCCAAGGCACATAACTGGATTTTCTCAGCTGTTCTTCTCCTAAATATTTTGAAAACCAAAGCCTTGCCATTGCTATCCCACAAGATGCCTGACCCCTTCAGCCCTTCAGCCCATCATCCAATCTTTCCATGTTGGTTAGAACAGGGGTCCCCAACCCCATGTTCATGGACTGGCATGGATCCGCAGCATGCCAGAAGCCGGTCCGCGCAAACAAGCAAAGCCCCATTTGCTGGATGCAGGCAGCACACGAAACCACCTCTGGTCCATGGAAAAACCTCTCTCCACAAAACCGGTCCCTGGTGCCCAAAAGGTTGGGGGGTATCTGGATTAGAAATAGGTCAAAGGTAGGTTTATCACTTTGGTTTTCCAGTTTCTGAAATATGAAATCAAAAGCAAGAGAAATCAGAAATAGAATCCTATGGCTGCAAGGGACCACAGAGGTCTTCTAGTCCAACCCCCTGGCTCAAGGAAGGAGAACTTATACCATCTCAGTCAAATGGTTGCCCAATCTATTCTTGAAAACCTCCAGTGATGGAGCACCCACAACTCCGGAGGCAAGCTATTCCATTTTTTTTCCAACTCAAGTTTTTCATTAGTTTATCAAAATATAAAATACAGAAGTACAAAGAAAAATTAAAATAATGGGAAAATAAGGGAGGAAGGGGGAACAGAAAAAAGTGTAGGGTAAGGGGGAAAAGAAAAAGAAGAGCGTTTATTTCTGACTCCTTTTGATGAAGCAGAATAAGGTAGTAACATAAAACCTCAACTTTTCACTTTTATATAATAAATTTACTAACCATTTCTATAACAACAAACCTACCAAATAAACAAAGCCCCAAATCAAAGTTTCATTTTTTCCACCTCAAGCACAAAGTCCAAAAGTGGTTTCCAAGTAAAAACAAAATTAATTGTGTTCTTTTCTTTAATCAAAGCAGTCAATTTTGCCATCTCTGCTAACTCCATCACCTTTTGCAGCTAGTCGTCCATTGTGGGAATCAAGGTATCCTTCCATTTTTGTACATAAAATATTCTTGCTGCCTTCAGCATATATAACACCAAAACTCTATTTTTTTTAAAAAAAAAAAAGTTCTTTATCCATTAAGCCTAAGAGAAAAGGCTCTGAATCTTAAGGCTCTGATTTTATCTTTATATTCACTTAAGAATCTTCTGTATTGAGACATGACTCCTACTCCTACAATATTTCTTTGCTTTGTCACAGGCCCACCATAAATGGTAAAAAGTTCCTTCTTTACATTTACATTTCCAACATTAATTTGAGAAACCTTTATACATTGACAATTTGTCCATCAGAAATGGTAACTTGATGGTACCTCTCCATTTTTGGTCTGATATCGATTCTACATAGTTTTATACTTAGAGCTGGTTTCTAAGTCTGAATAAACTTCCCTGGGGAAGGGGAAGCTCTGGAAACTGACTCTCTTGTTCCCCCAGGTGCCTGGATGTTCTTGGAGAGCTTCTTGAAGAAGTAGTTGGGTGAGTCTCTGGCTGAGGGTGGGACAACCAAGAAGAACCAGTCATTAAAATAAAATGGACAATAAAGTTTGCCTCCTTTTCTTAGAAGAGTAGCTTTTGTAAACTTAAGTGACTGTCCACTAGAACTCCAAGATCCTTCTCATAGGGATCTTGTAGGGATATTATATCTATCCGTTTATATTTATGTTCCCATATTAGGATTCCAATTCCTCTTGTTTGTGTCTCATACTGGTGCTTCAGTAGAAATTGGAAACTGGGGATAACACTTTCCTGAAGTTCCTATGGTAGAATGACCATATTTTCCAGATAGATAGATAGATAGATAGATAGATAGATAGATAGATAGATAGATAGATAGATAGATAGATAGATAGATAGATAGATAGATAGATAGATAGATAGGATAGTGATGATAGATAGATAGATAGATAGATAGATAGATAGATAGATAGATAGATAGATAGATAGATAGATAGGATAGTGATGATAGATAGATAGATAGATAGATAGATAGATAGATAGATAGATAGATAGATAGATAGATAGATAGATAGATAGATAGGATAGTGATAGATAGATAGATAGATAGATAGGATAGTGATGATAGATAGATAGATAGATAGATAGATAGATAGGATAGTGATGATAGATAGATAGATAGATAGATAGATAGATAGATAGATAGATAGATAGATAGATAGATAGATAGATAGATAGATAGATAGATACATAGATAAAGACAGACAGGCAGACAGAGATAGAGATAGATAGATAGATAGATAGATAGATAGCTAGATAGCTAGATAGCTAGATAGCTAGATAGCTAGATAGCTAGATAGCTAGCTAGCTAGCTAGATAGATAGATAGATAGATAGCTAGATAGCTAGATAGCTAGATAGCTAGATAGCTAGATAGCTAGATAGATAGATAGATAGATAGATAGATAGATAGATAGATAGATAGATAGATAGATAGATAGATAGATAGATAGATAGATAGATAGATAGATAGATAGATGATAGATAGATAGATAGATAGATCTGAAAAAGGAGAAAATCTGAAAGAGGTTCATAAGGATAAAAAAATATTTAGGTTTTAACTTTGCATTACAAAAGAACACTTGAGAGCAAAACTAAAAATGTATATTTTACAAAAATGTATATTCTAATAAAAATATCTAAAATCAGAGTTTGTAAATTTATTTTAAAAATGCAATTCAGTCTCCATGTTTTTCACATGCATGCGACATACTGTGCATTAAGTAGTACTACTTGCATACTAAAACTTAACCAAAAGGACAAAAGTCATTTTTTGAAAAATACATATATGTAAAAGACAGCTTTCTGAAATAAAGGGACATAGGATCACTGTACTCTACAGCCACATGTTGAGGAATTTCAAGCACCCTGTTTATCTCATGTCACCTTTGTTTTTATAGCCATATGTCCTAATGTCCAGCCCATTTCTACATGAATCTCTGCCCTTGTTTCTCTTTTTTATGTTTAGTTTAAGGTTCATAAAGCTACTTCCAAATGCATTTTCTCTTGCCCTTATATCATACTGGTCATCTCCGCCTAAGTGTCTCCTGTACTGAATTGGTGGTACAGTCTATGGTGCAACAGTCCAAATCTTTTTTTAATGACACTATCTTGGGAGCCAGCTCTCATGATCTTGTTTTCTTTTCTTGTCCTTTGATTATCAATGGGGAGGAAGGGTTGTCAGATTACTTTTGCTTCCAGCTTCTTCACCTTCCTACTGCAGGCTTTAAAGGGAGGGAAAAAAACCCTTCTAAAATGTTTGCCTGCTTTTAGTAGGATCATTTCTCTCAATATGGATAAGAAGAATGAATTTGATTAATCAGTTTCATTAACTTTGATCACTGATTTTTTTAAATTAGATTTATAAGGCCACTTGATTCCCAAATTACTTTTTAACATAGTTAAAAAGGGGGAAATGTTTTTTTTTAAAATTGTATAAATGCTCAGATTTAAAAAAAAATATCACCCAATGCTTGACAATATTTCAGGGAACAAAACCATGATTTCAAAGACTTGTAGAAGTCTTGTAGGACACTAGTCATGAAAATCTCCAGCAAGATGCTCTTCTAGAGGACAGGCATTGTGACAGAGAAAAATGCTTCCAGTTCTAACTAAATGACACTTTTTATTTTAATTGAGGAGATCAAGAGCATCCTCATTCCAGAATGGGACAACTCGCCCCAGCCAACTCGCTCCAGTCAACTTGCTGTGGCAATCTTGCCACAGTCAACTTGCCATGGGACAACTCACCACCAGACAATTCAGGATAACACAAGAAAGGGACAAATAGAATTGCAGCTCACCCCAGCCTTGAGGACTTTTAACTTGAGAAGGTTCAAACCTAAAGCAAGACAAGGTTCCTCTGCGATTCACTTGTCCCTCTCTTGAGTTATCCTGTGTTGAATTGTCCCGTGGTGAGTTGGCCCTAGTAAGTTGCCAAACGGTGAGTTGGCCACAGTGAGTTGGTCAGGGCGAGTCAGCAGGGGCGAGCTATCCTAGACCCTCCTCATTCTACCCAATCTTACTTGATAAGTAGAAGCCACTGGAGACAGTCTCTTGATGTAGACCAAAAATATTGGTACTTCTCCACTTTTTCCCAATAAATCCCAATTTGCTGTCAAAAAAGTTGAAACCAACCCAAGTCAATGGCAGCCACAATTCTTTATTCCATAGTCTATAGAGCAGACACTTTGCTGTTGATGTATGACTTAATATAGTCTTGTGAGTAATAAAACAAACAAAAATGGCATTTAGTGGATCCTCTATTTGAAGCACATTAGCAGGTCATTTATAGTTAATATAGCTGAAGGTATTTTTTGTAAAATACATTAGAACCTGATTAGAACCGATCCACATGTGATCCCATGCAGGTGATGTTTGTAATGGTATGCACTATAAGCACAAAAAAGAAAAGAAATGGCTCCTTTCATTCCAAATCTCAGGAGTCACAACAACTGTGGGTGAGCATTAGCCACAGTCACATTTGTCAGCTATTCCTGAATAATAATAATAATAAAAAAGAACTAATTTTGTGGGTGGGTGTGCATGTAAATCAGCCCTGGTTCAATTCAAATCAGAGGTTCACAATTCAAAGAGGGCACAATTTGATTTGAGTTTGCAATTTAAGATTCAAGAGCAAAGCAATTCAATTCAAGATGCTTTGAGATTCGATTAAAAAAAGATTCATCATAAACTACAATGGGGAAGAATTGAATGCCTGTAGCTTCTTCATTTTTTTTTATTTTATTTTTTTGGCAGAATGGGATGAAAATAGCAGGGATAATAGGCCCTTTAAAGTACATTAACCCTGTCAAGTTTCAGCTGAATATTTGCAAGGGTTTTACTGCAATCATTTTTTTTTTCAAATTTTCCACTTACACTTTGTTTAAGGCAAAGATAGCAGGCATGAAAATGGAAGTACAGCAGCCTCCAAATTGCCCAGCATAGAGACTGTGTTGTAATGAATCAGTGCGGAAAGCATTTTAATCCAACTTTAAAACTTTATTTCAAAAATGCTTTAAAAGTAAGCTCTTGCTTTTTCTGAAGATCCAGGTTTGTAATGACTCTGAAAATGGACCATAACTTAATTTTCTAGGATGGTGTAATTTACTTAATTTACTGCTTTTAATTACGGGGTTTGCTTGAGTGTCAAGAGAATTTGTATAGCTAGGAAGCCAGCTTGGCCCCTCTTGAAAGGATCCCTTTATAGCTGTCTGAAATATACAAGGGCCATTGGTATTATGTGGTGTTTTTAAGGCAGTGTAGAAGAATAGGGAATGGCCTTGAAGGACAGGAAGAAGAGCCGCTATCAAGGCAATGGTCAAATAAATGGGGATTGAGCCTGGGCCAAGAAAATAACTTCAGAAAAACAGCTCAGATAAGCTACTGCTGTTGTGGCGCAGTGGTTAGAATGCAGTATTGCAGGCTAACTCTGTCCACAGCCAGCAGTTCGATTCTGACCAGCTCAAGGTTGACTCAGCCTTCTATCCTTCTTGGGTCAGTAGAATGAGGACCCAGATTGTTGGGGGAAATATGCTGACATTGTAAACTGCTCAGAGAATACTATAAAACATTATGGAGTAGTATATAAGTGCATTGCTATTGCTATTACTCCCTAATTCAAATGAAGATAGTGAGAGAGGGGAAAGCACATTCAGACTTGTAAAATTACTATAACTATTACAATAAAAGCAATTCTGACCTACAAGGCACTGATTTCTTAATCTGGTCTAATTTATTGGGCTGACAACAGAAACATGGAAGATGAACAAAAGGCTTGTCCTACCATCAGGGTGAGAGATTAAGGTGGTGGTGCTGCCTCTGTTAACAGGATTTTCTAATCTACTAAGTGAGTGGTAAAGTTGACCCAGCTTTTGTATAGAATCACTTCACCACCAGTCGTATCAGGATTGAGCTTTGCTGGAAATAGTCTACCTTAAATAATTAGAAAAAATACCAGAAGTAAGCTGACACAGTATGATAAATAATTCCAGGGAGAGGCACATTACATAGAGAGAAATTAGCATCCATTCACTAATTGTTGAGACACTTAAACCCATCCCAATCATGAGAAATTTAGAAGTAATGTTTAACCCAAGAACCCAAACATTCACAGCAAACCCTGAGGATGGCAAAATGATCTAGCAGATGCCATGGAAATGTCTCAGTTATGTGCTTGCATCCCAATGATATCAAATTCATTTAATCATTTGCTTGTCCTGCATGGATGCCTTTGCCCAAGAATATATATAAAATACACATTCAGGGAGGTGAAAGCTAAGCTGAACTGCCCGTTTTGTAGTTTTCCATTCATACAAGAAAAGGCAATTCACAAGGTGTTTTTTTTTATCAAGCTTTATTAAGATGAAAGAATTCTGGTAAATGTCACAAGAAATAAGGCTTTAGGGGAAAAAAATAGATGAATAGAATTTAAACCTGACAAAAATGCGGACAAGCAGAAGAGAGTGAAAAACCACCAGCTCTGGATACCAGTTATCAGAGATAACAATGGCCATGGAACAAATCACAGGAATACAATCTGTCAAGATCATACAAGGGTCAGAGGACAGCAACTAGAGATAAGAAACTTAACAGTTAACTGTCAGGAAGCAAGTCATGTTTGACCCAGCAATCTAACAGGGCAACAAAAGATCCTCAGTTCATGCACACAACTATCATCTATAGAGTTCTTCTATCTTCCCCAGTCCCTGGACACTTTCTGCTAGAGTGTAGCAAGGCAAATTATTATGTCTTATGCTTAAGATGATGCACGTCTTTGTGCAAGTATGATGCTTAAGCTGTTGTAAGGTTTTGTAGGCTAACAAAGACTTGGTGTTCAAATTAAACATTTTATTATTGCGTAAGGTCCTGAAACTCTGTATCTCCATGGAAGGATGGAGTGTATTCTCACAAATTAAATACCCAGTCTCACTCCACTAACCAAGAGTATGTGCTACTGAGCCTCAGCCATGCCCATCTAGTCTCTAGACTAAGTAAAATCCAAGGAAGCAGAAGGCACTGGGATATTTGAAGGAGGAAAGGAATGAATGAACAATCAGTTCTATCAATGTGAATTTGTAACACAAGCGAACTAATTTCCAACATGAAACTGACAGATTTCAGTGTATATTAGGGTGGAGATTTTGAGGTTTTTCCTTAAAGCCTCACTGTGAACTGCAGGACAAATGAACAGAAAGGTCTGCTGCTGGCTGTTTCCATAATTATTATTTGAACTATATCAGTCCGAGAATTAACTCTGACAACTGCAGTGGAGCAGGTAGGGTACCGTGCAGATGATAATGGCTAGAGGGTACAGCTTGTGAGGGTCTTCCACAGCCTTCACAAATGCTGTTGAGGGGGCTGTAGATTGATTTCATTCAGTTAAAGCTTCATCAAATCAATTGTTGAATTAATGCATGCACTGGGGCTTATAATTTAACAATCTGAGGGCCACAGATTCCACAAAGTAGAACACAGTCCTTTGTCTCTGCATATGTTTATGCCTGCAAATTGATTTTTGTGGCAAATTATTAGCTTAAACCTTAGCCCTACAGACTTGGAAGGAACTACAAGGATCATCTAGTCTAACCTCTTACAATATGGAGGGGGAAAATGAAACTATCGCTGAGAAGTGGCTTTCCAATAACATTGTTCTGAAAACATGTACCAAGAATTATTCAGAGAGGCAATTTGATATCATGATTAAGCCACCAGGCTAGAAACTGGGCAATCATAAATTCTAATCCCATCTTAGGTACAAAGCAAATTGGGTGATTTTGGTCCAATCACTCTTTGTCAGTGCTGGGAAGAATGCAATGGCAAATCACTTCCAAAATCTTACCAAGAAAACTTCAGAGGCTTTTTCACCAAGAGTCTGGAGTGACTGAAAGGCACACGCACAGAGAGAGAGAGAGAGAGAGAGAGAGAGAGAGAGAGAGAGAGAGTTATGCACAGTACTCCAAGTGTCTTCTTACTAATGAAGAGAAGATGAAATAAGGATTTCATCATCTTTGATACAATGTTTCTTCCAAGACAACCCAAAGTTATTAATGAGCACAAACACTAATATAGTATTTCCAAGTCATGAATTACCCATCTTGTTATGCATGCTTTCTAGTTTTCCTCTGTACATTTAATTTTATTCCTCACAAAATATGGTTCTGGACAACATACAATAAAAATCTCAGCTTCCTTGCTATCGGAGAGTACCTTGTACTTCTGAGCCAAGTCTTCTGACCTGCAAAGATTAGATTGAAATCTCATTCTATCATCCTAGATGTTGGTCAGACAATGTTGTATCATCCACAAATTTGATAGTCAGCCTATCACGCTCATTATCCAGGTCATTAATAAGAAGGTTGAACAATATTGGCCTAAGAATTGTGGGGCCCTACTAGATACTGTTTTCCAGCTGGAAAAAAGCCATTAAGGCTGACTCCGAGTACAGTTAGTTAGTCACTTGTTGACCCACCTTACTGAAGTGCCATCCAAATTATTCTTTAACAGCTTGTCACTAAGAAAGTAGCTTTTGTGCTGACTGAAATACCTCTAGGGTTAAGGTCATGGCAAGTTTCCTTTTTGGACGTCACATATGACACATGAAAAAGGAAGTGTGAATCACACACAAATCTTCTCTTACCACTTGTACATCTGAACCAAAATATAAATGTTTATAGTTGGGGAGGGGATTGGAGGGTAGTGTCAAATCTATTTCAGCAGGACAGAAAAAGCTCTCTTGTTCGAAGTGCAGTTACACAGCACTCTAATTCCAGTGAATTCTTAAGGGCAATTGGACTGTTCTAGAGAATTTAGAGTTTAGCCTGGATTCTATTCCTGGCTTACCAGGTGTCTTTCTGTTCAACATGTGTTTTAAATTCTCTGGAAGTAAATGTTACTTTTCTCCCCAGTGGCTTATTACACTCAAAAGCAAACAATTAAGTCTCCTATTTCTGCAGGGTCAAATCAGACCGATGACTTTACATAAACCTAAACCCTGTTGAATGTTAAGGTCAGACAGTCAGTGGAATTGAAACCCCAAAGGGATTTTATTGGATGCATGCCAAAATGAACAATGTTAGATTCAAAGCATAGATTCCCACTAAGTTACAAGGCCAAATCTCAGCTCCGCTACTGCTTCTCAGCATTTTGGTAACTTTCAAGAACTTCTTTCAAATGTCTTCAGAGACCAAATCAAACAATGAAAACACCTCCTCTTCCCCTTTCCTTTTCCCTCCCTTAGTCCCCTATTTTTATTTTTATTTGTACTTTATATTTTATATATTAAATAATAAAAACAGTAAAATTGGAGAAAAGGAATGAAGGAAGGAAGGAAGGAAGGAAGGACACATTTCAATCAGCATTTTATCCTTTTTTTGTAGATCATTCTACACTTGATCTACATTTGATTCTTTTTGACACTTAATGCCTCTACACTTGATTTTTACTAAGTTTACTCTGGCTCTAGTTGTCAGTGATCTACTAATAGCTAAGACAACTGTCTTGATGTTGCTGGATTTGTCTGTGGCATTTGACATCCTTGATTCTTCAAATTATTATCTTCTATGAGTTCATTAAATGGTGACAATATGGTTTTCCATCCCATAGCTTCCATCCCATGTTTCCCATCACACTTTTTTTACTATATGGAAGGGTCTCAGCCTTTCCCTTTATCTGTGGGTATACTTCAGGTCCACTTTTGCTCATCTTGCATATTTTACTTTAGGATTTTCTGATTTCCTCTTTTCAGTTCAACTATCATATTGGTACATTTGGTTTGTTTAGTTTAGACTTTTAAAAAAATAGGTTAGTTTGAAAGGTGTTATCATATTCCTTTTGATTTCTGCATTTTCAATATGTTTCTTGTTCACCAAATTTGGAAATGGATAGCACTGATCTTGTATTTTGTATTTTTTTCATTTGACTGGCTACAAAATAAATCTGATAGCTTGTCAATGCTCAAATATTAACTATCATTCGACATTATATATTAAACGACACCATTATGATGGTAACTATAACATACCAATCGTAACTATATTATAATATTATTGATTGCTATACAAATGTATATACTGCCTACTTCAAAGTGTCTGAGTTGTTTAAAAAATATTTTTTTCCTTGCTACATAATTTGACTCAGTCAACCCTGATATGAAATATCACTGGCTTTCAGAATATTTTCTAATAAACCCAAATTTCTTTGGGTATTATATGCATAGGGTAATACTGATAATCTTGCATGATTATCCAATTCACCCCTAAATTCCATGTCAATAGAATTTTTCAGCTGCGTTCTGGATGAAGTTGAAACTCTTTGGTAACAATTCTTTGTCCCCAAATAATGAAATTTAAGCATTCAAGGACATTATATGTTCAGATTCAGTTCCCAAAATGTTTCTGATCTATGGATAAAAATTGATGTTTTTCATTCTCTTAGATAGGAATGAATGAAAACACAACATAAAGCATTCAATATTCATTGTAAGAAATATTAATGGAAGAATCCAATGCCTTGATTGATTGATTGATTGATTGATTGATTGATTGATTGATTGATTGATTGATTGATTGATTGATTGATTATGAAACAGTGCTCTTCTGTTTCTTTTTTTTCTGGCTGCACTTATAGAGTTTCAAGGTAGATATCTAATGTGCTAACCTTGTTTTTGAAAAACACAATTGAAAAACATTATTGGTGCTCTGAGCCTTGAAAAAAAAATCAGCATACAAGAATTATTACCTAGAGGTATTAAATGATACCACATTTTTTAATGTATTCTGTGATTTCTTTTTGTATTAACTTGCTATGTAAGACAATAGTTATCTAATTGGATTTTAATCTTTACTGATATTGAAATGTGAGGCTTCTTTTTTAAAAGTAATGCCTATAACACACATATACATAGCTGAGGCTGCTGATTTGATGTGCAGTTAAAACTAGTTTGTGGCTAATCCTTAAAAATTTCTTTAAATGTTCGATCTTTCCCCTCTTCCATTATCGATACATTAGCAATTGTTGCTATTTGGTAACTAAGATCTTTATATTTAAAGTGGTAGGAAAGAAGAATTACTTGTTCTATTATTCATTAAAACTGCAAACACTAAAAGAGGCCTCATATAGATGCTACAGAGAGCTCCAACTTCCAAGCAAAAATCCAACATCAAGTTGTCTCTCTTGTCCTATTAGAATACTTCTGCAGCCTTTCTTCCCCAAATTCAAGCATCTGATGTAAGAAGGCGAAGGAGGAGGGAGAAAGATTAGCAGCTGGCATAGCTGGATAGTGAATAGAACAGGCTCCCACAATCTGCTGCTATGACTTCAACTTGAGACAAATTCAGATTTAGATTATTTTAAAAATCAAAAGAGCTGGGGAGAGGCAGAACCAGAAGCTAATACTGTATACTTTCAGAAGAATCCAACAGATGCTTCTAAGCAATCTACTAGGCTTTCTTTCTCTGCCAGATTTCAAGACTGTTTTTATATGTACACCCTGCTGGCTTTGCCTGATCTTAAAAATCTGACCACAGGGAGATCTGTTTAGTCCCTGGATCACCAGGCAACTCCAAGGTTATATACCAGACTGAGAAATCAGGAAAAAATAAATCATATATGTGTCGTTGTTAATAAATCTTTACAAATATGTCAATACCATGCTCAGAAGTCAAGCCTGACTCTAAGTAGGGTCAGCTTTCATGAGTGAATTCTATTGGCTGGAGATATATTGAAGCTATAATCTGATAGGTTAGTGCAGTGTACACCATTTGTGAAAATTTGGGGGTTTGGCTTGGCTTGGTTTTTTTGTTTTGTTTATTGGCGAGTTAGAATCAAATATTAAATACATTTGTTACCCAGACTAAGAATCGCTAGACATAGATCCAGTGGTGGGATTCAGCCAGTTTGCATCAGTTCAGCAGAACCGGTAGCTAATTTTTTATTGCCCAGGCCCAGAATGGACTTCTGGAAGCGGCATCCACACAGAGAACCGGTTGTTCACATATTTGAATCCCACCACTGCATAGATCCCCAATGCTGAACACATATATTTTGAAAGTGAAAAGTGAGTATTTAAACTGTGTAAAAGATCTGGGTAAATAGAAAGCTCTTTCTGAATTTCATTCAGCAGAAACACCCAACAAAGAATCTGAAAAAGATGTTAAAGTTTCAAAAGAAGTCTCGATTCCAAGTTGTTTAGAGAGTGAAAAGTTAAAATCCACAGGTTTGTTCAAAACATTTGAAAGGCTGTTTTCAAAAGTGCATTAGCACTTACCACGAAAAGGCTCCCGGGTCCTCAAAAAAGCACAGTGGAACTGTTTCAAAGGCTTCCCCAGGTGTTTTCTGTACGTGCCCAACCATTTCATTTCACTTGGAACCAGAATTCTTATCATTATGTAAAACAGCACACACTTGAGGATACAACCTGAGAAAGCCTTTAAAGCCAGACATGGTGAACCCAACTGCCCAGAGTTACCCTGTGGTAAGATGGGCAGCCAATAAATTTCCTAAATAAAATAATAAATAAATAAAACCATCCAGAGGTAGCAGTGGCCTCAGAACTTTGTTTGCATCAACACAGTTTGTGAACGATCTGTTCAAATATTTTGCACCACGTTGAAAGTCAGTATGGCAAATTAGCCGAGAGTCAGTTCATGTAATAGAGCCAGATATAAAACAGATAGTTTCGCCAACTATGTTGCTTGAACTATTTTTATAGTCAGCCTTACATACAGGGCTGAACAGTAAGCCAAACCGGTGATGGACAATGATGGTACCTAGTTGTCCAATCCATTCTATGCCCTTCTGGCATATAATTTCTGTCCAGGGATTCCAGTAACTACATTAACCTGAATATTTTTCAAAATTAACATTAAAGAAAAAAACATGGTCTGAATTTTGGGTGGTTTCAACAGCATGTTAAGAAAAGCAGGGAAAGCTGTAGCCTCTGGATGGTCCTCCCACTTCATGGAGTGAAAACTGGAACTGAATTTAAAAAAAACAAAACCTTTAGAAATCATTTTTGTTTCAAAACAAAACCAGACAGACAATATTCAAACATTCATTATGAGAAAGGCTAAGAAGGGATTTTGACAGTATAATTCAAAGACTGTCTCCACAATAGCCCAAAGATTACCAAATAGATAAAAATATGCCAAAAAGCTTTGGTCACTTCACTGCACTCCACAACAAAAACAGCTCAACTAACAAGCAAACATGGAAGTGAGCTTCTTTATCAAGCTGAAAGTCTTCTTTTAGTATCAACCAAACATTTATTCTGTCTCCAGTTACTCATCTTGGGACTTCCTACCCCCATAAGGAAAATGCTACTCTCTTTATGCTGCTTCTTTTCATATTCTGCTAAACCGGTAATTGCCTGCTTGCATTATACATTTCCCTATGCATTTCACTCCAGAAGTGCACTTAATATTTTCATTAAAATCAATAAAGCCAAGAAATGACAAGTATTCGGGTGCATATAAACAATTAAATTCCTCCTGCATGTACTGTTAACTGTTAGTGGGGGAGAAAAACAGAGAAGTTCTATTCCACACCTGTCTGTCCCCTTCTTTTTGAATAGCAGCTAACAAAAATCCACTTAGCTGGCTTTTGTCTGCTTATGTCCCTGGCAGATAATGTGTAGAAATCAGAAGTTCTAGGGCCAGTAATTCAGAATTAATTTTCCTTTCAGTAGAGTGATGTGGACAACTGAGTATAGTAATGGTACCTGATCAGAATTCAGGGGATAAACAAGGCAATTTGAGATAATGACATAGAAATAAGGGCTCTTTAAAAGGTTTGTTCGCTGCGTGACTCTGGATGGCGTTATCACTGGTGCTTTTCATCTGCCTGAAATGAAAGTCAAAAGAGTTAATCATTAATGCATTAGCCTGATGTATTTGTGTGAGAGTGTGTGTGTGTGTGTGTGTGTGGGCTGGAGCGAGTATGTGTATTGTGTTGTGCTTTGGAGTTGAAAGGAGAACTGTATATCTCATCCCTTCCCTTGATATTAAAATATATAAATAAAGAGTCCACAAAAGAAGTCATTAAGCTACCCAGTAATTATTTATTAAGGGTTGGCTTCAGAAAAGATTCCCTTCTATGCTTCTATGGAATAAAAACAATTCTGTTTTGGGTATGTAGCAGAAGCAGTAATTTTTTAATTTATTTCCTGCCTTCATTATTTTTGATAAATAACTCAAGTCAGTCAGCACACATAATGCTATTTTCCCCACAACAACAACCCTTTGAGGTGAGTTGGCTGAGAAAGAGAGTGATGGCCCCAAAGCACTCAGTTGGCTATCATGCCTAAGGTGGGACTAGAACTCACAGTCTCCTGGTTTCTAGCCTGGTGCCTTAATCACTCGGTCAAACTGCCTATCAAGTAATCTAATGTAGCAAATCTAAAGTAGAAACATAAGCAATTTTCAGTTTGAACAAAATCTATGTTCCTCTCCTTTGGCCCACAATGTGACAAACAGTTACATTCTTTGTTTTCATGTTGTGAAAGTATTTGCAGTCTGTACCAGCAACAATCCTGTGGAGTAGGGTCAGAAAAGACAAGATGGTGGTTGTGACCATCCAACTGAAGCTCCACCTCTTTTGTAGAGGCATCACACAAAACAATGGGGGTGGGGCTTTGCTCAAGCAGTTATAACTGCCATCTTGATTTTTTTGACCTCACTTGAAGACACTACAATTCTGTATTTCTATTTAAATAATACATTATTCTGCAATTCATTTGTGAATGATAAATCTCACCACAAAAAGCCATTTATATTCACGTTGGTATATGTCTGTTGGTGGGTGCCCATACATGGCATACACATGCCATACATGTGACCATATGTATCTCTGTCCATACTTTTGAATGCTAGTACAGGTATTCCTCAATTTACCACTTTTCATTTAGTAACCATTCGATGTTACAACAGCACTAAAATGTGACTTATGACCATTCTTCACACTTACGACCATGGTCACGTGATTAAAATTCAGATGTGTGGCAACTGGATCATATTTATGACGGTTGTAGTATCCCAAGGTCATGTGATCACTTTGTGACCTGACAAGCAAAGTCAATGGGGAAGCCAAATTCACTTTATATCTGTGTAACTAATTAAACAATTGTAGTGATTCACTTAAGAACTGTGGCAAGAAAGGTCTTAAAAGGGGGCAAAACTCACTCAACAACTGCCTCACTTAGCAACAAAAAATTTGGTCTCAATTGTGGTCATAAGTTGGGGACTACCTCCAGTAGATACCTGTGCCGCAAAATAGATAATTATAAGCTAGGATGATAGGTACAGTGATCACATTTTCTTGGAAACAATAAAGGACAAACCTGAAAAAGGTTAAATTGAAAAGAGGTTCATCAGGATTAAAAAAAAAAAAAAGAAGTGAGTGAAGGCAAAAAGAAGTGTTTATCACTTGCCTTTCAAAGGAAAATTCAAGAACCAAACCAAGAAAATAAATTAATTAATTAAACAAATCTAAAGGACATCTTTCTGAAATAAAGGACTGTCCTTTATATGAAAGGACGTATGAGCACTGTAATAACAGGTGGCATCTCCAGGGAAGAGGCATGGAGCCACCGTATCAGCATGCCTTTTGTAATTGAAGGTTTTGTGACAGGCCATACTTAACCGGGGTGCCATTTTGGGAACAGATGATCCTCTTGCTTGTGATAGTACCCATAATCTGCTCTCAAACCCTGAATTCCATCAGCCAAAAGATCTGCCTATTTCTGACTTATTTAATGAGAGACAAAGAAGCAACTGTGACACCCAGCTAACAAACTGTACAAAATTCTGCTCTTATCCTGAATTTTTTCAGGTTAATTGTGTGGGACTTTTTTTTTTAATTCATGCAGACTAGAGAGGTTAGTTTCATGCAAACTTTGTGCAGATTAGAGAAGTGAAGGCATTCCTTTAAAAAGAAAAGCTTCAACTATAAAAGCATTTGGCATTAATGTTTCTATCTATTTGCCTATTAGCAGGTTTCATCCCTTCAGAAGACAGTAAAACAATGCAAATTATGACAAAAGAAATACTCTCATTTGTAAACACTGCCAATGGTACATGTGACAACATACATGTCCGTGCTGCCTGCCACTGCTTGTAAACATGTTTACTTTGCGATATGAGGTATTTTCTGAAATTTCATCTCTTTGTGCATGCTTGATCTGGAAGTGGACATGAGCCAAGATGTATCTAAGAGGAGTTGTGGCAACTCTTTTTCATGATCTCCAATTACAAGTCCTTATGACTACAATTGAGCCCAAAATTGCCATTGCTAAGCAAGATCGTTGTTAAGTGACTTTTGTCCCATTTTACAACCTTTCTTGCCACGGTTGTTAAGTGAATCACTACAATTGTTAAGTTACTAGCACAGTTGTTAAGTGAATCTGGCTTCCCCATTGACTCTGCTTGTCAGAAAGTCACAAAAGTATTTATGAGGTCTGGAGTCACATGACTCTAGACCAGTGGTGGAATTCAAATATGTGAACAACCGGTTTCTGTGTGGATGCCGCTTCCGTAAGTCCATTCTGGGCCTGGGCAACAAAAAATTAGCTATCGGTTCTGCCGAAGTGGTGCGAACTGGCTGAATCCCACCACTGCTCCAGACCTCATAAATACATGCCAGTTGCCAAGGATCTTAATTTTGATCATATGATCTTGGGAATGCTGCAGTGGTTGTAAGTGTGAAAACAGTGATAGGTCAGTTTTTCCAGTGCTATTGTAACTTTGAATGGTCACTAAATGAATGGTTGTAAGTCAAGGACTTCTTGTACTTTTGTATCTTATACTAAACAAAAAACTGTGAGGGAAGCAAAGAACAGCAATTCCCATGATTCCTAGCAAGTATGTCAGGTTGAAAATTGCAGGTGTTGGAGGCAGGTCCATCTGGAGAGAAAGGGGTTGAGGAAGGCTGATTTATCCATACAAGGAAGGCTGAAAAGATCTCACCTGACAGGGAAAGAAAGCCTCAGGCCAAAAGTGCGTCCTGAAGCATGATGGTTTGGAATCTGTTAATAAAGCAGTAATACAATCATTGTAGAATTGGCATTGTTATTAATGAGATCAACTTCTTCATTACATGTTCTTCCTCTTTGGGGTTAGTAGTTTTTAATAAGTTCAACTCATTCGGAGAAATAAAAGACACACGATTTGAAGCCCTGAAGATGATTAAATTTTGGGTCAGAGCACAAAGCATGTGTCAAGAGTTCAGAATCATTTCAGAAAATTTTCACCCGCATAAATTACTGCAGAATCCGGCCCCCACAGTATGTGTGAAGATCATGTGATGCGGTTGCTATAGTAACGGCTTATTCTTGTTGAAATCTAGGGTAACTACGGCTGCTAAACCCTGCATCTTCTGACAGCAATTTATTTAACCTTGCTTCTTTCATATTCTCTTATTGACTCACTGAACTTAAAAAAAAATGGAGAAATGCTTATTCTGTAAAATAGACTTTAATTTATTAAGCGGAGCTCTGTGGACTATTTCTTGTTCCCAGTTTAATAGATATGAGCATTTAGACTATTTTATGGTTCTTTTAATTCAGTGCCTGTGTGTAGAAACATGGATAATTATCCACCTTCCTTTTCCCAGGGCCATCCAGATTGCTTCCCAACAGCATCAAAATATTTATCCACTATTATAACATTCTCCTCAAGACGATATTAGTGAATTACAAGATGGTATTCTCAGTCATGGGCCTGTCTCCTTAAGAACAGTTAAACTAAAGTAATTAAGTAGCGCAAAGATGAAATTAGACATAAAACTTTAGTAATAAGGCAGAAAAAGAAATGGAAAATGAAAGCAATTCAGTGGCATTTCTGATCAAGCAATAATCCAAGCTGAATATAAAATATTTCTGTCACCTAAATAACGTCCATAACATTGAAAGCATATTTGTAACATGATTAATGCCCTGCATTGGAGTCAGTCTGTTATAAATGGGTAAATGCAATATACCCACATTTTCAAGACTAGGAAGATTTAAAATGTTCAGTAGCATCTTCAATAAACTTTCTGTGGTATCACCAGAAATCCTCAATATTTAGGCAATCTTTTTTTTTCCTCCTCAGAAATGCTTATGCTGAAAGAATATCCTTTTTCTCTCCAAGATGGGGAAGAAAGATGTGAAAATTGAGAACTCTTTTACATGAGAAGCACATGCTTGCTCATTTTTTAAAAAAATGACATCATGAATACTTGGTGAATTGAGAATCTTCACACCAATCTATTAACTGCAAGAAATATGTGAACTTTACCTAATATGTAGCATGAGAATCAAGCCCACCTACATGCCACATCTCAGAAAGCACTTTTCTATTATATCCAAATGACCACATTTTATAAGAATGTTCCTTTTTTAATTTACAACTGCATGACAGAATTTGGAAGAGTATAAAATATTAAAGGATACATGCAGTCTAAATTATATCTGCATCCTCAAAATTGTCAAGACACGTGAGAATGAAAAAAAGGGCAAATTCTTCATACAGCCCTAGTTCCAGCAAGAGGAAGCTATGAAAAGTGAGGGAATTCAACTTTAAGTTCTCCATGAATATGTTAGAATTTATGCCATGCAGATGTAACTATATTTTTAAATATTGAATATAGTCAAGATAGTAGAAACATGTTCATCAGGAAAGAAGGAATTCAGATGTTGTTAATGTGGGAACAAAATGAATTATTGAATCACGTTAGAGCTACCCATTAAGAAAAACAGAAATAACATATCTGTCAGTCCATCTCACTATATATCTTGCTTTTCTGGCAAAAGGTTAGTTTTACAAAATTATCACCAAACCAACAAGAAACACTCCCAAACAGCCTGGTTTTGAGCAAACCCAATGAAAAGAAAATTGAGAAGCATGCATCATTACAGTAATTTTAGGAGTGGATATCTTCTCTCAAAAAATGCTTAAAAACAAAATTTATTTGCAGAAATATGTATCTGCAGTTATAAAATGTGCAATTCATATTATGGATAAAGGGCAATACTGCACATATGTGCATAGCGTAGGCTGCACTACACGAAGAAATGGTGACATGAGTGGAGATCTTTCATGGATAAGGGTAGAGTTTGGCTCTACTGGTGTTTTCTTGTTTTTTTTTTACAGGATGTGTTTTAAATTCTGTTCCTTGGGAGCTTGTCTTACAGTTTCTGTATCTTTTACCACTTTTAAATAGCAGAAATTCATGCTATCAGTTGTGGTCAAAGGCAGATTTGTGGCTTAAGAAAAATGACTTCAGTGTCCATCTGAAGTCCTGGGATTTGCTGATCCCTGAATAGATGGATATATCATACATACTTACCATACAAGAGATGAATGTCACCAGGTGACTGATGCTGAATCTATTATCTAGATCAGAGGTCAGCAATCTTTCTCAGTTGGTGGACCAGAGGGAAAGGGAGGGGGAAGCATTTTACACACACACACACGTGCGCATGCATGCATGGGGCCGTGAACACACACGTGACGCAAACAGACAGGGCTAGCGCTTGCATGATACTTGCTAGCCCTGCCCCATTCTTGCGCAGCACAGTGCCCCTTTTCTGTGCCCAGCGACATCCGTTTTTGCATCCTGCAGTGCAACGGCGGCCCATTTTCACACCCCAAGGTGAGCAGTGGGCTGTTTTCACAACCCAAGGCGCAGCAGTGGGCCGTTTTTGCACCGTGTAGCATCCTGTTTTCACGGCCCGCAGCTGCAGCACTAGCACAAGTGTGTGTGTGTGTGCACGCACACGTGCGTTCACTGGCCAGCCTGTCCCACAGCCCAGTGGCCAGTAGGCCACGGCCCACTACCAGGCCACGGCCCACAGGTTGGGGACCCCTGATCTAGATAATGAACAAGATTCTGCATTCCTATGATAGTTTAGCTTGAAAGAAACATTTTTGTTTTCCTCTGGAGCTTCTGTATTTTGCCCACACTGCAATCATAGCTGCCAACCTAATCTTTTATCCTCTTTTATCCTTTCTTCCCCTTTTGGTCTTTCTTAACCAGCATAGGATAGCTGTTCAAATAAAATATAGCTTTGAGGGCTTCTCTTCATAAAGAAGATCACATAGTCATCCTTTTGAGAAAGTTACCTTGATGAAAATACTCAATAACTATTATTATAGAGCCATGGTGGCTCAATGGTTAGAATGCAGTATTGCAGGCTAATTCTGCCTATTGTCAGCAATTCAATCCTGACCAGCTCAAGGTTGACTCATCCTTCCATCCTTCCAAGGTCAGTAAAATGAGGACCCAAATTATTGGGGGCAATATGCTGACTCTGTAAACCGCTTAGAGAGGGCTGGTGTGAAGTGATATATAAGTATATAAGTCTAGTGCTATTGCTATAGTGCTATCTACACAAAAGAGGGTGAAATATTTTTTTAGGGCCATAACATTCAGAAGTAGCTCAGGACACACCATCCTGATTCACAGAAGTATAAGAAGGGGGAGGACATATAGCACAATCAGACTTGCAAAATGTTGTTGTTATAGCTAATCTCAAAAAAAGTCATTTCAGCTGTGGTGTTGATTTCCTAGTCTTGTGGGGATGACACAGCTATATATTCCTCCAAAATCTTTAAGGGCTTTCGAGGGATGTTTCCAGATATCTCCCCACATCACATTTTCCCCATCCCAAATTTGACAAAAAACTAGTTTACTGTATAATGCTGGGACAAAATAAAAAAGAGTTCACTGACCTAATAATGTTTGCCATTTCATGGCAATATTTCATTACTTGGTTTCTCATTGATTTACTATAGTAGCAGTTCTATGCACTACATATTTCTAAGGGACTGTCCCAGTTATATCTTACCCCACCACAGTGACAACTTTTTTTCTGCTGGGTTCTATAGCCCTACCCTCATTCCATTTCATTTTTAGTCCAGCAATGAGTGAAGCAGTGTTAAATCATCCTTACCTGCATCAGTGTTGATATAGCCTTTTTTTAAAATCCTAGTACCTTCTTAAGACAGCCTCAAATGATATAAAACTATTAGAGGTTGTCATTTATTACCTTGGAGGGAAATCAGGAAACTTTACTAACTTGAAACAGGCAATAAATATAAGATAGAGATCAACAACCAGGAGAGTAAACTTTGTGCCAGAATTTTTTCTCCAACTCATGGATAGGTAGTTAGCACTTCAATCTCAGCAGTGGGTTAAAGGGTCTAAATCTTTCCTGCATTAACCTACAAAGTTGCCTTTTAACTTCTGCCCCATTAAAATATTTCAATGTTATTTTCCCATTCAAAAATCCTCTGTTTGCAATGTTAGGAATTTGTTCCATTGCTGATCTAGACATGATAGATTACTATAATCCGACTGCTGGAATTTACTCTTTGGTAAGAGACACACTGTAATATAGATAATGGATATAATCAGGATATAATTCTGAAGCAGCATGACAAATCATATTAAGCAAAATGTACTGTTTGGTTCATCACTGTTAGTGCTATGCCAATTATGGAAACAGTGAGAATGCTGGGTACAATCCAGGAGGAATTTCCTCTGTGTGTGGCTCATTCAAATAAACAAATTTATAGATAAACCATTTTCTGATATACTAGGATTAAAGATTCTGTTTCAGGTGTGGAATTTAAACCACAGGTAAGACAAATAAAAAATATCAGAGATTCCAACTATCTATGGGTTGATCCACAAAATGACACTATTGTTAGGCCCACTCCCCCAAATAGCCCTTTTTCACTTCCTATGAGTAGTAAATGGGTTGTCTATAGTAAATGGGTTGTCATTGATTGCACTAAGGAATAAACTAGAGTGAGAAGCCATACTGGCTATAAATTTGGGGATTTTATATTGAGGATCATAATCTGTATTACCATTTTCCATAAAAATCTTATCCTGTTCATAGAGTTCATAGATGCAAAAATATGGTAAAGGCAGCATACAGCTCAATAGCATACTGGAATTCTTAGGGCAGGGGTGTCAAACCGCCGGCCCGCAGGCCGGATGCATCATAACAAAACCGCACCCACCCCATTGCCGGCAATGGCAAAAAAAAAGTCACAATACGTCGCGACACCTCACGTGACGTTGCAAGTTTGACACCCCTGTCCTAGGGAATGTCCCTTTGGTTATTCAGAATAGAAAGAACATTGTGATGGAAGACTGGCAAAAGGGACTAGTTATGTCAGTAACATCAGCTGTAATCCAAACAATGCTCTAAGCATTGAACTAGCTGCCATTTTAATTTCTCACAATTCCTCCAGTATAGATGCTTTAAGGCACTGCCTAGATAGATAATGTTTTACTAATTTCTTAAATGGTATTTAAAATTTACTAACACCAACCAATACTTTTCTGTATGGCAAAACCTAACATCTTGAATTGTGGGTATGTAATAAAACAAGCTTTTGGCTGTTTCTTTCCCTAAAAGGTAGTGGAAGCTAGTTGCTGAAACCATTCCTGCAGTAAATTTTATCTATTGAGCTTGCACATTATAACAAGTTTTCTCTTTCCTTTCTCCAGCTTTAGTTTTTTAAGAAGATGAAAAATTGCTCACTATTCTTCACAACTTAAGAATTAAAGTTTAATTTATATATCATTTTGGATATTATAATTAATATTCTTCATCTAACCAGTCATTTTACTTACTTTTTCTCAATAAATATTTACTAGTGCTTGTTCTTAACAATGATCATCTGGGCTGATATTTTTAATTGTTCATTTGACTGATACTTTTGTACTTACTGTTGTTAGCGATCTTGGGCACAATATATGCAAATGTGTAATATGATTAAAAATATGTCAATTTTTATCTAATGTCTGATGTACCCTGATAGCTGTATCCGGCTTCAAGGCAAAGTTTTTTTTATATCAAAAAATGCTGTTAACTTTTTCCAGCTATCAGTTCAAAATTTCTTATGCTACCTAGTAAAATTAGCAAGGTGCTTACTTGCTCCTCTAACCTTCTGCAGAACTACAAATAAATACATTTCATTTTCCAAGAAAATGCCTTTCTAGGTCTGCTTAATTCCATTAGACAGTGTGAAACCATGCATTCCAGCTGTATACAGTGGTAAACAGAATAGGAAGTGCTTTTGAACATACTGCAGATGGGTAAGAAAATCAATAGAAAGTGAGAGAAAGCTTCAAGTGATATAGATTGTTTGAACTGCTTACCATTATGTCAAATTCACTTTAACATCAGCAAATAGACACACTGTAAGATTAATATCGAGAGCACCATTTCTATTGCTTTCATTGAAAAATTGAAGATTACATAGATTTTGATAATTAAGGAAATCTTTAATAGTCAACTGAGGAGTTTTTGGTTAATCTTTAACAGTGTAAACATGTCCTACTCAGTAGTAACCTGACTGGGATGTGTGGGAATTATTTCAGGTAAATGTATAATCATTTGCAAGCAGATCTGTGTCTGATTCCCTCCGGTTTCATGCACTGAACTAGAACCTTGTTTGAATGCATAGATATTCAGATGCCCATAGAATGCACTTGTAAAAACCTTCATCCTGGTGATCATCTAGATCAGGGGTCTCAAACTCAATCATCACGAATGCCGCATGAAGGCAAGTTCATTACCCCAAGGCTGCAAGACGGAAACCTTTTCATACATATGGATACAAAAGCCTCTAGTGAGTTAAAAAATGAAGAAAATGAAGTGTATCACGGTATGCCATTAAAATTAAATATCTTTTTTAAAAAACATACTGGGAAACAGTGCTACTTGTGAAAGAGCTGTAAAACAGACATTTTACCTTTAGCTGGCAGTATTTGGCATTAACCCAAACACCAACATTTGATTTTATTGCTGTATATTGAAATGCAATATTTTTTCAAGAACGTATCTAGGATGTCATATACTCATCTAGGAAATTTACTTAATTTATTGCATTTTGATGCAGCCAAATATGAGACGACTTCCACAGCAGATTTAAATAACCATTAAAATATCTCCAGTACAATATAAAATGTAAGTATCCAAAATCTACATCAGAAAATAAGAACAATAAAACACCCAATATAATGATTAAGATACAAAACAGCACTTTAGTTTAGCTATTAGCTAACAGTATAACTTTGTAACTAGTCCTTCTTAATCCCACCAAACAAAGGTCCACTGACAGCTGTCCAAATCCTGATGCCCTTTTTCTTCTCTCCCCATTTTGCTGACAGAAAGAGGACTTGCATTTATTTGTTTCTCCCTCTTTTCTCTTCTTTCCTGGCAGAATACTTTCTTATTTCCTTCACCCAACAGAAGGGTGTTGCTTACTCACTTGCTGTCTTTCCTACTCCTCGCCTGGCAAAAAGAACATCATGATGAGTCAGCTGGATGGAGCTCTTCTCTCCACTGAGAGAAGTCTTCCTTTAAGTACCTCTTCTTACTCTTAGGCAATCTCAGTCCCCGTATCACTCTTGCCTATCCAAACCTCAT
Source organism: Azemiops feae (assembly GCA_023970755.1). Lineage (NCBI taxonomy): Eukaryota > Metazoa > Chordata > Lepidosauria > Squamata > Viperidae > Azemiops > Azemiops feae. Next base: position 551,959 of record JALGBA010004215.1, on the reverse strand, counting down.
CTACTCATTCCCTCTGCCTGGTGAGTCCAGCACCACCTCATAAATAGTACCAACCAAGGAGCAGTGGAGGGAGGGGATGGTATAGTTCAGTGCATGAGGCCTTGGGACACCAACTGTGCAGTCCTGACAACAAGACCTCACTATTGCAAGGAGCCTCTCAGAGTCAAAACAAGATGAACAATTAGGTCAATACCAGTAGACAGTTCACCTTAGAGCATTTCCTATGGCCCAACCTGATATTGACATAGCATTCATCCTTGCTGAGCATTAACCTTAGTATTTATAGTATAGTGTATTGTTGCAGCCATATAAAATGGCCACATATAGCCCATCTCCTTCTATGATCGGGTCTTTGATGAGGCGAAGAGACTTGTGTGGTAAACGAAATTGTGGGCTATGTTGTCGGACATGTATATGTCCAGAAGTTTCTTCCAATGTGAACAGGCCATGATGGATACCCCGGACTAACACTGATCACATCTGCCAACCCACATTGGACCAGAGTGGCAGATTATGGTCTATTCCTTCCCCATGCCAATACAACCTCAAAAACATTCCTCATTCCCTGGAGGCCATAGGGCAATTACCCACAGCAGTGGAAGGACCTGCCTGAAGGCAGAGGGTACTAAGAATTACCAGGTTAAATCAGGTTGCCTTTAGACATAGGAATGGTCAACATTTGAACAATAAAAATGGATGCTTGACTAGAAGAACTGCTGATTGAACTCAACAATATGCATTGGGATATCATTAGATTATGTGAAACATGACGAAAAGGTGAAAAATTAATTGAATTTGATAGGTCTGGGCATTTACTCTACACTAGAGGTACCAAAGATGGACAATGTGGCGGAGTTGGTTTTTTCATCAACCAAAAGCTCTGTAGTAAAATTACTCTGTAGTAAAATTTGAAAGTATATCAGACAGAGTAGCCCAATGCATCATTCAATTGAACAAACAATACAAGCTTCAAATCATCCAAGCTTATGTGCCAACAATAAGCTATAGTGATAATGAGGTTGAAGAGTTTTATGATGATGTGGCCCGCCTTCAAGACAAAGAAAAATGCTGATACAAAATACTAAGGGGCTATTTTAATGCAAGAACAATAACTGGAGAAAAAGCAACTGGCCCATATGGAAGTGGTGAATGAGTTAATAAAGGCAGCAGACTAATAGATTTTACTGAAGGACAAGAACTTTATACCATGAACTCATTTTACAAGAAAAAAGCTAGAAGAACCTGGGTAAACAAGCAAAATTGACTACATTATGTCAAGTGATAAAACCATATTCTTCAGTCATTTTAACATCAGAAGTGAGCATAGAATGGTACAAGCTAAAGTGAAGATAGACTTCAAAAAGAGCATATGAAAATGATAGACATCACAAAAAACAAAAATTAAGAATTAAGAATGATAACCTGTTAGAGAAGAACAGCAATGTTGAGATTAATCTATCAAATCTCTTTGCTCTATTGCAAGATTTGGAAGAGATGAACACTACAGACCAAAATGAACAAAAACATCCTTGAATATGCTACTTCTATAGCACCACTGGAAAAACACTTTGTACAGTCAAAAATCTCTGATGAAACTATTGATTTAATGAAAAAATAACAGACAATGAAGAATATCAGAAGTTTCACTAATAAACTGGAGTACATTGAACTTTGCAAGACCATATGAAAATGTATCCAAAAAGAAACACGTTGGTTTAACGTGAAGCTTGTGAAAAAAGCAATTGAAGAAAACAAAAGGATTAATAGAGCAAAATACAAGTTTATAAATACAAGAAAGAATGTTTTTGGATTAAAACATGAAGATGGCTCTGTATATAGAACAAGAAAGGAAATGTTAGAAATAATTGGGCAATTCTATTCAGCGCTATACAAAGATCAAGATCACTCAAAAGTAACAACACCCACAAAAGAGGGAATACCAGATATCCTAGTGGAGGAAGTATAAAATCAATAAAAATGGCAAAGCCTCAGTAAATGACTATGCTACTGCAGAAATGCTGAAAGCTGGTGGTCACAGTTTACACAAGATACTAGCAAAACTATATTTGAGATGCCTCAAAGAAGAAAAAATAACCGATGCATGGAAAAATGCTGAAATGATTCTTATATACAAGAAAGGGAATTGCCCAATAAGCCTTCTTTTAGTCATCTACAAGGTTCTCACCAAGATAATAGCAAAAAGAATATTGAAAACATTAAATGATGCACAATCAAATGAGCAGGCTGAGTTCAGAAGTGGCTACAGCACAATGGATCAGATCCAGGTTATTCAGCAAGTCATTGAAAGGCACAAAGAGTACATCATTGAACGGACTGATAGAATAGAATAGAATAGAATAGAATAGAATAGAATAGAATAGAATAGAATAGAATAGAATAGAATAGAATAGAACAGAACAGAATAGGAGCAGGGGGCTGGAAGGGACCTTGGAGGTCTTCTAGTCCAGCCCCCTGCTCAAGCAGGAGAACCTATACCATCTCAGACAGATGACTGTCTAGTCTCTTCTTAAAAATCTCCAGTGATGGAGCACCCACGATTTCTGGAGGCAAGCTGTTCCACTGGTTGATTGTCCTCACTGTCAGGAAGTGTCTCCTTAATTCCAGGTTGCTTCTCTCTTTGATCAGTTTCCAACCATTGTTTCTCGTCCTTCCCTCTGGTGCTTTGGTGAATAACATGACCCCCTCTTCCTTGTAGCAGCCCCTCAGATACTGGAATACTGCTATCATATCTCCCCTATTTCTTCTTTTCTTTAGACTAGCCAAACCCAAGTCCCGCAGCCGTTCTTCGTATGTTTTAGTCTCCAGGCCTTTCATCATCTTAGTTGCTCTTCTCTGATTTTTTTCAAAACTCTCAACATCTTTTTTGTGATATGGTGACTAAAATTGGCTGCAGTATTCCAGGTGTTTTATAAAGTGTTACTAGTACTTCGCATGATCTTGATTCTATGCCTCTGTTTATACAACCCAGGATTATATTAGATTTTTTTGGTTGCTGCTGCACACTGCTGGCTCATAGTCAAGTCCCTCTCACAGTTACTGTTTTTAAACCAGGTCTCGCCCAATCTGTACTTGTACCTTTGATTTTTCCAGTATGATGTGGTCATTTTCACCCAAGGTTCCAGCATTTCAATTCCCTCTATCACTTTTTCTCTATTTGTAAGGATTAAGTCCAGTATAGCTTTATGTCTAGTTCCCTCCTCCACCTTTTGGGTGACAAAGGTTGGTTAGGAATCTGATTGATCTCCCACTCACTGAAGAGTTTGTCTCCCAGTTGATATCTGGATAGTAATATCTCCTATTATCTCCTATTACTACTGTGGTATGCTTCCTACATATGTTTGTTAACTGGTTGGCAAAGAGTTCATCTATTTCTTCTGATTGGTTTGGGTGGCCTGTAATATATACCTATGGTAATGTCATTTTTTTTCTCTTTTATATAGACCCATATACATTCTGGAGAGATTTTATCTTTAATCATGTGCATTTCTGTAGATACAGTATGTAGTGTTCTCTTATATATAGTGCAACTCCCCCTCCTCTTTTTGTAGACCTGTTATGCCAACTATGTCATACCCTCCCTCATGTACTATTGCTTCTAGTTTGCCCTGTTTGTTCCCCAAGCTTTGAGCATTTGTATATAAGCATTTAAGACTTTTATGCCTGTCCATGGGTATGTTTCCTGCATCTCCTGATTGTTGTTTTTCTTTTTTCTCAGCACTGCCTACCTCATTGTTTGATTTGTTTTTTGGGGATTTGTGATTGGTTTTGGGTTCTAGAGATTCTAGAGATTGGTCACCCTTCCCCCTCAGTTTTAGTTTAAAGCCCTCCTGATGAGTTGGGCCAGTCTTTTTCCAAGTACACTTTTGCCTATTTTTGTGAGGTGCAACCCATCCCTTGCCAAAAGTCCTTCGCATAGGAAATGCAGTCCATGATCCAGGAAACCCAAGTTTTCTTGGCGACACCAACCCTTTAGCCAATGTTTATTTCTAAAATTCTTTTTTCCCTCAATGAGTGTTGGCCTTTCATTGGGAGTACCGATGAGAACACTACTTGTGCTCCTAGCTTCTTAACTTTATTGCCTAGTTGTTTGTAATCTCTCACTATTGTACTCAGGTTCTTTGTTGTGTCGTTCATCCCAATGTGGAGGAGGAGGAAGGGGTAGTAATCTGTAGGCCTAATTATTTTGGTTAGGTTCTCAGTCACATCTTTGATTTTTGCTCCAGGGAGACAACATACCTCCCTGGATTGTATGTCCAGTCTGCAGATGGATGATTTGAGGATAGAATCTCCTATTACCAACACTCGCCTTTCTTTTGGGGGGGCTTCAGTCTGGGGTGCTTTTCTGTTTATCTCAGGTGTGTTTGTTGGTGTGACTTTTTTAGGGATATTTGAAGAGACTTTTTTAAGGATATTTGAAGTTGTTTCTTTGCTAAGTGTCTGCATGTTTTCTTTGAGGGGGAGGTTGTGGGTCTGCGTGTTTCCATCTAAGGGGAGAAATCAATTGCTCAGTTTTAATGGGGCTGCTTCTGGTTGGGTAGGATTGGGCAGAAGGGGTTTGTTTGTTGTATGCTGTTTCTTTCTTTGAATATTGTGTTTCCTTCTGTGTGTGACATGCCTTCATTTGTCTTCCTCCAAGGGTTTGTCAGTAGGGTCAAATCCTCTGGGAGTTATTTGTTAATTATTTGGTTTGGTTTGGGTGGAGCTTTCTTCCATACACTGGGGTTTGGACAGAGTTGCCTCTAAGTTCCTGTAGTTGTTTCCTGTAGTAGTTCACACAATTTGCATCTAATGCATGTATAGTTTGGGTGTTCTTTGGGCATAAGCGCATACATGGAACATGTATTGCATACCACAATAGTAGTTACCTGTTCCATGAGTTCATGCCTCTCTGCATGGCTTTCATTGACTATGAAAAGGTGTTTAACTTAGTATTCCAGCAAGCAATAATTAAGGCATTGCTCAACCAAGGCACAGACATTGCTTACATAAACTTACTACAATCAATATATGAAAAAAAACAATGGCAACAATTTGCCTTAATGATCTTAAAATGGAAATCAACATAGAACTAGGTGTACGACAAGGCGATACAATATCACCTATCCTTTTCACAGTCTGCCTTGAAGAAGTATTTCACAAACTAGACTGGGCAAAAGACGGAATAAAAATCAATGGCACCTATTTAAGTCACTTAAGATTTGCAGATGATGTTGTTCTCTTCTCACAAGACCCAGAAGAGCTACAAAGACACATACAAGAGCTGCACAAAGCAGGAGAACCATTTGGCTTAAAAATAAACCTGAAAAAAAGCCATGTTATGTTTAATAAATTCACCAAAGAAAGAAAAAAAATATATCTGGAGAAGAACTAAATGTAGTAGACCATTACATAGACCTCGGCCAATGGATCTCAATGGAAGGTGATACAATAAAGGAAATTGAAAGGTGTGTTAAATGTGGTTGGCATGCATTCGGCAAGCTAAGCATAATTTTCAAGAACCTCCCCCTATGCCTGAAGAGAAAAGTTTTCCATCAGTGTGTGCTATCTGCTTTAACATATGCCGGTGAAACATGGACGCTAACCTCACAATCAATACAAAAGCTACAAATGGTGCAAAGAGCCATGGAAAGATTCATGCTCGACATTACAAGACAGGATAGAAAGAACTGCACATGGATTAGAGAACTAACGAAAATATACAATGCCATCAAAAGAATAAAAGAATTGAAATGGAAATGGGCATGTCACATAGCAAGAAGAACTGATGGCAGGTGGACCAAAGCAGTCATGCAATGGATCCCACTTGATAAAACAAGATGGATCCACCACATCAGCAAGTATTGCAGGCCCAATTGGCAAAAGAAACCTCAAGACCATATCGGTTGGAAACATGCAGAAGAGGCCTTCATCCTGCAGTGGATAGACAACGGCTAAAATGATGACAGCCCCATACATCATAGGTTTGAGGCTGTTATTTAGTGATTTAGCTCAAGTGTCTCAAACCCATGGTCATTTGAGCCAATTTTTTTTCACCAGTACCAAATGATTAAACCCAAAGAAATTGTTCACTTCTGGAAAATAATTCCGACAACAAGCCTATGTAAATTGGCTCATAAAAGAATTTTCACTTGAGAACTTCTGTTCAGCAAACCATTTAAACAATCCCTAAAGTATTTTATTGAATGATGGTAGATTTGAGTATATGCCTAATTTACCTTTGCGGAGTGAGAAAAGAGAGAAGCCGAAACAAAATCCCAGGGCTAAACTCTATTCAGGAAGTAGTAATTCAGACATCCTAAGTGCAATTGTTTTAGCTAATCTTAATTGTGGGTGACATTTTTTCCCCCTTAAGATCTGGAAAAAGTTAGTTGATGAAAGATTTCACGGTTATCTTCACTGTCCCATACATTATACAGTGTGTCATGTACAAATACAATACAAATATTGGCATATTCTCATTTATATTATCACACTGACAGATGATATAAAGCTGAACAGAATGAGGAATTATATTGCATTGCATTATACATTTCTATAATTCAGGGATTATAAACATGGTATCCATAAGTATCAAGACCAATCCTTTGAATTATAATTTAATATGAATTTCAGTCCTTTATTCCATATATCCTCCCATGGATGAAACATTGTACTATATCTATATTTTGCCCATTAATTCACATTCTTTAACATATTCATCTTTCGTGTTTATTTTCAGTAAAAACATATACACCTTAACAATAACTTGCTTATTGTTAGTACGCAAACCCAACTCAAATCCATTTAGTCTTGTCCAGCTCTTGGTGATTCTGGGGCCAGGTCTTTTGCGACTCTATGAGCAAATCTATGGGGTCTAGATACCTGCAGGACTTGTCAGAAAGAGGGATTTGTTGCAGAATGAGTCTGCAGATCTGCAGTAGTTACTAAACCGGGGGCATCCAACCTTGGCCACTTTAAGACTGGTCATTCTCCATGCTGGCTGAAGAATTCTGGGAGTTGTAGTCCAGAAGTCTTAACCTTGCCACAGTTGGATATCCTGCACTATTGCAGAAGAGGAAGGCTGCATTCAGCTGATTTAGACATTGAGCTGGAAAAGGCACCTTCAGACTGCAGGAAATGAATGGAACCCACGTTCTACTTTTAATGAGCTTCCTCCAAAGGACGATAACTTGGGAACATATACATGTCTGAGTCAGTATTATGAAAGAAGGACTTGAGAGTCCAACTCTATAGGAAAATAACTTTCCAACCTCTGATTTGCAATTGAGAATTTATGCTGCCTCCAATTCCCCGATTGATCTTTCAACTGGCACAAGACTCTGCTTTGATTCTTGGACTGTGGGGTTTGGGCTTCTGAAGTAAGTTTGTTGTTATTCCTAAACTCTTGCATTTATGCTCTGTGGTGAGACTCATAATTGCCATAAAGATGTTGATCTGACTTTGATTTCCTGCATTTCGAGGCTGGGCAGTGGCTAGTGAAAATTATTTATAGATATTATTGTAAAATTAGGTGAGAGTTAGGGCTATTTTTCTTGAAGGCTGTTAATTAAAAGTGTGAGGGAAAGAATCCTAAATTTTTGTGCATAATTCCAGTTACAGTTAGGATTAAGGGGCTAGGTAAAAAGTGTTTTGGCTTTTAGGTAAAGTTAAGATTTTCTAAAAATTCAACACAAATTTGAAACCATAATATGAAATGCAGACTACCACTACACATGGAAATCCAGCCTGATTCTATCCACAATAGCTTTTAGCACATAGTGCAAGGAAACATAAAACAAAGCTCAAGCTAATCCTAACTCCAATCAAATATGTTCCCTTACTGCCACTCAACACAACATCATAACAATAATTTCAAATGATGGTTGCCATTATCCATAAACATTTACCTCAGTTCCAATCATCATGACAGTTTTCACCATAAAGTTCAAATAATCCTACTGGTTAAGGCACTAGGCTAAAAACCAGGAAACTGAGTTTATTTTATTTTACTTATTAGATTTTTATCTGCCTTTATTACTTTATAAGTAATTCAAGCCAGTGAACATATCTAATATTCCTTCTTCCTATTTTTCCCACAACAATCCTTTGAGGTGGGTTGAGCTGAGAGAAAGCGACTGGCCTAAAATCTCCTAGCCATCATTTATGTCTAAGGCACGACTAGAACTCACCATCTCCTAGTTTCTAGGCCAACACCTTAACCATTATACCAAAGTGGCTTTAGTTCTAGTGCCTCCTTAGGCATGAAAGTCGACTGGGTGATTTTGGGCCAGTCATGCTTTCTAGGCCCAACTTCCCTCACAAGGTTGCTATTGTGGGGAAAAAAAGAGGAGAAAGGAGTATTAGCTATGTTTGCCACCTTGGGTTAATTATAAAAACAATAAAGGCGGGATAAAAAAAATCTACCCCTCCCCCACTAACTTGAATCACACCTCATCAGCTGTACAAATATTTTCCCTAATCTTCAACCCTGTATACAACAAATGCTATCACTAACAATTTAGTGTATGCTAGCGTATGATAAAAATTAGTGCGAGATAAAAATTCAGGTGGGAGTTGATTTTCCTACATTTCATACTGAGTTGACATCATCACACGGACAATGACAATATCTGAAATTTGGAGGAAGTTACAGGTGGGATTGAAACTGTAGAAATAACAAACAAATGAATATGTTATCTGAAAGAGAGTCCACAGTGGATGTGTTTTGCCTGTTGCAGACTCTCTTTTCCCATTTAATATGATGTATTGAATTGGTTAATTTTCAAATTGCTCTTGCTCTTGGAGAAGTAAAATATATATGGAATTGTCACAATTGAATTTTTCCTTGATTTGTACTTAAATATGATGTCACTGCTGTTTTCTGTGGCAGGTTCATAATATTAGCATTATTTAGTTCAGCATCAATTAATCCACAACTCCTTGCAGAGGTCAGTTTTACTGATTTAACATCAGGCCTATATAGTAATTCCTTTTATCCTGCTCATGTATGGATGCCAATGCAACTTGGGTGCAGTCCAATTGCCTGTTGACTCTAACTAATTTTCAGAGTATTTTCAGTGAACTGCACTGTATTACAATAAACAAGTAGGGACAGCAGGGGGTGGGGGGTGGGGGTTAAAGTATAAATATTCAGAATTTAGAGACTTGGCAGCCTGCATTTGTGAAAAGCTACAGATGCTGCAAAGAGCTCTGATGGCTCATTAACATTCACATCATCCCCACCCTCGTTATCTCTCCCAGATGTTTCTATGACTGTCCCTTTAAAGAATGCCTGTCTAAATTTTATTTACATTTGTTCAGCAATATTGATCCTCAATGAATAAATGTAATACACTGCTGTCAGTGCTGGAGACTAATTAAATCTATGTGTGAGCCTGATGCCCTGATTGAAAAATCTGCTGCAAGTAAACTGGGTTTAAATAAACACTTTGCTGTAGTGCTTTAATTACACTTTAGTTTGTAATGTAATTTTTGGCTATTTAAACTATGATTTAGGCTGAGCTAATTACAAATGATTTTCTACTATGTAATTAATAATAACAAAATTGTAATTAGACAGCTGCTCTGGATCAGGGTGACAGTTTGTGTTAGGTGACTCGTGATCAGTTTGGCAGATATACAAGAGTACATAGACATGAGAATCAGGATGTACGGTAGCTTCTTCTAAATTTTTATTTTTTTTCAAGTGACGTTGCTGTTGTTCTTAGGAACATCCCAGAATGATTGGTTTTAAAAAGTCATTACAATCTTGTTTTTATCTTGCTTTGGTACTCTTCCTCCTGTTATAATCACCTGCATATAATGATGTACTACTCCAATTATAGCAGGGTTTGCCACAATAGTGCCCTTAAGCAATACTGTGTCGAGATACTGCATGCTCCATGCTCCCATATCCCATCATTTTGTATGTGTGTTTGTGTGTGTGTGTTCTTATTCCCATATGCATTATTTAGAAAATAAAACAATATAGGAGATTCAGTCAAGTGCTTATCTGATTAGGATCCATTAAGAGGAGAGAGGAATCTGTTTAGGCATCAATTAGGCTGTGTCACAGTTCAAAAAAACAATCTGAGATGGATAGTATTTGCTTAGATTTTAATAAGTAACTGTAATGTAGAGCAAGTATGAGAAATTGTAGAACTAATGGGATCTATTTTTTAAAAAATCATAGAACCCCCAAGGTCTATGATTAGGGGTTAAGTGAAAAATGTGGGCAAAGACATAGACTTCTAATTGGAAGCATAGTGAAATCACGCATATCATGACATCACTGAGCAATATGTCATGATGCCAATGCACAAATGGCACATGGTATGGTATTTGCATAGTTCATCATTTGTGACAAGGACATCATGATGTGTCTTTCTCCCCTTGCACATATTCGTAGAAGGAAGGCAATGGAGTCTATTACAAAGACAACAGTAATAACCCAAATGCTGGGATACTACAACTGATATGTACTTAAATTAGAGGTGGGCAAGAAAAACTTCCTGACGTTTTGCCCAAAATGAAATGGATAGTTTCTATCAAGGGTAGGTTCATTTCCAGCGGAGATGAGAAATTCTCCAACAATTCTTAAGAATATCTCAGTGATGACAGTGGCACTGCTGTTGAAATGCCCACTTAGAGATATTCCTTCTTGATGTCTTTCTTGGATTTCATTCAGGAATAGGAAGCCAAATAGTCCATAGAAAATTGAAAATTACACCAGAGAAAGAAGTACCCTCTATCCGTGGAAAATTCTCGGAAGTTTTTTTTTCTTGTAAACAAATTTCTAAAACAAAGTCCGTTTCATCCAACTGACAGAGAATTGGAAAGAGAAAATGCAGGAGCATTTTCTTGTCAATGCTCATTCAAGTACAAACCTGTTGGAAGAATTTCTTCCTTATAGTTTGTTTTTTAATCCGTTCAAAACACCAGATTCCATACTGTAAATTCAGAGTTCAAACATTTATTAGTACACAAGGCAAAAATATTTAGCGTTAAATGTGGCTGGCTCCCAGTCAGGGATGAATGCTCTTTTATAGTCAGGTATAAACAATTATTCTGCATGTTGTCTAGTTCTAGAATTTTAAAGTTTTACTTTCTAGGAAGGAGTACCCTAATTTCTCATTTACTAATTGGCACACCTTATCTCTGTTCCTACCAGACATATATATTTTTATTAGTTTTATATTTTTGATATGTTCAAATGACTCAGATAAAGCTTCTATTCATATCTGTTGCTACCTGCATACCATTTATTCTTACATTCCATTCTAATCTATACATATGACTGTCTTGTTTCTGTGTAATGGTGAAGCACTAATTTCCTTTCCAAAATGGCATTAGGATAGCTATTTAATAACTTCTTTCTAGAACTTCCCCCTTTGAGACTTATAAACAAATTTCTAAAGCAAATTCTGCTTCATCCAAATGAAGGATAACCGGCAGTTTCTTGTCAGTACTAATTTAAGTGCAAACCATTCTTTCTTGCCAGAATACAGGCAAAAAAAATGGTACAAAGAGAACCAATTTGTAGTACAGTAATGTTTTTATAGAAAAGCCCTATTCAGGTGGTGTGTTTAATCTAAATTCAACACCTAAGCAGTACAAGCAGTCCCTCTAAAATTCAGGGCAGGGAACTATGGCCATTTTATGATTTGTGGACTTCCACTCCCAGAATTCCTGAGCCAGCTATGTGCTTATTTGATTTGGCTTATGCTGGCTTAGGAATTCTGGGAGTGGAAGCCCACAAATCATAAAAGGGCCATAGTTCCACACCTCTGCCTAAATCATGACACTGCTAGTACTGAAGAATTAGTTGTCCAGAGCTACAACACTGTTTTCAGACAAGGATTTTCATAGACACAATCGTACTGTTCCTGTGGAGATTAGCTCTTTGTGACATCACCAGCACTAGAGGAGGAAAAAGAAAAATTGTTCGCCATGGAAGCATACCATCTGAATAGAGGTAGGGAAGAAATATAAATGAAGTATAAGGTTTACTTGATATAATTAAGAGATATGGGAATATGTGAGAAGATTAAATCCAAACAACTTACTGTCAGACCAGCAGCAATGAAACCACCAACCAATAACTACCTCAACAGAAGTTACAGTTGAAAGGTGGGAGAAAGAAGTGAGAATTCTGTTGCCTAGTTACAAAGAGAGCATTCCAGCACCCCTTCTTCCATCTCTATCCCTGTACATGGCAGCAATTTTACCTAACTCATATGTGTTGCATATATAAAACAAAATTCATTCTCTAACATTCTGGTTAAAGTAAGAAACAGTCATAAATTTACAGTAGGTAGATCGGGAGGAGAGGCGGGAAGAGAAGGAAGGAAGGAAGGAAGGAAGGAAGGAAGGAAGGAAGGAAGGAAGGAAGGAAGGAAGGAAGGAAGGAAGGAAGGAAGGAAGGAAGGAAGGAAGGAAGGAAGGATTTTAAATTGTACTTGCCATGGTTAAAATTTTGGGTGTCCACATTAATACAGTAAAGCACCAAGAAGTTTCCTAAAAAAACAAAAAAAAGTTTTCTTTGATGCTTGTTTGCCTGGCAACCATATGTGATTTTCTTGGTAACAAAGCAGAAATTGATTTTGGTATTTTAATTTTGTTTAATTCCCAGGTTGGCCTTTAGCTTTGATATTTTCCTGCTACTAAGACATCCAAGTCCAATATTACCTTGGTTTTTTAAATTGGACAAGATTTCCTAAGTGCTCTTAACTATCTAATTTTAAACATCTGAAGGGTGTAGAATAATGTTAATTTTCAGACAATTTATCTCACATTCATTCACCATTCTTACATCCTTGACTCTACCTCTTCTTGTTTTAGTACACATACTTCTTAAACACTCAATTACTACTGCATTCAACTGTAATGTTTTTCCTGCCATACACAGCTCTCACTATCACATAACGAAGTATCTTTCGGCCATTATTTGCATATCTAACATTTTTCAATTTTTCCATCATTGATAAATCTTCTACCAAAGTCAAACATTTATCTATTTATTTAGCTTTTTCCATTTATATATAACTTGTAATTGTTCGTTATTTTTCCTGTCAGATATAAACTTTATTAGTCTTTAATACATTAATGCTAAGATTCATACTCATCACTGCATCATACAATCTATGGGACAGTCAGTGTAAATCCTTCAGGTTGTCTCACAACAGAACATCATCTAAATATAAAATATTTGTAAATTAATATCTCTTAGCAACTCACCTCTAATGTCACCACAAGTATGTCTTTTTTTTTTCTCTTTAAATATATTGAGTAGATGAATTTGTGTATTTTGGTAAAAGGATTGAGAGATAGAGATCCAAATTCTTGGAGGCTGAAATGTTCTATACGTGCATGTGAACCTGGGAAGAAAAGGCAGGAGGAAGTGACTTGAGATTTTCTCATAAAGTGCATATAATGATAGACAAAAAGGAGGCATAGAATAAATTCTTAATTCCCTATCTAAAGCCTCCTGGTCTCTTGTGTTCAGTAGTTCATAACATGCTATAGAGTCAGTGTCACTGGATTCACACTTTCAATACAAATCCCCAGTCAGCCACAAAGGTTCTGGGGAGAATATTATTTATGCTGCCTTCAGTTTGCAAGGAAAAGGAGCACTATAAATACAACAGATAAATAAAATGAATTATACCAAGAGCATTGGGGAGAGAAAACTAGTGTCATCTAGAATGCCATTCTTCTTTTTGTTACTGCTATCACATTTAGTAGCAAAACTACACCTTCCAGTTTACTGTAGCAATTAACAAGGAGGCAGAATAAAGACGTTTGCACTTACACTGGCTGCCATCTTAAATGTGCCCCTTGTTTTCCAAAGCACTTTTAATAATTTCATTCCAATCTACCCATCATTGATTAAATGCCCCATCCCCATTTATAAATTGTAAATAGAAGAGCAAATTAGATTATCACTGCTTCATCACTGAAGCCACCACCGAGTGATTATGGACATGATGATAGATCATTTTGAAAGTCTCTGGGCACTTAACATATTGGGCAAGATCACAACTAATCAATTTCTTCAAAAAATTTAAAATAAACAGTCCAAGCTGAGACTAGGCCCAATTACAATAAGGTTTAAAGACTAGAAAGATTGGGTTCTTAATTAAAATATTCTCAATTTAGGTTAAATTTAATTGCTTCCTGTTTTCTTTCCATTTCTTTCAGTTCAATCTAGATTGTGCTACAGACTCACAATTAGATTAAATTATACATTGTGTCACTTTCTATACTGATCTTGGTGGAGTGGTTTACAACATCTGATAGCTTGAATATATACAGTATATATACATAGCATCCCCTGGGATGAATTCACTTGGAAATTCTCTTACAATGTTTTGTATATTCTAGAACATTCAGAAAGATGTTGATCTATGATATGAATTTGTTTGCTTATCTTTTCTGTGATTCACTATTTGCTGAAGTTATACAATATTCATATATCATCTTTGTTTTTTGCCTTCCTCATCCCAACTGTACACAATATACATGAATAAAAAAATATCTCCAAGAATTAATGTATGCCTGGATACTAAAGGAACTTATTGCATAGTTTGAGAGTTTTAGCTAAAAAGCCAAAGAGTAACCAGAGTGCATGGGGCACTATGATTCAGTACCCAACTAGGTATATTTAGAAAGTGACCAGAATTGCAACCTGAATGTTCTTTCGTACTTTTCCAGAAGAAGTGAACATGTTAAAAGTCTACTACAAAATATGCCTCATTGGATAAAATGACCATGTCACAGCTCTACTCTGGGCAAAATTAGAAATCAGAAGTAAAATAAATTACTTTACTACTATAGTGGTATATACTGACTCACTCAAAAAGAACTCCTTTGCACAGATTGCTACATGACATAGGCATTGTCCATTATTTTTAAACCAGGCTGAATACTGTCTGCTGTGCTCACTAGTTTCTTTACACCTTGCAAACAGCATGGCTGTTTTCTGTTTCTTTTTTATTTTCTGCTTCTTTTATACACAAAATAAAATCTTGCAAAAAAGAAAGAAATTGCAGAGCTGGGATAGGAATGGAAATCTGCCTTACTCTTTGGCACTGGCAAATGGATTGCTTTGCTTTAGAGAAAATCCCATATAGGAGAGGTCCTTGTGCTCTCTGAGCTTTCTTGTTTTCTTGCAGACGTTTCATTACCCAAACTAGGTAACATCATCAGTGCTAGCAAGGAACCCTCATATCAATCCTGAGCTACAAATATTCTCCTTTATTAGTCCCATATATGCCCACTCACTGGTGAACTTTCTCCTGTATTTTATTCCAAGAATGATCACTGATGGTGCAATAACTAATAACTGAGCATAAAGATGCCCACAGGAACCAGAAGACCTGGCTTTGTAGGTTGGCCAGGGGACCCTATGTGGGAGTTCCACACTGGAGGTGGCTGCTGGATTGATGACAGACTCCACCTCCCTCCTTGCTCTCTGCTCTCCATCCATCCATCTTTTTGTTATCATATTGATGTATTCTCATTGTTTTCTTTTTCATTGTTTATTTTATTGTTCTATTACTTTACTTTTGTTCTGTTTACACTGCTTTCATTTTTTCCTTTTCATTGTCACAGGCCACCTACAATAGCCTCAGGGCAAGATGGGCAGCAAATACATTTAACAAACAAACAAACAAAGGCTTTACCACATATAGAATAAGGTAACATCCCTTCCTCTTGCAGATCCATAAATGGGTAAAATAAAGGAGAGCAAAGAGTTTTACATTTCTTGTTTTAAAGTCAGACGAATACCCCCACACAAAAACATAGGGCAAAATGGCATTTAACACAATGGAAATGGCAGTTAATTTAAACAACATGACTTTGAAGCAGTGGGTGATTTAAGTGTACACTTAATTTTAATGGAATTCTATGCACAACATTTCTGTAAGACTAATGTCTAGTGTTATCAACATACATTCACACTTTTTACAGTTTCTGGTGAAGGGAATAAGATGATTGGAGAATAAAGCACAGAAGCCGTATTGGACTCTGTGATCCACTTCAAAGATTTTGGTAGACCAGAAGCAATTTATTCCATTCTAGCAAAACTCAGTGGAGTAAATCAGCTTTACTTCAAATATTTATTTATACATGGATGGATGCTAAATGATTTTTCAGGCACAATAATAAGGAAATGTTCCATTAATTGATTAATTTTCTGAGGATTTAAGCACCTTCCCTGCAATCTTTCAAGGAGTCTTTTGAAAGACTTCCTATGTCTTGAAAATGCTTACCATTTTGCCATAGTTAACTCAAGGAAAACTCTTTTTTCTCCTCATTTTTATGTTGTTGATTATATCTTAAGCTTTCTTAGGAGCACATAGAAGAGGCAGATGATTACCACTTCAACCCAAAGTATTTGGCAAACTTTTAAGTGATATTACACTAACAAAAAGTCTCTCCATCAGTCATTACTGAAGAGTCTAAGGCTTGTGGCAGGAGATGTAGTCTTTGAAAATTATAATAAATGCTCAGAAAAATATGAGAACGTTGTTTTCTCTGCTCTTCTTCCAACAAGTATTGCAAAAGTTTCAAATTGAAATATTACATGATGATTTACTATAAGGATTATGTGTCATGACCAACTTCTATAGAGCCATCTGCAAAAATTATTTTGTTCATTCATTTTCTGTATCATTTTCTTATATCACCTATAAGTTATGAGGATACACAATATGCTTGCATAATGATTTCCCTAACTCATGGATGTGGATGTGACAAGTGATGAATTGATGTGAACTCAGATAAGATGTGAATTGAACTCAATACAGTAACTGCACGGTTTCTGAAAACTGTAGGGAAAAGATTCTGTCAGTGAAATCATGAAAGGTTGGTTGAAGCATGATGGTTGGTTGAAGATTCTTCCCTGATTTCTTGTAAGTGTTTTACTGACCAACAAATACAGTATTTCTGCATCCAGTCAGTGACTATGATTGACTGGGCTGTGGGAAACAGCCTTCCTGGCAGTTGCACAAGTTATGAAACTCTTACTTAAGAAAACATACTTGTTACACTTCAGTCTCCTGGAGAACAACTTGTCTTTGAGTAACTATTTGATCTATTGAAATAAGAGTTTTCACTGATATCCCTTTTTTCCAGATCTGCTTCATCTGCTATGAGCTGTTTTCTTCTTAGGAGTCTATGAGTGCCTTTCTTACTGTATTTGTTTTCAGCTTTATTTTAAAGAAGTTGGATAAGACAAATCCCTGAAGGCTGGGCATAAATAACAAAAGTAACAATTAAATATAAAAATAGTTTTATACAACCACTTTTCAAAATAAGTTAAGTTTTTTTAAATATTATGATTTTATCCTAAAATTTTCTTAAAGATCCATGAGTTAGTTAAATTTCACTATGTTCCCCTAAGTCAGTTTCTTCAACTGAGTATTTTGACCTTCTTTCAGATCAAGAAATAATCCTTTTCTGAGTTCACTACAACTTGAGAATTAGTCCTGAAAGACAATGTGCACAGCCTGCCTATTTGATCCCATTTTTTTTTAATAAAAATGATATCATTCTGGATCATTTTCAGAATCTTCTTTAATTTTACAAATAGTGTTCTAATTTTCTTGGCCTAAACAGACCCCTGCCTTTATTACTTTGTGAAACTCTGATCTTGACTTAATAAAAAATTCCTCTGGGCTGTTATTAGCTTAGTAGGAATAACATAGACTTGTATGCATGTCTTTCACATTCAGCTACCCTGTTTTTTTTCCATATTGGCATTAATGACTTTTTCCCCTACAAAGATGCTGCTAGGAGCAGATTTCTTATGAAGAAAGTCACAAATTTAAGAAGCTATCTTTTATGGGTCTAGGTCATTAATCAATCCAGCAAGAATAGTGAATGGCTTGTACCAGAATTTTTCCAGCCCTATCTGGAACTGTGGGGATTGAATTTGGGACCTTTTGCATGCACGTCATGTGTTCTAAAATGGTAATGGAGAAGAATTTAGCCTGGAGATACTACCAGGGATCATTACTTTTACTGCTAATAAGAAGAGGGATTTTGAAAATGAGAGTCACTTTGGACAAGTCGATTTATGCAACCCAAGGAGAAATCTGTGAGGCAGCTGAAGTCAATTGGATCTTTGATGCTGAGGTTTTTACCTCATGATTCCAGATCAATCTAAATACAATCCATGTATGGCAAGCAAGTATTAGCCAGTACCGAACTATTTTTTTATTAAACCCTCAAAAATCTGTAGCTGTTATCCTATATAATTTAGTTTTGCAAGCTTTGCATGCATCTTTCCATAATACATGCACATTTGTAAATATGCCTCATAAAATTTAGGCAGGATTTTTGTATATAATATATCCAAATATGCTTTCTTTGATGTGGATTTTATGACCTAAGTTTCAATTTGCTTTACAAAGGATACCATTTGGACAGTTATTGCCATTTCTCTTAGCTATTTCTTTTATATCTTTGTTAAATTTACATGCAGTTTTGCCCAAGTGGTCATGATAGCCATAATACTAATAATGTGATTAGTGTTACAGGGCAAAGTGTGATGTCATAGTAGGGGGAATTCTGAGAAGAAATAAACAGTACAGATAGTCCTTGACTTACAATCATTTGTTTAATGACCATTCAAAGTTACAACAGCACTTATGACCATTTTTCACATATACAACCGTTGTAACATCCCCATGGTCACATGATCCAAATTTTGATGCTTGGCAACTGGTTCATATTTATGACGGTTGCAATGTCCCCGAGTCATGTGATCCCCTTTGGTGACCTTCTAACAAGCAAAGCCAATGGGGAAGCTGGATTCCCTTAACAGCCATCTTACTAATTTAACAGCTGCAGTGATACACTTAAAAACTGTGGCAAGAATGGTCATAAAGTGGGGCAAAACTCACTTAACAACCGTCACGCTTAGCAACAAAAAATTTGGGCTCAATTGTGATCATAAGTCAAGGACTGTACCTTGATTAGCAAATGAAAAGTCCCAATTATTGTGATCAATGAGTTATTTCACAATAAAGAACTTATAAATTGTGTAGTTAGAAAGGTAAAACCTCTGTCTTTTAGGCTTAGCAAGCTATATTGTTAGCATACAGTATTCGGAGTATAACTGGTATCTAGGTCAGACATCTGCAGCCTTATGCCTTCCCGATATGTTGGAATGCACTTTCTAGAATTCACCAGAAATTCTGCACCCAGCTCCAACATGTAAAATGCTCCTTGATGAATTCCAGAATATTTAACCTAAGTTCCACAATATATCAAAAAGTGCATATAACAGAGTGTAATGTTATTCCAAAGAGTGTATTTTACAGATTCATTCTTTCTATCCAATTGCTCTATGTAAATATTACATTTAATGTTCCTAAGTGAAAGTAGTTTTATCTATACGGGGAGAAAAACTTCTGTTGATCACATTTTTATAGAAGAGAAAATTCTGATGCATCTCTCAATGGATTGTTTAGTTGCTTAGTTTATTGCCTTTGGTGCTTCACCAAATCCTTCAGCTTGTGAGTGCAGGATATAGTGACTGACAGATTAGTAAGAACCAGAGACGAAAAACTTATTTATGTGGATTGATTACTTGAATTCTCTTTCAGGTTTCCATTTTTTTTATGGCCTAAACCATAAAAGTTGTGATGCTGAGGGAAGGTAATAAAGGGTGGAAATAAAATGCTATAATCTCTATAGCTTCATTCTTGCTCGGCTTCTTAGGAGAACTTGTTCAAAATATCTCCAGTAGGTAATAGATACATAAAAAGCACTGAGATAGAATGTGAGAGAAAGAAAAAAAATCCCAAGTGCCCTGCAAACATCCTGCCCAATTTTTTAAACATTTTTCTCTATTAAAACTCTGAAGGGCCAAGTCACTAGATGCTCATTTAACTGAGAGTGCTTTTGAATTAGATTGGCTGTGGATCTTTTATATGGATTCTTGGAATGCTTAATGCCTGCTTTTCCAAGTCTGTGATGCATTTAAGAGACAACCCCAGAGCCACTCACGTTTATTTGTCCCTGAAGGCAAAGGATAAAATGGGCTCTAACGATGGACCAGCAGCAAGCTTAATTTAGCTTGGGTTTTGAATGGGGTGGGGGGGAAGTGGCATTTTTACAAACTTTGTGCAACTTCATATTCTCTCTAAACTGGATCAAAAACCTTATACTGAACAGAATGTAATAGGGGGAGGGTTTGGGAGAATTACATACATGACTCCGATCCACTTAGGAAAGCTAGCTCTTCAGGGGAACTCCATGTGAATCAGCTGCTTAATAGGGAGCAGAGAGTCCAGTGTTCTGGATTCCCTCCTGAATACCTGAGGAGAGAGATTTCTTTAATGTTAGGCTCTATATATGCTATTCCACTTGCTTGTCTAGAAAGAGTTTAATTTAAGTACCCTTAAGTACCACCAAGAGGCATGGTGGCGCAGTGTTTAGAATGCAGTATTACAGGCTAACTCAATGCTCACTGCCAGCAGTTCGATCCTGACCGGCTCAAGGTTGGCTCAGCTTTCCATCCTTCCAAGGTCAGTAAAATAAGGACCCAGATTGCTGGGGGCAATATGCTAACTTTGTAAATCATTTAGAAAGGGCTGTAAAGCACTATGAAGTGCTATATAAGTCTAAGTGCTATTGATATTGCTGCCTTTAGCCACAATACTAATAATGTGATTAGTATTACAGCATTGTAGACCAAGCAACAGCATTGTAGACCAGGCAACCAGTTAATGACACTCTTGCAGAATTTATTTCTGTGTACACACAGTCCCTAACTGTATTCCTTCCTTCATTAATTACTCAGTTGATCTAAGAACTCTGCAGAGATTTTACTGAAATGCTTCTTAAGAATCCAAATTCCGCACATCTATTTTCCAGACTAAATTAAGAAGCTGTGCTTTTCTTCCTTTCAACATTGCTGATCAGGATCAAAGATCTGTTTTGTTTTTTAAATGTTTTTGTTTTTTCTCAGAGAGGGAAAAACACATATTAGACTAAAGCATGGATATATTTAGTTGAAAACATCAAGTTTACACATCTTGCTTTACTGTGAAATGGAAAAAGATAGATGCTTTGAATTCAAGATTCTGAAGTGTACTTCAGTGATGTAAGGCTCTTTCGCTTCAATAAAATTTCTCTTTGCAGCAAGCCTGAAGCCTGGGATGGCAAGAATAGGTTGGCTATGCTTGTCTGTTTGTGATAAAGCATAAAGCCAAAACTGGTTCCTTTAAACTTTTCCATCTTCTTAATTGCTTTTTTTCCAGGGGCAGACAATTGCTTTCATAATATTCATGTTATGCTGGGCATTTAGCACTGCTCTGATAAAATATACAGCATAAAAGGGTTTAGAAAGTCATACTAATGATGTATTATTCCTCATTTACACCTAGAAGCACAGAATCACAGGGAATTTTCACATATGGCAGTAAAAGCACCTTTGAGCCTCTCTCACACAATATGACCATATGTGTGAAAGTTGTAAATGCAAGGAAGAAAGAAGCAAAGACCCATTGTGAAGATAAGCATTTACCTTAGTCAACACAGGTATTAGTTTCTAATTACAAATGCAAAAAAAAAAAGTTGAAGTGACCTATTTTGAAAATAGATATAGAATTGGGAGGTGCAAAATGACTATAAAGTTAAATCCCTGCCCATAATATTGGAACATTTAACGCTAGTGTCCTAAGACATTCCTATGTTATATAGTACAGCACAATAAATGTAGGGAAGCAGAATAATCTGGGAAAGGAACTGTTATTCATTTATTATCTTTGTATTGTGCATTTGGTTTTGTACAAGCCCAGATGGTACTATACATAATGCTCCTGCCTCCTATTTTCACCACAACAATCCTGTGAGGTGACAGCAAGCAACTGGCCCAAAGTCAGACTTTCTTGCTCAAGGAAAGATTAGGACTCACAGTCCCTTGGTTTCTATTTTCATCACTTTAGCCATTGTACCAAGCTGGCTTTACAGCATCCAGTAAGTAATTTACTACTCTTATTTGGCATGGTAGAGGGGGAGAAGGAAATGCATTGTTTGGACTTTGAACAGAAATAAAATCCTTCAATTCCTAAGCTGTCTCAGGAGAAATGTTACCTGGTCATAAGTACATAATGCTCTAAATGAAATTTCCAATTATACTCTGTATACTGTAAAGACGAACAAGGGGAAATCAACATAATTTATTTGTCGGGAGTTGCGGCTGGGCAGAAGATGTCTTGTAAAAAACCGCCAAATATTTTTATTGCAATCAGTTTAATTTAACTATATTTCTTTTTAAATCTGGTTATTTATTAAAGTCAAAACATTGTGCAAAGAGGAGGGGGGAAAAACACTGTATGAGTGTGTGTGAAATCAGTGCTGAACTTTTCCTGAAATGGTATGGCTTTTTTTTTTTTTTACATTCTCAATAGAAAGTAATTTTGTCTCGAATTGAGTCGGGGACATAAAATAACACTTTTTTTTTCTTATCCAGGGACTGCTCAATCTCTATAGTACAACCCAAATACAGAACTTTACATTGAGTACATCAAATCTCACAACAAACAAATAGGGATGCTGTACAGCAGACAATTGACTTAGTATTAAAACTTTAATATGGAAACTGAATGGGATTAATTTCTACTTGCTTCCATGGATGGGCTAGGTAATATCCATTCTTTGGAAAAGTCATGAGACAAAGCTCATTTAAGAGCAAAAAGGATGGATACATCTTCTTTACTGAAAACCCAACAATAATTGAAGAGCATCCACCTTCTGGAGATCCAGATGCTCAAACTTGATGTCCTTTTGCAAGGTATTAAAGATCTGTTTTCCTCCCAGACTTATAGACTGGGAAATTACATGAGCTTTGCTAGTTGCTTTGTTAGAGATTGTGCTAAGACTACAAAGAGTATTATTTTTAAAACTTGCACATATATTTAATTTTATACTATGTCTTGTTTTTGGTTTTACCTTTAGGTTCACCACCTAGCATCTGTATTGTGAGATGGGTGGCTTTAAATAAATAAATATATATATATATAGAGAGAGAGAGACAATTCATAAGCACTTCAAGAAAGTAAAAAGAAAGAAACAATACGTAACATAGCAATTAATGATGCCGGGTTCCACTTTCTATGTTACAAGCTCGATTTACTTATAATTATTTAAAATTCTGCACCAATTTAGGCATAGCCTTACCTACGTCTGAGCACTGCTAGGAGCAGAAATGTCCGGAGGGGTGTCATACATTCTGTCTTGCCCCTCACTCTGTCTCTGTCTCTCTTTTAATGTCGGTTCGTGCTTTCGTACATTTTAACTAACCCTTGCAAGGTCTGCATGCAGAGATAACCCTGAAAAATAACTTCAGGTTATTTACCACAACATACTTCAGAGGATCTTCCCAAAAATGTGTTTTGAACTGTTTCACCCCCTGGAACTCCTGGCTTGAGCTGTAAACAAAGTCAGTTCCTTAAGGGATCCTGCCTAAGTGATTTTCAAAAAGAGACTCCCTGCTGGGCTTTGTTTCTAGGTTAGGACTCTTCTCCTTAGCTATTCATTATCAGAGCTCCACAGGATTTGTACACAATACACAAAGGCACACCTGCTCTAGTGTTCTTTTTCCTGGAAAGCTAGCATTCAGGAGCAGCTGGTGCAATAGTAAAAATGGCTGATGAATTGGCTTTTGACAAATATCTCTTGATTCCAACAAACCTTTGGCAGAGTACTCTATAATAGTTTGATTAGCAAACTAGCTAAGAGTGGCTGGCTGGACCACATGACATTTAGGTGAATATATATCTGGTTCAAAGGTAATATTCAGATAGCGCAACTTAATGACTTGTCATTAAAGTGGAGAGAGATCTCAAGTGGGGTGCCACAAAGTTTAATGCTGGCCCTCTACCTCTTTAGTAATGACTTGGATGAAGAATTGGGGGAAATGCTTATCAGATTTGCAGATGACACATCATTGGGTGGGATCGTTAATAGCTTAGAAAATGGAAAAGAAATTCAAAATGATATTGGTAAGTGAGGGAACTGGGCTGAAAATAAGAGAATCAAATGTACAGAGAAAGGTACAAAGTTCTTTACGTAAGAAATAAAATTTAAGTACACAAATATAGGATGGCAACTGCCTGTTTTGGCTGTAGTATTTGTGAAAACAATTGAGAAAATAGGCTGCAAACAAAATATTAGCCAGCGGTCACCTAATTTTAAGGAGTGGATCAAATGCAGTTTTAGGTGGCACCAACAGAAGCATAATTTCAAAATCACCAAAAGTAATCAACTTTGTTCTATTTTAGTCAGACAGTGTGTTTATTTCTGAAACTTACATGTTAGGTTGTGGAACCCATGCTATCCTATAGCTCCAGAATATCGGTTCAAAGAAAGGCAATGAAAATGATCAAGAAATGAAGATTTAAGAAAAGAGGCTTTAAGGAACTTTAGGAAATGAGGATTAAGAGAGGTCCATATAACATTCTTAAAATGTCTAAAAGGCTGTCACTTAGAAGAAGATCAAGGTATTTTCAGTCTGGAGAATACAGGACACAAGTGAATAAATTTAAATTATCCATTAATTTAATGGAAGGCAGAATCTTACTGAACTTTAAAAGAATTTCTTAACAAGTAAGAACAGTTCAACAGTGGAACCAATCACAGAGATGGTGGGCTCCCCTTCACTGGATTCATTGAGGCCAGACAGCCATCTATCTAGGATGGTTTAATTTAGAATCTACATAAAGCAAGGGGATAGTCTTGGTGAATAACAAGAGCTCTTTCCAACTTGATATTTGCTACTTATGTTACACATGTTTAATATCTATCAAATCTATTGATGAAATCAAAGATATATTATGCCCATAGCATTCCTGGGATCCACTAAGCCATAAATTCTAACAAAAAAAAAAGTCATAATGTCTTTCATCAATCCATTTTTTTCTAAGTGACTCCTTAGAACAGGGGTGTCAAACTCGCCGCATCATGTGACGTGATGTATCGTGACTTTTTTCCCCTTGCCGGAGCTGGGATGGGTGCGACTTCTGCATGACACATTCGGCCTGTGGGCCAGTAGTTTAGAACATTAATCACGTAGACACCTACATAAGTAATTCGCTGATTCAACTGCTAAAATGTATACCATGCCACAGAAGCAATTGATGAATATAATTCCATCTAGCACATTATGAAAACACTCTTGAAATGAATTGCCTATGGGCAGTAGATCCATTTTCTTTGGACTAAATTTTACTTTACTGGCCCTCATTCAGACCATTCTTGCAAGCAGGTTCTGATTTAGCACTTCCATGAATTCTCTGCTTCTCCCAATTTCCTTGTAGAAAGTGGCCACCTCATTTCATTTAATGGTAGGTTCAGTTTGATGATATTTGCTTTATAATTTTTGAGTGGCCTCATCAGCTTCATGTAGATATTATATAATATGCAAGCAAGGCCAACTGGGTGAATACTTTTCTATAATTAATCATATGGCATTGGGGTGTACTTCACTTGCCCCTGCCAAAAAAATAACGGGAATTTTAATAGAAATTACAATCTCAGCTATAAAGTGGAGGTTTGTCTAATAAATTGGCACTGGTATAGATTTTTCTTCAGTTAAAAGAAAATTGGCTGATACAGTTAAAGTTTGGTACATTCATTTTGACTTCTTTTACAAAATGTAAGCCTGTGATGTCTCATCAAGGGAAATGATGATGGAATTGGAGAAGCCCTGTGATTAAAGTTGCTCAGCAGCAACTTGTATATAATCTACTGCAGAATCACTTTTTAAAAACATTTCAATATATAAGCTTCAGAAAACATATTGTCATGCACATACTAATGCTTGAAGAATTCAAGCAAAGATGACCATATATTAGACTGTATCTGTTAAACTTCCTGAATTTGTTTTGTTAAAAAATATCAACATTAGATAAAAGTTCTTAGATTAATGTAAACTTTGACATAAAATTCTACAGAAAAATTTGCCAATCGAGTAAAGTGAGTTGCACTATGGGTTGTTGCTTTGTTTTTGGTTTTTGGGGGTTGTTTTGTTTTGTTTTTACATATTGCTTTTGTGATCCTGAGCAAATTGCTGAGCCTGGGCTAATCATATCTCTGAATTTTATCTTCTTTGAAATATCTTCTGCCTACAAAAGTGTATCTAATCCAATCATTCCAGAATATGATGTGGTCATCATAAGTTTAAATTATCCTTTCTAAAATCTAATTTTGTACAGAGCTTTAGAAAAATCACTACCTTGTCTATTATTAACATTACCATATTTTGAAAAAATATCTAATTTAGCTTTGATCCATACTGCTTTGAAGGTTAAATTGTATTCTTTCAATCATAGGTGCCAAAATGAGATATTTATCAATCAAACTGGCTGTAAGTGGCTAACAAAGGTAAGACGCCTGGTGTAGAAATAAATAAATATTTGAAAAATAAATAACAAATCAGATAAAAATAACAGCAACAAAACAAGAGGAGAGGAGAGAGAAGATATATTCAGCATCTCTCAGGATAATTCATCAATCCTCTCTTCTTCTGCATAAGTGGTTGGTTAATTGTCATATTACAGGCTTGTTCACAAAGTCTAATTGATATTATTCAGAAACTGACTGTATTACACCAAGTATTATCTTTGCTATATCCTTCCTGACTACGAAAGCAATGAAAGCAACATCCTTCCTTTCCTTTCCTTTCCTTTTTCCCTTTTCCTTTTTCCCTTTTCCCTTTCCTGTCTCCTGAATAATAAAGAGTATAATCTTCTGATTGAAAAATGTCCAATTCCCGCCCATTTCAATTTGCTGGTAAGATATCAACTTGCAGTCAGCACATTTTATCTTTCACTTTGTTGAACTTTCCCATGATCATGCTTTTACATTCCATGTCCCAGCTTCATCTTTACAGTTTTTGATTTTCTTTTCCTGCATAGCAGCTTCAGCAACTAGATGTTCTAAAGGCTTTTATCTAACTACGTCATAAACACCATTTGTACTCTGAGTTATCCTTAGCTCTTCCTCAGGAGCATATTGAGTGTTATCTGATTTGAGGGGGCCATCATCAATCATTATATCGTCAATCACATTTTGTATTGTCTATTCATGTGGTTTCCTTGGTAAAATATAGAAGTGGTTTACCATTGCCTTCTCCCACACAGTATGCAATGATGCTTTTGTCATTGTTGCTAAAGAAATCACTCATATCAAGCCTCTTTCTATATTGCTGCTGTCTGTTTGCTTTAGCTGGGCACTTGGAATAACTTTCACATTTTGGGTGCCCTATTGAGAGTATATGCCCTTTGCTCTTTACTGATCCTACTGTGGGACAGAAACTAGAGCAGGACTTGAGAGGACTGTGTTTAGCAAGTAAATTCTATTCAGATTTTAAAACACTGTAATTGGTTATATCTGGAATGTTATGGAAATAGGATAAATATGCATTTGGTGTAAGCCAAGATATTTATTTGCAAAGGAATGAACATATAGAGAATAGTCTTAAATATCTCTCTTCACGTAGTGCAAGATCAGAAGATATGGAGAGACCTGGCCCATAGAATCGCCAAGAATCGGACCTGACTGAATGGATAACAACATCATCTTCACCATCATCTTTCTTCACCATAGACATTTGCCTCACAAATATTTCAAGACAGACTTGGTATCGCACGCTGACATTTCTAAACGACATGCTAATCTCGAGTACTTAGATTCTGAAGACAAGGAAAGTCTTCTGTTTACTAAACATTTTACACCAATCTGTCTTTGGCATTTTATAGCCTGAGGCCATTGGACCATTTACAAAATCCAGAACAACTTTAAACCTAAACACAAGATGATTTGCCAAACTGTCATTGGACGTCAATTGCTCCTGCTTAGAGGTAGGACTATAATTTAGTCCTGTTTCATTGCGAAACAAAAATTCAAGGAGGGGAGGAATGATGTGTTCTTTCCCTGTCACCAGTGTCTTCTCAAAGATACACTATCTAAAAACAGATTTTTTTTCTCTCATGAGATTTTCCCCACATTTTCACTACACTATGGAATTTGTTATCATAGCTTAACTTTTCACAAATCATTAGGCTGAAGCACCACTATTCATTTTTTCTCTCTAAATAATACTGTTTGGCCCAGCACCCAGTTTAATCCAGTTTCCACTTTGGAACATATTTCCCTGCAAGTGGCAAGACTCTAATAGAATCATATTGAAAGGTAGCCATTCTCATTGTTTCTTACTTTATAAGGGCAATCTCAAATGGGTCTATGACAATTCGCCACAGCCAACTCACCATGGCCAACTCACCATGGCCAACTTGGCATGGCCAACTCACTGTGGGACAACTCGCCACAGCCAACTCACTGTGGGACAAGAGTTACACTAACATTAAAAAAATGGTGGCATAGAATCATTAAAGAAAGGGTGCAAAAGGAGGGGCAGAATGAAATGTAAATGACAAAAATTAAAATATTTTTTAAATTTATTTTAAATAATTAAATTGAATTGTTAAATTGTCCTGCGCCTAGTTGGCCATAGTGAATTGGCCACAGTGAGTTGGCTGCAGCGAGTTGTCCCATTCCTTTCTCAAATGGCATTCAATCAAAAAAAGCTGAAGGTTATTAGCAAGGTTTGGGACCCCAGTTCTCAATTTTTAGGGAACTTGAATATGGTATGGCATTTTGATGATAAAATTACAGTCATAATATATTACACTTACATCTGTTAAATTATATTTGATTTCATTTGGGCACTGAGTACACAACTATAGTCATCTCTTTTAGCTGGGCTTCTGGTGTCATTCATTTCCTGTCCCCAGTATTTGATTTATTTATTCTACTCATGATATACCTTTCTTTCAATGATCCCAGAACACTATACACAGTTCATGTACAGTGTTCTGTACATAACAATCCTGCCACCAAGATTAGACTGAAAGATATAATTTTTGCAAAGTTCCTTATTTATTTATTTATTTATTTATTTATTTATATTTCATATTTTTAAACCACCCATCTCCCTCAAAGAGGGCTAATAGTTGGCCAAGAGGGGAATTGGACTTGGATTTTCCTCAATCTACTTAAAAAAAATCATTGAATTAGATGAAAATACCCATTATCCTATAATCAACACTGCAAAAAGGCTGATTTAATTAATAACTCTCCATTTCACAATTACTCTGATTTTTGTCTGACCCTTGTAAATAGATTTTACAAAAATAACTAGGTTGTTATCCAACAGACCTAGAGATGAAATTAAACCAGTATAGTGTAATTATATTCATTCTATTTATGTAATGCAGTTATACTAATCCACATAATCTTTTCACTCAGTCAATCAATTCTTTCAAGGTCCAGAATTAAATCCCTGAATATGACACCATGATATAAAGCTGCATAATTTTAAAAAAAAAATAAAAAAGAAGAAAGTTGCTACTTTAAAAATTGGCATAAAAGCAAGGCTGTCAATGAAGAAACTAACATGCTTCCTTGGCAGAAAATTTGGAAATCTGGATGCTTTCATCAAAAGGGCCTATTCTGAAATTATTGATATCATCATTTTTGTACTGATCAAAGTTAGTTAATCTATAGTTACAAAAGTAACTGATGGATTATAAGTAGAATGGGATGGCTTAAAAATAAGTACTCTTCTGCCTCTATTTTGTGAAATAAATGCAAATATTATTATCAGTATCACATTATTTTGCTGTTCACATCCAGATTTGATCATTTAATTGAAAAAATCAGAACTGACTGCACCTTTAATAAATATGCAAAAATATTATGAAACATCTAAGGCAGTGATGGTTGTTTAATGGGCCATACTCTTACTTTGTTTATATCAAAACACAAATCTCCTGAAACAAGGTGTTGTTTTTTTACAAAAAGGATGGTGTGTTCAATTGTAGGAAGAAATCATTATTTAGATTGCCTCACATAGTTTCATAATAATAATGTTGCCAAAAATAATAAATCCCGGGT
Organism: Azemiops feae; assembly: GCA_023970755.1. Taxonomy (NCBI): domain Eukaryota; kingdom Metazoa; phylum Chordata; class Lepidosauria; order Squamata; family Viperidae; genus Azemiops; species Azemiops feae. Next base: position 521,986 of record JALGBA010004215.1, on the reverse strand, counting down.
TCAGAGTATAATCTTGTTGAGTATGTAGTCTTTTCTTTCTGTACAAAAGAAAACATTTTCTGAATGTACTTTTAACTCCAACCAGTCCATTAGCTGTTGAAACGCACAAGATCAGTTTCTGAGTTCTCAGCTGGAATGCTCAAGGTTTAAGTACTCAAACACACAGAAATCCAACAAACCTGGTTAAATATCCAAGAATCCTGAGGCAAGAAATCCAACAACAGAAGCACAAAGCCGTAGCATGAACAGTTGCCTTCGGCAACCAGCCCCTCCCACACCTCTCCTCTTTATAGTCCAGCCAGGACGTGGCTTCTTAGAGTCTTTTACTTTTCCTGGAGAGCCACCCCACCGCCCTCCACTGTCCTGCACGCCTTTCCTCCCTGCGCATCCATGCATCTGGAACAGGCCCCAGCTGCTCCTCGTCTTCGCTCAGTTCAGGCCCCCAACCCAGCTGTCTCTCTGCCTGAGCATGAGTAGATGGGCCTGGTATCACATCTAGCTCTGAGTCTTCGTGCTCCTCAGAGCCTTCCACAGACTCCGATGTGACTCCAGGAAACTCTTCCCCCTCATCCAATTCATCTGACTCGGCTGCCGGATCTGCTGGCAGGTGAGAACTCACAACACCCTCAGCTAGGAAACGGAGATGAGCACCACCTTGTAGAGTCAGATACAACTAGATAAGGAAACCTTTACTGTTATCTCTTATGAAACATAGTGAAACTAATGTCTTACATAGAAAATTGGGACTATGCCTGCCTATCACTTAGTTAGAAAATAGCTATTCTATCTACATTCCTTAGGACTACATGTTTGACCATATTATATACTACTTTAACTAGCTACATAGCAGCACCCAATGAACCATTTTATTTTAATAAATTAAGCAGGATTGGATCTAGTTAATTTTTAGGTGGGGATCCAGAAAATCTCAGGGATATAAGGCTATACTAGGAAACTGAACAAGCATTCCAGAAAGAAACAATGGAAAACACCACTTGACAAATTGAGCTTGACTTAAGAGACTCTAACTTTTTATATACTATATCAGACTTATTCATAATTATAAAATGGCCTGTATGGAAGGGGGGGTAACATATTTTTAGCCCTACTTGTAAAAGTAGGTTGAATTTCAAAGAATAAGTAGCCAACATCTATACATTTGGAAGCTCTCTTGAAACTTTTGAAAGTACAGACACTCCTGAAATTCCCTGAAAATTGAAAATCTTCCAAATTTTTCCAAAAATTTAAAGCCTAAATTATATATTGAAAGTCAAATTGTCTAAGTGAGTTTTCCTACTTTTCACTTCTAATAGCTATTACAATGAACTGTTAGAAAGCAGGAGGGAGATATGGCTATTCAATAAATTCAGCTCATCGGGGGCGGGGGGTCTTTTTCTTTGTCGGTGTACAAGTTAGAGAATACCCTCTTAAAATAAACTGAAAACTGGAACTGTCATTTTGTACTGTAAATTACAAACAAAAAAAAGACTTAAGTCTATGCAACCAATCATGTAAGCAAATTATCAAATACTCGCCAAAATTATATGAAAGACAACTTACCATTTAGTCATGGCATGAAAACAGCTCCTTGACACTACAGAGCTGAAGTAACTAAGCTCTTTTCAATGAAGAATTACTGAGAGATGGAGGCAGGGGAAATTTAATAATAATTCAGATTAATTTAATTGGCTGACCATTCCATTTCAAAGAAAAAATGTCTGATTTAGGGAAAAGATCATCAACTTTATTGGTACAGCATTTTTTTCTTATACAATGTTATCTAGTGTATTATGGAATGACTAGTTAAGACAGTAGAAAGTATACCGTAAAGACACCTGCATGCAAACACAGAGAAATAATGACACATCTTGAAAGAGATGCAGTCTTACACAATTTTCATCTAGCATTGTGGAAATTGGCAGATAATAATAAGATGCAATCCAAGAGATTTCACTTGTCTTCATTATCTTTGCCACATTTTTGAAAAGCTGAAAAGGAAAAACTCGGCAGGCAGAGCACTCTAACATACTTTCATCACTGGCTTGAAAAAATACTACATGTCATATTTTAAAAAGTAAGTAAAACTGTGCTTTTATTTTAATTTAATTTTTGGAGTCCCAGTCCACAAAACAATTAATAAAAATAATAACAACTACACACCCAATATATTATTCCTTTCTGAGTAAGCAACAATATGCAAAATGGAGAAAGGGAATAAGAAACTGTCAGCCAAAGGAATTAACATCATGCTATAAAAATACACTCTAGTTTATATGAACAATATTTACAAAATCTCTCACACCTTTCTATTCTTATAAACTGTATTTGCTTCCATCATATCTATACATTGCTTCATACACCACCTTAAATTCTTGAGATCTCTCTCCTCTTCTATCCAATTTCAACTTTGTTGATTTTCCCTTTTTTCCTAATCCATTCACACATATACAGTAATACCTAGGTACTCATTGTTAACTGGTTCCGGGAGGAGCAATGAGTACCAAAAACAATGAGTATCAAACAAATTTTTCCCATAAGGAATAATATAGTGAGTCACAAGACAGCTAACACCAACAAATTCTAGCTTATGCATCAGGTACCAAACAAACAATGAGTACCAGGACAAATTTTTCACGTCAAAATGCGTTCATTACCAAATTTTAAAGCAGTTGAATACTGTATTTATTTGGAATTCAGTCTTTGTTCATTCTCTGTAGATGTCCAGACTACCTCAACATAGTTGGTCAATTTCACACATAGTAGGCAAAAATATGCTCTCATCATAGACATCTTTGCTTCTTTCACAAAGATTCATTCCTCCAGACAAATCACATATTACCCACTTTCCCCTCTAAAACTTTTTCAGTTAAATTTCCAATCTTTATTGAACTTTCTAGCAAAAAGTACAAATGCATCTACTTGCAATAGTTTTTACCATCTATGAATAACTTGAAATTGTTCATTCCTCTATTTTCTCAGCCAGAGTCAACTAACTTGAGTACCTTAATTTTAAGATGCATTGCATTATACAATCTGTGTAGTGTTCACTGTAAATTGTTTGGGTTCTCAGCCAACCAAGCATTCTTATCTGTATTGAAAGTGCATGTATATTCACATCCCAGTCAGCATACTTCTAATGCTACTACAAGCTTTCATTATACATTTATACATACATAGCATTAAGCAATCAAGAGGATATCATGTATTTATATTGTTATATTGCTCCTCACTCACTGCTGGAGTGGAGAACAACTGTCAATTTATTCTCACTGAATGCTGAAAAATCACTTTCCAGATCCGAGACCCAGAAATTTGGCTTGCTAATGGGTAGAAAACATGGAGATGCTTATTTTTGTGAAGAGCAATATGAAAGATGGTATGTTTCACAGGATAACGGTCTTCCCTTAGGCAGGAAGACCAAGGTTTCTGGAACATTCCAGTTTGTCAAGAAATTGCAACCAATGAGAGATAAGACAAAGACAGTTTCAAAAATGCAGGTCCCCCCTAAAGCTTACTTAGAAAATGAAGCCCAGCCATCCATTCTGCATCCAGTTACCTAAGGGGCTAATCAGTGTATTGTTTGATTGTTTGATTTTTTATTTTTTTTATTTTTTATTTTGGCTATGTTCCTTTCCCTTTGTGCCCTTGTCTCTTTTTCTCTCTCTGTTTGGTAGCCAAATTGGATCAATGTGGTAACTATAATTCATTCTGCTAGCAGATTAAGTTGAGCACATGTGCATTTTCTCCCATGATAAGCAACAAGGTTTCAAAGGGGAGAGTACCTGTGGAATGGTGAATGAAACATTGGTGTGTGTTTCATGGTGTCTCCAGGAAAAAAAGACCTCATTCAATGGTTATACAGGTAGTCCTCAACTTATGACCACAGTTGAGCCCAAAATGTCCATTGCTAAGCAAGGCAGTTGTTAAGTGAGCTTTGCTCTACTTTATGACCTTTTTGCTACAGTTAAATGAATCACTGTAGTTCTTAAGTAAATCTGGCTTTTCCCATCGACTTTGCTTGTCGGAAGCCAGCTGAGAAGATTACAAACAGGGTGTCATGGTTCCGAAAGAAGAAGCTCTTCAAAGAACTTTGACGCATTGTTTACCTTAAAGAATCTTTAATTGCAACATAGCTTTGGCAGGTACATAGGCAAAGCCAAAATCTGAATTCTCCTCCCTTAAACACACAGTATCTAAGCACAATTCACTCCTCCATTTAACAGTCATTAATCACATTCTCCAATTAGTTTGAAGTGCGAACTTTCCCTCCCATTCCATAACCCGCCATTTCTTATCTCCTCTTATTACAAACAACCTTGAAGAATACTCTACTGAGATATTGTTATGGCTAACTAATCCCCAAGCACATTCTTCCCCCTCCCTTCCAGCACCATCTAATTCTAACTCTAAAAGTAATACACAGGTTAAATAGAAAATGTCTGCATCTTCGTATATTGTCAAAGCAAGAACATCCGATGTTAGCAGCATTGACACAGGGATCACATGACCCAGGACAGTGCAACTGTCATAAATCATGCCAGTTGCCAAGTGCCTAAATTTTTATCACATCACCATAGCGATACTGCAACGGTCATAAGAGTGAAAAACAGACATAAGTTCTTTTTTCCAGCCCTGTGGTAACTTTGAATGGTCACTAAATGAATGGTTGAAAGTCGAGGATTACCTGTACTATGCTGAAGTTACTGGTTGCCACATTTGCTTGACTAAAGCAACTAAACAAAAAAGCTTATTTTTTAATCTATTTCGAACAATTTCCAGTTGACAATGCTGTGGGAGGCAGAGTATTTCAAACCTGTGTAATTTCCACCTGATCTTGGGTCGGGGCTATCAAGCCAATAAATAAGAGGTTTTGTATTTCACACTGAGGTAGATGAATAAATATTCACCTTTTAAAAACAAGTCTTTGCCATATAGACAACTATATAAAATCAAGACAAAGTTTCTACTTTTGCCTTGTTCTCTGGTCTGTTTTTTTATGAGGAAGAGAATTAGGACCTAAATGCTCGTCCATTCCTGCTATTATGTGTTTAAAAGGATTTGCTCCACCTCCTTCTATGATGTTTTATTGTGTAAAATGTGTACATAAATATACTCTTATAAATTTCCTTGAAACTTGTCATCAGGCAGAAAACCATTCCATCAGTATTTAAAATATACCTCATTCCAACCAACTCTAAGCCCTTTAGATAATAAAAAGTTGGAACCATAAAATACAGAAAAAGGGAGGGAAAAAAACATATGAAACAACATAAAAATCTTATAAGAATTCACCTGCCACTGTGTCCCCAGGCTTGAGAATAACCAGGTTTTAAATAATTAATAAAGTACAATAATGGCAGGAAATCAGAGTTCACCCTGGAGAGTACTTTTGAGGCAACTTTGTAAAGCTTTCCAATCAATATACACATCCAACTGGTATCCCTTTATTGATGTGCCTTTCATTCTTATGATTCCTTTAGGCCAATAAATCTGGACAAGTTTAAGATTAGTCAATCCACTGACTGATTTGACTGCTCAGAATTAAGGTGAAGTTGGTAAGATCAGGTTGATGGTGGAAAAAGTAACTTGCTTGCTTTCACCTAGCTCTAGTTGCTAATCATAACGTTACATTATTTGCTCCATATCATTATAGTTTAATGAAGCTGATCTCCATTGAATCAGGTGTTTTGTTCAACCATTAAGAAAAAAAATTCTGCCAGCTCCTTGCAACAGTGACAAAAGTCTTCAGCTCTATGTTTGGTCACTGAAGATGGTAAAGATGCCACCATCCAATTTTTAAACACTTCCACCACCGTGATATAGGCCATTCAGGTTAGCACACTTCCCCAATCTTCTATTATAACAGAGTGCTAATGAACTGCAGTGCCCTGAATCTAGATCAGGGGTCTTCAAACTTGACCCTTTTATGACTTGTGGACTTCAACTCCCAGAATTCCTCAGCCAGGCATGTTGGCTGAGGAATTCTGGGAGTTGAAGTCCACAAGTCATAAAAGGGCCAAGTTTGAAGACCCCTGATCTAGATGTACTGTATGTCAGTATCTCTCAACTAGTTAAACCTGATCTTGGCTCTGGGCTGCTCTGATTCAACTAAAACCATGGAATGATCCATAATTCAGAGTCCTCTCTAAATGAAATTTTTCAAGCATGGCTAATGGTTAGCAGCATGAATTCCTGTCAATTGGAGGCAGGAAACATGGCAACTTATAGAATATATTTTAAAATGTACTCCTGGCACACTTTTTACAGAATCAGTCCCAAACTCTTTTTGCCAATAACTGAAAAAAAATCCATCCCAGTGTAGCCCTAATAATATGCAGTGATATTCTACCTATAACAAACTTTGAATCACCCAAAGAAATGCATTTCACTAAAAAGCCGGCTATTCCTGTCTAAATTCTGAAGTCTGTGGTTTGTGATCATAGTCTATATTCTCATATTCTATTCTTAAGGTGAGGCTGATTAGAGAGAACTACAAATTAGAAAAGTACCATGTTCAAATGTCTTTTTCTATTGTAACTTATAGAAATGTCATACAGTTGTGTTTACCCTTTTAAATATCCTCAAATCTGGATTCAGAATAACCAAGATAAAGGAATGAAAATTTATTCAGTTCTTTTTCTAAAGGAAACCAAAACACTGCATAAACAGGTACCAGATAAATCTGAAATTTGTCTTTTGTCATATTACAAAACGTTTTCTTAGCTAATCATCATAGAAACTTTTTTTTTTTTTTGCATTCAGGTCTGGAAGCATTTGGCACACCTGAACTCATTTAGTTAAAAGGATGTATTCAATAAGTAATCCTTTGATCATTCATTTTCTCAAACACTAATGTTAAAATGGATGCTTCCTTTTTTTCCACATATACAGTAATGACTAACATTCTGACAAATTACATTGGGTAATATTTTTAATAATTTAGCATAATGGCTGCAGCCTTTTTACTAACATGGCAATTAAGTCATCAGTGATGCCTGGCCTATACAAATTTATTGTATGCCTGTTTTTATTGCTAATACCTTCAGCACCATTTTGTCACATAAGCTGACACTGAAAGCAGAAATCATACAGAGAAAACAAAGAAAGAAAGGTCATTAATTGAAAAACCTTATTTTTTTATTATATTCTACCACTATTAACCCAGCTGCAAATTGCTGTGCCTTTCAAACATTTGATTTCCCTATATAAGCACCATTGCTATAGTTGTATATTGAATAAGATTTCCACCTGAACAGGAGGTAGCACTAAATGAAATAACCAGCCTCATCTACTCATAAAGACTGTCTCAGTATCGCTGCCTAGAATTAATTCTTTGTTAGCAATATGAGGCAGAATCTTGTTTCTTTAAGCAATGTATGAAAGACAAAGAGAAAACACACATACAAAGAGAGCAAGTTTGGAGTAATGGTTAAGATATTGACTAGAAAACAGGAGACCATGAGGTGTAATCCCACTTTAGACACAAAGCTAGTTGAATGACTCATTTGGGATGGATGGATGGATGTGATTGATGTGTAGTTGGCTTCCTTATTCTGCAGAACTGAATAGGAACTTGTTGCTGACCCTTGGATTTACTTTTATTGATGGCCTCAAGGTAACCTATTATAAACTTCTAGCTTCAGCTTCGTATTTGTTACTCGTTGTTCATATTCTTCAGTACTTTATTTCTAACTGATGACTAAGCCCTCTATAGGTGCAGTACCTTTCCCCAAATTGTCTGCCTTTCTTTTTCTTTCTTTCTTTCTTTCTTTCTTTCTTTCTTTCTTTCTCTTTCTTTCTTTCTTTCTTTCTTTCTTTCTTTCTCACTCTTTTTATAATATTTATATTGTTCCACATGTGAATGTGGATATATTTCTGAGTAATAACTATTCATTTTAATACAGTTTATTTGAAACTAAAGAAGCCGCGTGTCTTAACTCAAGTCTTATATTGCAAGAATGAAACAAACCAATAGCATTCAATGGTTTTTTGAGAGGCATGTCAGAAATTGAAAGTATTAAGACAGTGCTATCCTTTAGTGAATTAATTTTGTACTCTTGGGTATGCAACATATTGTTCTCCAGACAGTTTTGGAGCTCCAATCATCCCTACCCAAGATGGCCAAATGTAAAGAATTATGTAGGAATTATAATTAAAAATAATGTGAGTATACAAGACTCCTGAACCTCCCTCTAGCAAACCTGGTTTTAGATATTCAGAAAGACTCATACTTCTTTCTAGGTTTTCTTTTAACTACAAATAGAAAACAGTTGATTGTTAACAAGACATTTAAAAGCAGTTTGTAGTGGATGTCAGATCCACCCTCAAAATCTTCTTGCTCTATTCTAGGAGTATCAGAAGCACCTGCCACCTATGCTACCTATACAGTATTAGCTGTTGCACAATAAACTGTCCACAAGCATGTAAAATAAAAGTGAACTGAGCTTCAGTGTTAGTTCCAATGCTACACAACTGAACCAAACCCATGACCCCATAGTCATCTACTCACTTGGTGCAAAATTCTTGACCCAAACTGAATAGATTAGATGAGATAGTTACCCTAAATGTTGGCTGTTTATACCATGTCAATAGACTCCTTAGGTCCTTCCATTTTAAGCTTTTGTATTTTGCCAGGCAATGTTGTGACACATTCAGCATCTTGTCCAATTTAAGCTTGTCATCTGTGAATGCCTCACTGCTTGTTTTCTTTTAAAAGCATAGAATCATTGATTGCTGGTAATAACTAGACATAGAGTCAGCATGTTCATTGAACAGGCACAGCAATATGAGTCAGAGAAAGAAGTTGCTGTTCCTGAAATGTGTCAATGACTCCTTACCTAACCATGGAAAATTCATTGATTGTTTTTTCCACTACATATGTAAGTGGCAAGTATTCAATCCATTTTTATGGATAACTTCAGATGCATTGGACCAGTGAATCCATACAGAAAATTCAAAACTTTATGGCCCTGTTTATTTCAAAGCATTGCCTCAGTATCATATAATTCAAATTTAGAAACAGTATAGGAAATTAGTGGCCTCCACAACATTGAGATATCAATTTCCATCTGTTCCAATCAGAATGGCCAATAGCAAGGAATGGAAGGAGTTGAAGTCCAAAATATTTGGAAGCCACTAAATAGCTTAGTACTAAGAGGTGTTTTCCACACCTCCAATTTTTTCAGCCTTTGTATCATATCACCTATGGTATCGGAAGTATAATATTAGTCCTGCCTGCAAAGACCTTCATTGCAGCAAAAGAATGATATCAAAAAATATCAACTGGGATGAGGATGGAAGAAGGTTTCAAAATGAAAAGATGAGAGGATGGAATTGAGTAACAAATCCTCTATAGTTCAATGGATGGAGCAAAGAAATAGTCCCTTTTTTTTGTCTTGGCCAATTTTTCCCCCTATTTTTAACCTCGTTGTACATGCATATTATGATCCAGTCCCATCTCTGCCATTGACGTTCAACTTTTTATTTTACTTTTCATAGGGATTCTAAGCATAGCTGTGGAGAAAAGATGGTTATATTCTGACAGGTTGCAGTTGATCTCCTAAATCTACTTCTTGAGGATTGCTTAGAGCTAATACCTATTATGGAGAGAGAAGGAGCATGAGCCACCATGTTTCTGAGTCAGCTGAGACAGGATTTCACTCATACATTTCTCCAGATTTCCACATTGAGTGAAGCATTACCTTTCAGACCCATCTGTGTTTTCATGAGTATCTGTGGGTGTAACATCTGTGAGTTTAATATAGTCAAGAAGTAGTCATAGAAAATAAATGCTCAGACATTCAGATAAATTGGAGGTTGCAGTGAGCACTCAGAGAATCTACTGATGAAGAGAAGGAGGAAGATCTTGGAGGTAGGACTAAAAAAGAAAGTAGTATTCATGTTACAGAGTAGTTTATTGTAGTAGCTGTTTTGTTACTGATGTTACATTTTTTTTAGTGTGAGTTGTGTCTTCACATAAGTGTCTTTTCTAGCTTTGAGGTTGTTTGAACATCAACAATTTCCCTTTCAATGGGATGGGCATTTGCTTGTGCTTTGCAGGTGCCAGTAAATGAATTCATATTTGAATCTGATATTTTTTGACAATGTTTGATTCTCAGTTGCTTGGCTCACTTACATGTAAGTCTCATCAGTTTGCTTCTTGTGAAAGGGCATTGGAACTGAAAATGATGGCTATAAAACAGAGTTTTGTGAATTGATACCCTCTACCTGGGGTTTTGATCAAGTAACTGCTCTTCAATCTTGTCATTATGCTTTTCGAGACAAGCCTGTTGAGTAACTGACTATATTCTCATGACAGTAAGCCCATTATCACCAAGGTAGACATTTATGCAATCATCCGTGACATACTATCCAATTGAAAAGGTTTTCATGGTACATAGACCCTTCCCACACCAGGATTATAACCTGCATTTGTTGTGGGTCATGTCTGTGGTTGTCCTTGAGCTACAAAACAGCTCCAGATAATTGTAAAGAGTGAGAAACTCTATTCCTCTTTTGCCGTAACATTTGGTCTTGTTCTCAAGGTTACATTTCCTGGGCTTTGTATTGTCTGCCATAACCCTTCCTTCTTGCTCGTATTTCATTTGCCCAATCCAGTCTACAAAGAATAAGTTCTTCGAAGCACCAAATACATGGACGGCTTAACAAAATGCATACAATAAATAATGGGTTCAGCAGCAAGAAGCAAGACAAGAAAAGTGGTTGCTTCTTTTTCCATACACTTAGAAGTGCAATAATCAGATAGGCAATGCACTTCAGATCTTCAGAGGGTGAGGACACAGTGAGGGAAATGTGGATTTACCTCACTTTGTCCTGGAAATGGCTTTCCATATGTTTTACATGTGGAATGGAGGTTGTTATGGAGAACTCAGAAAATATTAGTTCTCCATAAGTTTGAGTAGACAGACCCCAACTGATATATGAATGCAGGGTAGACACAAAATTTTAAACCTGTTGTTTTACATTTTAAAAAAATGCTTGCTAGCTACTTGTGGTCTCTTAAAAAATGGGAGAAGGGGGGAAAATGAGAAAACTTGATTAAATTGCCCACCTTAATCAAAAGCGACCACTTTCACCAAATACTTAATTATGTAGTCCTAATAACAATAGCTCCTCTTTATCTTGTGAAATCTGTTCTAAAACTCCTTGCTGAAGGCTCCAGGAGGGTAGAAAGTGTCACATCAAACCCCAATCACAGAAGGCTTCTGGTATCCACCTGTAAATACACACACACACATGACAAACCCACCAATCCCGGAGGACTGATCATTTTAGAAAAGGAAAGCAGAGTGCCTTGGGGAAAAATAACATTTAATGCTGAGGAACTCTACTTCATTTTCAAGAAAAGAAAATCAACAGAATAACTGTTCCTTCATCATTCATGTCCTTACACATGCCAAAGGAGGTTAATATGGTATTGGAGATTTTTGATATTCACCTTTATTCTTGTTTAAGCTAAATATCCCTTCTCTCTCTCTCTCTCTCTCTCTCTCTCTCTCTCCTTCCCTCTCTCTTTTCCCCTGGGCTTGTGTTGTATGTGTCTGTGGTATCAGTGTATAGGAATGAGAGAGAGAGAGAGAGAGAGAGAGAGAGAGAGACTGTGTTTTTACTACTCTGAATCTTTTAGCTAGGTTGTAGTTGCATCCAATACTATGGTTTTGCCCCAGACAATCATTAATCAAATCCTACACCCTGTCTTTTCTTTTTAAACTTATCATAAAAGAATCCAGCATGATCTATATAGTACCCTTACAGGACGTATCATGTTGCAAATACCATGATGACCCACCAGAAGAGGTTTGATATCATATTCTATCGATAGCCATCCCCGCCCTTCCTTCTTTGCTTCAGTAATCAACAGTTAAATTGATCTGACACTTCATCTGTCCAGAAGAGCCCCTAGTGCGAGGGTCCAGGTAGGGGTTTGTAAAGTATGTTGAGGGGAGGTGGGGGTAAAAGGTTCAAAAGGAAAGTCATCAGAAATAATGAGGCTGTTCCGCCCAGCTCCCACTGGAGCCAAGGAGCAAAGTACCCTTTCCAATTGGGTATCCCAGGACCGCTGCCGCTGAAATAAGCAGTCACGAGAGCTGCAAGCAAATTGCTTTGACAAGGCTGTTAGTGTTGTAGGAGTTCAAGGGTTTGAGACACTAGGTCAGCGGCTGCCAATCAAGAGGACAGAAAAAGCCGCTCGTTGAGCCTGTGATTTCTACCTAGGCCGCAATTATCCCCGACTATTCCTGTACCTCACAGCGCCTCTGATTAAACCTGCCTCCTTTTTACATCTCTTTCAGAGTGCGATTCACACACTAATTAGTTGCCTGCTCTCCACTGAGATGTCAGACCCTCAGTCAATTTATCTCTATTTCAGCCTGTTCAGAGTGACTTCCCCAGTTATCAAAATTTAATCATGCCTTCAAAAATGTTGAAAAGTGGTCATTAGAGGCAAAAGGCCACAGGATACAATATTCATTTTTCTCTATCTTCCAGTCATCCAGCTGGCATCTATAATGGATATCCTGGGGGCTCTGAGAACACGTTGATTTATGCAACCTCACTCTTGCTCTCGCTGTGGTGAGCCAGGCTGCTTTAAAGAACAGGTTTTAACAAGGTCTGAGGTGGGAGGACATTAATCATGGTAGTATTGTATGTGAAAAGGGTGCGCTATAGTCAGAAGAACCCTCTATAGCAGGGCAGTTAGGATTTTATATATATATATATATATAATCCACCTTCTCGGTGATAAAGGAGAGTTTGACAATTGATTAGACCTTTCTGTAACCTTGCAGTCCTCTGAAATGATGAGAGGGAGAGAGACAGAAAGAAGCCGAGAGATAGAATGAGGCTCACACTGACAGTTTTAAATGTGCAATAACTTTATGGTTCTTGACTGAAACGGGCTATCAAAATCAGCCCGAACTCAATACAGACTTTTTTAAAAAAATCATTCTCTGCCTAAAAGCCCTTTCAGTGGCACGTGTCAGAGCCAATCACAAAGAGCAACAACCCGCAGTGTCTTTTCTTGAAAACTGCATCAGGGAACTTTAATACAAACCTCATCTGATAAGAAGAGGCTAATGCAGGCTCCCTCTAAATCAACTGCCAAGAACTGACTTCGTGCTGGCAGCGGGGATTTTAAATTATATTATTCTTATCCCATTAAACATTTTCTTTTCACAGGTCAGTTTATATGGTGGGGGGAGGGGGATGCATGCACCAGGCTGCATTATAAGCAGCCCTAAATATTGAAACTCTGCAATTTATATTTATAAATGTATATTTATATTTTCTTAGCAGAAAGGCAGACATATGGAATCAGAGTGTCCATTTGGAATCTTTTATAGGATTAAAAGGGGCATTTTTTGCTTCGTTGTTTGCCTTGATGTGGCCAGGTTGAAATAGATCTTCTTCTTCTTCTTGTGCCATATCCATTATCGGACGTTGGCGATCATGTTGGCGATCCTGTTTTTATCAGCAGCCGCACGAAAAAGTGCTGCTGAGTTTTGTCCAAACCAGTCCCTTAGATTTTGAAGCCATGATGTTCTTCTCCTGCCTGGACCTCGTTTGCCTTCAATCTTTCCTTGGAGGATTAAATGGAGTATGCCGTATTTTTCTGGGTGTCGCATCACAGGTCCGAAATATTCTAACTTTTATTTTTTAATTGTTTTGATGATTTCCCTTGGCTTTCCCAGCAGCTTATCACCTCCTCATGAAATAGATACAGTTATATATTATGTGGACAGACTTTGTATTCGCTTTTCTCATCCTATTCTGAGAATACAAGTTCAGTCAAAGTGGCAAATGGCACAACATGCCTATTTTGGGATGATCATCAAACCAACGTACCTGAATTACTATATTCTAATTCTTCTTGGGAAACTGTTCACAACCTTGACTGATGAATCACACCAGAGCACTAATATATACTCTTTGATTTTCAGCTGAAGGACTGATTGATAAAGTCTTCTTCCCTTACGGTACCTTACTGTCATTTTATGTTGTGGCAGCAGCCAAGTCTGAGAAACCACCCCACATTTTAATTTTATTGCAATGTTTTGGAGCAATGCAAGTTTAGATGCTCCAGGACAGGAAAGAACTTTTTTTTTTAATATATGCCATGCTTCTTGGGTTCTTAATTGCTTGCTTTTTCATTCCGTTTAGTTGACACCTGAGCAGTTCTCAACTGCCTCTCAACTGCTGATAGACAGAGTCTGCCAAACTGTTGTTTCTTCAGACTATTTCTTTTCCCCTTTGGTGCAAGGAAGAAATTAAAAACAGTGGATGTGACAAACTGCATTTATAGTGCAATGTTGCTACTTAAAACATTTGGCAAATCACGTGCTTGCTGGGAGGTCTTTCATTCTATCTACTCCAAAAAGCCATTCCTACATAATCCTGTTTATACTAGCACACCACTGGTGAAACCTAGAACAGGCCCTTTATCATTCACCCACTGGATCATTATGAACAGAGAACTTTTTTTTTAGAATTCTTACTTCTGGGCTGTTGACAAGAATATCAAAAGTAACTTATTTTGTTTTGCTTTGCTTTCCTTTCTTTTTAAATACAATTGGGCTAAAAAGGCAAATCCTGGATTGAAAGACTAAGAATTCTTCAGCTGGATAAATTAGGGTATGCTGATGATGTTATCTATTCAATCGTGTCCAATTCTTGGAGATTTTATGAGCCATGTCTCTCCACATCTTCTGACTGCGCACTTCTTCTTTGAGTTGTTCTATGCTCTGCCTGGTGTCAGCTTTGATAGGGTATAAATTAGGGTACACCTACCTTACCTGAACGGTTCCCCTTTTATTGTAACCCTGGAAGAAAGCATCTTCCTGTGTGGGTTTTAAATTATCCCTTCTTTCAAGCCTATCCATAATAATAGAAAATGATGATAGAAAAGCCAAGGTTTTAAGATGCTCACAATAGGTATATCAGGGTGTGTAGAGAGTGGCTGTGTTGATGACAGAATATTCAAACATTCCCATTCCAAATAATGATTTACTCCAGGGGAGGGGTAATTTCAGGTTCACTTTATTTGATCTGCTCATATGTCCTAGTGGTCACTTGAAGCTCCATAAAGACAACTCCCTAATGGGAACTAACCTTTTATATTCAGCTGTCTGAGATCAAGGTAGTCTTGGTTCAACTGGAAACTCCAATACAGATTGGAGAAAGCTGTCATTGGAATTGATGTAACTCATTAAAACTCACAATTCTCTGGAAGGCGTTGTTAGTGTTTGGTTTGCTAACCTCTGCAAGTCCAATGAGTCCCCTGAGTTCAGAAAAACAGTTCCCCCATTTTGCAGTGGCCTTGATAGGTTTCTGAACGGATAGACCCTTCAACACCAGAGAACAGAACAGAGGCAGAACATATAGCATCCACAACAAAATGTTGCAGAGTGGACTAGCCTGCTCAGAGAAATCTATAATACTCCAATCTATCTGCCCTTTCTTCTTAAGTCAGCAGTCTATGAATGCTGAGCGTAGGCTTAATTGTCCCACTTAGGCTGTTTTGTTCTGGATTTTTATTTTATTTTTTTGCAAACTTTGAGATTCCCCTCAAGTCTGTGTGTTCCTTCTTTTTGTGTATGACTAACATTGTTTTTTTTTTCTCTATGTAATAATGCACACTCAAAAAATTAATTCACTCTCAGTATGCAGGGTTTGTAATCTCTCATACAGGGCAGAAATTAGAGAGTATCCCTAAAGAGACCTTAGTAGAGTAGAAAGCTGAGCTCAATTCCTGATTACTATTATATAAAGTCTCATCTATGATATTTTCTTGACATCAGCACAGATAATTATTGCGATTGCCCTTTCTCAATTTCTTCCAGGGATTTCCTGATTTTTCCCATAAAACTATCTGTCAGGTCTAAGATAGGTGGTAACTAAATAAATAAATAATAATAATACCTTAGAAATTTGTCACTGTCATTAGTCACACAAGAAAATAAAATCTCTTTTAAAGGACAGCATACATTTTTATAAAGAAATGTACAAAGCCCCCCCTCCAGTCCCTATGCTATAAGCTTAAAAATGGAATATCCTGGTTCCTAGACCTACTCAGAAGTAATTCCTACTGAATTCAATTGGCTTTCTTCCAGAAACATAAGTACACACAATTGCAGCATAAGCTTGTGATTAGGTTTCTGTAATACCAACTATGCCATACACTCCCTCGTGTACTTCTAGTTCGCCCTGTTTGTTCCCCAAGCTTTGAGCATTTGTATATAAGCATTTAAGGCTTTTATGCCTGTCTGTGGGTATGTTTCTTGCATCTCCTGAATGTTGTTTGAGTTTTTATTTTTTCTCATCTCTGCCCACCTCATTGTTTGTTTTGTTTTCTTGGGATTTATGATTGGTTCTGGGTCCTAGAGATTCTGAAGATTGGTCACCCTCCCCCCTCAATTTTAGTTTAAAGTCCTCCTGATGAGTTGGGACAGTCTTTTTCTGAGTACATTTTTCCCTGTTTTCGTGAGGTGCAACCCATCCCTTGCCAAGAGTCCTTCGCGAAGGAAATGCAGTCCATGATCCAGGAAACCAAAGTTGTCTTGGCGACACCAACCATTTAGCCAATGGTTTATTTCTAGAATTCTTCTTTCCCTCAATGGGTGTTGGCCTTTCGTTGGGAGTACTGATGAGAACACTACTTGTGCTCCTAGCTTCTTAACTTTATTGCCTAGTTGTATGTAGTCTCTCACTATTGTACTCAGGTTGTTTGTTGTGAAGAAATGGATTCATGTAATATTTTATTTTACGTTTTGTTCATGTTCTTTGATAGCTTTATAAAAGCATTTGCAGCTGAAAAGATTCCCAAGTTTTAAGATATCTCAAGCGTACAAATATTCCGTGTATTCCTTTTCATCTTCACTTCCTCTTTGCCATAGCATGAAATAGATTCAAGAAAATATCTGTTGCTGTAGAATCTGCAAATGGGATGTATTTATATCAATATTTTTAAATAGACCCTGAGTTTGTATAGACTTATTTGTAATGAAAATAGGGTAAAACATAGTATAGAATATAGGTATGTATATGTATGCATACATATATACATGCAGCAATCTTCATGAAAACTACTAAATATTTTATCATTAACTACTGGAGGACTTTGAATTCACAATTCATTGTGTGAATAGAAAGAGGTTTAGCAAGTGTAGAGGTGGATTGCTGAAGTTCCCTGTGTGCTCAGTTTTAGTACAACTTTAGGCTCCTGAGAATCTCCTTAACATTTAGGAACAGCTCTTTCGTTCAGTGCTTTAAATCACAGCCATGTGTTCCATCTACATTCTCAAAGGGGAATTATGCTCGGCTGTATGCTAAGAATATTAAATAGCATTATATGAAGGACAGGTTACCATTTGAATAGTTTTTCCAAATACAATCAGAAATTACCGTTTCCTATGTTTAGGAGCCCAAGGAAAGAAATAGAGCAGGCTTGGAAGTTACCATAAGTACTCTTAACCAAATGCTAAGGTTTCTATGACCCAGTAGAGTCCATAGCTGCTAACATCTGTCCATAAATTTGATTGACTGGACTAGGTTAAGGTTTTTCACCATTCCCAATAAGAGTCATCAAGCAACTTCAATAAGCAAAGGAAGCTGCCTTATCTAGGTAGGGAAGTTTTCTATGGTATATTTAGACCGAGGCTACCAGAAATTAGTTGCAAAAATCCAGAAGCCGCTAATAGCAACGTAGTAAAGACCAGAACAGTCACATCACAGTAGTAGACATGCAACAGTGGGTCAAGAATACAAAAACCTGACAGCTCCTGACTCAGATATGATCCATAACTACTGGCTAAAGAAACTAACAGCATTGCATGAATCAGCTGCTAGCAGCAGTTTCCCACCCAGAGACTCCTTAATACAAGGAAGGACAGTGCTGATCATAAAAGATTCCCACAAGAGAACAGCTCCATCCAACTGCCAGTCAATAACCTGCTTCTCCAAAATATGGAAAGTCCTATCAGGTATCATAGAATCATAGGGCTGAATGGGACCTTAGAGGTCTTATAGTCCAACTCCCTGCTCAAGGCAGGAGACTTATATCATCCTGGTCAAATGGTTGTCCAGTCTGTTTTTGAAAACCTTCAGTGATGGAGCACACACAAGCTCAGGAGGCAAGCAATTCCATTGATTAATTGTTCTCACTGTCAGAAAATTTCTCCTTACTTCTAGATTGGTTCTCTCTTTACAAGTTTACACCCATTATTTCTTGTCCTGCCCTATGGTGCCTTAGAGAATAAGTAAATTCCTTCTTCTTTGTGACATTCTCTCAAGCACCAGAAGACAGTTATCATGTGCCCCCTAATCCACATAGCCACCATGCTATAGGTCAATAGGGGCCAATACATGAGAATAACACCAGAGGCTGAAAAGACTGGTTGCTTATAGATATAGCAGTTGCCCAAGATTCAAGGTCCAGACAAGACCATTCTGGGCACAGCCTGGACTACAGGAAAGCCTATGACTGAATGCCACATACATGGATCTGTGAATGCCTGGAACATTGCTAGTCTACCCTGCCACCTCCTAGTACTCATTCCCTTTCTCTCTCTCTGTCCCAGTGTGCACATATCCTCCATTTTTTATCCTTCTCCCCTTCTTAGTTTTTCAGAGAGGTGGGAGGAAGAGACAAACAAGAGAGTAGTCTAGTTTTGCTGCTGAATTTGAATAATTAGTGGGGCACTAGATTTTCATCCTAGAAGAGCTTCTATTATCAACTGCCTATGTCTCCCTAGAGAGGTTAACATTACTCTTTGAGAACAAATGGACAATTTTACTTGGTGGGTGGAGGAGCTTTCTAGTCCATCTTGATTCCTGGTGACTGCCTAGAGAAGTCTCTGAAATTTTCTTGGCAAAATTTCAGAAGTGTTTCTATGGCTTTCTTCCTAGCGCCAAGAGAAAGCAACTAGCATTCAACTGTCTTTATGCCTAAGGTGGAACTAGAACTCACAATCTCCCAGTTTCTAGCCTGATGCCTTAGTCACTTCACTAAATAACTTTTTTTTCCTTTCTACATCGCTAATAAAAGATCCCAGTGCAAACAAGAGTTCTCTTTTTTTTAAAAAGTACCTGGTACTAATTCTTGAAATAGAGAAATCAAGACCAAGATCAAATCACAAATACATCATTTGGCTGAAGAATATTTGGCAAACAGAATCTTATCAGGAATGTAAGATGACAGGTAAATAGAAAGGTATGTTCAAACCCAACTCAGTCATATAAGAGCAACTCCATAATAACAGGAACATAACATAAGATGGCTTTGAGAAGATAAAATAAACCACACATTCTAAAATAACTCCCATTTACCAGAATGATGGCCCTGGTATATTTATACACACGGGTGCAGTTTTCTTGCCCTATTATAGCCTGACATTATATATCTTTAAATCATGCTGCAAAAATTTCTGCCTTCCCCGAATGCTTCCTCTAATTTAGGATGAACAACTGCTCTCATAAAGAAAAACTGCTACTGTTGCTGTTTATTGGACTGAGAAAGGTCTCCCTGACTAATGTCCCTGGTTTAAACGAATGTGGAATAATCAGAACTGATTTATTTGGGGCACTGGTCAGATCAAGCTGCCACTGAGTTTACAAGAAACTATTCATCTGAGGGCTGCTGTTCCTAGTAAATATGGTTGTTGCCAAAATGAGTCTTCAGGCTTTTGTGTAATCTATGGGGTGAAATAGCCAAGTGGACATGAAGCAATGTCGTTGTTTGGTGTGTGTGAAACACCCCATTTTTATTTCACCTTGTAGGGGTCTAAACCATCCCATTTTTTCCTTAGATTCTGGTGGTTTCCACTTTTAATTCCCATCCTAAAGCAACTCGTACTTCCCATCCCTCAGCCTTTTGTTTTCAATCCTAAAACAACTTTTACTTCCCATTGCACAGCAACTTTTACTTTTAAGTAACATAAGAAGGATATTTAAAAAGGTCTGACTGTTGATCACATACGGTGGAAGAAATATAAGGGTGCCTTGAGTTTTTTTTTTCTCATTAGAGGAAAAAAAGCTGTAGTGAACATTATTTTGCACAGGTTTATACCCTGACATCTCTAGTTAATAGGGTGGCCATTTACAAATATGAATTTTTATCAGACAAGATGGAAAGCCAGGGAAGAGGAAGGATAAAACAGGTGTAGCTTATTCTCAAGCCATGAACCTGCATCTAGTTACAGTCCTGATGAAATGTGAGAGTTCGCCTAATTAAGGTATTACCAAAAGACAGGTTTTAGTATGATTAAAATAAAATCTTTTCCAGGTCTTGCCTGGTGAAGAGTGAATTGTGTGTGGGAGGGAACCATATTATATTATATTAAGCCCCAAATGGATGTGTACAGGATGTGCCCTGGCAATAAGAGCATTCTTCCTGCTGCACTTCTCATAATACAGAAAACACCTATTTCATAGAAATTATCTCCATGAAGGACACATGTTATCTGCACAGTAACCCCAGCGACAATGCCTCTCATCATTAGCCACATTCACGTCTTTATGGAGTCACTGCTGGTAAAGCTTATCCATAGAATACATTGCACTTCACTCTGGGGATTTTGTTCTTAAATGAAAGGGTTATTGGCTTTTTTTTCTTATTTTTATACAATTTTATAATTGAGTTCTGACTTGTAGGTTTAGAAGCTCCATCTCCCATTTTAGCTCTAGTCAGTCTCTTCTTGATATTATAAACACTTTTTGTAGTGTTCACTTAATGGATTCAGAGAGAAGTCCCACCGGGAAGGCCTATTGTCGAGATAATACTACAGCTTTAAGTTCCTATTAAAGTCTGTGTGAACCATGCACTTGGATTGCTACATCACTGATTATTATTGGAAAGTTACCAAAGCCACTAAGCTATGCAGGTCTTCACACTCTTATAACATAAAAGAAAGATTAAACTGCAAGAAACCAGTATTTTTCTGGGGTTAGGCAATCGGTTAAAAAAAAAAATTAAACCCTATATCTCTATCTGTTTTCATATATTTTACAAAACATTTGATATAAATGCCTGAAAGAACTTAAGATACCTCTGCTTAATTATGACTAAAAAGGATTAAAAACAGCAAGAAAAGTATTTGTTAGTCTACATTTAGTAATAAAGATCTGTGTCAGTATGCCACAAAAAGATATTTATTTTCCTCTGTGATTAGTGGCTGAATATTTAGGATAAGGGACAGCGTCAATGTGAGTTTTTCTTATGGAATAATAAGAACTTAAGAAATAACCTGAGGGGAGTGCGTTGGGAGGGAAAGAAACATTTCAAAATTCTTTTTACTAAATCCTGAACGCCCCCTTCTCTCTTTCTCCCACATATATTCCCATATGTGTGTGTGTGTGTGTGTGTGTGTGTGTGTGTGTGTGTGTGTGTGTGTGTGTCTTTGATAAATTTAAATATTGGAATCCCAGGTGTGGACATTAAAATCAGTAAAATAAAATAATGAGCTCCGGGATATATGAAAAAAATAAATAAGCCATTTTTTCATATATCCCGGAGCTCATTATTTTATTTTACTGATTTTATATATATATTCTTAATTATGCTAAAAATCCGAATCCCAGGTAAACACATGTCATAAAGCAAATAAATAAAAACAATCACCGGGATAAAAATCTTGAAACAAAGATTGTTTAGTTTACAAAGCTGAGCTTTCGTCGGCCACACTGCCGACATCATCAGAGCATATAACGTAGAATTTGGGAGTCCGCTCTTATATGACTGGCTGTTTCTGCACCTGGGCTCTCGACCTAGTCATCGGTCCGCTCCTCGGCGTCGGGCGCCTTTAACAATATGTATATGTGTATATATATATATATGTGTGTATATATGTGTATATATATATGTGTGTATGTGTGTGTGTGTGTGTGTGTGTGTGTGTGTATAATGCAGGTCTTGGCATATTCGGGTCTTTTCCCGTGTAAGATTGAGAGTATCTTGGCGACGTTTCGACGAGGTCCCACTCGCCATCTTCAGGCTGGTGTCTTCGGCTTCGTGCTTGGCGAGTGGGACCTCGTCGAAACGTCGCCAAGACATTCTCAATCTTACACGGGAAAAGACCCGAATACGCCAAGACCTGCATACCTGTACCCGTGAAAATCTACAAAAACAAATATATATATAATATATATATATATACAGTGCTTTTTTTGTAAAAAAAAAAAAAAAAAGGTGCCGGAACTCACACATGTCATACAACCTGCCTTGCCTATCCTACAAGGTTCCATCCAAAAAAGGTGCCGGAACTCCGTTCTGGGCGTTCTATGAGAAAAAAAGCCCTGTATACACACACACACACACACACACACACACACTGTTGTTTAGAACTGAAAAAAGAATTGTCTACATTGATCTGATGTAAGGTTGTCCCTTACACTTTGTAAAAATGATAAAAGATAAAGGTAGATCTGCAAATCGGCAAATATCAATCTATTCGTACAGATAAATAAAAAAACTAAACAGAAATAAAATTTTTCTCACCATAAGAGTAACATTGAGCTCATATCTGTCTTCATGTCTGCTCAGTCTGTCTTCTGGCTATCAAAGAAAGGTGGTTGATTTGAAACATAAGGCCTGTTAATGGTTTGATTACGTTAATATTAAACACTCCACAACAGCTAACAAAACGCAGACCAAATAACTATGCTTAATGTGTTTTAAAAAATCAGTTGCAAATAAAAGTGCTTTAAATGCGTTGGACAATATACAAAGCATCTTTTTGAACTGTTGATGCAACCCATTCTTTTTCCAAACCCAGCTAGTGGTTTTGCCTGCTACCTGGTGCTTTAATGCAAGAGTCTCCAAACTTGGCAAGTTTAAAACCTGTGGACTTCAACTCCCAAAATTCCTCAGCTAGGATGTTGAAGTCCACAAGTCTTAAACCTGTCAAGTTTGGAGACCCCTTCTTTACTGATTCAAAAAGATGGGCTTTGGATGTGTTCCTGCACGTTGTAAAGGATCCCTTTAGAAGGATTTACACAGCCCTACAGGAGATAAGGAGTTTTATCTGTCCTATTCTGAACACTTTCCTCCAGGCTTTGTGAATGTTTTTTTCTGTTACAAATGTTGTCTGGTTTTCAACTGATATTCAAGGTGCCACAGAATGTCTTTGAAACTACTGCTGATTGATATGAAGTAATAAAGACTGTTATTTTCATTTTATTTTTCCCAGTTCCACATCTCTCTAGCTGGGTGATTGGGAAAAGCCTCATGAGTTAAGTTTCTCTCATGAAATCTTCCCTAGTGATTAGTTAGCATCTGGGAAACCAGAGAAATTGACAAAAGATGATACCACAATAAAACATCCAGACTGGAGTAAGCTACTCCTCAGCTATCGTATATTACTGAAAAGTCAAGCCCTGATGAGAATTGTGGGGTTTTTTCTCTTCTGAAAGCTAAAATGAAAGAACTTTTCCCTCAAATTAAATTGCTATTTGGGAAAAAAAAAAAAGAGGAAAAAAATGACAGGGAAAACCAATCAACACAGCATTAATTGTCCCCCCTCCCCCCTTTGCTATTTCCTGTCTAACCATAATTTAAAAGGATTAAATTGAAGGAAGGTAGCTATGGATATCCCATCTTCCAGTTCAAGAACTAGTGCTGAAACAGTTCATATATGAGCACTTACAAAAAATGAGTAATTGGAGATTGAATTACTGTAGGTAGGTAGGTAGGTAGGTAGGTAGGTAGGTAGGTAGGTAGGTAGGTAGGAAGGAAGGAAGGAAGGAAGGAAGGAAGGAAGGAAGGAAGGAAGGAAGGAAGGAAGGAAGGAAGGAAGGAAGGAAGGAAGGAAGGAAGGAAGGAAGGAAGGAAGGCTCTTTTAGGATTCTGCTTTAGAAGTTCCTGATGAAATATTGTAAACTAAATGGTATTTCCCTACTCTTTATTATGCTCTGGCATGGGGATTGTATTGCACGGTGCCAAACATTCATTTTCTCATCATTTTCACTATGCACTTTTCAAGGATGTTTCTGTAGATTAGCAGAAGTGCTTTTACGTGTGAGCAAAAAGGACAGATGTTCACTTTAATGGTTTTGTGTAATTCAGGTAATGCTTACCCTGGCAATGGATGGCCATCCTATTCATTTCTTCCTCAAGTAACTAAGAAGGATTCATCATATTACTTTAATGTTGTTGGTGACAATCAGTGGTGGCGTTCCGTACCTTTGTGTGTACTTTTCTGGTGAAGATGGACCACAGCTACCCAACGTAATAAGCTCCCCTGTTTTAACTTGCCTATGTCAATACTGTCTTCTCGTATCTTAATCACAAGTTTCAGACACTGACACTACACATTTTTGTGGTTCGTAATTAATGTGAAAGTTTCTTTTGATCCATCCGCTAAAAAACAATCCGTTCTGCAAATCTAGAGAGATTGACGTTGCAAACGTAGATAGAAATGAACAAAGTTCTTACTGTTCTCCTGCATGGCTGATGGTTAGGAAAAATGCCTGGACACAAGAAAAGGATTTCTGAGCTAAACTAACACTCTAACACTTTACTTGATTTTGGCAGTATCTGATGAAATGTTCTCCTCTTGCACAATAGGCTTTTGTAGTATTTCTTATTAGTGAGAGCTTGAAGCCTGCCTGTGTTAAACATTAATCCTTTGCATAATGAAACTGTGAGAATGGATTTTTATGAAATTTCACACATTTGTTAGCCTGGAAAGAAAAATGCTCATTTTCATGTCTGGCTCTCCGAGGTTTTCTCTGATTTAAAATGAAAAAAAAACCTTTGAAAACCTTGACTAGATGAAATATAAGGGGACATATTCTTCTTCAGTATGCGTCAGCTGTAAATTGTTTTGGAATTCAAATATTCAGAAAATGTTGGCGTTTGAGAGAATGGTTTTTTTTTACTATAGACATATAGTATCAAGTCTGTGCTGTTAAAAAGGCACTGTGTTTGAATACAATTTAGTCACAGTAAAATACATTTGGATCCGACTGGCAAGCATAATGTTAATAACATATTTAATATGTCTTACTTAAATTAATACTTAATTTCAGCTGGATTGGACATTTCTCATTAAATTGGTCTTATCATATACATCTATGTATTTCCAAGAGGGTGCAGATCCATATCACTGTAAGCCATGAGAAGCCAAGATCTTGCAGCAGATTATTCCAGCAAACAACAAGGGAACTGTTTCCACTTCTCTAACTTGAAAGGACCAGTACTAATCAGGCTGAATGAAATATAAATTGCTAAGCACGAGGCTTGGTTCCCAGATAAAGGTACAAATAAAGCCTTTCTTTAAATAATTTGACTAGCATAAGGATTAAGCTACAACTCTGTATTTGACTTTGTTATAAGATCAGCTAGCAAATCAAATACATAATTATATAATAATTCCTACAACAGATGTCTAAGGCTGCCTGGGAGTAGATTAATACAATGCATTAAGCCAAAGTTACTAGGTATGAATTCAGCCATTCTAGTTTGTAAACAAATGTTTTCATGTTACTGCATTTGGTTTGAATTCCTTTTGTGCTACAAGTGGTAATGGCAGCGCAGTGGCTCAGTGGCTAAGATGCTGTAAGTATCAAATGAGAATAGATAAATAGGTACCACTCTGGTGGGAAGATAACATAGCTCCATAACGTCATGCTGGCCGCATGACCTTGGAAATGTCTTTGGACAGTGCTGGCTTAATGGCCTTGAGATGATATGAGCACCACCCCCTATAATCAGCAACCACTAGTGGAATAAAATCTGCAGGGACTCCTTTACCATTGTTAGACTATATGTTTCAAAGCAAGGCATCTGAGCAGCACCCATACTGGAGCTTAAATTATGATTTAGGTGGCAGAAAAACCTATTGTCAAGTACGGAGGTAAGATATAAGCATTTCAAATAAATAACATGTATATTGACATCAGAACTTTTAGGATTGTACTGTATTGTTGGAAGGAAAGTACATTTGTTTTTTGTTTTATGAACTCAAATGAATAGTACCTCCTACTCCCTTTCAGACTACTTCAGCACAGGAAAATCTCAATCAGAATAGAGCTGGAAGGGATGTTGGAGGTCTTCTAGTCCAGCCCCTGCTCAAACAGGAGACTCTTTACCATTTCAGACAAGTGACTGTCCAGACTCTTTTTAAAAACTTCCAGTGATGAAGCACCTACAACCTCTGACAGCAAGCTGTTCCACGGATTAATTGTCCTCACTGTTAGGAAGTTTCTCCTTAGTTCCAGGTTGCGTCTCTCCTGGATTAGTTTCCATCCATTTTTGGCAATTTCAGTATTTCCCCTTGATCAAAAGATACTGGCCTTCTCATTCACAATCCTACATTTTAAGCAATCTTATGCCAAGAAGGGAAATCCTTCCATTTCTAGAAAATAACCCTGTTTTGTTCCTTAATCCAGCACTGGGCCACACAACTGTGTAAATTTTACTGAAACCAAGGCAGTGGGTTCATCCGGCCATATCAACTTTTACCAGTCATTTATGTTACAGTTTCCCAAAGGAAAAGTCTGTGTCTAGGGGGATGTCAAGTTCAGGTAGTCCTCAAGTTACAACCATTTCTTTAGCAATCATTCAAAGTTACAATGGCACTGAAAACAATGTCCTATGACTGGTCCTTGCACTTACAACCATCCCAGAATCTCCATGATCACGTCATAAAGAAATCCAGGTGCTTGGCAACTGGCATGTACTGTATTTACGATGGATGCAACATCCCAGGGTCACGTGATCCCCATTTGTGACCTTCCAGATTCGCTTAACGATTGTGTGATTCATTTAACAACCACAGTGATTCGCTTAACAACTGTGGTAAAAAAAAAAGGTGTTAAAATCAGGCATAACTTACTTAACAATCATCTTGTTAGCAACATAAACTCTGATCCCAAGTCAAGGACTATCTGTATTGTGTGCCGGACAGGACCTGTTTCTTTTGTCAAGTTTTTGTCACTGCAGTTTTCATAATGAAGTGGTTTTGCTGCTGGTTTGGCTGTTATGAAAGAAAAAACGATCTGTTAAAGCTTTTTCAGGAGCTAAGCACTTTGCATGTATCGTAATGAAATGCAAGCCGCAAAGACTTGGAAAGGATGAAATGTACTCGAAGTCAGTACAACTATGTTTGTTTTAAATTTCTCAGAATACAAAAAAGAAAAAAGAAAGAAATATGTCAATATTGGAGCAGGAAACCAGCGAGATGATTGCAAAGAGATGACTTTTCAGTGCTGAGGTAAAAGATCACACACTACATGTTCTGCTAATTTGCATTTAAATGCTAGCTGAGGAGGAGTGGAAAATACTGTTTCACATCCATGCTTGTTGTTAGTTTGCCATCTGGAAGGCAGAGAAGTAAGTTTACTTTGGAAATTAGGATTTCTCCAAATTTGTGACGCCATTCTTCAATTTTATTTAATTAAAATGAAAGAGCAACATGCATTTAATAAGGGGACATATTTTGCAAAAAGACACATACTACTGACCATAACAGGCATTTCTTCCTATGTACACATTTTGTTATGTGGAAACAGAGAAATGAAACTTAAGAATGAAAAAAAAAAATGAGACACGGGAAGAAACCAAAACTGATTGATGCATCTTGAAATGCAATATAACACTTCATGCAGTCCACAAAAACTTATGCCATAATAAATGTGCTCAGTCTTGTAAGGGATCTGTAGTGGATTAAGGGGACTCTTAATTTTGAACTGATGCTGTCTAGCTGGAGAGTTTTGAAGTATCCTTCAACCACAGCCACTATCCTTTCAAATTAAAGAAAGGGGTGGGAAGGGGGCGTAGGTAGAGAAAACTAAGAGCTTCTTGGTTCTTCATGTATGATGGCTTGGAGACCTTGAAGAAAATAAGCACTTTAAGAAAATAAATTTCACACAACTGGGCTTAAGAATCCAGGCCAAAAGCTTAGAAACTTCTGGAAGAACTAGCACCAATTGTTCACATGTTTAGTCACCCATCGTATTTTATGCGATATTTTATTTCTTTTATGAGTTGGGCATGCCAAATTTTAGGCAGTTTTATATCAGCAGCTTCACTTTTTATTTCTCTTTTTTGTTTGTTCAGGCTCTTCACAGGTAGTCCTCGTTTTGTGACCACCATTGGGACCAGCAACTTGATCATTAAGCAAAGTGGTTGCTAAGTGAAACGGCAAATGTGCTTATAATCATCAGCTTTACTTTATTTTCCTACACGGACCTGCAAAGTTGTAAATGCAGAAGCTGGTTGCAGAGTTACTTTTTCATCACTGTCGTAACTCTGAATGATTGCTAAATGAGGCAGTCATTAAATAAGGACTACCTGTACTTTGGTCTGCAGATCTCAGCCTCATGCAATTTGTGGCAGTTTTTCCTCCCAAAAAAAATATTTATATTACTGCCTTTATTAAAATAAGTATCCTTTTCTTCACTTGACTAGTTCAGCATTGGTTTTGTATTCTGTTATCACATGGAGTCTTGTGCTCTTGTGCCTAATAATATTGGTAAAAAGGGAAAATGCAAAGCTATTCATTTAAAAGCTTATGCTTGGAGATGCAGAATATTGATTCAGTTCCAGATAATGGTGCTTTGCTCTACCTCTCCTGCTACAGTGCCCTCAGTTGTTTTATTGTTTTCCTTGGCTAACCATCTATCCCTTGGGGGTAATACCAATTATCCACATGTCCTAAATAATACCAATAATAGAAATAAGTAAGCAACTTCAATATGCACCAGGATCAAACACTGTATGAGCTTCTCATCATTCCAAAAATGGCCTTTCTGTTTGTACGGTGAAATTTACTGTATATATTACAGGTAGTCCTCAACTTATGACCATAATGGAGCCCAGAATTTTGGTCATAAGTCATTGTGATTGTAAGTCGAGGCAGCACATGACCGGACTCAATTTTATGATCATTTTTTGCAATGGTCGTAAAGCAAGTGACATGGTTATTAAGGGAATCAGATGGTCATTAACTGAATCCACCACAGTCCATGGGTATTTTTTGTGTGTCGTTGTCTACTGGAAAATGGCAAAAACAAAATTGCAAATTGTGGTCACATGATGCTGCAACTGGTTGTAAATGTGAGCCAGTTTACAAGCCACCCAAAATGCAATCACATGGTGATAGGGATACAGACGGTTCTTCCCAAAGTGTTTTTTTCTTTTAAAAAAAATAAAAAACTGTGATCCATAACTGACAGAATTCCCCTTCCAGATCTACAAAGTTGTTTGTAGCTGTTCCAGCTCCCCAGGCCACACCAGTTTTCTCTAGGCTTATAAAACTGGGAAGGGGAGTGGAATTTTCTATCTGTCCCAA
This sequence comes from Azemiops feae, assembly GCA_023970755.1. Lineage (NCBI taxonomy): Eukaryota > Metazoa > Chordata > Lepidosauria > Squamata > Viperidae > Azemiops > Azemiops feae. The sequence goes on along the minus strand of JALGBA010004215.1, from coordinate 492,683 downwards.
AGGTGCTTATTCAGGAGGCAAATGGATTGTCTTGTTTTTCTTTGAGGTAATTTTGCTTCTCATCCAAGAAGCTTCTTCAGCTCTGACTGGATGGTGGGGGGAATGGAAGGATTTATACTCCTTACAGACAGCTGGTCATTTGCATTTTTTAGAGAATCGTTGAGGCCACCTGGAGGTTTGTCTGTGTGTCCTCAGAGTCACCTGAGTAGTGCAAATGAGTGTGAAGCCTTCTTGGGACTGTTGAAAGGACTATGTTGTAGACTGAAGATAGATGATGTCGTATCCCTCCCCCCTATGTTAAGAGAGGGCTGCTCAATTTTGACATAGATGGCCTCTTTGAATTTTGTATCTGATTAGCAGCAGATGGGGGGGAAGCTTCTCCCCCAGTAAGTCTTGAAAGTAGCCAGATGTTCATGCAGCTTGTTTTAATGACATTGGTTCTATATGACTATCAATTGAGTATTGAAATATTGGCTGTGCAGATGATCATTCAAGCTAAACAAGAAAAGAATCCTTTCCCTGATGTTCTTGTTAAAATTGCTTTATTTTAAATATTTGACTTTTGCCAAATCACAGGAATGTAGCTCAATCAATTTAAAAAAATTAAAGGATATACACATAGCCATTTAACCCAGAAGCACTCTGTTGGTAATACTGCAAGGAACAGCATTACATACAATTTGCAAGCATCAAAGAGGTTATGACTTTTATTTGAGCAGTATTGATAAGCAATGTTACAGAAGACAATAAGTCAGCATTTTGCATTAAAATCTTGATTCTTCAGCAGTTTATAATTCAGGTGTAAAAAAAAACAAAAAACAACCCCACGCTTTGTATAGCAACTGGGCAAACAGTGTTGAAGCAAAAGTAAAACAACTGCAGTACCGGGTTCTTTGAACTGAACACATGGGGATGAATTTCATGCATTTTTTATGATCTGGCTTGTTCCTAGAAAGTAAAGCAAAATGGCTAGAAGAAATGGTGCAGTGAAAAAAAAAAGGTTGCTGAAGCTTTATTAAACGTAAAGTGGAATTTAGTAGTGCATTGCTGAAAGGGAGCTGCATATTTCACATAAACTTTTACCACTATGAAGCCTCCCCATTCCCATATCAGCAGTAAATGGAGAGAGCTGCAAAACGGAGTAGAACTTTTCTCCCTTCCTTCCCAAAAAAAATGAGGATGGGAAGCATTTCCCTGATTTTATAATGCTGCCATGTACAGTACTTAAGGCCAAATAGGTGGCACAGGATCTTCATAGCAGTAGTAGTAGAATCAGGGCCACCTGATTCCAGCTTATGAGCTAGAAGTCTTTAGTGAAAAAAACCCACAACCCTACAATCTGCTTGAGTCACCCAACTTTTAGTGTCATTAACTTTCTTTCTATTTTTGTCTCAGCCTGATCAATTTGTCTCCTTCATTAGTCTGTCTGTGGGGTCCTTGGTGCTTTCTCTGAGCTTGGTTGTTTTCTTGCAGACGTTTCATTACCAAACTAAGTAACATCATCAGTAGCAAGCCTTACTCCCTTACTAGTGATGATGTTACCTAGTTTGGTAATAAAACATCTGCAAGAAAACAACCCAACTCAGAGAGCACCAAGGACCCCTGGGCTACATGTATTCTCTTCTATCCATTATCCTGTTTCCTTGTTCAGCTTCCATGTAGGTTCCTCTTTTCCTTCTCTTTTCAGCTGATGCCCAATCTAGGGATTTTGCTTTTCCCTAATCCACCCATTCTCTTCTCTAAAGTTCAGAGCTATTGTTTCCAGAGCATGCAAAGTTTTCCATTGCTTCCCAGAATTGTACCTTCTGTACATTAGCTGATATTACTTCAAGAAACTAGTGGAAGCTCTGCAAAAAATGAAGTAGAGGGTTTTGCTTTGGGATTTCAGTTACCTCTAAGGACTAGATAACTATTAGTGCATTTCAATTTGTTTGGTCTATGTATATTAGAAGCCTTATTTATTTATTTTCAATTCTTAGGTCTTTCTGAAAGCAGGGCATACTGTGTAATTTCAGACTGAGTTCCAAACTCACTATATGCTTATTAATTTCTTGGGAGATAATGTATAATTTGAAAGCAATTTCTCTCCAAAATCGCTGATCATTGCAGAACAGTACCATTTTGAGATTTTATTTTTATTTACTTTATTTATTGAAAGCACTTACATCACCGTCCATCTATCAGACAACTCTGGGCGGCTCCCCCCAAAAAATATTGCATGCACTTTTGCAAATCAAACTTGATATATATCTTTTGAACTTTAAAAAATAAATATTGATTATTTTTTTTACCTATTAGGAAGTTGGTTTATTTCCAAAAATGAGTAAAAAGGGCTGAATCCCCCTAATCATATATTCTTATACTACAAGGCCGGGAAATTACATTATAGAAATATTTATTTTTCCTTTTTTAATCTTCACATTGGCTTCACAGAAGGGCAACACAGATTGCAAGAGCCTTATTTCCTTTATGCACAGGATTATGGGTAGGATATTTGGTGTGATGCCTATAGAAGATAGGTGATGGCAACATGATCTATCTCAAGGAGCAGCAAGTAGAGGCAGGATGTATTGACCCAGGAAACCTCTTAGGTAAGAACTTTGAAACTTCAGCCTTTCATCCTATAAATCCAGACATGCTACTACATGCGTGTGCTTACATAATTGGAAGCTGATGACACTGGAAGGGAAGAGAGGGGAAGTTTGTTAAATCTTGACATGCTCTATGCCAGAGGTCCCCAACCTTTTGGGTGCCAGGGTCAGGTTCTGTGGAAAGAGGTTTTTCCACGGACCGGAGAGTGCGTGGTTTTGTGTGCATCTCATGGATGGGACTTTGCTTGTTTGTGTGGACCGGTTGCTGGCCTGCCGTAGCCCGGTACTAGTCCATGGACCAGGGGTTGGGGACCCCTGCTCTATGCAATAGTGTCTTTTGTTTAGTTACATTTGTTCAGTTGCAAGCAGCTATCAAAGAGCTGTGTCAGAAGAGCTGAGTCTACAAATAAATAGGCCAGTGCCAGGAAGGCAAAGCTGATTCCAAACAGGAAGTCTTTCCAGGAGAGACCCACAGCCTATCTGAGTGAGCAGAGCAATGTAGTACTTGAAAAGCTTATGCTGCTAGAAAGAGATTCCAAGATTCTTCCAAAGAGATTTTTCTTTTATTTGTCCTTCCTACTTTGATGATATCCTGTTTTATTGCATTGGCAATTGTAATGAAAGCAGTGTTCCACAATGATCACGGCCAGTGGTGGGATTCAAATATGTGAACAACCGGTTCTCTGTGTGGATGCCGCTTCCGGAAGTCCATTCTGGGCCTGGGCAACAAAAAATTAGCTACTGGTTCTGCCACACTGGTGTGAACTGGCTGAATCCCACTACTGATCATGGCCATATATATTGTGACATATTTGCATATATAGACCAGTATTCATATATTGAATTTTAAATGAATAACCACTGTCAGAGACTTCATATTTTTTCTTCAGGTCAAACACTGATGGTTTCCAAGACCAATCAGCCTTAGCTCTCTATGTCCTATCCTGCTTTCTATGAAAGAAGGAAAAAAATTAGTACCCCTATGAAATTACAACAATGACTATGTACAAGGACTACCAAAAAAAAGCACTAAGGGAGATAGAACAGGAATGCAAGTCAAAATAGGCAAGGAATTAGTAAGAGAATACCTATCCACCCTGGATAAGTGCAAATCTTCTGGACTAACTGTCTTCCAGGACTTGAGGGGTTTTCATGGAGAAAAGGGGTTGACTTATTCTCCAAAGCTCCTGAAGGTAGGACAAGAAGCAATGGGTGGAAGCTCATTAAAGGAAGATCTAACCTGGAACTAAGGAGAAATTTCCTGATAGTGAGAACAATTAATCAATGGAACAGCTTGCCTCCAGAAGTTGTGGGTGCTCCATTGCTGGAGGTTTTCAAGAATAGACTGGACAACCGTTGGTCCAGAATGGCCTTGAGCAGGGGGTTGGAGTAGAAAACCTCCAAGGTCCCTTTCAGCCCTATGATTTTAAAGTCAATCAGCCCAGTAGTTTCTCCTCCAATTTCTGCCACCCTCCACACTTTTCTACCTTCCTCTGGCTCCTAAATGGCAGAACATGGCTGATTACAATACAGTTTCCTTATGCATTTACAGTAGTTCAAAAACTAAGGGATCAGAGAGATTGAACTATATATGCATGTGTGAATAAATACAACTATAAACAAAGAGACAAGTATATATACAACAAAATGTATCATTAACTCCTTGGCCAGTGGACACATGTGTAAACCCAGGACAACTCTTAATTTCTTCCCACCAAACATAATCCCACTGACAACTGCAGTATGTCTCATACAGTAACTCGATAGTGCTATGTCTGTCCTAAGTCCATGATTTCATACGTAATGCAGATATTCCATCATTTAGCATTTAGCATCTTCCAGTAATGACTCACAGCTCCCTTACAGCAGTAATAAGCCTATCTCTTTTTCAGCCAAAGTAAGTAATGAATGGGGAAAGATAAAGATTGATGAAATACTATTCTCCCTTCTGCCATCCTCCATAAACCTTCAAAAGGTAACTGCAAGTTAACTCACCTAAGAGACACAGTTTTCTCTTACCCTGGCCCTAATTTTCACTCATTTAAGTTACTACAAGGAATTGGTTAAGGGACTCATATTAAGGTTCCTGGATATGTTCATCTCAGAAGTAACTTCTTGAAGCAAATTCACTGTCTTGTTCCATAGTTCCACAGTTATATTATTATCGTAAAAGAATTAGGAAACAAAATACGTGGAAACATCCTTCCAACCGCAAGTTGGAAAGAACTAAATCGGTGGACAGACAACGGACAGACAACGCTGTTAATATAGGATATTATTGCTTTGACATTTGCATTGTTGTGTATCCGTAAGAGGACACACTGATCTACAAATAGATGTCCACAAATAACATGGAAAATAAAAATTGTTCTTTATTCCTTCTCTAGTGAGAGTCTGTAGGACCTTCCCAGCTTGTTGGATTCAAACCTTGACTTTTATTTTTATTTCATTCTCATAACTTTTCTTCTATTTTTTTCACCTAGACTGTGGTTCATTACTCTTCCTCAAATCTTGGCTTTCCACAAATGTGCCGCTCTTGATTGAACAGGATTTATTTCGAATGCCAGGCACCATAGCCCATTGCTATAATATGTACAGCCAGTAGGCAATGGAAAATATGTCCTTCTCTAAACACAATATAGGTGAAACCTATTTGTTGGGACAGCAAAGTGCATGAAAGGACACAATTCATAGTGCCCCAAAGGGAAAATATGATGTACTGTCTCAGACAAAATATTAATCATAGCTGATGTTTCTGGACAATAAAGGAAAGTAATTGTGGTGAACAATCTCTCTTCAAGGATAAAAAGAGAAAATAAAGAACTAGCAATATTGCACGAGCTGGCTTAGCTTCAGACAGCATAAGCTAACAGCATCCAGGAGATCTCATTTGGAAAGCAGGTTAATAATAGCTACATGGTTTATTGCAGCTAAAGTAATTTTTCCTTGATGGTGTCAGGGTCATTTTTCTGCATGCACCTGATCTCCTTGTAAACTTGGCAAACCTGTGGTAAGTGAAAGCATTTGTCTATTTAGACACAGTCAGTTCACAAGGTCAGACCATTTCTCCTCAAGAAAAGAAAACACCAGCATGATCTGAAAGCCCCCCAGGAACTGGATGTGCAGACAGTGGTATCATTACTACAGCTCAAAAGACACATGAGCCGTTAGATGTCTGATAGGAACCAATCTAAGAAATGAAACACAAGCTAAGTGATGGACCATTGGAATTCCTTTTTAAAGGGAACAAGTGTTCAAACTGTATGTGGCTCTAGTTATCTCAGAGAGAGCCAATTTGGTGTAGTAGTTAAGGCATTAGGCTAGAAACTAGAAAACTGTGGCACAAATCCAGTGGGTAACCTTGGACCAATACCTCTATCTCAGCCCTAGATCTGATGTTGGGCACTAGGAATTACATAGGACTCTGGTACTGCACCAGCTTCCATCCTGCATAGCAGCCTACCTACCCTCTGCTGCTTGATGTCATGGCTGGCTTGGCACTAGAGTTCTCTAGTCTTTGATCTTGCAGTTTTTAACCTGCCTTACTTAGTCAAGGAGTCAAAAGTGGCATCAGAGTTCATGGCTACTATCTGTAGGAGAAAGAATGGCAGAACCTGAGGGTGGAGTGAAAACGAAAATCAGTCTAGAATCATTAGGTGGTCACAGGTGAACTAAGTCCAATCCCCCTTGAGAGTCATTGTCCTTATCTAACTCTAACCAGGTGCTGTGCCTAGGCTGTTTAGCAATAAATCAGTTTAACTGAACCTTCATGTGTGGGCCTGGTTTTTGCACGCCTGACATATGGCAACCATGGCTTGAGGCACATTACTGAGAGTGGGGAATCAGTGGGGAATCACATGGTAGATCTGACATGGCAAATGGACAGTGACAATGTGATCTGGAATTGGGGGATATTATCATCTGTCCTTTGTCATGGACATAACATCACCTGTTCATTTTGGACTTTTTTGTGGCTATTTCCCACAAGTATTCAATCACAGGTATTCAATCAGTCTACCCCAAGTGCTTGATGGATCTGACTTGGTTTAAGAGAAAATGTAGCTATGTCTTTAACAACCACTTTGGAATCAATTGCACTTGTGAGAACTCTCTGTTCATGGATTCCAGTGGTTCCTCTGTTGTTCAAAAGAATTCTGAATGATGATGCAGCAGAAGTGACACTTATAGTGCTACTGGACAAAGAGAAAGTAAGTCCAATCAAGCATGGCTGACAGCAACAGCAATTGCAATAGCACTTAGACTTAGACTACTGCTTCACAGTGCTTTACAGCCCTCTCTAAGCGGTTTACAGAGTCAGCATATTGTCCCCAACAATCTGGGTCCTCATTTTACCGACCTTGGAAGGATGGAAGGCTGAGTTAACCTTGAGCCGGTGAGACTCTAACTGCTGAATTTCTGGCAGCTGGCAGTCAGCAGAACTAGCCTGCAGTACTGCATTCTAATCACTGCACCACCAAGGCTTTTTTAAGCCTGTTTTAAGGATTATTTTTGGCAGTAAGAACAACATAACATAATTATTCTTCTACTCTTGTTGTGTCCTCTGCTAGTCAAGGCAAACCAGTTCCTTCTGGGTAAGGAGTGGGTAGGGGAGCATCTGCAAGGTCACTAGGATTTTCTCAGCATTTCTAAGTTGGAGTTCAGCTATGCACATCTTATGTAGTGGTTGGCTTGCAGCTCCCAAAGGCCTTGGAGGCTTTGGATCCCATTCACTCAAACTAGGGCATATTACTAAGATGGCAGTAGATGCACTCTTCCATCTTAATGCTATGTCCTAATGACAATTACAATTACAGATCAAGCTGCTTCAGGACACTCTCATAAAAGCTTCAATACCTTGGTTTTTCCAAGGAGGTATTTCTAATGCTGGGTTATGAGCATGTATATTAATGCATGTAAACAATCTATCAAAGGCCTGGAAGCCCAAGAGGACCAATCTGATTTACCTGAGAACACTTTTCTCAGCAGTCAGGCCCCTTTTGACAAACCAGCAAGGTATTTTCACCATCTAACTCTTTCAAAGTTCTGAACAGCACTAACTTTAGCACTCTTCAATGCTCTCCCCATAATAGTTTTGGAGAGTTGATAGAAAAAGCATCCTCTATGAGCTGAGACTGTGCCAGTGTGGATAAGGGGACACCAAAACTACAGCTCATGTCCTGCTATACTGCAGTCTTTTTAAGGACTCAAGGATCTGCCTTATAATTTCCTATCTGGTAAAATACTCAGGAAATTCTGATCTTTTTTTATTTACAATTGTTATAATAAGATCAGTATGATGCCATCTCCCTGAATGTAGCTACATTTTGTTATATTGCCTGTACAATTACGCAGATTTTAATATTCTATTTTGTTTTGTATTTATTTTTATATTTTGATTTTTAATGTGTATTGTTTGCAATTCTGATCAGGCACCATAATAAATATTTACCATCCTGATCTGCATGAGAAAGGCTGAGAAAGGGGTGAATGCATTCATCTTGATCCTCCTTGCTCTTTCAGTAACCTTTGATATTATCAACCATGGTATCCTTCTGGACAAATTGAAAGTTGGACTAGGAGGCATAATGTTGCATTGGTTCTTCTCTTTCCTCCAGGATTGGTTCCAGTCGGTGTTGGTGGGGAGGAGAAAGGTTTCGACTTAGACTCCTCCTTTATGAGATGCTTCACTTTCTCCCCACTTTTGTTTAATATCTTCATGAAACTTCTTGGTAAGTTCATTTATTGGCACAGGATTAAACATCATTAGTACACAGATGAAACTCAATTGTATATCTCTTCCCCTGGCAGTTGTTCATCTCTGACCGTGTCACTCATCAGAACCTTTCACCATTATTGGGAAAGCTTTGGCTTAACTATAGCAAGACCGTGGCTGTGACTTTGGGATCCTCTGAACACTGACCCAGAGATTTTCCATCTTTGGCAGGGTTTGTACTCCCCCATTCAGAACTGGTACATAATTTCAAGGTTGTCCTGGACTCATGATTCCTCAGCTCCACAGAAAGGCTCCAGAACAACTTTTATTGATATTGGCTATAATAACAGAAACTTGCAAATCTGCCACAACATCCTCACGGTGACACAATCACTGCTTTTTGAGTGTTTGGCAACTGACTCACATTTATGATCATTTGTAGTGTCCTGCTGTCCACATGATCACACTTTGCTACGTTTTCCAACAAACACCACTCATTGGATAAAATGGATTTGCACTTACGACCATGTAGTTCACTGAACGATAGCACGATTCGTTTAACAATCACACTGACTCACTTAACAACCATTGTTAAAATCGTTCTAAATCTGAGTGTGGTCACATGGTGTCTTGACTTACAACCACAACTATTTATGATGTAAGTCAAGGACTACCTGCATCTCTACATGCCTGAGGTCATGGTGATGTCACTACCTGACTTCTTCACCTTGCAGAACTCAGCACCTCCATCTCTCATTCGCTCTCGGTTAAAGGGTCTATAATACAACCACCTAGTAGGAAAGCTGCCTGGGTTTAGCCTTTAGATACTGGCCAGTCTGATTTTCTGTCCTTTCTTCCATACACTCATCTTCCCATTCCCCACACCATCCCCATTCTTACCCAATAGTTAGGGGGAAAACATTCTCACGTCTCCCATCCAAACCAGCCAGACACTCCCCCTGCCTCCTTCCCCCCCCCTCAGTCTTTCACACACAAGGGGGCTAATGGCTTCCCCAGATCACACTTGCTGACTCAGTGGCATGAGAAATCCCTGTGCAATAAGCCTTCTGCTAGGTTTAACATACAGCACTTTATAAAGGTTAAACACCTCCTCTGCACTAAAATCAGTAAAAGAATGGAATAATCTCGCAAACATTGGCGTCATAGCCCAGACTTTCTTATCTCATCCCCTTTGCACTTTGGCCCTTAGTCCCCTGCACTCATTTTGTTGGGCCCCATCCCCCAAAAGTTTGCTTAATCTTTCTCTGAGCTGAAAGCTTGGGTTTCTTCTTCCTACTGTGCATGATTAATTTCCACCTTAGTAAACTTCAGGTCTGTCGTGATCATATTCTAATCAGATTGCGCCATTGCATATGACCTCAAAGCTATTATACACTAAATGCAGACATTGTGCTTGTTCAGATCTTCTCTCCCTTTTATTTCTTCTTCCTAAAGATGTTCTGTATGATATTAGTTCTGGAAACAAGAATTAACTTTCTTTCTTGTTCTAGACAATCTTTCTCAAATTTAGTCATCCAATTATGTTGGGCTTGAGCACAAATCCACTCCCGTCAACACATTGTTCAGTTAGAAATTATGAAAATTGTAATCGAACACATCTGGAGAACACCAGCTTGCAGTTAGGTAGTCAAACTATGTTTCTTGCATTGTCCGGAAGAAACATAATAACAGAGATTTTTTTTTCCTCCTGTATTATGAGACAGAACTTTATTCAATGAACATTTTATTGTCACTATAAAATGTAGTGTTCCACAGATGAAACGTTAGTGCAATGCAATTCAATAAATAAAGTTATATAAACAAAGAAATCAAATGCGGAAAGTATTTTACAACGCACAAAATGTTGCATTCCATCTTAAAGTACAGTTTACACATCCTTACATTTAAATTTAAATGAGTTTTTTTGATCCATTTATCATACAACACAAACCTAATTATCTAAATACTGGCTAATCTTAGAAATTCTGAAGAATGATCCTACTTAGAAAGAGATAGGAATGCTACAGATGGGTCAATGGGAAAGAATGTGGCTGGAAGGACTAACATTCACACTGGCTTATAATTTAAGAGAGAGTTTTTATTAAATGATGTATTGTTGGTATATGTCACCAGAAAAATTACTTCAGGTGTATAAAGGTATTTCTAATTGTTGGAAATGTGAAAGGCATGAAGAGACATGCTTGGTTTTGTGAGAAAAAAAAATTGAACACAAAGACATATGAGACTGCAGAAAGTTTTAAAAATTAACATTCAGATGAAACCAGAATTTTTCTTATTAGGACTTATGGACAAAAATAACCACAATGGGGGAATAGATTACAAAGATGGCGCAACTTGCAGAAATGGCTACATTGACTTGTTTTATTATGGAGAGAACAAAAACTGTTCTTTATAAAACAGTGGTACCCCACCTTTCCAGTAACACGGACTGGTATAGCAGCAGTGGTGGTAGCGACAGCGGCAACAGGAGGAGGGGGATGGTTTCATGCATGCAACCTAGCTCCTGCGCATACACAAATGAAGTGTTGTGCACATATCCACCCCTTGCATGGCCCTGTTCCCATCAGGCTGTGGGCTGGTACCAGTCTGTGGCCCAGGGATTGGGGACCCCTGTTATAAAAGACTGGAAAGCCTTTATGAGCTTTTTGCTGAAAATGTACAGAAATGATCTGATGATTTCTGGATCTGATGATTTCTGGATTATGGGGAAAAGGGAACCACCTTATCTAATTTGGAAGTCAAAAACAGTTTTAAGTATGTCTACAACTGCTGTAAAGAAGATGAGAAATTGCTTCTTTAAGTTTGTTTTGTTCTTCACTTTCTATTGTTTTCAGCATTGTTTTTTACCTTTCTTACTTTCTCCTATATTTTTTTATATTTATCTTTTAACTTTGTAAAAAACTTCTTCAATAAAAATTATTTAAAAAGGTGGGGGAGTGGGCTGCTGAACAAACCTATACATTGCAAAACACATCCGTCAGGAAAAGACAGGTAGCTTAGGATACTATAAATTTTAGTCTATGACACCAAAATATGCACATTTGTGGTTCCAAATGTGCTATTTAATCAACCAATCAGAATAGAGCTGGAAGGGATCTTGGAGGTCTTCTAGTCCAACCCCCGGCTCAAGCAGGAGACCTTCATAAATCTGAAATTCATAACTGGTCTTTTCTTTCTTTTATATTTGGGACCCAAAGAAAGCTCAGCAATTGGAGGCAGCAGTTGCTGCTGCTCCAGCTTCCTTTCACTAGTACTGACCAGCAGTTGGAGAACCCAGGGGCTTTATATGTGCCAGAATGTGGATTTTAGCCAGCTCCTAAATACACTCACCGATTAAAAAACTGTTAAGTGGCGGTCACTTGGGGAGAAACCTCATAAACATCCTTCTCTGGAAAAGCAGGGCCAAGTGACAGTAGCCGCCTCACTGTGCAGCTCCTATGAATCAGGACTATTTCAAAGCAGCCATTGACATTTGTGGCTTCAGATCAATGCTTCATTCGGAAGCACTGAGTAAAATCAAAGTGCTAAGTTCCTACTTAGTATGGCTCAAAGAGCCGCTGCTGCTGCTGCTGCTGCTGCCAACAGGAATGTATATTAGGAGGCCCAAGGATACCGGAGGGCACTTTGCCAAAAACCATCTTAAATCTGAAGCCAGCTATGCAGCCAAGTATCTCTGCCGAAAAGGTGCCGTTCAGTGAGCTCATAAATTGGGACAGATGAGTAGTTTCTTTTTACCTACTAGAGTATATATATCACAGCCATGCTTAATTCCTGTTTAAGCCTCCTTGCCAGTTAATAAAGGTCAGCCCTACCATCTGCCTCAGGCAGCAGAGCCATTAAGGGAGACAAATTGTCTGTTATTTAATTTATCATTACATATACACAGATATACATATACCTAGGTATTTCTCGCTGGGGAGATCCCGAGAGCAGTGGGTGGCAGCTTGGATTTTCAGCATCAGGCAGCAAACGTTTTTGAACAAATCATGCAGCTTAGTTGTTGCACATTGCAAAACAATATATCATCCGATGCAAAAACTGTAAGTCTTAAACTCCCCTAAACTCTGTTATTTACGGGCTTCTGGCACCAAACCCAACCAAATGAAGACGAGATACACACACACAAAAAAAGGAGCAAGCCTGCCAGTATGATCAGCTACCAGAACTTTTAGCCATCTCGCTAATGCAATCAGTGGTTTTGCGGACCTCTGCTTTATCATCAGCCAATTGCATTTATTATCTAATTCCTTTCTTCCTTTTGCATTTTAGGGAACGACAATATAACTTTTGTTTTTAAAGTAACACCGTTGATCGGGAGTAATCGTACTCTATCTTACAGATCAGGGCTAACTCACATAATGGGGTGAAATGGTTAACTCAAAAGTAAATAAATAAATTACTGATTACTTAGAACTTCTGTAAAGCTTAGCATGATTGCATGAGCCTCAGGAATCACTCAAAAAACAGGGAAAGGCAGATCCAATCCTTCCTTTAAGCCTGGCCCCAATTTGAGCTGATTCCAATTCCATCTGAGCAACTTCAAAAAGAGGTATTAGAGCTCTGTTCTAATCACCTCAAGACTGATTTCCATCTTTCACCTTTTCCACTTCCTAACTAAAAAAAAAAATACAAGGAGAAAGCCCCCACCTAACCCTGGAGAACAAGAGGAAGCATCAGACAGCAGGCAATTCATTCCATTTGAATAAGGCTGTATAAAGAATGCTGAGGATGATGGGGCTTGTACCTAAAATATAAAAAGCACAGTTGTTTATTTTCTATTGAGAAAGGAAATACATAGCAGTGCCTTTCTTGGATACATTTGTATCTGTATGATTCTATTGCCAGCTGTTATCTACCCCAAAGGTTGGTAACAATATTTTGTATTACTATTGTTGTTTAATTAAAGTAAAGCAGAGTCACTTTGGTCTAGTGCAGGGGTAGGCAACCTTGGCTCTTTTATGACTCGTGGACTTCAACTCCCAGAATTCCTGAGCCAGCCATGCTGAGGGGAAAGGGAGAGGTTTCCAAGCTGAGCCATGCTGGCTCAGGAATTCTGGGCACAAATCATAAAAGAGCCAAGGTTGCCTACCCCTGGTCTAGTGGCTATGGTGCCAGTCTGGAAACCAGGAGATTCTGAGTTCTAGTTATGCCTTAGGCATGAAAAACTGGCTGGGTGACTTGGAGCCAGTCACTCTCTTTCAGCTCAGCCTACCTCATGAGGCTGTTGTGGGGAAAATAGGAGAAGGAAGGAGTATTAGGTATGTTTGCTGCCTTGAGTTATTTGTAAACAATAATAAAGGTGGGATAAAAATCAAATAAGTAAAAGGACTAATGACATGAAAGAGGTAGATACAATTCAGGTCATTGGGCTTATCTATTGTTTCTACTCAAGCTGTAGGAATGACTTTACTCATCTCAGTGGAGATTGTAGTGTACTCAAGAGTATACTAGATAAGCAGATTCTTCATTATATTACATAAGAAAACAAAGAGACCTAGTGGATTTGGCTTTCCAGTATGTTTCCAGTGTTTCCCGAAATATACTGCCTATGTAACTGTAACTATATACAGTACAATCTATGTACCTCGGAGAATACATGGGTTAACCATCTTCAGTGTGTTAAATCCTATGCTCAGTGTTTAGTCACTGTTGTTACATTGGCAGTTTTGAGCCAGGTATAGGGTAGAGACAAGGCAGAGAGCCAGGAATGGCAGAGGAAGTGCCAACAGCGGGGGCTGATTTGCCAATGACAAATTCCATATGTGAATGATACCCAGTGAAAAGTAGTATTTTCTCACATCCATCCTGATCCTTTGAGCTTCTTTGGATGATCCATGATTCTAGTATTAGGCAAAGAAGCTGTTCTCTGAGGCCTTGGGGTAAGAAGGATGGGTATTAGATGTGTTTATTACATGTTCATGAGTTTTGATCTTAGTGTTTTAGATTTGACATTGATTTTCCTTATTATATTTTTATTTATCTTGTTTTTGTCTGAGAGAGAGGGGGGGGAGGGAGGGGGGGAGAGAGAGATAGAGATGCCCTGAGTCAATCTGGATAGCACACATATTAGGCACATCTACCCTTCCCTCTTTTTCTAAATAAGAGCTTCAAGTGCACCCTTTCCAGTAATTGGTGGCGCAGTGGTTACAATGCAGTATTGCAGGCTAACTCTGCATTCCCACTGCATCCCCAGTTTGATCCTGACCGGCTCAAGGTTCACTCAGCCTTCCAGCCTTCCGAGGTCAATAAAATGAGGACTCAGATTGTTAGAGGCAATATGCTGACTCTGTAAACCACTTAGAGAAGGCTGTAAAGCACTATGCAGCGGTATATAAGTCTAAGTGCTATTGCTATTGCTACTGCTATTGCTAATTCAGCTTGTCTCATACGCAGTGTTCTAAGTGTCCTTACATCATAGATTTCTGCAAAGACATTCCAATATAGTTAATTTTGTTTTCAAATCCTTTTACCACATTGGATTTCAGTGTCCATCACCGGGTCCATTTCTTTGTGATAGCAAGAAATCATGTTAAATAATACTCAACCCTTGGCAATGTCACTATTTTTTCTAAATATTTACCTTACACTTTTTATATTAATCTATAATCACTTTTATAATTAACACATTATTATTGATTGGAAGAGTTACAGGAGAAACATATCTATTTTATATTGCTTAAATTGCATTTTATAAAGAGATAAACATTGAGCTGATGACCCACATTTTTTTGCTGCTGAATTCTGGTAGTGCTATCCAAGGGTTTTTGTAAGCAGCATAAGTAGAACTGTGGGATACATGTGACATATGGACCAAAGAAGATACTTTGAGGAATGTATTGTTTGATTTTTATAAATAAGGGATTCTTTTCTTCTGTGGAGATTTAGGTCTCCACAGAACCAGCAAGAAATCAGGAGCCAGAGTTAGGTCCAAAGAAGTATAAGTTTATTCCATGCTACTTCTAAACAAGAATCTGAACTACTAACAGTCAAGGCAAATGGAAGACTTCAATGGAATTCAAGAAATTCAATGAAATTTAAGGAAGCCTTTGATCTTTTATGGGCACAAAGGGACTTCAAACTGATGGTTTGGCTCAACCTGGTCATCTCCTGCAGGTAGGCTAATTAAAGTAATGAATGTTCAACATGCTTTTGGAAGGAGATTACAAAATGTGTTCAAGATGTGCTCCTAGGAGAACACGTGTATCTTTTCTGCTATATAAGCACTGGGCATTTCAATAGCTGAGATTACAAATCGATTAGAACCCTAGAACATTTGACTGCTTGCAAAGCAATTGATATAGTTTATTAAATAAATGCTCGTCATGCGTGATATATATGCATTTAGATGGTACGTTAGACTTTAAAAACTCTGTCTAGTGGAATACATTAGCCTCGCTTTTCTGTTTATGTCTTTGCGATACCATGGAAACACAGTGCTCCCTCCTAATGGGTCTCCCCAGCATTAAAAAAAAAAAATCCACAGGCTTTGTATATTTGGTTTTCATGTCGCCTTTTGTGTGCAATTTACCATTTCAGTAAGAAAACTGATCGTTCCCCCCTCCTCCTCCTAATTCTGCTGACTGAATGGAGGAGAATAAAAAGTAAAGATAAATAGAAGGTGCACCTTCCAGTGGCCATTACTAATTCATCATAATGCTGACAAGATCAGCAGCCTACTCTCCAGATTTTAAAAAGCCCCAACTATAATTAACCTTGAGACCACAGTTCTTTAGGTAAATTGTAGTAAAACCCAAAGAACACTTAATATTGGTGCTCAGACGGGGAGCTGATATAAAACAGAGACTTCCACACTGCTGCCCGCTCCCTTCAAAATCCAACAGCCTATTGGCAGGCTTGTTTTATAGACATTGTAATGACTTTCATTTCCTTTAAACTGCTCTTCCACAGCTATGACACTCTCCCGCTTTGCCTGCTCGAAAGCTTATTAGAGCAGACCAAGGCAATCATCCTTGCCACATCACCCAAACAATCCAGGAACAAGGTGAGCACGAGACATACTGTGACAGAGCAGCCTACAGCACTGGCTTGCCATCTGGCACCTGCTGGTGTCTCTGCCCAAAATGAATAAAGTTGTCAGGATGTTGTGCCATAACAGAAAGAACAGAGAAAACGGATCATTATCCATGAGGAGAAATGGGCAATTTAATTAGACAGCTCAAACCTTCACTAAATCAGAAAGAAGCAGACTCCTCAGTCATGAAGACCAGTCAGGTGATCTCCTTGAACCATTCAGCACATGCTGAAATTCGGTAGAATTTCTGAGAATTGGTCCAGCATTTTTAAAGTATGCCGCTTCAGATGGGCCATCATATGTGTAATGTCCTACATAATAATTTCCCCATTATATTTCAAGAACAATGAGGGTTCTACAGAAGCCTCTTATGGTCTCTCGGTTAGATGGTTAATAATGGCAGGTGGTAAGCTTTCACTGAAGAATATTTCTTGGATATTTGGAGGTTCATTTCAAAATGCTCTAAATGGTTTGTGATGTAGTGTTGGAAGAACTGACTGTGAGACAGAGGCAGGGCCAGCCTCTCTGGATTAGCTGCTACTTCTCAATTCTTCCCTAATCACAGATCAACTTTTAATCAGGGTTGGAGGTGCCACGGGCTAACTTTTCCCCAGATAACTGAGCAAATTTTCCATTTATGTTTCCTTATATCTTGCAATGTCCCATTTATAAATTAGTCAAAGCATGTGTAACATTGTAGTACAGCTGGGATGTGAGAGAGAGCTAATTAAGTTCCCAAAACCATTTTGTCAAAAACAGAAAATTAAGTGGTATATACGAAGAAAATTAAGATGTGGAGATTGAGAGAATGGAAGAAAGATAGAGAGATACAGAGGAATAATGCTAAAGTAGGCAGTTATTAAAGATGCTGCAATAACTTTTGGGATAACAGTTGTGCTTGGCCTTTAGTATCATGGGGATTGTATTCCAAACCAAAGAATGGATAGAGCCAAAACCAAAGATAAATAGGACTTTCTGAATGTATTTTTAATTACATTTACAATAATTTAAATCGAGATAGCTAATAACATTGCTTCCAGGAATTTACTAATTTCCTTTGTATCTCCTTAAAAAGGCTTTTTAGGAGTCACATATATCCTTGGAGCCTCAGTTGTATCTCAACAGAGATACAAGCAGAACAACATCCGTGGATCCACAGGGCAAGTCACAAACCAGTCCATGAGTTTACTCATTTGAAGTCAATTTAACCAAATCCATTTCTTCTCTTTATTGATCAGCCATTGTTGCTTGTGTTACATACAATAAACCTTCCTTCACAACATATGGCATCTTAAATTAAAAGCTTTCATTGATAATGTCTTTTTATTTCTTTGTTTGTTTTTTTGAGGGGGGAAGGGTTCTATTATAGCTTCTACAGATACCAATCTCTAAATTCTGGATGCTGTCAAAATAAACATTTGCCCTTTCTGAGGCTCTTATAATCACACAGACAGACTTTTGTTTCCAGTTCAGCTCATCCTCCATCTTCACTTTCTATTTATCAGAAAAGGCTTGGATGTCACTGAAGCATTTTAGATAAATTGATTTTTACTGTACTAAATTCCCCCCTCCACATCCCAGTCTGCACCTCAGCTACAGAAAGAAATTATCCTCTTTTTTCTTATTCTGCTTCCCCACACATACATACACACTATGTTTAACACCTCTGAGACACAAGACCAAATGTGGTACAGAAGATTTTGAAAACCTGTGGTATCTCAGAAGTACCTGCCAAGTACCTGCCTGTTTATTCCCTTTGAATGACATGTATATTTGTGAAATGGAACAGATCCATCAAGAACCTTAATATATGGGCTACAAAAATCTTCACAACCACTAGATGACAGAAACACATTTGTACCTTTTAGATATAATGTAGTAATCGTCCATATTTTTGCATATTTTGCTCATCCATCTAAATTTATTCTGTCATCATCTATAGTTACTAGTTTTTCTTCTTACCTAGGAAATCTGTACCATGGAAGTCAATCAAATCACTATACTGTATTTTTATCAAAGACCTAGCATAGAATGTGCATATATCTCCAGTGGCTTTCAGTACAAACACCTAAAGTATCCACACTCACGTGCATGTATATAAAAGCATATACAAATTTCTTATTCCTCATTCGAATTGGCCTGATGCCAACACAAATTGTCTTGTATCAAGTGGTGCTTCTGAAAAGTAGCAGCATTTGATCTTTAAAATCTGAAACTTACACTACTGATGTCAAGATGACTGGTCCAACTCCTTACATTGCCTTTAGAATAATTTTTTTTAGAAATAATTGGAGTGCTGAGTTAGTAATTTACTTATGCTAATGGGATTTTTTAATATTCAATTTTTCCCCATGATTAGAACAATTTAGAGCTCACTGTTTGTCCCCCCCCCCCCCGTTAGTAAGAAATACTATTACTTGGCTTTTATGTCACAAGTATTAAAAGCATTCCTTGTTGGTTTTGTGATCAGAACCTTGTTAAAGTTAGAATAATGCATATCAGTATGATTTTTAAAATATCAACAGTCTAGTGGCCAGTGGAATGTAATACCAAAATACCAAAACAAATATTTTATTTTAAAAAACAAGGCAGCATAACCCTTCCCCTTTAAAATTAAATATAGTAGAATCTACTGTTAATTTACTAACAAGTTTTTGCAATGTTTAAGATTCACTTCCAAAAAGGGGCTTCAGAACACACAACATCTGTTGGTAATTCACCCAAGCAAGCATAAAATCCTGGGGGGGGGGGGAATCATAGGTGCTTGAATAAGTCACAGCCCTGCGTTAGCAGTTCATAAATCCATTGCAAATTCCAAAGAGCTTAATGCACATTTTATCAGTTAAAATAAAGACACATCTTAATGTAGATATGGAGCCGGGGATATTCACAGTGTGCATGTCTCTGTGTTCACGTGTCAAAAAAGGGCAATGGACACCGCAGAATAGGAGCCCTGCACCTTTTCATGTGCACACATAATAGAAGTAAGAAGAAGTGGACTTTGATCACACATTAGTGACCAATATCTTGCCTTTTTAATCCCTCCTTCCTCCCCCAACTGATTGGCCTATGATTGCTGAACATTCCTGAACTGTGATGTCTCCCATGTTTGACCTGTGTTCCCAATCACTTTCTTCCCAGAATGATTCATTTGCCACATGTATGTTAGTCTTCTCTTGGCAAGCACTATAAGTAGAAATAGCACAAGCTACTTCAAGATGCAGATCTCCAATGTAAGTTTATTGCAAAAATTAATGGAACAGCTGTGGAAAAAATGCTGGTGACTGCTACATGCAGCACTTAGAGCAGCTTTCCCCCAGAACTGGAAAGTTTGGCAGGTCAGTCTTAGGTAAAATGCATGAAGTCCTATGCATATTAACAAAGAAGCTATGTACATCAACAAGGCTCCTTTGCACCCAACAGTGGAGCCCTGTTGGCTCCTGACTTCATTGGACAGGTAAATGGAGGGGGAAGAAGGGAAAGACAGAAAGTGATGCGTTGAAAGCCACATACTACAGGATTTACACTTCCAAGATACTGGAAGTGCCTTATCAAATTGGCTCTTCATATAACGTATCAGCTAGGCCAGGGGTAGGCAACCTTGGCTCTTTTATGACTCGTAGACTTCAACTCCCAGAATTCCTGAGCCAGCATGGTTGGCTCAGGAATTCTGGGAGTTGAAGTCCACGAGTCATAAAAGAGCCAAGGTTGCCTACCCCTGAGCTAAGCCCTCTTTAAAATTGGAAGTTGGAGGTCAGCCAGGTATGTCCATCCTGTACTGTAAGCATTAATTTTCATGGTTTGCTGTTGCCTGTCTAGTAGAATTATCACAGACAGCTCACAGTCTGGCCACACAATTATACAAAATGGTTCTTTGGGTGGAAATTTAATGGGATGTTGTTACAGAAGAAAACTGTTGTGGAGAATTGCAAAAAGAAGTTAAAATAATTTTTTGAAAATAATCTTAATAAAGGTACAGAAGTAAGAATGGTTTGGGATACAAGCAATGCTTTTGTAAAAGGGTATTTTATACAATGTAAATGATTTTTTTTAAAAAAGGCAAGAGCAAGCACAAATGATTTTGGATAAGATCAAAAAAATGGAAGAATTTTCAAAAATCTCCAGGGAGGACAACTATTAGCTCCTATCTATGTTAATGGTGAGAGAAATGGAAATAAATATGAATTATGCAAAACAAATAAATTTTGAATTTGCAAGTAAACTGGGGAAATGTTTGGCATATACATTATGAGAAGAAGAAGAAAATAAAATGATATGAAAGTTAGAAGAAGGAAATATTTTAATAACATATAATCCAAATATACGAAAAATATTTCATCCATATTACTTTATCTTAAATAAAGGTCAAGAAATTCCCTTGAAAAATGTTAATGAATATTTACATAAACAAAGTTTACTGAAGATCACAGAGAATCAGAGACAAATTTTGAATGGACCAATAGCAATAAGGGAAGTGTGTGAAACTATTAAAAATGTTAAAGCAGGAAAAGCACCTGGTCCAAATAGGTTGGTGTCTTCTTATTATAAATATCTTGAGGATGAGGTTTTACAACCTTTACAACAAGTAATGTTATTTTACAGGATGGAAAGATTCTTGATAGCAGGAAAGAAGTTAATCTAGCATTAATACCTAAAGAAGACCAAAATTTGACTTTAACATGAAATTACAGTATAGACCAATATCTTTGTCAAGCAATGACTACAAAATTGTTTACCAAAACTTTTGACTGAATGGTTGAAAATAATTTTACAGGACTTTATTTACGAAGATAAATTGCACTTATCTTGCAAGTAAAAAAAACACTTGCAAGATATTAGAAATGTTCTGGAGTATTTGGAGCTACTTCGTGCAGTATTTTCTAAGAGAACTGATAATAAGAAGGAAGGAGAAGGAGAATGAAACAAAATCTCTACAGTCAGCAGACACAATACAGGGAGCAGCTTTAACCATCTGAGGCAAAAGTGTTGTCACTGTCATTTTGTTTTAATCTAACGTGACAGGCTGAAAGCAAAACGTTATTATACACCTTAGCTTGCAAGAGAAATGAGACACATCAAACAGAGGACTGAAAACAGAAAGGCAAAATGAATATTGTAACTATTGCCAACAGGTTTCAACAGAGGTAAATTACAGGTTTTATTGTCATGGGGCATTGTGCCAGAGAATGACATGGCTTTGATGCAAATAGAGATGAGAGCATTTTCTTGAAGAAATGCTGTATGTGGGAACTGACTTTGGATGCAGCCACCTCTGGACAGTTATCTGGGGTCACAGTCACTGAGGCAAGAGGCTTTTGAAGAGAAAATGACCACTGAAATGAAGTGTAACTGGTATTCATAGCTCATCATTTCAATAAATAAATCATTTCAATAGCAGAGGAGGAGGAGGAGGAGGAGGAGGAGGAGGAGGAGGAAAAATTTCTACTTTCAAACTGGAAAAGGTATAGACAAATTAAAGTGCAACTTTAAATTGAACAACTCTAATGGATTGAGAGAAACAATGACAGTTAAAAGATTTATGGCAGGAGTGTCCAACCTTGGCAACTTTAAGATTTGTGGACTTCATCTCCCAGAATTCCCCAGCCAGCATGGCCTTAAAGTTACCAAGGTTGGACGTTCCTGATTTAGGGGATGAGAGGAAGAGCCCAAAAGCAGATTTCCAGTTTAGGGTCCAGAGCAGCTGTGATTTGATCTGCTAAATAGCTGAATTTTGGCAGCTTGATTATTTTCCCTTTGGGATGAGAAATGGTGAGTAAAGCATCCTTAAAAATGATAGGCCCACTCAATCCTCTATCTGCCTCCCATCACTTAGCTCTTTTGTAAACTAATACAATCAATTTCAAAAAGTACATTAGACCCAGAACAAGGAAGATTTCCCATCTAAGTGTTAATTAATATTCCATCTTGGCTGTAAAAAATGTCTCATTTCTGTATTAGAACAACCTTTTGATCAATAGCTGGAGCAAGTATAAAAATGTTGCTGTTTACAACATACTTTTCATGAAAAACTCAAAGCCACTATAGAAGGTCTATTATAATAACTTAGCCTGTTGTGCTAATATCTCATATTCTCCCTTTTCCACACCACAGCAAATGTAGCAACCACGGACTCTCATTCCAATAAAAAGTGAAATAAAATTACATTAACTTAGAGCAATCATAAATCATAGATATTACACACTTTCTATAGATCATCTCTGTCCTTTTGACACAACTACAGCACTGCTGATGTGTGTGCCAGTATATATGTATAAAGAGTAGGTCGTATTATAGCCCCTTAGACTGGTTTATTCACTTCCTCTAGGTAGAATTAGTTATTTCCTGCCTATCAGGTCTGCCATTGTGCATATGAATGAATGAACCTTTATTATCAAAGTATAACATGTATACAGTGAGATTGGCTGAGCCTCCCTCCGTGCCCCCCCCCCAACTCACAGTGACTACAAACCCCCAACTCACAGTGACTACAACCCCCAATCTGGAAATATTCTTCAGGACTGTACATTTGAGGCACCTTCTGTTCCTTAAAAGGCAGGGTGGTGTTCGATGTGATGGCATCTGAAAAGCATTATCTATTTCTTAGTGCTGATCTATCACACTTTCAAATTGAATGTGCTTCCTTTTAACTTATAGTAAAGTGCAATTACAGTTTAAAGGGAGTATTTATGTACATTAGTTAACAACATCATTGCAACTTAGTACTCACACATCAACACTTAATTAGTGTAAAGATAAGTGACATAATTGCTACAAGGCATGTATTCCCCATAATGTGAGGCAATTTTATGCACTATGCACATTTTAAATACTTCCCTTCGATTATTTTTTCCCAAGGCTGAGATTTTCTTAACCCAATAGGCAAGGTTTATATGCCTTCTCCTATTTTCCATTTCAATTGAATGCAGTACTATAGATGTGTTGGTGTCGTGGTTGCTTCCCCAGGGAGTGCTTGAAAATGTTTTGCTACAAGAAGGGCAGGAAGGTGAAAAAGGTGGTTTGTAATCTGAAACAGGGGAATAAGCCTAAATGTATGCAAATACTTATTAGTTGTAAAAGCAATGTAAACCTAGGTAAGGAGCAATATAACAAATCATGTTAGGGCCCTTGCTGAAAACTTCTGCATCATGTTCACAATTCAGTTGGCGTGGTGTTTTGTTCTGTGCAACATAGTCTATTCCTTATGCTTTATCATGGTGTTCCTGACTTTAATGTGATTTTTTTTATACCTTACTTCCACCATCACCCACTTGCTGTTGATTGTGTTTGAACATGATACACAAAGGCATTTCTGTACGTTTGATGTATTAGTAAGGGAATCCCAAAGCTTGTTCTGGTTGAAGATTTCTAGCGCATTATTTGATAAAATAGAGCTACAAAATCTACACAATATCTAAGTGCCATTTGATAGTGCAGTACATTCCCAGAGATGCTTCATTCTTATGTTTGTCACTCCCTTCCTCCTTAGAGCAGAAATTGGTCCGATAAATGTAGGAGACTTTTAACAATTATATTAATGTAACCAAAAACCAAGTGATCTACATATTCCTACTTATGAATGGACTTCTCTGCTATTAAATCAGGTCATTTATCCCTTGTATTAGAGCTTCAATCTAAACACATAAAATGTTATTTCATTTGTATGAACATTTATACAAAAAACCTGTGCAGGTTCTACGCAAGAAGATTCTAAGCATGAGGTTTGCTATGCCACATATTTATAATAATGTTATATAACCTATTATACAAAGGTCTTTGTGGAATACTATTTGCAGCTATTTTTCTTTCTGTCATGGATCAATGGGTCTAACAATATCTTGTCAGAGGAATGAAGACTGCACGATACCGCCAACATTTATCATGAAATCTGTATAATAAAGATTACTGTTTACATATTACTTACTTAGTCTTGCCATGGTCTCTGCTTGAATGGAAATTGCTTAAGTACTTATGGTTACAATTCAACAAAACGTAAGCCCTTAGCATCAATTGATTTAAGCCTGGTTTATCCTATGCCGGTTTATGTCACTGTCCTCACATAACATTGGATTTGGTTTGAAATGGTTACAGTTACCTCTGACCTGGAACAAATCATTGTATCTAATTCTAATGTACCTGGCATAGTTTGTATAATGTTGCTCCATCATCTGCAGCTGCTTGGAGGAATGTGATGTAAAGAATATATAAATAACTGTTGGGTTGAATTGTTATTCCAAAGTCAATGAAAGCTAGTATGGAAAGTTGATTGGAAAAGCTGTGTTTTGTCTTCTGGTGGTGATGGGGGGAAGGAAATGTTTGCAGAATCCATGCCTAACAGAGTCCATTGGAATGGGTGGTTTAATTAAATCTATATCATCATAAAAACAATTGTTGATAAGAAAGACAAAGTCTGGATAGTGGATGTCATAGTACCTGGAGGCAGTAGAGTAGAAGAGAAATCACGAAAATACACAGAGCTACAAATAGAGGTAGAAGAAGTATGGCAAAAGAAAGCAAAGATAGTACCAATAGAGAGAGGCACCTTGGGTGTAATCTCAAAATATCTAAAGTACCACTTGAATACCATCAGCATTGACAAAATCACCATCAGTCAATTGCAAAAGTCTGTTTGCAAAGGATATTACTTGGAACATCTTACATCCTGTGACTGTACCTTTAACACCATCAAACAACAACAGCTGCCTATCCTACATCCTTGGGAAAGGCTCCATAGCAGGATAAAAAGGCCAAATCTAATCTAGGCTGACTAAGTGACCAATCATAATAATTAATTATTAAGTTTCCACCAAGCTTACACTGTGAATCCAGCTGTAGATTACCCACACAAAATAATTAATAAGAATTGATGTGGCAGTGCCACATCACAAAGTATCAAGATCTGAAAATTGAAATTGAAAGATCATGGCACTGGAAGCTATACCAAAAATCTTGGGCAGTGTTTAGAAAATCTACACACTGACAAAATTTCCACCTGTCAGCTACAAAAGGCTACCCTGCTTGGATCCACATATATACCCTACCGATACATTATAACATCCTAGATCCTTGGGAAGAATATGATTAGTATGAAGGTCAATGCCACTTAAGAACTGGCAGTTGCGATTTCACATTTTTGGGTATATAATAATAATTTCTATTATTTCTTTGAATTGTATTTCACTTTTTATTCAGACTGCACATGCACACACAATTATAATTTAAACAGTTATGTACATACAAGTTGGCATGAGTGCACAGGGTTGATATTAATAACATGCCAGTTTGGTCTTGTGGTTAAGGCACCAAGATAGAAACCAGGATATTGTGAGTTGTAGTCCCACTTTAGCCATGAAAGCCTGCTGGGTGACTTTTGGACAGTCATTCTCTCTCAATCCAATTCACCTCACAGGGTGGGGAAAATAAAAGGAAAAAGGAATATTATGTGTGTTCACTGCCTTGGTTTATTTATAAAAAAATGTTAAAGGTGGGATATAAATAAATATTAATAAGTACAGACTTCTACATCTGGATTTAATATTTTTTTTTGTTAAACTCTAAGTTTCATTCTGCAAACTAAAAGCATGAAGATCTTAGTAAGTAAGTAAGTGAGAAATAAACTCACTTCATTTGTTTTATTTTTCTTGCTAAGGCAGTATGTTAAGGTAAATTCACTTAAAGGGTTGATTAGGGCAGGGGTCCGTGGACCAGTACCGGGCTGAGGCATGCCAGCAACTGGTCCACACAAACAAGCAAAACCCCATCCACAAGATGCAGGCAGCACACAAAACCACGCACCTTCCGGTCCACAGAAAAACCTCTCTCCACAGAACCGGTCCCTGGTGCCCAAAAGGTTGGGGACCTCTGGATTAGGGAACAGCTTTATAAGCTTAAATATATACATAGACCCATGAACTATACTTTTAAAAAAATCTATTGATTGTTATCACTGGATTACAAAGTGGCCCGTGGGATTTTTCAAATATAAACTGATTAAGGAAGTTAATTTGAATGTCACAGAGGTTTGTTAGGGGACATTTTGCTATGCATTGGAATTTGCACTGTTTATAGCAAAACATTTCTACTCCCCCAAAAAGTCTAATTTTTTTTTGTTATACATATTTCTATTTTGGATCATGACAAATAAATATTTATACTTTGGTTCTATAAATATAGGGGATATAGGGGACATTGGACAAAATGAGTTTATTGTCATTGAAATAACTGAGTGAGCTTTCCCTGGAGTTTTTCTCTTTAGCTTGCAATATCAAGCTGCAAAGTCAGATCTGCTCAACTTGACAAAATTATATACTGCTATCATCCTTCTGAATATTAGTACAATTCTGATTTTTGTCTACCAAAGTGACAGGTGTAGCTATTTTATAGCTATGGCATGCTATAAAATATTCTGAAAGTTATTTTGCCATTGGATCAGCTCTGACACAGATATGCATGAAAACCCAGCATTTATTACGGGAAGTGATTTTGTCTTTTTTCTATATTGGAAGATTTGGTTGTAAATGTTTCATGCTTGAAGGGTTTTATCTATCAGCACCTTTTATTTTGGGCCAGAGGGCGGTTCAACAGCCCCTTTCAGTCTACATAGCTGTGAGGGAAAAGAAAAAGAAAGAAAGATGCATCCTGAAAGCATTCTGTTTTGTCAAACATAATTTTTAGTGCATATCCTTGTTTCTTAAACCTTCATCAATTTGTAGGCTTCATTGTGCAGTTGGGATGAAACACAGCAGCAGCAAGGAGATAATATGGGTACTTTTTGTCAAGCTGAATGAAAATATATATAATAATATATATAATCTACGGACAACATGTTTTCTTCTAAAATACAACACTTTCAAAATTTCCCTTCTACACTTTAATTGCACTGCTTGTGCTCAAGGGTGGTATTAAAAATGACCAGATAAGGCGATTTAAGTGTTGGTTTAAAATTTAACCATTAACATTTTGAGAATATTTCCCTTTTTCAACACGATTGAAAATCATAAAGAAACACTCCATACAAAATGTCTGCCATATTAGGCTAGTGAGATGAATCTGTGACACTCTAGACCAGACATGTCAAACTCGTGATGTCACGTGACGTCGCACAATGTATCGGGACTGTTTTGCCATTGCCGGCAATGGGGTGGGCGCAGCTTCCGCGTGATGTGTCCGGCCCGCGGGCCGGCAGTTTGACACCCCTGCTCTAGACCCTACTCTAGACACTCTAGCTCATCAATCCCTTCATGAACTTTCAAATTGTTCATCAGGCACCCCCCAACATTTATTATATGAAAATAATTCAATAAATACTACTTTATTGGTACTATGAACAATAAGAATAATAACAACTCCGCCTCATTGATCCTTGGGAGGTTAATACTGACCATTTTGGAGAAGCTGGCTCTAGATATTTCTGAATTATAGCTCCTTGCATTCATTAATAAAAATTAATTATGAGAAATGCAGGCACTCTAGTTCTGTAATAACCTGAATGCCATGGATTTTCATCACTGTACCTCTACATAGAATGGATCCTTACATTCCAAAGATCTACGTATCGACAAAGGCAGGCAGCTTGTTCTTCATGCTTACACCTTTTAGCATATTTATCTGAAATAAAGAGATTACTTAATTTAAGATACCCCTCTTCTTAAAGGAACAGATAGAAAAGGCTTAACTTACTTCTATCATTTTTTTCATGAATTTAGGACTAGGCTACCATATTAAGGTTTAATGAACTAAAGGAGAAGCAATTTTTCCTTCATGTAGATACAGTACATGAATTTTATTACCTACATCTGTATAATATTTGCTAGCTTTCACCTGCACACCGTTTGCTGTTAGGATTGTAATGTTTCTGTCTTAGAAAAAGACTTTTCTAAACATGTTTGAATGGTTTGATCTAACATGGGACATCGTTATTTTAGTAAAGCTTGTAATCTTGGGCAAATCTGGATATTTTTTTAATTTAGTCATTTTTAAAAGGGTAGATTTCAGAATAATATCAACTGGTTTGTACCAATTGTGATGAATCAGCAATAAAATAAAACAAAAATGTCATCATCATCCCAAATGCAAAGCTCTTGTGAGACAGGACATTTATGCACATATTGTATGTGGCTTTGGCTTCCCAGAAATTACAGTACAGAAGTTCATAGCTGGCAAGATTTATACAGAGAGCTTAATTTCCAAGTTTCAAACCATTGGGAAACAATAGGTAAAAACTGTGTTTCGACTATGAACATAATCTGGCTTTAAGGCTGCTAATGTATTCTGTTTAGAAATATGTTGCTGCTTCTTCCTGGAACTAAACGTGTTAGGCTGAGTGAACTACATGTTTGTAGACCAATGGATTTCTATCGAGATCAGATCAAAATAAAAATACTAGTCATTTGTGTGTTGGATGGACCAGATGTTACACACCTAGCTTGGCTTGGCTTTTTTTTTTTCTTTTGAGAAATCAATATGCTTTCTCTACTGTAAACACTCAACAAATATTTAGTTTTCTTTCATTTAAAAGGAATTGGCATTGATTGTCATCTCCTGGGGACTGTCTGGCTGCCACTCTCAAAACCAATGTAACTCTGCCCTCTGGAGGAAAGGAAGCAATGATGAATGAAGAACTGCCTATAATACATCAAACAATGCTCCTGACTCATTCCTTCTAATGCTCACAGGTTACTCTCATTTTTCTAGCAAATTATTAAAAGCAGCACTTTCAGTGAAGGTGTGTGGGTGGGGGGGATGTACATTAGACTACCAAAGAGTAGTCCTCGAGTTACGACCACGATTGAGCCCAAAACCTATGTTGCTAAATGAAACATTGAGTTTTGCCCCATTTTACAACTTTTCTTGCCACAGTTGTTAAGTGAATCATTGCATTTGTTAAGCAAGTAACATGGTTGTTAAGTGGTTTCCCCCACTCACTTTGCTTGTCAGAAGGTTGCAAAAGGGGAATCACATGACTCTGGGACACTGCAGACATCATAAATATGAGTCATCCGAATTTTGATCCTGTAACCACGGGGATGCTACAAGGGTCGTAAGTGTGAAAAACTCATAAGTCACTTTTTTCAGAGCCATTGTAACTTCAAACAGTTGTTCAATGAACTGTTGTAAGCGGAGGACTATCTGTAGTCTGATCCCTCAGGAGGAGTTTGCGCCTTCAATGCTGATTCCGTTTAGGACTGGAAATCAGTTTAATGCGAACCCCAAAGCCAAGAGGAGATGGAGGCACTGGGGAATAGCTTGAACTATGGAAGGCTGAAGATGTGTTCTAATTAGCTTTGTCCCCACTGCAAAGATTTCCAGACACCAATGACCTAGTATGTGCATTAGTTACTGGATGGCAAGGAAGGTACTACCACCTTTCCTTCAATAGGCCTATGTATATGTGTAGATCCACACATACACGCACACATATACGCATACCTCAGACACATTATGTGAAAACCTAGCTCTCTGGAGACGCTGCTTTGCTGGGAATGGTGAAAGGAAAGAGATGAAGAGGATGACCAGCAACCAAACAACCAGGAATGAAACAAAGAGATGGACTTGGTTATAGTGGTAATGGGTGCACTGTTGCAAGACCTGAGAGATCATCATGGAAAAATGTCTTTGTGGTTGCTAATAGTCAGCAACAATTTGTTGGCTCATGTAATACATACATACACCTTAGTAATGTTTTATTAAAGTTTGGAGATTCCTGCTGTTCTACAAACATTTGCATATTTGGAAGAAGAGAAAGATGAATGAGGAATGTATGACTGATACGTTTAATTATGCCAGCCTGTAGCAAAAATCTGAGCAGTTTTGACCATTTTATCCCCTTGCTGTTTCCCATTTCTCAACTTTTAAGTTGTGAAAATATATTTTCTGGAGCCTTATCTGCCTGAATGGTTAAAGAACTCTGTTGACTTTTAGAGAAAAGATGAGTCAGTTAAGTACTTCATTCTGTCCTCTCTGCTGAACAGTCAGCTCCAACCTATTCATAAAGGAACATTATTATTCTTTGCCAGAACCCCATGTTTGCCAAAAAAAAAAAAAAGTCCTTGAAATTTGTCACAGATAATGCTAATAATACATTTTATGTAATCTTCACTAAATTCTATCACAAAACAAAACAGTTGTGAGTATTTAAAGAAAATAAATTTGATAGGCACATAATGAATAGCCCTTTCCAATGATTCCCAACAAATTTGGCATCCTTCCTCCAAGTATTTTGTCTGAGTTTTATAGGAGATCCTTAGAGACCAAGTTTGAGTTTAAACATTATTAATATAACCTTTATTGGTTGCTAATTCATAATAAAATGAAAAGGGAAGACTAAAACAAAGCATTGAATGCAAGAGCATAGTGGCTTACGTAGTTAAGACAGGCTGGAAGTTAGCAAGCCCTTGTTCAAGACCTGGGTGCTGCTGTGTGGCGAGGTGAGTTTTTATCATTCATTCCAGCTCCTTATAAAAGGAGCCCCTTGGACATCCCCTGGGCAACAGTGATGTCACCAGTTAATTCTTCCAACCCTGAAATGCCTCAAACAGTGCCTCTGACACAAACAGGATGGGGACCAATGCTGCCCCAACTTCTAAATCATTGTAAAAGTGCAAATCTTTGCCTAAGTGGGAAGTGGTACCATCAATAAATGTGGCTTAGGGACTCCAGATACCCATGAGCTCGCATTGCTTGAATGTTTGCAGATGATAACACAGTATCCTGTAGTGTTCACATCCTCTACTTTATGTTGGAGTTTTCACTCCCCCTCCCCTCCCTCCCCCCCCCCATTGATTCTTGTGACCAACATTTTCACAGATGTAGTCAGGATCTGCACCCATACTTGATTTGATAGAACATGCAAGGAAGGAGTATGCCTTACTTGCATACTAAACAATGGAAATTGATCCCTTTAGAATCTATGGCAGGAAAATTAATTAAAACAAAAAAGGGCTATAAGCAAGTTTTATCATAGAAAATGAAAGAAGTGTCTGTGGTCTGCTAGAACTCTTTGTTCTCTCAGCCCAATCCAAAGATTCCACATTCTTGGGGCATCTGGTGAGCTCCTTGATGTGAGCTCCTTGGTATGAAAAGCTTCAAGCTTCACAAATATCTCCAATTATACAAAATATGTATTTTCATTCTCTATACTCTCAGGAAAAACCTTCTGCTGAACATCCACATCCCTTAATATTCATTTATTAAGGTCAAGAAGCATGTCATTTATCTAACCCCACCCCTTTACTATGTGTTGCATTTAATGATGCCCTTCTATTTCAGGGGTATCTTACAAGGCTAAAAAAAATCTCTTTGGCTTGTCTTTATCTTGATAATTTAAAATATCATTAAAAGAAAGAATGTTGTACTTCCCCCCCCCCCCCCCGCAATTTCTGCAAGACTAAAATAAATCCATTTACTTTTACCTCTGAATATTTTTATGGCATTTCCAGTAAACTTCTTCTACTTCTTCCTTTTTCTTTCAACAATTGCAGTTGATTGAACTTCTGCTGGGAAACTGTTGACAGCAATGAAATATGGCCTTTTTGTTTCTAAAGTGTTGATAACAAGGACATGACAAAAAAAGATTCAATATATTTTGACACGAGCACAATGAGCTGCATTGAAATGAATGGAAAATTGCAAATCCTTCTCATAAAAACATCCATTCATTTCAATAGAGCTTTTACAAAATAAATGACCTAGTAGATTGTACTTGTAGGGCAAACTTCCCCAGGATACAAATACCAAGCTTAGAATTTTCTATCAGAAGGGCACTACTTTGGAAGAATTTACTCTTCAGACTCTGTATGAATGCAACTGCATCACAGAACAATACAGATTCACATTTTCTTCTCAAAAACCACCTCTTGGTTTCATCTTTAAAGATCATGTGTACTGGTTTTCAATGCACATCACAGTACTACCACTAGAGTTGAAAGGGACATTAGGTAAAAGTAAAGGTTTCCCCTGTCCACCCATGTCTGACTCTAGGGGGCAGTGCTCACCTCTGTTTCTTAGCTGAGGGAGCCAGTATTGTCCAAAGACATTTCTGTGATCATGTGACCAGCATGGCTATATGCCGAGGTACATGGAAAGCTGGTACCTTCCACCAAAGTGGTACCTATTTATCTATTCACATTTGCATGCTTTTGAACTGCTAGGTAGGCAGGAATTGGAGGAGGTGACAGGGGCTCAGCCTGTCGCACAGCACTCGGGTCTCAAACCCAAGCAGTCAACTTTCCAGCTGACAAGCTCAGTATCTTTAACCACTGAGCCATCGTGACATTAGAAGCCTTTTGAGCTAATTCCCTGCTTAATGCAGGGTCCACATGCAGAGTGGACTTATGCTACCCTTGAGCAATAGCTATCCAACCTGCACCGAATGAGAATATACCAATATATAGAATTTTTTTTTCTTCTTTCCTCAAAATGTTCTGTTAGGATGTTTCTTCCATTGCTTAGACAAAACAATTCCATTTGTTTACCATTTACAAATTCTACCAACTGGTTCTAGTTTCTATAATTCCTAGTAAGAGATAATAAATTTGCTGTAGCTTCAGTGTGACATAGACAGATATTTGAAGTTTTCCTTTCAGCTTCTCTTTTGCACAGTTTAACATATTTCAGAATACATACCTCTGAGATCACTCACCACTATTGGGACACCCCATTCCTCCATCATGATAGTGGATTTTCCATGCAAGTTTCATTTCAGAATATTACCGGGTTTGGTGCATATTAACACTAAAACACTAAAACAGGCAGTAAGGATGCTGTCGGTGCCACAGTGGTCATTGTTTTTACTGATGTTCTTATAGTAGTATATTGTTATTCTAGTTATCAGAGATTTATAACAAGATTTATAACAGTTAAACATTACTTGCTAGTGGAATGGAACTGTAAACCACTCTGTAAAATTTCTACTTACTTATTTCCACCATACAATTTTTTTCTACCACAAATATACGGTCAAGAATAGGGCTTAGGACAATAAGCATATTAGAGTGATTGTTTCTTTAGAAAGATATTTTTACGAAGTACAGATATTTAGAATACAGAATAACACAGTTGGAAGAGACTTTGGAGGTCTTCTAGTCCAACCCCCTTCCCAAGCAGGAGACCCCATACCATTCCGGACAAATGACTATCCAATCCCTTCTTTAAAATCTCCAGTGATGAAGCACCCACAACTTCTGAAGGCAAGCTGTTCCACTGATGAATTGTTCACACTGACCAGAAATTTCTCCTTGGATCTCGCTTTGATAAGCTTCCATCCATTATTTCTTGTTCTGCCTTCAGGACAATTTATTTATTCTACAGTCAAATCACTGAAACTCACTGAGAGTTTTCCGTGTCTGTTGAGAGGGTTTTTTTTAGGGTGGGGGTTAGGACAGGAAGGAGTAGTAAAGGAACAATAAAAATCCTTCCCTCCATCTGTGAAGATGTTCCAAATACATAATGAAAGTGGACAGTATTTCATAAGC
The DNA here is from genome assembly GCA_023970755.1 of Azemiops feae. Lineage (NCBI taxonomy): Eukaryota > Metazoa > Chordata > Lepidosauria > Squamata > Viperidae > Azemiops > Azemiops feae. Next base: position 458,858 of record JALGBA010004215.1, on the reverse strand, counting down.
AGCAGAAGTAGGTACATTATCTGTACGTTGTTCAGAAAATGGTCTTGCTTTGTGTTTTCTTCTCCTGGTTCTTCCCAACCTGAGCATACTGAGGATCCCATCTGTGTATGTTTGGTGTACTTTCCCCAACCCAACATCATTGTCACATAGGAGACTGTTGTAATTCTATCTATGAATAAGTGCAAGAAGAGTTCTGTTTAGAGGAAAGTTTAGGGATTGAGCAGCAATAGGGTAGATGTTGCTATGGACAGCAATGACTTTATTTCCACTTTGCTGGAAATAAAATCTTTTATAGGGGAAAGTGTATTCCCTGAATAAAATAAATATGACAGTTTCAAAAATAGTGTGGAATATTTCTATAAAGGAGAAAGAAAATGACTTTAAAAGCTGTTGTATTCTAGCTATTCTCTTTCCTTTTCAGCAGAATTCTTTTAAGTAGGAAGCAAAGGGAAAACAGATGATAGGAAAATAGAGGATGTTTACAGATGCTTAAAAGGGATGTACGTAAAAGTGCAAAAAAAATCATCAGAAATACTTGAAAACTCAGAATAATTAGTATGAAAGTGTATCTGTCAACGTGTCCCAATCTTTCTAAAAAAAATGTCTTTTGTTGGTGAAAAGAATGATATGATAGTTTCTTAAATTTATTAAATTACAGCAATCATCTTCCATTTATTTTGATTTTCCTAACAGTGTCTTGTCTGCAACAACAACAAAAAGCCGGAGCAGTTGATTGCAAAGAAACATTTCAGTAAATGGAACTCTTACTTTGATTGAAAACAAAGAAATTAAAATTTATTTCCATGCGATGATCTGCTCCACCCTATAATTTGAGTCACGAGGCTCTTCCCCCAATCATTAGAAACAGTTTCTCATTGCCAAGCTCTTTCTAACAATTTTCGACAAGACTACTCACTGCTAGCAGAGAGGAAAGAGAGAGATGCAGTTACAGGTCACATGCGCATACATCAGCATCCTGCTTAACAGTCATTCAATTTTCCCAGCAACATTGTCAGATGCTAACCAAACTCCAGTCTTCCTTTCTGCTGATTCTTCCACTCTTAGCTTCCACTCCCTTGATTCTGAGGGAGTCAGGTGACAGGAAGGAAAATTATCGCACCATGGTGATTCTTTGAAATGGCAGAAGTTAAAGAAGATAGATTACCACATTGCTGACGTGGTTTGTCTGGATCTCCAAAAAAATAGCTGTGCATTTAAAGTGACCATCGTCTTAGAGGCCACAAGACGGCAGCTGCCCTCGTCCTAACCTTCATCTGCACTTGTGAAGCAAGTGAGCAGAGCACATTTCCCATTACCTGTCAAGCAAGGATGTAGCGTTCTTCTGGCCCGCAGTAATCGCAGGCTGCTGGGGAACAGAGTAATAAACACCTACTGAGAGGGATGTAGCGTGAAAAGATCTCATCACCTGCCATTAGCACGCTGATGAATAATGTAGGATTCTCAGTGGCAGATGTCAGGGCTGGGAGGAAGAATCACTTATGTAAATGCTCTGGCGAATACTTCAGCACAAAGTGAGAGGTGATAGCAACAGATGCATGTGACAAAAATTACACTTGCTACTGTGGTTTTTTTTTTTTTTTAAATGGAACATTTATTTCACAAATAGCAACTTCTCGTGCTCCCTTTTCCTCTTCTTTTAAGAGCCAAAGGGTGCTGTTGCACAGGAAGTCAGCTCAACTGGACTGTCCTAAACCTTAAATTAAAATCCGAATCAATCCCTGCAGACAAAAACAACAGTTTTTTAAAAGCAGTTTGCTCTGGAAGTGAAAGCAAAACCGATTCTTAATTTAGTGAACAATACTGTCCACATGTGTCCATTGCTTTTATTGTTTAAATTAAAGGATAAATTGTATTGTGCATCTTTCAGCCAGTACAGTATAACAAGTTCTAATAAAAGACTTAACAATTTGGTTTCTAATGGCCATTATTTCATTTGTAGAAAAAGATACCTCTAGCAACTTATGCCAAATGCCCTTGGTCATCGCAGTTGAGGACAAGAGTTTCTCTTTCTGGCTGGGACCTGTACAGGAAATAAGCCAATACAAATTGGAGGAAGCAGTGAAGTGTCAGCCAGCTATCAGGGTTTGTGAAAAGCCTGAGTGGTTTTGTTCGTTTTATTTCTACTAAACACTCTCCAGAAAAAAATCTCCAAACATGTTGGCTTGAAGAAGGAGTTGTCAAATGATACACATAAGTAGTTAAACTTGTCAAACTTCATATCAGCCTCTGAACCAAGAAACTATCTCACCAAGACTGCTAATACAATGAGGGATCACCAGAATGACGGCTCTGCACGCCTGTCCTTAAAAAGATGGCGCTTTTTTGTAAAAGACAAAACAGATACAAAAACTGGGTTGGCTGCAGGTTGGAAGGATCCTAAGTGAAGATTTTTCTCAGCAAGCCTTATATGGCAGTGTATTCTGGGGGGTTTAAAATGGAATTGAGGGATGACCCTTACACTTGGTCTGACCTATTTTAGTAAAAAATTTAAAAAAAAGGTGAGGTAGATCAACCTCAGCTTCAACAGCAATAGACCTGTGTCTAGATTTTCTGTTGGCATTAGGTCTCTTGGAGAAGAGGGTGTAGATGCAGTTCTTGTGGAGAAAAAAATAGAGGAAGACTGGATGAAGTCTTGATGTCAAATAAGCAGAGCTGCAAGTCCACAGGCAGCTTTATGAAGTGAAAATTAATGCTTTGTAAACTAATTTGTGACAAAAAGCAGAGATGCCAAAGAAATGAACCTGACTACTAAATATTTATCTACTACCAATGGTGTGATAAGCATCACATACAATTCACAAAGGATTTGCAGTTTCCAATACATAGCAATACTGTGATGAAGGGGAGAGGCAAGGGCAGGGAAGCATTTGTTCTAACAAAGCCTGAGTTGGGTCAGAAGCTTGAAAGAAAAGGGAAAATCAACCTGGTAAATAAGGAAAAACTAGCTGATTGAAACAGAGAATCAGTGAGAGCCGATAGCTTTCTAGAGGGAGAGCTGAGCTCATAAGGAAAGTAATCCAAAAGTGGAGTATATTAAACAATAAGGACTAGATGCCTTATATTTTATGAAAAACCAATATAGAACTTTAACAAGAGGAACAAGATAATGTTGACATAAGATGGATATTCTTGAAAATGTTAATGCTTCTGATTATAAAAAGCAATGTTTCATCCTATTACTAGTAGCCCATGTAAATTGAACAAAAAGGCTGCGGTTGTTCGACATTAACTCTGTATTCTAATATAACAATTAGCACTGGATTCTGATTTTTCCTCCCCTTCAAATCAGTGGTAAATATATCTGTTGAATAAATATAATTTAACTGTGCAAACTAGTACTGACTGCATTCATTGCTGACAATGTTCAGATAAAAGGGAACATTTGCCATATATATTGTGCCCTGGTATTATTTCTATCAATGTCTAAGGCTAAAAAGGGCCACCTATTTCTGTGCTGATGTATCTAAAAAAATCTCTCAAGCTGCCTATAATAAACTCCATTATGTATAATGACCATTTTGATAATAGTTTTTAGAAGAGGTAATGCACAGCTGAATGGTTATTACCTGTCTGTTCATGCTGGAAACAAGATACTGAAACCAGAGGAGACAGTCACGTGCTTCTTATGGTGTAGCTTGAAGAAATAAGAAATATTTAGCAGAATGCAAGAAACAGACCTGAAAATGCCTTTTGATTTAAAACTAGCCTATGCTGGAACATAGTAAGATAGTCTAAATTTAATCAAATACTAAATATAGAAATAATTAAGAGAAAGCAATTCTCTGTACACTCTTTCTTAATAGAGACACAAGTAAGAAAAAGAAATTTACATTTGTGTGTGTGTGATTGAGAGTTACATGTTGCTTACATATTATCGACTGGGTTTGAATATTGGATCCATAATAAAAGTTCTCTGGGTGACTCACAAAAGAAATAGATCTTTTAAAAGGATTGTATAACTCTCCACTACGACTTATTCAGATACATTTTAAAATGGTCTTTGTGGGAAACCTCTCCTGAATCATCATTCAACAAATGTTATTTGGAGAAAGTTCTTAGATCTGAAAAGAGTTAAGATTTGTACAGCACCAATGCAAGAACAGCCACTTCCTGTTTTATTAGATTGTTATTTTTATATCACCTTGTCTTGTCTTGTGAGCTGCCCAAAATCAGTTTGAAATTGGATGGCACATGAATGAATCAATCAGTCAGTCAGTCAGTCAGTCAATGAAGCAGGTATGGTAATAACTTCCTCATAAATATTTAGGGCTTTAAAAAATAAAAACAGGACTGGTTCCCAGAAATGGCTGACAAATAAAAAGAAATAATGTCTACAAAAGCATGCTCCTGATGAAAAGTTACAGCCTTTTCTGACCAAATGGAAATATTATGTATAAGGCTGCATTGAATGAATGTAAATGGGAGAATATTTGTGGCCAAACTGTCCCTGGTAGTTAAGATTGTGATTGAAATATCAGCCATGACAATGCTAGATCAATAAGCATTTCTAGAGTGTAAATGTAACCTTTTATAGCGGGGCTGTCTGAAAGTGTCTGCAGGAGCCTGGCTGGGGAGAGAGAGATTGGGACAGCTGCTGCCGGTTTTGGGCGCGGCAGGCGTGGATGAGGGAAAGGAGAGAGGGTTTTTTTGTTGCAGTTTGTCAGGTGAAGGCAAAGAGGGGTTGGAAGTTTTAAGCTGATCCCTTCTAGTGGAGGAGGGGAGAGGAGAGAGTGAGAGAGTGAGGGGGTGGAATATTATTGCTTTCTTTCGCAAGAGGGATATCCCAAGCGGAAGCAAGAGAGAGTGTGTGGAGAAAGAAAGTTGCTGGGGCTGTTAACCTCAGATTTTAATAATAAAGGATAAGGGGGGAGGGGTTTGACACTGACCTGCCTGAGACTGTAAGAAGCCACAGAAGAGGAAGAGAGGCTTCTCTGCTGCTGTAAAGACTGAAGGCCATCTGAACTGTGACTATTGCTGCTTGTGCAAGTTTCAGACATTGTGGGCAGTTGCCCTGAGAGGGGGGTGAGCCATTACTGCAGTACGCTGACTGCTTTTGTTCGTGTTTTACTACTGCCTGGAGCCGGGGGGTTTTCCCCTTCCCAATTGTTTCCAAAAGGTCGCTGAGGAATCATTGACTGTTGCTGCTATGACAGCCTGGGCCTGCTAGACACCATCACAGCATTGACTATTGGGGCTAGGGGCTGGTCATCTTTGTTCCTGGAAGCCCCTCCCTGAAGACAAGAGCCTGCCACCTCCTCACTTTGTGTGAGCCTCTGTTAGAAGAGACACTTTACTAACATCTAGAGAGCACAGCTGCAGAGCTTGACTAAGGGGAACGGGGCTGGGGCGCGCCCTGGGCTTTGGCGGTCTCTGAGGGGGTAACGCTATACTTTTATAGCACTTATGACCCCATCTAGAAGAGCTGGGACATCATTTAACCAGCTGGACATCCAGTTTATAATATTTTAGGTTTTTTATGAGTTTCATTTAATTTGCTCTTATCCAGTCTTTAACCATACTCAAGCACAGTCTCATTTCCAATTGAGGGGAGAAAAAAAGTGAAGTGGGTGTTATTTCCATTTTACCTCTCTCACCGATTTCATGTAGATATTAAACAGTGTGGGAGAAAAAGAATTTGACGACGCTCTGCATCAGGTCTGTCAGGAGGTTAAACAGTGACACAGTGAGCTTACTTTTTAGAAATAGCCATTCGTTTAAGAGGCAATTGGAATCTAGCAATTATTTTTCATGCCCAGCACAGAAATATATTATAGTTCACAGCTGAGCGCTCCTGGTCTACAGGCCCCATGTACGCCCCAAGCACCCTATTTCTGATCCCCCTGGACTCTGACACCCCAATGGCCAAATTTAGTAACAAACAAAATGAAATTCAATGGTGAAAAAAGTAAGGTTCTATATTTAGGCAAGAAAAACCAATTGCACAGGTACAGTATAGGTGGTTCCTTGCTCAATAGTAGTAACTGTGAGAGGGATCTCGGAGTCCTAGTGGACAATCACTTAAATATGAGCCAGCAGTGTGTTACAGCAGCCAAAACAGTAAATGCCGTCCTAGGCTGCATTGAGGGATAGAATCAAGATCATGTGGAGTGTTAATACTACTTTATAATACCTTGGTAGGACTATACTTGAAATACTGCATCCAGTTTTGGTTGCAACATTGTAAAAAAGATGTTGAGACTATAGAAAGAATACAGAGAAGAGCAACAAACATGATTAGCGGACTGGAGGCTAAAACATATAAAGAACATTTGCTGGAATTGGGTATGTCTAGCTTAATGAAAAGAAGGACTAGGGGTGACATGATAGCAGTGTTCCAATATCTATGGGGCTACTACAAAGAAGAGGGGGATCAACCTATTCTCTAAACTAAAGCACCTGAAAGCAGGACAAGAAACAATGGATGGAAACTAATCAAGGAATTAACCAACCTAGAACTAAGGAGAAATTTCCTGACAGAACAATTAATCAGTGGAATGACTTGCCTCCAGAAGTTGTGGGTGCTCCAACACTGGAAGTTTTTAAGAAGAGATTGTCTGAAATGGTATAGGGTTTTTTGCTTGAGCTAGAGTTGGACTGGAAGACCTCCAAGGTCCCTTTCAACTCTGTTATTCTGTTAACTGGCCAATTTTTCAGCAGCTTGATTCCACTCTCCCGAATCCATTCCTGTGCCCATAATAAGGTGAAAATAAAACTGACTGATCTGTGGGAGGCAGATCATTCTTGCTACTATTCTGTCTCTAATTCCCTCTCCTTATAAAAAAAAAAGATTAAAAAATGTAGCCTTGCCCCTTCTGGTGACACCATCAGTCTTTTGAATTGTTTAAAATCGGCCTTCTGGCAGGCCAAGGAGGTCCAGATCTGAGAGAACCTTGTCCCTTTTTATGATATGTGATGGTATTCAAAGCCTATGAAAGGCCAATAAAAAGCACAATTCTGTCTTTTGTCATATAGAGATTATCCCACAGAGCAACCAAAGACATTTTCATTGGAAAAAAATTACCTGAAACCCAACTAAAATAAATATAACTAATCAGGGTCACAGTGAACAATATCTATGTTTCGTCCAGATTTTGGAATATTATAGCTTCTTGGGATAAGGGCTGGTTTATGATTTCAACATCCTACAGCTCTGCCTAAAATCAAAGTGAATTTTGTGATTTAAACATCATTGATTATTTTAATCACAGTATACTAGATTGTATAAAGTTCTTGAGAGATGAGATTTTCTCTTAGTATGTGGCTCTGCTTTACTGATGACAATCTGTCCCTCAGAGCAGCTGCATGATGCTTGCTGAACTGTGCATTAAAAGTGGAAGTTGGTAACAACTTTAGGAAATCTCTGGGATTTGCACCCAGAACTTTTCAAACATTTGAGACTCTAGAGCTCATATTATATAGTTCTGCTCCAGCATGTTTGGTCTTCGGTGGTCATTTCTAAAAAAAATGGATTGAGCACGCACACAGAGAGAGACACAGAGAGAGAGAGACAGAGAGAGAGACAGAGAGAGAGAGAGACAGAGAGACAGAGAGGGAAAATGTCTTTGTGTGTCCAGTACAAAGTTTGCTAGATTCATCCAGTTGCTAGGTTATGTGTGTGCAGGGCAAGTAATTAGGTCTGCAGTCTGGCTGTAATACATTTTAAGCCTCCAAGGACAAATTAACCATTAGTTGCGATCTTCTGGCATAATTGCTTGCCATTTCTATTCCAAAAGGGAGTGGAGAGACTATGAACCCCTAGATTCTAAAATCAAATTTTATTCTAGAACAGCTTTGAGGCAATTTAAGATAATAAGAAAAAGAGAAACACACTCACCCATGCCGTACACATATCAACAAGAAAAAGGGCAAGGCTGTTGTCTGAACTCACAGCTCAAGCCCTTTGAACCTAAACATAATAAGTGTACCATTGATTTTCATGTTGGCTTGAAGTATGACCTAATAAAAACCCAAATTGTCATACATAGTGTTTCAGAAAACAACAATGTCAGACCTTCCAGGAAACAACATTTGATTACAGTACCTTCAAATTATACCATAGCAATTTGTCTTGACATTATATACCATTTGGGTATAATTAGTGCCACTGTGTAGTAAATGAAGTTCAAAATTTTATGGCTCTGGTGTGAAAAGTTTTTGATGCAAGTATATAAGTACAAGATATAAACACGAGCATATAAAGACAGCCCTTATTTGTAAACTTGAGTTATCTCCACTAGTATTTGGGCAATCTATGATTTCATAAAAAATATATTCTGCCCTTTTAAAAATAGCAAAATATGTAATAATGAGCATAACGATAAGATAAGATAAGATATAAGATAAGATAAGATAAGATAAGATAAGATAAGAACTTGGGTAAGCTCTAAAATACACATTTTACATCTCATGTAAATACATTTCGATAAATATAATAGAAAATGTGTTTGAAATATTATTCTTTGAAAATGTTTTTCAAAACATTTATCTTGTCCCCTTTAACAGTTAGTTTTTCTTACATCATTTCCATTTCCTTTGATCAATAAATATATATTGAGCTGGGGTTCAGCTAGTTCTCTTCCAGTATCTGCTTAACATATCAATGATGTCCTTCGAAATAATGAAGAAAAATCTTGTGCATTTCTGAGGCCGTTCAGTGCTATAAATTGACATAAGTAATTCTATCGTTAGTTATCAATGTTTAGAAAACCCATGGATGTTTGGATAGAGTTTGAGATGTTTTTTCTATTTGATCTATTATTAGTTATTTTAAGACTGTCACACTGAGTTTTGGGATAGCCTTCAAATTTATGCCCTAAGCAATATACTGTACTTGGATACAGATTTTAACATATGAAGAGTTGTGGGTTTTTCATCTTCTACTACGTGATGCTGTGGATATCAATGAACTACATATCTCCGTACTCCCTATTGCCTGTAATAAGGAGTCTTCTTGTACACACATGGATTTTCAAGCTACACACATACAGTAAATGACTGGCTGTTAACTGGTATAGTGTATCTTCACAAAATGGAGAAATTGTTCATTATTGTTCCTATGAGCAGTTAATATGTATATAAAGCTTTAAATGAGTAGAAATAGGGACATAAGAGGAACATATCCCTTTATTACCACTGCAATTATTTTGCATGCTATATTTCCTATTGATTCTTAACAGGAGTCCATATCTGAAGGCAAAACATGCTTTAGAGAGGAGTGACATTGTTTAAAATCCTCATTTTTTTTCCTGGCACCATGCAGCTGCCTTCCATAGTTGTACTACAAAGGAAACATATCTCTGGGAAACATACCTCTAATATAGAGAATTGTAGCTGTGCTCTGAAGTTATTTCTTTGCCTTTGAATTTGAGGTGCTGCATGGTTCAAAGGTTTGCACCTGATTCAATGATTAATTAATTAATCATCTTGAGTAAGAAGATATGTTTAGAATAGACCGTTTCTGGACATTCCCTGTAAATTGGTCCAGTTTCTTATTTCCAGATATTTATATTTGGTTCCGTGAAATACATCAAAGGTAGAAAGAGTGACTTGTAACTAATGTTGTATTGCAGTGGTTCCACACCTGTGGTCCGTGGACCCCTGAGGGGCTGCGATGTCTCACAGGGGGGACCCGCAAAGACTTGAAGAAATGTTATGATTTAAATCTTGAGTTAAGTCTTGGTAGTCTGTGGCCATGGTCAAGGTATTTAAAGGGTGTCTGTGGTGAAGAAAAGGTTGAGAACCACTGTTGTATTGTATTGCATTCCATCCCTTCTGGTATCCTATCAGCAGCTGACTTTTCTACACTACAGATCCCACAAAAAATCAATGATATATTTGCTTTTCTTTGCACTGCCTACAATCTTGAACAAGAAACCATGCAAGAGCTCACAAGATGCAACAAGAAGTATCCCTTAGTTGTACAAATTAGAGGAATTGTGGAAGACAGCTGAGATACAGAAGGATAGTCTGTTTAGTTTCAGCCAATCAGCCACCACATATCCAACCTTCACTTTTCCATCAAAAGGTTGTGATTGTTTTTAGCTTCAAGAAGCCTCAGAGTTTGCATCACCTTGCTAATCTCTCATTTCTCAGTAATACTTTTTGTGCACCAATCCTGTTGGCATGCATCACCTGAGTTTACTTTACTTTTAGAGGCCATTGTAGTGAATATTTTTTTCACTATTAAATAGACTGAAAAAGAAGTTGAAAATCAAAATACTTTAACACCAAAATCCCATACAACCTTTTCCAAAAGTAAATCCGATTAGTATTAGAGGGTCTCATTTTTTTTTATTAGATATACACCGGATTACATTGTACAAATACTGTTGGGGGTTTTTTCCATTATGGAAGTCCAGCTCAAAATGAAGAGTGGGGATACAGCCTTCATGCAACTGAAAATACAGGTCTCTGAGTTAGTTTGCTCTGTAAAGTCTGTCACATCTAAAAGATGGACACAAAAGACACCATGTTCATTTTCTGTTCGTTATCTCTTAGCTTTAAAGTAAATCTTTCTTTAGTGGCATATAAACTCATTTTATTAGGATTAGCTCAGGCCAAGTGAAATCCATTTTCCAAAAGAAATCCACCAGATGAATATGAAGGCACTGTTATTTCCACAAATATTTAAGAGGCTAAATTCCTGATTTTTAGATGTATGCCATAGTCTTATTAATACTTTTGCAATTGTTTTATATTCATGGCAATATTTTCCTAGTGTTCTCAGCCACTTAATCCCCATTCTTGCACCTCAAAGGAGAAGAATAAAACAAGTAGAAAATAAAAGTATAGTCACTAACTATCGCTAGAGTTGGAATTCTTCATCAAAGGAATATATAGTTAGTCCTCAATATACGCTCATAATGGAACCTGTCCAATACAGTCATAAGTTGTAATGGTTGTAAAAAAATTGATTTTACTACCTTTTTAAGCAAACACACAGTCATTAAATGAACCAAGGTTTGCTTTGGGTGTGGCCTAGCCGAAAATCATGAAGTAAGTGCCAGTTTTGAGTAAAACATGTAAAACGTAGTCATGTGACTGTGAGATGCTGCTAATGCCTACAATTGTGGCCATGTTGCCTAGTACCCAAAGTTCAGTCAAATGACTGTGGAGAGGGCCTGACTATCGGAACTTCAAATCTGGGTCATAAGTCCCCTTTTTTTGATCAGTCATAACTTCAGTCACTAAGCAACCAGTTGTAACTTGAGGATTACCGTGTTTCCCCAAAAGTAAGACCTACCCCAAAAATAAGCCCTAGCTTGATTTTTGGGGGTTGGCCTAATATAAGCCCTATCCCAAACATAAGCCGTAGTTTTGAGGTGAGGCACACGCCTAAAAATCAAGCTAGGGCACGGGTGGGGGGGTGGATCTGCCCCAAGCGCCCCACACCCACTTGAATTGACCCCTGCCTCTCCTCACCAGCCTACTTCTTCTGCGATGTCCCCCGGGCTGCATTTTGCAGTCAGAGACCTTTCCGGAAGACCTCTGAAGCCGACAACCAAGCTATGGATTCAATCAATGATATCACTGATTGTGAAATGCAGGGCAGAGCTCCATTCTCAGCTGCAGAATGAAGCTGCTCCTTTGGCTGCAGAAGTAGTAGGCCGGCTGGGCGGGGCTTTGGGTGCCGCTACTGCGAGGTGAGTGGAAAAGACACACCCCCCCCTAAAATAAGACCTGGTGCCTCTTTTGGAGGCAAAAAATAAATAAGACCAGGTCTTATTTGGGGGGAAACACGGTAGCTGTAGAGCAGTGCAGATCAAGACCAGCCTTGACCAAGAAATGTAAGAACAATTAAGAGAGCCATTAAGATAAAAGAAATGACAACTCAGTTCAGGGAGAGGAGGAGGCATGAGAAAGAGACTCAATATAACTCTGTCTTGATTCTATTTGGTATAAAAGGAGCAGGGAAGCTTTCAGCCTTCTGTTATTATACCTTACATCAGAGGTGGAGAACCATGGCCCCTTTATGACTTGTGGACTTCAACTCCCAGAATTCCTGAGCCAGTCATGCTGGCTGAGGAATTCTGGGAGTTGAAGTCCACAAGTCATAAAGGGGCCATCATTCCCCACCCCTGCCCTACATCAATAACAATAATAACAATAGTGTCTGTTTCCTGACCTGGCATACCTCGGAGACATATTAGGCTGCTCTAGAAAGTGAAAAACATTCCCAAAGTAAGTAAAGTTACTCCACAAGTCACCAGGAGTTGGAGACTGACTTAAGTATTTTTACCTTTTTATGCAGATGGAATTACTATAACATTTGGGGTGGGTTTTTTTCCCATTACATGAAAGGGGATGAAAAGGCTCAGATACAATTCGTCAACAGTTCAGCAATAATCTTTGTGAGTTAAACAGTCTCAGAGATTTTTTAATTGTTAAACCATTCATCAAGTGTTAAGCAGCTTGCTAATACAAGAACAGCAATGTTATCACTTAATAACTGTTTTGTACATGGCCTTTGTTAATAAGTAATTATCACAGCTGTTCTTTTCACATTTCTTTTTCTTTTGACTTAACTGTTTTAAATCTCTATCCACTCATTCCACCAATATGTGAATGTATCATAATTTAAAATAACACTTTGATAATCTACTGAAATTATCTGCGCTACACAAAACTTGATGCCATAAGAAATGTTTTTGTGTTAACGGTGCCCATGTGTCTGCATTGCTTCTGCAATGATAATAATGAAATTTTTGCAGTGATCATAACATGGAGTTTATTGATATTGTTTTGTCCATTCTTCATGAGTATCAATATGCATTATTTCCTGAAAGTTTATCCGATGGCCTGTAACAGTTGTAGCTTATCTCAATGACAGAACATCTAAATCAGAGAAGAAGCAAAATCACTGTTATTTTTTTAGGGCATGTTTAAATAGAACACCACAAAAAAATGATAATTTAGATGTTCTCTACCATGTTTGGTAGCTTCCCTACTGAGGGATGGTACAGAATGATACATTGTGATGGATGTCAGACCATGAGCACTGTTCTTAAATCAGAGTTTCCCAGTGTTCCCCAGTCTTCAACTTGCACAATCCCTCTCATCCATATTGGCTAGACATAGTGAGAATTGAAATCCTACCCACCTGGAAGGCAGCAGATTAGGGGAAACTGGCTTAAAGGAATGCCTAATTTTTTTAAAAGAAAAGAAAAATACAGAGGTAATGCCCCAACAATTATGGAAGATGGCAGACATAGTATTCTGAAGCAAGCACGCTCAGAAGTACTAGTTGCAACTTTAACGGAATCTTCTAAGTCTGAAAGTACATCTCTCTCCCAACCTTGCCTTTACAGCCCAAGAAACTAGGGATGGTCCCTTCTGAGTTTGCCATATCCACATTCTTTCTGGGGGCTAAGCTGCATCTTATCCAACAACTTTCCTGACTGTAGCACTTCGTCCAGATTCTCAAGGTCATTCCCACATACCATTACAATGTGTATCTATTGATGGATGGATGGATGGATGGATGGATGGATGGATGGATGGATGGATGGATAGATAGATAGATAGATAGATAGATAGATAGATAGATAGATAGATAGATAGATAGATAGATAGATAGATAGATAGATAGATAGGTAGGTAGGATGGATGGATAGATAGATAGAAGATAAATAGATAACATAGATGATAGATAGATAGATAGATAGATAGAAGATAGATAGATAGATAGATAGATAGATAGATAGATAGATAGATAGATAGATAGATAGATAGATAGATAGAGTTAGCAAAGCCAATATATGAATACATGAGACTATTGAAAAGAAAGATAAATTAGTTTATTGAATAATTTTCCCTTTTTAAAATTCAATAGATATACTGTCCAACTACCAACAATTTTGATAGACTACAGAAAAAATAAATGAAAAACTGTAAAATAAATCCATAAATCACAGATTATATTTAACCCAAACCAAGAGAAAATCATAAATAAGCAATGGGGGGGGGAGGAAGACAATGACAGTATTATTTGATGGCATTTTACAGGATTTCAGACATATCCCACATTATTATGATATCACCACATTTTGTAGCACCATTTCAGAGCTTCCAACCATCTTTGAACTCAGGTGGGTTCAAATTTTGTCAGTGTCGTTTTCACAAAGAACTTACCAAAATTTACAAATATCTCCATAGACATGAAATGTAGGGGATTTTTTCATATTCAAATTTTTAAGAAAACCAAATTGAATCATCTATCCAGACAGAGTTCTTTGAGATCTAAAAGTCTTTGATTTAATCTCAGCATGTGGCACTGAAATATATTTGACTTCTTTTTCCCTGCAAAATTGTCATCCTTAATAGCTTCATGGCAGGCAGCTGCAATATGGCCTTTCCATGCTGCATTGATTGAATTTGGCCAGTGAAGAAGGGTAAAATATTTTTCATTTCATTTGGAAATGCTAACACAATCCTCCTTGCACACACAAAAATTTCTTAACAAACAGGACAATGAACTTGAATTTAACAAAATAAGCATGCCAGAGGAAATAAAATTGACTGATTTGTTCAGTCATATTTTAAGCCCAATCAGAGTTTTCTTTATTCTTCCTGGTTCTGATGTATTTGAATTAAACCACACATTTTGTAATCTTGCTTCACAGTGTTTAAATTTCTTTTAACATTTTTCTTATACCCTTGCTAGTCTTCACTAAAATAGAGAAGACCTGAATTTCTTTGATAAGCTCACAAGAAATACAAGCATTTATGATCATCAATATTTATTGAAGAAAGTTAGGAAGCTCTATCTGAAAGAATTTCAGCATTCTAATTTAATATATAACTTTTTATATATACACCATGTTCAACCCCTCATGTGTTTCTTTTTTCTTCCTCCCTATGAAATGCATAATTTGGTTCCCTTTTTCTGATTCCATCTCTTCTTTGTTTTGTACAACCATCACATTTTCTCTAGTTTTGTTCTTCACTTCAGTTAGTTTGAGAACTTTTATAGTTTACTTTCCAGCAGACGAAAGATAGAAATTTCTGATCAGCAGCTCCTTGTCCTTAATTTCTGATTTATACCAAGATTAGAACAGATGAGGTATAACTATAGGACCATAGACACATCATATATTTTTATCTGCAATGATAAAAAATAGAAATATTCTTATTTCAGAACTGTGGTATTGTAGCTTTTTGAAAGTAATTTTCTCTATTCCCATTTTGATTTCTACCCAGCCACAAATATACTTAAGTCCATTTAAAGTTCCCTAATCTTATTTTGTTAACAGAACATTTCTATTTGGTATTATGTCTCAGAAACTGAAGCAAAGTACTCACTGAGTTATTCCAGGCCACCATCTGTTCCATTTGCACTTTAAGTCAAACCAACATTTCTCTACTTTGTCATCACCACCTGCAGATCAAAGACACATTCATCATCATTTTGTCTACACATTTGCAAATCTGACACTCACAACAACAGCCAATCATACACATTCAGAACTAGCCAATAAACACACAAGCCAAACAAGATCCAGTTTCCTAACTTCAAACTTGCTGGTAGTTGAGTTCACTGCCTCTCAAAACAACAAGCAACTCTTCCCCCTTGCTTCATATAAAAAAAAAGTAAAATATTTCTTGTTACTGTAATTTCACCTCACAACAGTTGTCAATTTCTCTCTCTCTCTCTCTTTCTCATTCGCCCTCTGTGTGTATATAAATAGAAATTGCTAGATATAGATATTTCGATATACAGTATACTACTAAAACTCTCCTGTTTGTCTGTGTGTAACTCTTAACTGCGTGAAATGGTACATCATGGGGCAACAATTTTTGAACCAACGTACCTCAAATAGGCTAACTTACAAAATGCATCCAAAATCTAGAATCCATGACACCAGTTTTATAAAACATTTTATGACATAAAAAGTATCATAAAAGATTTTATGACATTATACCAAATATCATAAAACATTCCCTATGGCCGACTGCTGAGTTTTGATTGCACTATACAGTTCAACATGGACTGTTTTCAAGGAAGATATATCTCAGATTATCTCCCAAATTTTTAAGACCTTTTCTAGTGAAGGCAGTACAGTAGAAGCTCTGCCATTGTTGAAGACATTGAGGAATCTAGTAAGGATATATCTCTGAAATGATGACCCAATAGGTCACAGGTTGTCTAATTTCTCTATATATATTTGGCACATACATGTATTTTTTTGCAATTTTATAAAAACATTCTTCCTGATCATGGACTAGTCACAAGGGAAGTTTGAGCTTTAAAATTATTACCAAATGCAGAGATGTCTCAAGGTCCTTCCTTTCACCGTGGTACCACATCATTAGTCTTTGTGAAATATGTTAACTCAGATCCAGAATTCTGGCAGAAACCTTATAAGTAATTAAAATTCTATTTTATTTCTATTTCATGGTTTCTATTCAAAATGGAGTAAATGAATGAAAGAAAACTTAAAATGGAGGGCAGTGTCAGGCAATTGGGAGAAAATGCAAATAGATTGCTCCCTAAATTGAGTGTAGAAGATTGCCAAGAAGCTGAGCATTATGGTTTTTGCAACATGTTATGATTAATACTATATAATGGGCAAAGATGTGTACAACTTCATGGAATCATTGTGTGGTAGAGCTCACTTAATATTTTGTTTTTCATTTTGTTTGTATTTCAGGGAAAACAATAATTCTAGCTCCAACTAAACAGTCTGGGTATTGTTTTCTGCATGATTATTTGTCTAGTGTTAATCCTTGCTTATCTGCATGTCAGCTGCTGGAGGGAATGTGTTCTGATCTTTTTGTTTCCTTTTTCCTTTTTTATGGTGCATAAATTGGTTTATCTCTATGTGTCTGTTTTGTCAATGGAATTATGTCAAGGGTCTGGCTAGAATACCCTATGGCAGGCTACAAATAACTGAATGTGTGTCTATTTCTGGCTGTATAGGTACAATAGGCATGGAGGATAATGGAACCTGTGGTTCCACAAATCTGTACAGCCTCAAATTGGGAAAAGTTAATCTAGATTATTTTTACTGTTGTTTTTTTTTAAATGAGGGAGTGCTACATATCTTCCTTGTCCATGAAGAACAATACAATTTCTAATTACACACACACACACACACACACACACACACTGTTTTTAGTTCTACTGTATTTTTTCTTCAAAGCTTCTTACAGGCTTGATATTTCAACTTTTGACAGGTTGGCAATAAATGGGAAAGACATTCTTCTGGATCAAGATTTATAGGAAGAAGACAGAGTTTCTTCACAGTGTAAGTACTTTTTCCAGGTCTAGTAAAACAGATAGGTTTAACTGAAAAGTGTTTTCCCAATGACCAAAAACGTAAAAAAAAAAAAAAAAAAAAAAAGGTTTCATCTAAGCTACAACATTATGCAGAGTTTAAATGCCTTATTGAATAAATAGGCATAATTTCCTTTTGAGTCCATATTGGGATTGTGTTTGCTAATTAATTAGTAGATTATCTCCAATTAAAGTCCATTCTTTTCTGCACAGAATCGGAAACCTGTCTATTAGTCAGTATAATCTATTGATCACTAAATATATGGGGGGAAATAATAAATAAAATAAAATAAAATAAAATAAAATAAAATAAAATAAAATAAAATAAAATAAAATAAAATAAAATAAAATAAAATAAAATAAAATAAAATAAAATAAAATAAAATAAAATAAAATAAAATAAAATAAAATAAAATAAAATAAAAAATAAAATAAAATAAAATAAAATAAAATAAAATAAAATAAAATAATAAAATAAAATAAAATAAAATAAATAAAATAATAAAAACTAAGTAAATATATGGGCTAGCTAGTGTTTCATGGTCTTCCAAGGCACAGAGACAAGTGTGTTCTGCAAATTCAGAGAATAAGACTTTAAAGCAAACTAAATAAAAATGCTTTACAATGCATTAGGCAGGTAATATTAAGTAGGAAATGTTTCCGATTTTTATACCACCAATATCAGACACCTAGTCACTTTGCTCTACCTGGAAAGTATGGGCAGAGTATGGTTATAATTTCAAATAACTTCGTGACCCAGAGGGCTTTTCTAGATAAATCACATTGGTGCAAACCTCTCTGAATTCTGTTTTTCCAGGAACGGAAACGTTTTCCAAAAGGATCACAGCATCCACGAATCAGCAGAGAAGCAGAACTTAAGCCACAAATAAAATTGGCATACTGTATGTGGAACGCTATACAGAGGAATCTTCCTAAATTTCTAAATGAAGCAAGACACTCAGAGTTGTCCTCTTAGGAATCTGGACAGAGGTATCTAAGGCCTTTATCCTTTCTGCATAGAATAAAACCATATAACATCTGAGAAACTGATTTAGTTTTATTGAGTTTTATACCAGTACCTTTGTCCCTTCTTTGGTGCAAAGAGAAGTCCAATGTGGCTTTAGTTCCAAATTTTACTTGCTCATAGAAATTTCACTTGTTCTGAGGATGACTTAATTAGCTTCCTACTGTTGGACTGAAACTCTAATATCTCCATGAAGGTGTCATTTTTTCAGATGCCATGACTCTATGCCGGAAACTTATTTATTTGTATCCCACCATTATTATTTTTACAGATAACTCAAAGTGATGACCATATCCAACAAATCTTCCTCCTCCTTTTTTCCCCACAAGAATCTCATAAGTGAGTTGGGGTGTGAGAGAGAGTGACTGACCCAAAGTCATCTACCTGGCTTTCATGGCTAAGGCAGGACTTGAACTCACAATCTCCTGCTTTCTAGCCTGAGGTCTTAACCACAAGACCAAACTGGCTCTCCAGATAGTTTAATCCTTAGTACAGTATGCCTCCAGTATATAATTCAATTTACTCCTCACCAATCACTGACTCCAATATATTTTTATGTATATACATACATGTACAAATATACTTCCTAGCAGCTTAGCATGTAATAATTAACCTTTATAGTACTTTACTCGTAAGTAGTTATGTAGTCCTATTAATTTTTAATTTTATTTTACTAGTAGTTTTTTTTAATTAGTATTCTATATGACTTGCCTGTGGTGAACCATTTTTTTTCATTCTACTGCTATTAGAGATCTTTATGCTTTTTAATTTGAACCTTGTATCCTTCAATAACAATTGTATAAAATGATGGTCAGTGACCATAACAAAAAAGATTAAATACATGAAAGAATACAGCTGTTGTCCAATGGTAAAAATTTTCTCAATTAAAAAAGTAAAAGTGCTCTAAAATGAGCTCTTGTGGCAATAAAGCCAGCAGTGTACAGCAGCCGCCCAAAAAGCTAATACAATCCTGGGTTATATAAACAGAGACATAGAATCAAGATCACGCAAAGTATTAGTACCATTTTATAAAACCCTAGTAAGACCACACCCGGAATACTGCAACCAATTTTGGTCACCATACTACAAAAAAGATGTTAAGACCTTGGAAGAAGTTCAGAGAACAGCAACTAAAATGATCAAAGGCCTGGAGACTAAAACATATGAAGAATGGCTGCAGGACTTGGATTTGGCTAGTCTAAAGAAAAGAAGAAACAGGAGTGACATGATTGCAGTATTCCGGTATTTGAGGGGCTGCCACAAAGAAGAGGGCGTCAAACTATTCTCCAAAGAGAAGGACAAGAAACAATGGTTGGAAACTGACCAGAGAGAGAAGCAACCTGGAATTGAAGGGAAACTTCTTAATAGTGAGGACAATTAACCAAAGGAACAGCTTGCCTTCAAAAATCATGGGTGCTCCATCATTGGAGATTTTTAAGAGACTAGACAGTCACCTGTCTGAAATGGTATAGGTTCTCTTGCTCGAGCAGGGGGCTGGACTAGAAGACCTTCAGGGTCCCTTCCAGATCTATTCTATTCTATTCTATTCTATTCTATTCTATTCTATTCTAAAGCAAATTATATATAGCAGAGACTGCTATTGAAAAATCTAGATAGAAATATAGTTTAGGATTTTGCTAAAACCTCTTTTTAGTTTGGTTCATTTTTTTCTCCTCCTAGAGTGTTGACTTATAGTTAATATTGCACTCTCTATTTAAAGATATTTTAAAATATAATGTAACTTGATATTTGTGCGGGAGGATGAATTATCCAAGAATCCTGCATTTTATGGGAGATTATAAATCATGCTAGATCTAAAAATAGAAATTAATGTGAGAGTGTACTTGATTAATGCTACCCAGTCAATATAGTTAAAGTTTCACTGATCTCAAAACAGAAATGCATAAAATAGGGGTGGAAAATTTTGCACCTGATTCTTCCACTCTTTCCAAGGAACTCTTCAGGCATGTTAGAAACAAGATTGGGGACTGATAAGGATATTTTGTTTGAGTATTTATTTGTTTGTTTATTTATTTAAAACATTTATATAGCTGCCCATCTTCTATCTAACTCTGGGTGGCTTCCAATCAACAGTTAAAACAATGTAGATGTTCCGTCCCAACCTACATGAGTTCTTGTTGTGTTCACAAGGAGAAACCCCTCTTCCAAGAAACAGGCAGGAACCGCAAGAAAAAACCAATCCCTTTTATTCTCACAGACCTGAGTCAATGTCCAAGGCAAACAAACACAGTCCACAGAAACTCGATCCTCAACACGAACGGTTGCCTTCGCCAACCAGCACCTCCCAAACCTCCCCCTTTTATAATTCAGCCAAGGCATGGCTTCCTAATGCCTTCTCCTTTGCCTTTGGAGCCACCCCATTGCACTCCTCTGTCCCACTTGCTTCTCCTGCCTGTGCATTCGTGCATCCGGGATTTATCCCAGCTGTTTCTCATCGCTGTCCAACTCAGGCTCCCAGCAAAGCTGTGTCTCAGCCCGAGCGCGAGTAGAGGGGCCAGGCTCCTCATCTGACCATAAGTCTTGGAGCTCCTCAGAGCCTTCCTCTGACTCTAATGTCACTCCAGGCCCCTCCTCCTCATCTGAGTCCTCAGACTGAGCTGCCGGATCCACTGGCTGGCGAGGAATCACAACAGTAGAAAACCATATTAAAAATATAAAACTTAACACATGATAACATTAAAAACAAAAACCTGCCCCCAAGGCAAACTTCTAATGTGCAATAATCCGATCTGATCCCAACAATTGACCCTGGGGTGCTGGGGGGGAGCTAGGCCTTCAGAACTTTACAGAAGGCTAGGAGGGTGGAGGCATGTTGAACTTCAGGGGGCAGTGTGTCCTATGGGGCACACTTCCTAACTCCCATCAGATGACAATATTTAGGGCAAAATATCCAGTTTTGGTAGGTAAGTTCCTTAGAGAAATTCCTCAGATAACCAGGCCCATACAGGGCTTTAAAGGTGATGACTAGCACCTTGAAAGAAACTGAAAACCAGTGCAGCTTACACAACAGAGGTGTGAGGGGCATTACTTTGGATGTTGCTGCATTATGGACTAGCTGAAGTTTCCCGTTGGTCTTCAAGGGCAGCCCCATGTAATGTGCATTGCAGTAATCCAAAGAAGAAATGACCAAAGCATGAATGACCATGAGCAATGCCTCCTTATCTGGGGAAAAGTTCAATTGGCACACTAGACAAATCTGTACAAAGCCCACCCAGGTCATGGCTGCCACCTGTTCCTCAAGCAGGAGCCACAAGTCCAGAAAGACTCCCAAATTATGCATCAGCTCAGTCTGGAGAAGTGCCATTCCATCCAAAGTCAATGATAAAGTATCCTCTGGGCCGTGGAGGGGAGGCAAAACCCATAACCCTCTGTTTTACCAAAGTTCAGTCAAAGACAGTTCCTCCTCATTCATATAACCTCCAGGCACTCATCCAGCACCACCACAGCATTACTTGTCTGGCTAGGTGTGGAGATGTATAATTGTTTTGGTATCATCAGCATATTGATGATACTGAACTGGTAATCTTGCCTGCTTCTTCCTGAACTTTACTTTCTGTTGAAAGAAGAGCCATTTTGGATCCTCCCAAATCAAATGTTTGCCTAAAGTCTTGAATTAATTTTATCTGGTTTCTTTAGGAATGGAGAAAGAATGTTATCCTCTCTGCCTCAGGCAACAGAGTTTCTTCAGCCAGCGTTGTTAACTATTCCTATTGTGCAGTTTTATGTGCTTTTTGCCTATAAATAAAAGATATCTTATATCCTGAAAGATTTTACCAGTTTATCTGCATGTATGTTATTCCTTTTCATATTTATTTTACTTTAAACCCTGGCATCTTAGAGTTACTATTTTATCTGTTAGAATACTAACCTGAGTTCAAACAAAATCTGCATTAGCCAAATGGTTCAGGCTAAAAAGATTGAGATGCCGTTCTGAATAACCTTACTGAATCCCACCTATTGTTTTAATCATGAGTGATAGCCACACTCTTTTATGAAATAATCCCCTTTGCTTCGTGCTGGTCAATCATTTAATTCTAAAGAAGAAATTTGGTGGATTTTTAAAGTATTTCATTGTAATGTATATGTTATCTTTAAGAAGGTATGACACCTGAAGTATAATAAATGGGGGACAAGTTATAGTATGTCCATTGGCCTAAATATTGTGCCATTTTAGGAACAATTAAAAGTTCTATACTTAAATATAGTTTTATTTAGTTTATTAAAATATTTACAGTCTACCAGCAGTCCTTAAGTTCTTAGGATGTGCACCAACCCATCCAGTATATGATCAAACAATAAAATAAAATAAGTAGTAGCTGAAACATCTAAACAACAAGAGTTGTTTATGTACATTTTCTCTAATTAAATACAAAGTGCTAATTGGATTGTATACATCTGAATGTATTAATCAAAATAGAGTGACCTATCCTCTCATGTTGCAATGCTTTCTCTAAACCAACTCTAACCCATAACATTGCTTCTTTCTGGAAGCCATTTAGGACTGTGTAGGAAATGAAATTGCAGTTGACACCTTTTATCCACTCACTTAACCAATGCTATGGGCAGAGAGCAGGAAAGCAAGGGGAAGATATAAGGGTTGAATGGTTCATGAGCTTCTAGAGTTGAGGATGCTTCAATGATGTAACAGGTCATCACTGGATCCAACTTAAGTTTGTTAAACTCTCAGTAGCTTAGAATGGAATGGCTGCCCAGGAAAACAACCACCCATTGAACAGGAGAGGACATATCAGCCATTTGGAGCTGGGGCGGCTCCTAGAATGGAACAAAGAGGTGAAAACCTTCCAATCTTAAACAATTAAGAGGATTCTGGTCAGAAAATAGTAATTCTGAATTATAGCTGGAAAACATGGGCATGGTTGCTTTGAGCTATGGCCTAGAAGTAAGAAGAAGACATCATCCATTCCTTATACCAATGAAGTGGTAAGTGGCCTGTACAGGTGATGGGCTAATAAGAATGTATGGTTCTGCTCTTGGCTTATTTGTTGTTAAATATTTGGCTAATTCTCTAGACATTGATGGACTTTCCTCAAATCATCCCGTTTATCTTTCAATGAAAACAACTAAAAGAAAAAAGATCCAGTCTTTGAATGATTCATTGTGTTTTTCTCTAGAATATTATCTGTTTGGGAGGGAAATTTCACTGTAGATGAGGATGTTGCTGAATACAACTCTTTCTCTCATTCTCCTGCCTGACTAGTCTCCATTCTTCACAAAACCCCTTGTAAAGGAGTTTGAAATCAGTTGAAAATCCTTTTGTATGTGGTCTCACTGCTTTTTCTTAGGAAACTTATACCTTTGCAAAAATCTCTTTTCTTCCTGGAATGTGGAGTTTTTCAAGCTCTCTCATCACTATACCGCTGAATACTTGTTATGTTTTGAAAGCTACAAACTATTGTACCTGATAAGCACCCCTGCTCCCTGTAAAAGGCTTCCTTCTATAGATATTCTTTTTCTACAGCTCAGCTTCCACCGCAGAGAGAATAACATTTTGCTTCAATTTCTGCCAGTTTTCAGTTGCTTTGCCAGATACTTCCAAGGCTTTGGAAACTCACAGGTGATGCTTTTTGTTCAGAGAGAGGAAGCTCATTAGAGGGCGCTCACCTGATGTTACCAAAGGAGAAATCCTCCAAGTATATAGCATACATTTTTTGCTATTAGTCTATTTGTCCTTAACTGATTATTCCATTTTTTAAAAAAATATTCATTTAGGTTTCTAAAAGTGTTCAATAGCTTCAGCCTCAGTATCCCTGTATTTTGGGACAAGATTGTCCCATTGGGACTTGTATGATTCTGCAGAGCAGGAGATTGGAGGGTTTGTGAGTATGACAACCATATTTTGCATCTTACCTTTTGATCATGATTGCTGAAAACTGGCAAGAACACTTTTCTGTCATAATCTTAGATAAACCTGATGCATTATCCAGGATGTGTAAAACAAAGAAAGATCAGGGAGGGAGGGAAGGAAGGAAGGAAGGAAAGAAGAAAGGAAGGAAGGAAGGAAGGAAGGAAGGAAGGAAGGAAGGAAGGAAGGAAGGAAGGAAGGAAGGAAGGAAGGAAGGAAGGAAGGTTAGGACTTCACCCATTTTGCACATTGCCATGGTCAGTTTAATGCTACTCTTGCTGTCCTGAATGTAACCTATTTTTCATGTCCAGATACCTTTGCTGCTGGAAATATATGCCAGGCTGACTTGAACACTGAATGACTCCTGACTACAATCTCCCTTTTTTTCTTACTCTCAATTCAGTGTTTTTCATCTTTGCTGGCTAGGGAATGCTGGGAATTGAAGTCCACATATCTGAATGTTGCCAAGGTTGAAAAAAAACACTGCCCTGAGCCCTGTAATTTCAGCTAGAGGCCAAGAAAAAGTGAATTGGGCCATCATTTATGAAATCTCTTTGAAAAAGAACTTGGGAAGGCTTGGTTGTTTTTGTTTGCTCTTTCCATTTTATGGAGATAAAAAGAATAATAGAAATGAAAATGTTATTTGGGAAAGAATAGGAAATTGTGGAAGAATGGGAGGTAATGAATACTTAGTAAATACATTAATTGAAAGAGAATTGGTTTGGAAGTAATATTGGTGGAATTTCAGGCTAAGAGAGAAATCTGAGTATGAAATGACTGTCAGCAGACATTGATGGAAAGGAGAAAGTTTATGGGGTTGTTTAATATGATCTATGCTTCATTTTGGCTTTCAGTGGAATCTAGCCCAAATCCTGTTGCACCAAAAAATTGGATCTAGCTTTGGGGATACTGCAGGAGACTCACCTCTGTCTTTCAACAGTTAAATAGGCCTGGTCTGGCTCTCTCAAATCCTGCCTCTTCTGTTCTCTCAATCCAAGTTATACATTCTCAAAATCTGCATAGATTCACACCTTGGAAACATCATGGCTTTTCTTGGAAAGATTATGCCATTATAAGAGCGGCCTGCCCAGGCTCGGTAAGAAAGAGACCATGAAAGCTTTAAAATAAAGGTGAGGGACCATCACATCCAGTCTTCCCAGCCTACATTCTGGTCTAGTCTCCTGATAGTCAGGTATCAGATGATCATCATAATAATCTCTGCTGCCACAGTGAGCTCAGTAGCAATAGACACAACGCCTCTGCAGTCACACTAAAATTAGCCTCTATCTTCCTCTCTAAATATTTTCCTGTTATCTCCCACTTGTCTTGATAGTTAATACATTTCCTATAGCTGCTGTATCATATTAGGCCAGAGTAATGAAAATGAATGCCATTTTCCTGAAGGCTTATGCAGAATTGTGGTAATTTGAATCAAGTCTCCCTAGCTTTTTTTTTCTTCCAGTGTCTCCATCATTCCTCTTCTTCTTCTACCCCCACCCTTCTGCCCAACTCCTCCGTTCAGAATATATATTGGGACACTGGCGGGTTGCCATTTCCAACTGCATATTAGAAATGGTAGTGTTTTCTTCTATCTGATTCTGTAAAATGAGTTCACCAGAAGGTGCAGACCCAGCATATTTGTGGTTTTTCCTATAAATTACTTTAACACTGTGTCCAATCATATATATAATTTCAGATTTTCAATTTCAACTCACTGCTGTGTCAGCACAGACTCCACTGATATGTCTAATGTATTTAGCTTAAAATGAAACGGATGGCATTTCATTACCAGGAAGATAATATTTTTGAATATGTTTGCTGCATGGCAGGATCCATCATTATTCTGCCATTTTATGTTCAGAGTGTGTAATAGCTTTTTAATGCTTTGATGTATTTTATTTATATATGTAACATTTTTTTCTAATACCATGGGGGGGGTTAACTCACTGGACACATTATAAAATCTTAATTGAATGCTTTTAAATACTATCAAGACAGGAAAAAGCTGAACAAATTGCCAGTATTTTAATGGAAGGGAAGAAGAGCAGAACCATGCATATATAGACCTTTCGCTCTCCTGTTTCCCCTCCCAGCTTCTCCCAATACTCAAAATACGAGAGAGAGAGAGAGAGAGAGAGGGAGGGAGGGAGGGAGGGAGGGAGGAGGGGAGAGGGGAGAAAGAGAGAGAGAATCTTCTGGTCCCTTGAGATGTTTGAAGCTGTCATCAGGAAGGTAAGGAACACAAGAAAACTTGAATATTGTGAATGACAGAAGCCTTCTCCTTGGCCAGTGCTTTTGACAGGACTGAAATCCTTAAACACTGAGGTTTGTCGCCATTTGACCAGAATTTTAAAGCTATGAAGGTGCTCTGAAATATATATTATCCTGATGCCATGGTGATTAATTCTAAGATTAAAACTTGAGAATTAGAGGTAAATTGCTATGGTAACCCACACAGCTTTATTGACCACTGGTATGCAAAATCCCCAATTTTCTTTATGTCCAACTCACTTATTTTTTAAGTGTGGGGAATTAGATTATCCTATGTTGTCTTATCCAAACCGCATAAGAATGAGAAAAAAAATTGTTGGTCCTGCATTACTTTAAGTTATATTACAGTGATACTTTTTTTTGGGACCATGCTGAATGCACATTTTTACTCCCAAGTTCTGCAACTGGACATGTATTGACCATAATTGGTTAGTTTTTGACAGGAAATCAGGGGTCCTTGATCCTTTCTGAATGCTTAGCACTGATAATGTTACCTAATTTGGTAATGAAACACCTGCAACAAAACAACCAAGCTCAGAGAGCGCCAGAGACCCCACAGTTCAACCTTGAGCTACAAATATTCTCCTTTATTGATAGAAAATTCGATTGATGGTTCTAAATACTTGGCTCCCAATTTCAAACACTTCATGAGAATGTGTATGCAATGAACTCTTTCATCTTAAATACACAAAATATGCTAGATTTTGTCACTTTTCCCACCCCGTTTTTCCTCAAATTATAATTGACTTTTCTGTTCTCTTGCTACCCTCATAATGATGACTGCTATTTTTCTCTTGCATTTCCAGAAAACAAGCTATAGAGCCACAATTAAGCAAGGATCCTAAATGAATAGAGAAGTGTGTAAAGACCAAAGTGTTGCACCTAAGTACAGTTTTTATCAATGCTTATTGAATTTCCCAAAGTTAGGGGATTTGGATAATATTGGAAAAGTTATGGGATGTTCCAATGAAAACATCTTATAAAAAACAGGAAATGTTCCTTTTTTAACATCTTAGTCCTGTTGTTGTTTTAGCATGTATTTAGCCCATAGAATGAATGAAATAAAATAGAAATAAGGAAACCATCATATTTTCCAACTTGGGAGAAATCTATAGAGATACTGTTCATCCCAAAACATGCATAGAATCAATTACCAATATTTATTTACCTTGATTTGTAGCTGTCCTTATTTTGTGGCGATATCACTGCACTATACACCTCAAGGGAAAGTAATTAAATTTAAGCAAAGCTCTCCTTCCTCATTTGTGTAAAGCTGAGAAGAAAGTTAATTAAATA
This sequence comes from Azemiops feae, assembly GCA_023970755.1. NCBI lineage: Eukaryota > Metazoa > Chordata > Lepidosauria > Squamata > Viperidae > Azemiops > Azemiops feae. The sequence continues at coordinate 431,087 of JALGBA010004215.1, read as the reverse complement.
ATGTGGACATTGACTGTTTTTTTAAATGAAGATATATGGCAAATCACACTCATCCATTACAAGGAGTCGATATCTAACCTAAAGAAAATTTATCCTTGAACTGTTTTATACATTTTGCTGTTAGTAATAGGAGAGCTTGCTGTAATAAGAAAAGTGGGGGGAAATTTTTTTTTCTAAGACTAACATCAGGTGGACAAGCATTTAGATTTTTTTAAAGTTCAGTCTTGGATTAGCTTTTGGGTATAGATAATGTTCCCTAAAAAAATATTTAATAAGCATGGTGATATTCGGCTAATAAACCACAATTGTTCCTATGATGGATAACATTGTCTCTTCCAGATATTTTGAACAGTTATTTTTTCTACCAGTATGTTTAATGGTATGAGATTAGAGCACTTTTACTCTAAATAAAGGGCACTGAATTTCCTAATTCTATTATCTAAAGCTTTTGGATCTGCTTGGCATTTTGAGAATAAATTTTGGGGAAATGACTACTAGGATACATTGCCTATTCACAAAATGGCTGTCGTGGAAAAACAACCAGTTACAAACTACTGATTTACCAGGATGTGGCAGGGCTTCTCTCCCCTAGAGATGCTTCATAATACATCCACTTTCCTTATGTTTGTTCTCCCCACACACACACAGTTATAATGCAGTTTACTTAGCCCTGAGCTTCAGCAATTGATCATTTCCATTTTCTAAAAAGGTTTGTGTGTTACAGTTCACACCCAGGGACCCTCTTGGAAATAAACATGATATTAGAAGCTTGTGTATTGCTTTGCCACATGCCAACTTTTCTTTAAAGAACAACCAGTCTCCATATACAAATTAAAAATAATCCAATGGGAAGAAAAACCTTGCTAGTGCAGAAGGCAATTTTACAAAAACAAGGCAAACTCTAACTACCTCTACCCAAAGCAGTTCAGTACACATGTCACACCTGAAAAGCTTGTGTAAAGAACAGCACTAAATTACTAAGGTTTCTGTTTAGATCGGTTGTGCTTGCATAGAGAACATGAAACTAAATGATAGACAACATTTCCTATATAGAAGTGTTTTTCGTTTTCTCTGAAGTCTGGAAAAATGTCTCTCTGAACTCCTTGGGAGTAGTTGCTAATCAGCATATAGACCAGGGTTTCTCAACTTTGGCAACCTTAAGAAGTGTGGACTTCAACTCCCAGAATTCCCCAGACACCACATTGGGTGAACTACTCAATTTGAATTCTGGGAGTTGAAGTCCATTCATCTTAAAATTGCTATTCCATGTTTCCTCAAAAATAAGTTAATACCATGTTTCCACGAAAATAAGACCAGATCTTATATTTTTTTTGCCTCTAAAAGAAGCACCAGGTCTTATTTTGGGGGCATGTCTTACCCGCTTACCTTAGGACCACTGTAGCCAGGCCTCCCATGTCCCAACACTTGTCACATCGCTGCCTGAGTTCTGCGGCTGCTTGCAGCTACAAGCCATGTGGTGCATTGTGCTGCTGCCGCCACTCGCAGCAAGAGGCTGTGAGGCTTGTCATGCCGATCGCATCAGTGCCGCTGCTCACAGCAGGAGGCCACGTGGCTCATCGCACCGATCACGCTGCTGTCACCACTCACAGCAGGAGGCAGCGTGGTGCGTCGTGCTATGGCATGTGCAAGCGGCAGCAGCGGCCTCCTGCCATGAGTGGAGGCAGTGGTGCGATTGGCATGATGACCTATGCAGCTTCCTGCCATGAGTGGTGGTACTGGCGCAATGCGCCACATGGCGTGTGGACGCAAATAGCCACAGAAGAACTCGGGCAGCGGCGCAAGAGGTGTCAGGGCGTGGGAGGCCTGGCTACAGCGGTCCTAAGGTAAGCGGATGCAGGGTGCATGGGGCAGCTTGATTTTTACGTGTGTGCCTCAACCCAAAACTAGGGCTTATTTTGGGGTAGGCGCAAACGTAAAAATCAAGTTAGGGCTTATTTTCAGGATAGGTCTTATTTTCAGGGAACACAGTAGGAAGGATGAGAAGGATAATAGTAATACAGTCCTATTAGGTAGTTTGACAGTGTTGTGGGAATTAGTTGTTTAGCACAGTGATGGCATGGGGGCGGGGAAACTGTCGTTGTGTCTAGTTGTTTTGGCATGCAATGCCCTATATCTTCAGGAAGAAGTTGAAACAGTTTATGTCCAGGTTATGAGGGGTCTGTAGATATTTTCTCAGCCCTCCTTCTGGCTCGTGCAGTATACAAGTCCTCAATGGAAGGCAGGCTGGTAGCAATTGTTTTTCCTGCAGTTCTAACTATCCACTTAAGTCTGTGTCTGTCTTATTTGGTTGCAGAGCCAAAACAGACAGTTATAGAGGCGCAAATGACAGACTCAGTAATTTCTTTTTAGAATTGTATCAGCAGCTCCCTGGGCAGTCTGAGCTTTCTGAGTTGGCGCAGGAAGAACATTCTTTGTTGTGCTTTTTTGATGACATTTTTGATGTTAGGTGTCCATTTGAAGTCTTGAGATATTATAGAACCTAGAAATTTGAATGTCTCTACTGTTGATACTGTGTTGTCAAGTATTGTAGAAGGTGGTAGAATAGGAGGGCTTCTCCTAAAACCTACGATCATTTCTACAGTTTTGAGTGTGTTCGGTTCAAGATTGTTCCAGCTGCACCACAAGGCTAGTTGTTCAACTTCCCGTTTGTATGCAGATTCGTCATTGTTTCAAATGAGACCAATCACTGTTGTATCATTTGCAAACTTCAGTATTTTAACAGAGGGATCTATAGAGAGAGAAGAGAAGTGGAGAGAACACACAGCCCTGGGGGGACCCTGTGCTAATTGTACAGGTATGTGATGTGATTTGCAGTTGAAAACTCTTTTCTATTTGATATGCTCTCAAACCTGCTTGTCCAATGCAACAGAATGAAGTGACATACCACAGGAAGTATAAGGGAAGGGAAAGGATAAAATAGTCAAATGGTTGTAATGAACTAATCCTGATCTTTAAAGTCACAGTGAATTTCCTAACTTTAGCAGCTGATATGGAATATAAAACATTTCATTGTGTCTGACCTTCTTCGGCCATGAGCACGTTTTCTTCTTGTTTCTTATCCCCATCTTTTTATTTCCCAAACTGCAATGCAAATTTCTGAGAAACAAGGTGAAATCTCTCCTTTTGGGCTAGTTTTATCCTTGCAGGCTCAAAGTGATTCTGATATTTATTTAGGCAGGTTTCTTGCACACAGCGATTGCCTGAGGGGTTTTTTTTTCCCTTGAAAACTCTTTTTCAAAGCTTGATGCCTAGTTGTTTTCTTTAACTAGCACTTCTTGATGCTTATCGGTTAAAAAAAAATAAAACACTGACCTCTTCTTCACAGTGAAAGGTGATTCTTAGTGTTTCTTTCTGTTCATATCCCTTCTTCTTTTATCTAACTATCATACAAAAAAATGGAGCTGGGCCTGTATAACAACTATTCACTCTTGATGTCCATTTTTCTGCCATTCTTCTGCCTGGTAGTTTGTTGTATCAAGTTAAAATCACGGTTTGCTCAAAAACAGCTTTAGATGATAGCAGACAAGGAGTCAAAGCTCCTCCATATTTCATAAAAGTGAAAAAGAGACATGATATAGAGGTATGAGATACCCATACAGATTTCAGGGAGAGCAGTTACCAATGAATAATGCAATTGCCTAAAATAGGTTTTGTGGTAATAGCACTGGCTGCAGTAATGAAGGCTTCTCACAAGCTTTCCATAATTCTCTACTCAAAAATATGGCCACTGGAGTGTCAAAGATCCTCACCTCACCCCTGGCAAAGAAGACAAGGAGACATCTGGTTCACAGGTGGTTTGAAGTTTACTGGAATCTTTGGCATGCAGTTTAAGGCTTTCCTCTATCAAAGTCCGCGCTGGGAGCAACCGCAGTCAAACTCCACCCCCCGCCCACTAAACCAGCATCCGGTCATGTCAGTTCAAAACGGCAGCCGCCACCCCCAGAGGCCCTTTCGTTGCGCCTCAGCAGTCTCCGTGCTCACTCGCTCCGCAGCTCCCGCCCTCACCATCCAGCCATCCGTTAGCTGGCCGGTGACCGGCACACGCTGGTGAGTCCATTCCTGGGTCTCCAGCCCGCCCCGGCCTCCCAGCTGGTCGGCGGAGGCTTGGAGGTGCCGCCACGACCCCCTGGCTGTTCGGCAACCTCCGCGGCCGCCTGAGAACACCGGCGAGGGCATCAGCTGTGTGGCAGCTCCCGTGGCCACCCAAGGATGCCGACAAGCCCATCAGCTGTTCGGCGACTTCCGTGGCCGCCCGAGGACGCCGGCATGACTCGTCAGGCCTCCATTATGGGGTAGCCCTTCCACCTCACTAGGTATTGCACACGGCCCCGGTGGATGCAGGAGTCGAGTATCTCCTGAACCTCGTAGTGCTCCCCCCCAACCGGCCCCGGTGGTTGTTTCACACGCCTCAATGAGGTCCCCGCTACTAGTTTCAGCAGGCTGCTGTGAAAAACGGGTGCACCTTGCCCAGAAGGCGAGGTAGATGCAAGCGGACCGTAACTGGGTTGATGACCTGTGTCACCTGGAAGGGACCCACGTATTTTGGCCCCAATTTCTTACACGGCAGTTTTAGCCGTAAATTCTTGGTCGATGAGTACACCATATCCCCTACCTGGAAAGGCTTTTGGGGTGCTCATTTTTTATCGACTTGTACCTTCAACGCCTCCCCTGCTTTTTGCAGAGCCCTTTTCACCGCATCCCACACCTCCTGTATATGGGGCATCCAGTCACGTGGAGGACACAGAGAGAGGTCCCCCTGCTGGCATTCAGGGATCGGAACAAACTCCACTCCGTGCACTACTCAAAACGGGGTGAAGCCAGTACTGCTGTGGACTGCGTTGTTGTATGCCACCTCAGCGAATGGCAGGAGGTCGGCCCAATCCGCCTGCTGATAGGACACATAACACCGCAGGTACCGCTCCACCATGACGTTGGCCCATTCGGCAGTCCTGTTGGTACTAGGGTGGAATGCCGAACCTAGTCCCTGGGATGAACCAATAGAACGGAGGAACTCCCGCCAGAAGCGGGTGGTGAATTGCACGCCCCGGTCAGACACTATCCGTCGGGGCACCCCATGTAGGCGGTATACGTGCGCTAAGAACAGTCTGACCAGCCGTTTGGTGGATGGCAGACCCTTAGGGGCAAGGGGCAAGGCAGATGGCAGACCCTTAGGGGCAAGGCGTCAAGGCGTCTGCAGGGCTTTGAGGTTTTTGTGGTCCGTCCACACCTCGAATGGCTCCTTGGCCCCCTCCAGGAAATGCCACCATGTGGCTAACGCCCACCGCACAGTGAACGCCTCTTTCTGACAGGAAGTCTGCGCTGGGAGCAACCGCCTCCCAGTGCTTTACATACCCGTGCAGTAGTCAAACCCCACCCCCCGCCCGCTAAACCAGCATCCGGTCATGTCAGTTCAAAACGGCAGCCGCCACCCCAGAGGCCCTTTCGTTGCGCCTCAGCAGTCTCCGTGCTCACTCGCTCCACAGCTCCCGCCCTCACCATCCGGCCATCCGTCAGCTGGCCGGTGACCGGCACATGCTGGCGAGTCCGTTCCTGGGTCTCCAGCCCGCCACGGCCTCCCAGCTGGTTGGTGGAGGCTTGGAGGTGCCGCCGCGAACCCCTGGCTATTCGGTGACCTCCGCGGCCGCCCGAGAACGCCGGCGGGGGCATCAGCAGCTCCCGGGGCCACCCAAGGATGCCGGCAAGCCCGTCAGCTGTTCGGCGACTTCCGTGGACGCCCGTGGATGCCAGCATGACTCATCAGCTGTTCGGCGGCTTCTGCGGCTGCCCGGGGACACCGGCAAGGCTTGTCGGCTGCTCATCGGCTTTCCGGCTGCTGGTCACCACTGCACTCCTCCGCCCTGCACGCCACCCTTGCCCCCCCACTTGTTCCATGTCGAGCCCGGAGTTTTACAATTATGGAATTCAATCACACTAATGATTTATGAATTATTTTGAGCTGTTGGGAACAGGGACAAAGTCTTTACATTTCAAAACTTTATTCCAAAGAAAATGTCCTGTTAGAAAAAATAATAATAATAACATATACCAAAATGCAGTGAGACAGCAATCCAATATTAGCATCTGTGCTATCTGGAATAGAGCATGAACGGTGCATGAGGAGAGAATTCTACCAACTGAAACAGTATATCTCAGTTTATTTCACACAAACCTTTTTTCCTCCATCCCAATATGCAGGTAGAGGCATATACCATCACCAACACACACACACACACACACACATACCCAAACACACATTCTTCTCTGGCATTGCTTAATGTGCTAAAAGAGTTAATTGTTTTAGCAAGAGTGTACAGGCCGGACTTCCTAGAAATTCAACAGACTTCTTTCATCAGGAGGATCAGAATATAAGGAGCATTTCTCTTCAGGCAAGCTGTATGGTCTGGCAGTTCAACCTGTAAGTGATGCCTTATTGATTTCTGCCATAGCATCCATAGCTGGCTTGAGAATTGGAGCCTCTGACAATAGCTAACAAGTTTAAACCATTAGTTCCATTTGTAGTTGCTCGGTGAAAAGGCTGTCAGTCACAACATCCAATAGACTGGAGCTTTTAGTACATTTCTTATCCTGTTCTTTTTGCCACAATGACCCCTGTGGTTAATGGGCATTATTGAGAAATTATATTTTTCAACATCTTCATTCAATTTCTCTCCCCTCCCCCCCCCCATCCTTTTCTCTTCTCCTTTTGGGATCATAAAAGCCATTTAGGTTGCAATGTTAGGAAACAGAAATGCAAGCATTGATTTGGAGTCTGGGGGAGGAAGCCAGTTGAAAGTCAGCTCCAAGCTAGGCAAGCTATGCTACAAGAACAGGACGGCTTCCAAAGAATTATTAATATTTGAAATGAAAAGGATTGGATTAATGTTCTTATTTTTCTTCAAATTCAGAAGAGAGTAAGATCACTCTTATTAGGGATTATTTTTTTCTCCTGTGCTGTCTTCCAAAAAAAGACTCTCTGCAACTTGAATGGTGTATCACTTGGAAATGATAATTTCCATTGCCTTGTTGGAAAAAGGCTGACCTACTTTGGAGCAATTCCATTTCCTACTGAAAATTAAAAAAATAAGTCATCGTTTCCTAGAACACCCCAGATCCCGGAATGCTGTTTTCCAGCCTATCAGTTAAGAGGGGAAAGTGAGGGAAACTTTTCTCATCTCACCATCAGCCTAATTTATATCACAGCTTTTGCTGTCTTTACTGGCCTTTTCACACAGCACCACTTCCTGTTCCCAATCCATTCACTGTTTTGAAGTTAGTGAGATCATCTTCGCTCTTGGAATATCAGCAGGATGAGGGTTACACCGTAAGCCAATCAATCCTTTCTCCAGCTGGCCAGAATGGGAACAAACATTTAACACTGCCCTGTTGCAAAAAAACAGAGTTTCTCCTGAAATAACAGAACTTCTCAGCTCAGTTCTTCACTGAGAAGAACTGTATGTACATGATGTATCCACCCCCTAGTACAGGGGTAGGCAACCTTGGCTCTTTTATGACTCGTGGACTTCAACTCCCAGAATTCTGGGAGTTGAAGTCCACGAGTCATAAAAGAGCCAAGGTTGCCTACCCCTGCCCTAGTACATGGTGTATATATGTCTGCTCACATTCCCAAAAAATTGTGAAAGCAGAAAAACTAGCAGTTCTTTCTGACTATATTTTTTTTTCAGTATAAAGGTTCACAACGAAAGCTCTGATGCTAGTATCATATTGTAGTTAGAGAGAGAGAGAGAGAGAGAGAGAGTGAGAGAAAGAGAGAGACTCTGTAAAATGGTTTCAGGGATGTGAAATCTGCTAGAAAACTCTGAGTTCGGACAGTGGGAAGCTGTAGAAAGTAAACTTTCCCCAAAATTGGGAAATGGGCAAGTTCTGTAGAATTTCAATATCACAAGTTCTTTTGTTTGCTGCTATACTTCAAAGATTGTCCATGGGGTCGCGATGGGTCGGACACGACTTCGCAACTAACAACAACAATGCTTCAAAGAACTCTGATAAGCAGGAGGGGGTTTGTCCTGATTCCTAGTATTAGACTGTGGGAAGTCAGCCCCTCAGAGAAGGAAATATTAAAAGGGCAGAAAAATATATTTCCTCAAAAGGATATTTTTTTTTAAAGCAGAAACCAACTCTGCCCCCAAGTCTCTCTGCCCAAGCAGGAGCCAACCCTATACAAATGCAGATGTAAAACCATCAGGGAAGTTGGAGCCAGAAGCTCAAGAAGACAAAAGACCTAAAATCTGCATACCCCACCTGAGATGGGACATAATAGGACTAACCCATTACCATCAAGAATACCAGAGAGGCACACCTAAACTCAGGTCAGAATACGTGACACAGGAAATAGTCTCCAAGTTCATGCCACAGGAACAGGAAACTTCCAAACAAAAGGCTTTCAGAAGGTATAAAAACCTACTCCACATGTGCTCAGCCCTTCTCCCTTGATTTCTCTCCTTCCTGCAAGAACCATCTTTCTGGCTCTTCAATAAACTGCAACCTTCTTCCCAAAGCAGTCGCCATGTTTATTTATCCCCGGCTTGGATGAACCAGGATGAAGACTTTTCTTCCCACAAGACAAATTACTTAATTTCTTCTACTTTTTTTGGGAAGAAATCAAGTAATTTTTTAATCAAGCTGACTTGAGCTCCCTCATCTCCAAAGACAACTTGTTTCTTAACTTATTTCACTTTAAGAATTTTCTGCCATGGTTAATTGATCTTACCTTTTTTGCTAGAACTATGTACCCTTTGGTTAGAACTACGAAAGGAGCCGGATGCATAATGCTTTAATATACCATACAGTGGATAAGTGTCTTTTGTAGGATGTTTATATCATTGCAAGTCATCAATAGGCATACACTTTAGCCCATTTTTCCCCCTGATATTCATATGGTAGACATTACGTCTTGGTGTTATTAGACACATTAAACATCTAATCCACCACACAACTTGTTTGGTTCATTCAAAAGCATTCCTCTGAAGGGGAAAGGATGCAAAGCCACAGATCAGAATAGTGTTTCTGGACCTCAACAACTTTACAATGTGCGGACTTCAACTCTCAGAATTCCCCAACCCACATGCTAGCTTGGGAATTCTGGATGTTGAAATCCATACATTTTAAAGATGCTGAGGTTCATAAAGTCTGGATTCGAAAATATATTCAACTCTGTTCAAGGCAATCAGCTGCTACACATGGAAAATGTGGAAGGAAGAATGAGGCTGTCGAGAGTCCTCCTCTCACTCTGTGCATTCATCTAGATTGCATATAAAGCCTAGATGCTGGATCAAAGTTCATCTAAATATACAAAAGAATGTATTTCATCCACTTGTGATCTGAACAATACAGAATATATTTCTCCGAAGAGAACACTGAACAAGCAACACTTCACAAGCCACATCTGGCTTCAAAGCTTCTTGACTATGGCTCACAGATTCCCTCTTTCCACATCATTGTTATTCAGCGATAAACCATTAAATAGTGGAGTGCTTCCTCCCCAAAAAGAGCAAAACAGGACTGAAGCCCACCTCACAGAGTTGTTGTTGTGGGGAAAATAGGAGGAGGAAGGGGTATTGTGTAGATTCATGCTTTGACTTGGCAAAATAACAACAATAATAATAATAATAAACAGAAGAGAAAGGAAAGAACTGGAGAAGATAACAAAATATTAAGACCTGCAAATAGAAGAACGACTGTAGCAAAAGAAAGCAAAGGTAGTACCAATAGTAATAGGCATCTTGGGTGCAATCCCAAAATAACTGGAGTATCACTTGAACACTATCGGCATTGACAAATTCACCATCAGTCAATTGCAAAAGGCAACTTCACTCGGAACAGCTTACATCCTGCCATGGTACCTTTAATACTATCAAACATTCACATCTGCCTATCCCAGATCCTTGAGAATGATTTGATAGGTGAACAAAAATGCCCAGCCTAGTCTCAACATCTGGCTGGCTATGCAACGAACCATGATAGTAACTTCTAACCCCTTCCTCCTTCAGCGGTGTCATTTGTACCATCATTCTCCTTCCAGGGGCCTTTCATTTTGAATTTTAAAAATAAGTATCCTCCCATCTCCAGTTGCCATACATTTCTGCAACCAGTCATAAAGGTATAGAAAGGAATTGCCTTGACAGTCAAATGGTGTTCTGTTTCTGAAGAAAAGACATCGAGGCAAGGCAGGAGTAACAAACACAACTTCTTTATTGAGATCACGAACAGAACAGAACACAAAATGGCGCCAAGGCCTTTTATACTCCCTTGCAAGGGACAGCGTCAGCCAATCAATGCAAGGGTAGTCTCCCGCCTTGCGCATGCGCACAAAGCTGGAGACAGCCTGTCTGGTCCCAGGCAACCACGTTTGCCCGGGCCTTCTGCAGCCTCCTGAGCCTGCTGAGTCATTCAGCAGTCCCAGGACATAACAAATGGTATCAGGTTTTTTTTATCCATTTTTAATAGCAATCCATACCCTTCATCTCTGAGGGTGTTAAGTACCTCGGCTGCTTATAATTTGGTCCTCGGAAGCTTATCCCAAAGTTCCCTGACTTTTATGCCTGGAATTCTCAGTGGGCTGTTAGGTCTGCAGACTGAAATGTACACCATTGTCTCTTCGCTGATTTCTTGACTCCTAAATGGAGACAATCTTTCTGTACCATCAAGTAGACGGTGACTTGATCTCACCACCATTATAATCAAAGAGACTTCTTCCTCAATTACTATATGCGTGGATACTGTTATAATGCTGATTTGCCAATTTTACCCAGCCGCTTAGCCCGTTTTAGACACAAAGCACATTGCAATTGCATAATAACTTTAGGCTAGTTGTTGTGCATCTTATTTTCCAAACATTTTCAGTTCAGTCCACATGTAGATGGAAGAAAGGATAATATTCTATATACTATTCTAAGCACTAGCACATTTCCCATCAGGATTTCTGCATTCAACAGAAAGAAATATGCAATCATAGGACAGATAATTCAGATGGAATTCAAAAATCTACAAAGAGCTACAGTTTTGGAGTTTGGAGAATAGCAACCAACATAGATATGGGGAAATATAAAATTTGATCCATCTTGGTCACAAAAGCTCTTGGTTACAATGACCTGAAAGTACTTATCCATATAGTGTAACATGTCCCCAGCATGTGTTTAGCAAACTATCTGGCTAAGAGGTGAAATATTCATTAGTATTTGTTGTTACTTGAACATATATTTTCATCTGATTGGCTGCCCAAATCTTGAAAGAATAGTATTATATTTCAAATCTTAAAAGTATTATATTTAAACAGGAACCAAGAAGATGTATTTGTAAGACATTGTGTTCCTATAAAGACCTATAATATAAAGCCCTCAAGACTTTGCACTTTATACTGTGTTGATGGTTGCTATCGTTACTTAATTTATATTTATCATTTTGGGTGCTTTTAACTGTGGTTAGTCACCCAGACTCCAGCCATATGATTTGATTTTAAACACATAAATTTAGATTGTAAACATATAACTAATTATAACTCTATCTTTTATAATGAAGGTGGATGAAGAATATATACATGTAACAAACAACTTTGTTGAAAACAACTTTTCTATTGCATACGCGATAGAAAAGGAAAAGAAAACAATTTTAGGGAAAAATGAATAGAAAATAAAATTATACTAACACATAAAAACAGTGGCTTAATGTTCCTAACTTTTTTTCTGCAGGTTATTGTCTATGATGGAATAACTCAGTAAGCTAACAGTGAGCCAAGTGTTAAGCAGTGATATTGAAATCAATGTTCAAAAATATGCCACAAATTATTACATGATTACCTGAGTAGAAGAAAGAAATACATAGCAGGATCGTAATGCTCCTTAAGTTTCTTTTTTAAAGCAAGAGTAGAAAAATATTTGAATATGAATTTGGTAGCACAGAAAAAGGAAATCATAGTCCTATGTTTGACTTTATTTTATTAAGTAGAATGGTTTGCCCACATGTGCTATCAATTTTCATACTTCTTAGCTAAAACTTAGGATTCCTTTTTGAAGTAATTTGTAGAACTGTAATGGTTTATCTTTTTAATTGTATATGTCTAGGTAAAGCTATCATTCAACCTGTACAGTTAAAAAAGGAGAGATAGAGATGAAAATGAATTGTTCAGTGACATCTTGTGGTAAAGTAAAGGTATTGGTGGATCTGGGAGAAAGAAACAGCTGTTATTTCAGAATGGTTAATAATTGATATTTGATTTCTAACTGCATTGGTTTATTATCTCTGTATTACCTAAGTTATATTTTTTAGGAATAAGGTTATCAGCATTCACCATGATAATTAATCCAATTGCCCATAAAGTAGAAATTTATCCACGTGGGGCTCTTTGATCCCAACTCCCTTTCAATTTTTTTAGTTCTTAATAACATTTTCACTTTTCCTAGTTCTTAATAACAGACTCTGGAGTTGTGAAGGGTTTTGTGGTGCTGATTTGCAAATGTTTAGCTTTCGAGGACGTGATTTTGGACCAGCCACTCTTTCTCAGCTCAACTCACCTCACAGGTTTCTTCCTGTAAGGGAGGGGGGAAACAGGAGGAGGAAAGATTATTAGTTATGTTCACCGCCTGGAATTATTTATTTAAATAAATAAATAAATAAATAAAGGCAGGATAAGAGAAAAAGCTCAGAATGTGTGAAAATTTAACATACTGTATTTATCAGCATGACCACCCTGCTGTAGCAGGCGCTTCTGGACAAGCTGTCCCTATTTTGACAGCCCTGAAAGATAACATGTGGCAGTGAAGCATTTTCCCACCAAGAAGAGTTATTTTAAGATAATGGCTTTAATGTATTTTTGAAGCCCCCGATGAGCCGTATATCACCAAAAGTGTTGGAAAAGAATGTTGTATAATGAAAGCAGCATTAGGTCCAGGAGAGCATAGCCATATGTGTTTGGGTTTTTTTTTTTTTTTTTAAAGTTGCTTTTTTTCCTCCTCTTTGCATTCTTCTGCAGTTTTCTTCCCCATTGCGTGTTTTGAACCAATTCTTAGTCTCCATTCAGTTGCAGCAAGGCTTCACTATTTGTAATGGGTATTGATGGTTTCTGTCCCTTAAAAAGAATGGCTTGTTGTGAATAATAAATCACAAGTCATTGCAGGAAGATAAAATGCAGGAGCACTTACAGCTATTCTGTTTCCACCCCACCTTCTCTCAAAATACTAATAAAAGACACAGCATATAGAATCTTGATTTAAGCAGATTTGCTGTTGAAAGCAGGGTGGAAGAGGCAATGAATAATGCAAGGATTTCCGAGGGCTGTTTTAAAGATTATAATTTTCTTGCATGGGGTAATCTTTTCAAAAAGCACTTGTCCTGACCTGGAAGGTCTCACCATGTACTTCTGAATTTCTTTAAATATAATAGCATCATTAATATGATCAGCCATAGTCTTCAGCCATGCTGAACTGAAGTCCTATTTTTAGAGATCAGAGTGGGGCAGGTTTCAATAAAGTGTTTCAGTCCTAGATAGGCCAGAGTGCTTTATTTGTTGTCTCATTTTTCTTCAGGGCCCTGGCATGGAATATGTTATAAATCTCTTTCTCATAGAAGAAAATACTTGTAGCTCAAGGTTGAACTGTGGGATCCTTGGTGCTCTCTGAGCCTGGTTGTTTTCTTGCAGACATTTCATTACCCAACTAAGTAACATCATCAGTGCAACATCAGCACTGATGAAGTTACCTAGTTTGGTAATGAAACATCTGCAAAAACAACAACAACAAAGCTCAGAAACCACCAAGGATCCCACATTTCTTTCATCAATAGAGTTCTGGATAAATGATTTAATGCTGCCGCTGCTGTTGGGATTCTGGAGGTGATCTTAGTAGATCAGAAGAGAAAGGACAACAGATCAGGCAGGGCAGAATGTTTTCTTCCAAACTTTGGCATCCACCAAAGGATGAATCTCCCAGATTGGGAACTGTTAACTGAGGTCCACTTCTGCGTATACAACAATAGAAAAAAGTATTATCTACCTCCACTGTTAAAACTGAATCTAAAAATCAGCTTGAGGTTTACAATAACTAGCTAATCATCAGCGTCTTGTGAGAAATACAAGCGCACAATCATGAGATAACAGAATTGATTGACCAGTTAAATGAGCTAGTCCTTATATTGTAGCTTTGCTTGCTAAGGATGAATGGTTATTATGTCAACTAATTTCACATCGACTAACAAAAGCGAACTGCTGGATGCTATTTCATGCTTAGGATACTTAAGAAAAAAAATCTTATTTCCATATCTGTCAAATGTTATGATTTAGTAACATTTTTTTGTTCTAGAGGAATATTTAACATTATGTTGGTTAATGTTCCCTAAATACGTTCCATGTTGACTCCATTCAAATATTGTCCTCGATTCAGTTAATGCTGGAGGCAGTTATTTTATTAATGTCATTACCAAACATGTCAAATTTCTGCATATAAGGATCTTTAAGTAGAGCGAAAGTTCCTACTCTCTTTAGACTGTGGGCCTTAAGGGATAGTATTAACTCTTTTTGAAATAACAACAAAGGATCTGCATGAAGCATTGCTGGACCTATAAATAAATAAACACATGGATATTTATTGTAGTTGTCAATGACTCCTTTTCTCTTGATGTCATTTGCTCCATTTCCCCTGTAAACATAAGTACCTTAGTCTTTTCTATATTAACACCGAGTTGTTTCAGCACAAGATGGGCGGCAAACAAATTTAATAAATAAATAAATTTTCAGATCCATGCATCGTACTGTCTGTCTAACTCATTGCTCAGCAATGATGTAGCCTTATCTTCATACAAAGAGCATGCACATTCTTGTCTGCAGACCATCCCATCCTTCTAATGAAAAACACTCCATATGCATTTGTACATAAGTGTTTATGTACATTTAAGAGAAGGAGATTAGTTAATAAAATTGTTTATACTTGTTGTAATGAAGGTAGGAAGTCACTTCTTTATATATTACTTTTTCTTTGCTATATTCTTTTTTTTTTCTATCTTTCTTTCAGTTTTTCTCTTTTTAATAGAGTTAGAAGGGACCTTGGAGGTCATCTAGTCCAAACCTTATACCATTTCAGACAAATGGTTGTCCAGTCTATTCTTAAAAACTTCCAGTGTTGGAGCATTCACAGCTTCTGGAGACAGATTGTTCCACTGATTAATTATTCTGTCAGGAAATTTCTCCTTAGTTCTAGGTTGCTTCTCTCCTTGATTAGTTTCCATCCGTTGCTTCTTGTCCTGCCTTCAGGCACTTTGGAGAATAGCTTGATTCCCTCTTCTTTGTGGCAACCCCTGAGATATTGGAACACTGCTATCACATCACCCCTAGTCCTTCTCTTCATTAAACTAGACATACCTAATTACAGCAACCGTTCCTTATGTTTTTTTTATTATTATTATTATTATTATTATTATTTTCAGTTTGCATTCATTTTTCTTGTTACAATTATATTCTTTAATAAAATTATTATAAAAAATAGAGTTATATTAAGTCTTTTGCCATGAACCATTTTAAGGTTGAACTACATACTTTAAAAACAGAGGTTTTTTTTTATACAGATGCTCAAAAAAGCAGCACAATTGTCATTCATTCTTTGGACACTGAAAAGCCCAATCACCTTTTCTGTACTCTCTGATCCCATCCCCAAATCTCCATTCCTGTCACATAATTGGATTTTTTTTTCTTTCTCTTCAAAGGGAAAAAACCAGTTTGAATACTATACATAATTTGTTCCCTGAAATTCTTGCTTGTTCTTCCAATAATGCCAATTACTGGAATGTAATAACAACTATCACCAATGTATGGATTCTTACTTTCATATGAGCCAATAATACTCTAAATGATACCAATTCATACTTTCTGACATAATGTAACTCCTTCATTGATCTGTACCTATATTTTCACTCCTATACATATATATTCATCATAAGATCAGAGCTTCTTCATTCAGATCTATTGCACATATACTTGCCATCTTTTTAATTTAACTCCTTCCTTCCTTCCTTCCATTCCTTCCTTCCCTCATCAGCCTTAATTCATTTGTTACAAGCCTTCCCCCTTACTACATTCCCCATTTCTTTCTCTTCCATTCCTTAGATCAATTTTTCACTAGTAATATTGCTGATCAGCAGGACAAATATATTTTCCTTTAAGAATGGACACAAGTTGCTGAAAATATATGCCAAAATACCTTTTCTGTATTTTAATGATACTGTTCAACGATACAAAAAATCTATGTCTTTAGACATTTAAGGGGTTTCTTTTGCTAAGTGAAAAAACACCTACATACATAAGAAAGCATACAATTTTTGAGAATATGAGCCTATGATTTTTCAAGTATCTTATCACTCTCTTATTGTTTGTTTGTTTTTCAACATGAATAATATCATGCGAATATTTCATGAGATCAAAAATCATTTTTAGATTCTTAAAATTAAAATAAACCACACAAATGAGTTCTATATGGGTTTAGCTGTCCATTGTATAACAAGCAGCACTGAACAATGTCCTTAAACAACTCAAATTTATTAATATCTGACTGGTTTTATAAAATTGTGGCTGTTATTCTTGACAGTATGAATAATTTGAGCCTAATTAATAAAGTTTTCATTACTGGCATTTGAGACCTAATTCCCCTCCTCACTTAAACTCCCAAAGATGCTAATTTCATTTTCTTAATTATCCAACTAGCAAGGACTGGTATTTGCATAGAGATCTAGAACCAAAGAATAACCAGGGGATCATAAAATATTTACATTATCAAGGCCAACTCTGGCTCATTATCCCCAACAAATGACTACCAGCCTGCATTAGAGTTTATCATTTCTCTAGATAATTCTCTCTACTGTCAAAATGCTCTTATTGCTAGTAAATGGGAGGGGGGGGAGACCGTGTTTCTCCCTAACATTCAGTCAGAATCTGTCTTCCTGCAACTTAAATCCATTATTCTGTGACTTGCACTCTGGGGCACTAGAGAAGAGATCTTGACCTTCTTCTACATGACAGTCTTGCCACTCTTTGAAAAGTGCAGTCATATCCCCCTCAGTCTTCTCCAGGCTAAAGATTAACAATTCCTTCAATTTCTTTCCTTAGGATTTTGTTTTTGTCCCCCGGTCATGCTTGTTCCCCTTGTCTAAACCTGTTCCGGTTTCTTTGAATGCTTCTTCAACTGTTATGCCAGGACTGGACACAATAAGTAAAAGTGAATCTAACTAATGCAGGATAAAGTGGAACTAATGATTTTGAAATGGTACATCCATTGATGAAGCCCCTTTCCCATTTTTTTAATATTGGTTGAAATCCAAATATCTGATATCTATAGCATTCTCAAAATCTACAAGGGAAGTTATGTGATCCAAAATGAAGGTAAATTTAGTCTTACAAAACTTGTCTGTGACAAAGCCATTCCAACTTCTGGGAATCACAGTATTGTTTTCAAAGAGCTTATAGGTCCATTCTTTTTAATACATATAGGACATTAAAGTTATTATATGCTCTACAATCTTCTGAGGTGTCAATATCAAGTTAATTGGTCTGTGGTTACAGCCTGCCTTTCCCCCGTTTTGAAGATATAAACATTTGTCCTCTTCTAGCAATTATACCTGGAACTTCATTTATTCCCAAAGATAATAATGGTTTATCCATATATCAGCAAATTTCTTCAATACAGTACACCAGATTTTAAAGCTACCCAACTAGACAGTTCTACGGACTACTCCAATTACAACTGCAAAGTCCTTGTTCTTCAAATCTGTCATCTAGCACACAGATTAGTATTTCCAAGTATTGCCAGTGTGAAGTTCTAGAATATGAAATCATGTTGCTTTTATCATTCATTCGGATTGCCTTATACAATTTTAAATTAACTTCCATTGCCTTCAGCCCATTTTTTCTGAAATCATAAAATCGACAGTCAGTGACCCACTTCTCTAAATTATATCTAATAAAAGTAATGGGTTGAAAGTTTTGCTAACTTGAATTTTTTTTCCCTTCCAATAGTCACTCACTTTAATGTATTGGATAAACACAAAGGAAGGCGAAATAAGAAACTGTGTGATGCCTTCTGTTTACTTACATTACTTACATTACTCACAGAGCACTATGTTCACTAATGAACAGATGAACCTTTGCACAAAAGAATTTTCATGAAAAGAGAGCTAGATGTTGTTGTTATTATTGTTGTTGTTGTTCTTGTTGTTGTTATTATTATTATTGCTATATTTTCTCCTTGGGAGAAGGAAAAATAACACCTATTGCAAAAAACGTTTTAAAAAATAAAGGTTCAAAAGCGTGTGAACAATTTTAATTTTAATTGTAATTTTATTTAATTTTAATGGTAAGTTTAATTGACTCAGAGTCACCTTTTGAGATTGGCAGTCTCTAAATTTGATAAATAAATAAATAAACCAACCAACCAACATGATTATGCAGGTGAAATCATAACATAATGGGGGGGGGATATTTTCAATAGCATCCAAGATTAACAGAAACTTTATCTCCTATTCCATCTTATCCCATCTACAGTCTATGAGTAGAGTAGTTGAGGAAACAAGATAATGGTCAACTACTACACTACAGTGACAGAATCAAACTAATATAGTTCATAAACCCAGTGGTAAGGATAACAAGGGTTTGGTTCAGAAATCCAGCACCGTAGTCATGTCAAATTCATTGACTTGGCCACTATTCTTTTCTCTTTCCAATCCTCGACATCAACGAACCATGAAGACATGCACAGTGACATCACCACACAAAATGCCACTCTAATGAATTTTCATTCTGCCATCTGACTGAAACATAGAAGTTGCAGCATTTGCATAATGACATTGCTATGTATTTTTCATCATTTGCCTCCTACACACACATCCATGTCTCCAATCATTCCAAATGACTGTAAGCTGCCATAGTGAGTGGTTGGAAGGGAAAGAGGGACCGACAAGCCTTAGGAAACACAAGCATTTCAAAATTCCATTTTGATTATGCTAGAGTTGATTTAGATAGTTTTGACTTTGTGCAGATCCTTATAGCTCTTCCCAGTTGCAGACTAGCCCAGGCTGGGATTTTAAATGTTGGGTTTTATTTTGAAAATATAATTTGAAACTGAATTTCAACAGTTGAAATTCAGCTTCAGCAAAGTTGAAATTTACCCAAATTATGCTCATTTCCCTTCTCTCTTAGGCATCCAGCCACCCTACAAAGTATCAGGTTGATTATTATTTTTTTCCTGCAACTGCCTTGGAAGAGAATGGCTCACTAGAGCCCAGAAGCCAAGGTGAAACAAGGATTTATGCCAGCGACGGATGAACCACCCACAAAGTATTGCAAAGGACATGACCAGTTTGGACCCAATTTCAAATAAACCAACCACAGAGATAGAAAGAAGCCTAATCTGTCCCTAATCTGTCCCTAAGTCCCTATGGTGAAAGTGTCCCGAGTAAATGAGGAACATTTCACTTTTCTTATTGCTACACCTCATTCCTCATGCATATTTGCTTAAAAACAAGTCCTGATCTGTTCAAAAGGGATTACTCCTCTAATATGTAACAGGATTATCCTTCAGTGGCCAAGTGACTACATGAAAGCGCATTCCCAGCTGTACTGCGCAGAAAAGTTGAGCATAAGAAGTGCTGAAGTTTCTCCTGCTCTGTTGTTTCTGTTCCTGTTAGGTGACAAAGCCTAACAACTGCCCCTTTGCAGTTATGGGGTCAGAATTAAGACAATTAATACTAGTTTAAGATGTTGCCAAGATAGATTTGTGATATGTATGTGGAATAGTCTTTCAGGGCTAAATAAAGGCATAACCACATCGAGATGGCTGCTGCTTTCTCTTACTTGACACCAAACACCAGATATTTTCATACAGCATGGAAGACTGAA
Organism: Azemiops feae; assembly: GCA_023970755.1. Taxonomy (NCBI): domain Eukaryota; kingdom Metazoa; phylum Chordata; class Lepidosauria; order Squamata; family Viperidae; genus Azemiops; species Azemiops feae. The sequence goes on along the minus strand of JALGBA010004215.1, from coordinate 411,181 downwards.
AGACAAGGAATCAAGTTAGAACTTCAGTTAGAACTGAAGAAACTTCTTGGATGAGAAGCGAAATGTTTTCAAAGGGGAAAAAAACTAAGAAAGTCCACTTGCCTTTGGGGAAAGAAAAAAAAAAAGCACTTTGGGACAATCATGACCTGGATTATTGAGAATCCCCATAGACAAGGAATCAAGAGATAGAATTTTCTATGTATGTTTGATGTTCCCACCCTAATTACATCTTTTGACATGCCCACAAGCAGGATACACTTGGAACATGTTGAGCTTACTTTCTCAAAATTCAGGCTGAGACAAGTACAGTATTAGGTGCTCTTGCTGTAACTATTAAAAGGTCAAGCATGCATACATCACTTTAGTCAGAGAGGTCTCTTGGCACCTTGGATTGTTAGTATTCCGGAAAGATTTGTGGCTCTTCTTACTAAAACAAGCATTTGCCCAGCCCACAGCACTTGGTTTAATGCAAATGGGAAAGGCCCTACCTGACAGTAGTAAGCAGAGAGAGAAAAACAGGCCAAATGTAAACAATAAGCTACCTCTTAAACCTCGTCATATTTGGACTGATAGAGTTATGGCCTACATATAATAGTTATAAAACATTATTATTCCAATCTGTTCTTTCTAAGACTTCTCCATATCTCTCTGGGTGGTGGATAGCTTCCATGTCTAAGGATCAGCAATAAAGCAATTGAATTATGCCTGCAATATATAACCAAATGCTAATGTAGCATTACCCCCTCAGAGGCCACCAAAGCCCAGGCCCTCCCAGCCCCACTCCCCTCCGTCGCGCTCTGCAGCTACCCTCTCAAGGTGTTAATAAAGTGTCTTTTCTAGCGGGAGCTCACGCGAAGTGAGGAGGTGGCAGATTCTCATTGTCAAGGGGGAACAAAGATGACCAGCCCCTAGCCCCGATAGTCAATGTGTGGCATTGTTTAACAGCCCCAGGCAGTCATAGCAGCAATAGTCAATGGTTTTACAACGACCGTTTGGAAACAAGGGGGTGGGGAAAACCCCGGCTCCAGGCAGCAGTGGAAATACAAACGAAGGTAGTCAGCGCTCTGTAGTAACAGCTCGTCCCACGAGGGCAACTCCCCACAATGTCTATAACTTGCACAAGTAACAGTAATCAAAGTTCAGATGGCCGCTGGTCTCCAAAGCATAGCGACCAGCCTCTCCTTCTCTTCTGTTGTCGCTCGCAGTCTCAGGTCTCGTCGATGTCAAAACCCCTCCCCCCCTTTCCTTTATTGTTAAAAACTGAATTTAGCAACCCCAGCAACTTTCTCTCTTCTCACTCTCTCTCTTGCCTCCGCTCAGGATATCCCCCCTGCGAAAGAAGCATTAAAATTCCACCTTCTCACTCTCTCTCACTCTCTCCTTCCCTCTCCTTCTGAGAAAGGGATCAGCTAAAACCTCAAATCCCTCTTTGGCTTCACTTGGTCTCTCCCCGACAACAGCAACAGCAACCACCCCCACCCCCTTTCTTTCCTCCTTTTTCTTTCCTTCCGCCCAATCCACGCCCGCCGCACCCAAAACCGGCAGCAGCTGTCCAAGCTTCCCTCTCCTTGGGCAGGCTCCCGCAAAGCCTTTCAGCCAGCCCCACTACACTAACATGCAGGGGTGTCTGCAGTATATGGTCAAAAACGTTAAGATGGAAGCCACAATAGCACACTGAAAGTCCTATCTGGGTTTTTTTTTAATGCATTGCACATGAGATGGACTTATAAAAAACAGAGTTTTAATCACACTTTTATGGTTACCATCTTGACTTTTTTAACCGTACCTCATGGGCAACCTTAGACACACCTCAATGAAAACAACATTTAAGAGATACTTCTCTGCTACATACAGAGTTCTCTAAAATGTTAAGAGGAAGTGCAGCAGGATGGCAACCTGACAGCAAAGGAAAAAACAAATACTAATGGGTCTTCTTAAACTATAAATGCATAGCAGTAAAACAAGGAGATGCTCAGACTAAATATTTGAAAATCTAATTCTATTGAACAGCAAAATCAATGTTGTTAAAACAACCAGCTACTTTGTCTGCATTTTTATTTTTTAGGATCAAAAAGAGGCTAGTCTTAGAGATGATGAAAGCCTGTCATATTACAAGGCTAGTTAATTTGAAAATATTTTCTTGCACTTCATTTCCCAGACTTGGCTTTGTAATACAAATCAGGCATTAAACAGAAGAATACATTTTGTTTTCTTGGAAATCAGACGCAAATCCCTCCAGGTGATTTTGTTCAAGTCCAGGATTCAGTTGATTCATTAACTAAATGGAGCCACAATTTTCTGCAGAGGAGGCCTGAGGCTGTTGTGAACATTTTAGAAGCAACTGCAAAATTTCAGAGCACTCAGAAGTGATCAAGAAGAGCAGGTCATCACAGGAATATATTTTTTCTGACACAAGTAGCTCATGAATAAATCAAAGGTGCACTGGGAATATAACAGGCTCGAAAGATGGAGCCAATTCAAGAACACAAGATGACCTAAAGGCTGCAGCACATTTTGTGAGATCTTTGAATGTTCAGAAAGATTTGGGATAATCATGTTAGAGATGAGATTCAAGGATTAATACAGCTAAATAAAGCGCATTTCAACTTTCAACAGCTGTTTGCTACATGTAGTGTAGAGGTTAGTCTATGGAATATGATCATAAAATATTTGGAATTCAGTAATTATTTTAACAGAAAGGCAAGCCTTTTATACTGAAGGAGCAATTCAGCAGAAGTGCAGAACTCATAGCAAGTTTATCTGGCTATTTTCTGATATCTCTAGATGAGTTTTAACAGCAGTTTTAGGGAATTTTGTGTGGCAGTCTGGAAAATACTTGGAGGATAAATGGTACAGTTTTGTACCAAATGCTATATTTTTGTACTAAGTCCAGAAAATCATTTTGGAAACCATAAAGAAAATAAAATCTGTTACAAAATATGAGAATATATTTTATAACTAAAAATAAATTTACGCTTCCCTAAAATATTTCCAAACTAAAATAACATTTTATACCAAAATCTACATTTCCAAATTTTGTGATGCAGTTCTTTAAAAAAAAATGAAAAAACCTGCTACGGAAAAGCATACCCCAAAATGTTATATTGCAGATAGTAATGGTGAAAAATTCATTTATATATAGGATAATCATTTGCAAAAGAATTAGAGCAGTAGGTACCAAAATAAGTCTATCAATAATTTTTAACAACCTTTATTTAAGGTAAGAGCATAAGTATTCCTATTTGCATTCATGGTTTCAAAATACAGGATGGTGTATTTGTTTCTTTCTCAGTCTCACATTCTTCCTTGTTTCAAAAATTACTCCAAGAAAATAACACCACAGATATAATACTAATACAATAAAATATGCACAGTAAACCAAAACTTAAATTTAACGAGTTAAATTTATGCATCTGCAATAGTGTAGTAAAAAAAACCTGAACCCCTTGCTAAAACTGGAGCATTATCAATAACCATATAGTATCATCATCAGTCACTGAAAGCTCTCCAAAAAAGCTTCATCTTAACTTGCTTCCATGTGAATTATCAGGAGGAGACTCTTCCACAGGACAGCCACCATAATGGAGAAACAATATTTGATGGTTTGAGGTTCTGGACCTCATGAAAGTGGGAAATTACTAAACAATTTTCTCATGATTTATGTATTGTATGATTCAAATCCACTGGAGAAGCAGTACTGCAAATGCCTTGGTTCTGAACTATATAGGGTTTTACAGATTGAATCAAGCTCTTTGAATGGCACCTGGACACCTATGAAAAGTTTGGATCTATAACACATAGGTATCATCATATTGGTGACTATCATCAGCCAGTAAATGGGATGCTGCATTCTCTATCTGTAGCGGTTTCTGAGTGATCTTTGAAGAGGGCAAAGATTATATTCCATATATAAACTATAACAAGTTTGGACAATCTCACCTGCAGTTTCAGATCAACCTTGGACTAGATACAGGTAGGTCCAAACAGACACTCAAGAATTACAGCTCCCCCAATCACTTGATACAGATAGTCTTCGCTTAAGACTATCTGTTTAGTGACCATTTGAAATTACAAGGGCATTAAAAAAGTAGCTTCACGCCCAGTCCTCGCACTTATTACTGTTACAGCATCCCTGTGGTCACATGTTCAAAATTCAAGCGTTTTGCAACTGGTGGGTGTTTATGAGCATCACAACATCCCATGGTCAGGTGATCACCATTTATCTGCATGCTTCACTTCCAACATGCAAAATCACTGGAGAAGCCGACAGTAAAATTGCAAATCACAGTCACATGATGTCTCACTTAACCACTGTGGATGATTCACTTAAAAACCACAGCAGGAGTGACATTGTAAGTTCAGTGCAGTCACATGATGTTTTGCTTAATGACCACATCACCTTGTAATTCAGTCCTAGTAGAGAAAAAAATCATTAAGAACTACCAGAAACAACATATATATTTTAAACTTGAGCAAATAAATCCACTTTATATTCATCCCACTTGCTTTTTAAAAGCTTAACTTTTAATCTCTTCAAATAATGTCCCACAAGTTGATTTGTTATCATTTTCTCTTTCTCTCAGAAGCTCCTTCACTAGTTTAAACATGTCTCTTTTGTAAATCTAACATAAGAAATCTATCCAAATCACTCTTGATTTATTATTTGTAGGTCCTGTTTACTTATAAGATGTCAGCTATTTCATTCGAAAATCCAGTGTGGCATTTTTTTTCCCATATCATTCTGGTATGCTGACATTTTTAAATCCATTTTCAGATCCACATTCAAATTAGCCTCAATCTCTATTTTGCCTACTAAAATCAGCTCTTCTATAGCAACTTTTAAATCTCTTTCTATAAAAACAGTAATTTCTGTAAGGACTTCTTACAGTTAGTTGCAAAATTCACATATATCTTTTTAAAATTTTAAACAACCCACAGATAATATTCTTTCAAGTCCATCTGGCCCCTTAATTCATGTATTTATTTAAAAGTATATTTTTAAGTCCATAACCTCTAAAGTCCATAAACTCTTTTAAGTCCATAAATCACTAGCACTGATGATGTTACCTAGTTTGGGTAATGAAACATCTGCAAGAAAAAAAGCAAGCTCAGAGAACACCAAGTACCCCTCAAGTCCATAAACTTGCATGAAATTTCTTTAATCAAAGATAGAAGGAAACTCAGGTAATGAAACTTGCCCTTCTGAAATTTCTTAACATCCAAAAAGCCATTAACAAGCAATTTCTAAGATGGTTAAAAGAGGAAGTATGCGAACCCAATGCCAAACCATGACTTAGGTGAGATGACTCCCTCCCAGCTCCTGGAGTCTAAAACCCATTCAAAATAGCTGTCTTATAGTATCCCCACCTTTGTACGGAGCACTTGTGGGTGATTCCTGCTCTAGAGAGGAATTCCAAGGAGATGATCCATTCATCGACTCCTCTTTGCCACTACAACCATTAGCCCCACTCTCTGTGGAGCTACTTTCAGTTCACCATTGTTTCCTCAGAAGTCCTGTCCTTGCTGTTTTAATGAGGTTGGTCTTAGCAAAGCAGTTCACCAGTTCACCAATTCCCCTAATTTCATTTCTCCTCCACAGAATATCATCTGCCAGTAGAAAACAGACATCTTTAAAGTGTGGTGGAATGGATAGGTAAATATAGGCAGATGCATAGAACAGCTGATTTAAGCCCTCTGTCAAACTGCCCGTATAATCAAGCCACAGTTTTGGAGGTGCCCTACCATTCTCTTTCTGAACATGAGTCTAGTACTCTTCTGGAAAAAATGTTGAAAAAAAATAGGTAGCTCTTTAGTCCCAGGTACAGAAGAAGGGCACGGGGGTAAAGAGACTGAATGAACAGAATCCATGCTTGTCTAGTGCTGCAAGGGAGCAGCAGTGTTAGCAGTAAGTGGCATGGCCAGCAGTGGACAGGTGGAGTTCAGGTTGTCCTCGCTTAATGACCATTCATTACCAACTATTCAAAGTTACGACAAACCCTCCAAAAGCTACTTATGACCCAATTTCAGAGTTCCAACAGGTGCACATCCTCCCACAGTCACAGGGACACACTTTGGGTGCTTACAACATGGTCAGTTGTAGCATTCCTTATCACCAGACTGATTTACAATGTTTTTTGCTAGTTTCTACCTTTTTAGCCAGCTTCCAGGAAAAAAAGGAATGTAGTCCATACAGCTACATTGATTCACTTAATGATCGTGGCATTTCTTTAACAACCGCCTCAAAAAAAAAGTCATAAAATCAGGTCCAGTCATTTGGGTGCCTCAACATACGAGTCATGACTTACAACAGAAATTCCAGACTCCACGACAGTCGTAAGTCAAGGTCTACCTATAGCCCATCTTCACCAAACAAAAAACACTGAAGCATGGTCACGTAAAATCCCTTTCTTGGAAGAAGTGGCAAAAACATATAATGCATTTATTGAGAAAAGAGCCAACAGACTTCTGGCAGATGAACCCAGCTCTCTGCCCCAGTTTAAAACTATATTATATGCAGCACAGGACTAGTGTTCCCTCACAAGGACTAGCAGCTCTTTCAAAAGAGCACTCAACCCACATGTATAATGAATTTGTATAAGACTTGACAGATGCTTTGGAAAACCTCAAATGGATGCTTTTGTGGAAGCTAGGTTTTTGGTCTCAAAATGGCCATAAAGTCTGGCAACCAGAGGAAGGAGCATGTTTGCAACTGAATTAAGTACCTTGGAGGAGTTGGAACAATCCCAAACCCAGACTGAATTCTCAATCCTATTGCCAAAGAAGTGTGCTAAATTATATCCATGGCAAAAAAAAAAAAAAAAATGGTTTCCAAGGAAGATTTTAAAGCTGAACATCTAAAGCTTACTTTAAGCTGCCTCAGCTCTGGCTTAGAATGAGACAAAGGCAATGTCATGAGGATATGGCATTATAAAAAGCTTACCAGGACAAATTCCCTACTGCAATTAGGGGCACATGAGGATGAGCCTTTGAGTAGCTACAAGCCAGCAGCGTAAATGAGTCATAATTTCTGCTTGATCCGTTTTTCAACAGATTGCATGTACAATTCGGGGGTCTGAAGCCTGCCTGCCCTTGATAGGTTTCCAGAAAAGGAAGACAACAAAAGCGTCATTTAGTTATGTTTTTGCTTTCCCCAAAGAAAAAAAAAGCTCTATTCAGACCATTACTAGCTAAAAGTAAGGTCAGCAAGAAAGAATAATAATGGTTCCAAAACAATTACCATTAGAAGTCCCTTAGGATATATTTGAGGTATGTAAATGATAATGTCCAACATAGAAATCTTGCAAATTTCACATTCTGTGTTTCTATTATCATGCTAAGACAGTAGCTGGGTTGCATCTAAAATGGAAATAATGAAATAAAAGCTTATAAAAGATAAGGAAAAAGAGCCTAGGCCAATGTTTACCAATTGTGTCAACTTCCAGATGTATGGAGTTCAGGAATATACATACTAGCTAGAGAATTTTGGTCACATCTGGAAGTTGCCAACTTTGGGAAATGCTGGCCTACATAGTCCCTCCTGTTTTTCCTCTCCAGTCACCAGATGCCCAATACTACAAAACACAAGCAAGATATGAGGATGAAAGCCTCTTACTATTTATCCTAATAGTATCCTTATCATTCCCCCAGAACTGGTATTTAGAGCCATGCTGCTTCATGTCATAAATTAAATAAATTATAGGTGAGCACCGGGTATTTAATTATTTTCCCATCTTATGATTGTCTCCTGCAAATCCCTCAAAATAAAGGCTAGGAAGTATTAAGATTCACCCATATGTTCTATGCAGGGACAAAGGAAATGCTGCTTTAGTCATTCTTTTGTTGATATTTCTTTGAAGATGTATAGTTGTCAGCAAAAAAGATGGCCCTCAGGTCTCTATTCCAGGTATTAGAACAGGGGTGTCAAACTCGCCACATCACGTGACATGTCGCGACGTATCGTGACTTTTTCCCCATTGCCGGAGCTAGGGTGGGCGCGGTTTCAGCATGACGCATGCAGCCCTCAGGCTGGCAGTTTGACACCCCTGTATTAGAATGCCTGAAAATTTTACCCTATCCTAAATTCTCCTTGACTATCTTCTGAGCCCCTGTCATTTCTTCAACATTGCAAGACACATCTGGATCAACCAACTGCTTCTGTTAATTAATTTTATATTTAGTGTTCGGCTGTTCTTTCTTTTATTTTCATAATATTTGTTTTCCCCCATCAACTAAAAACAATAACGTTTTGAGATACAGTTCCGTGAACAAAGCTTCCAACATAAGTAGGGAGGGGGGGAAATGCCTATATCCCTGCCAAATCACATAGAGACACGAATCTAAACGAGTGAATTTAGGTAATTAACACACAGCCAAGCCAAAGAACTAGATCTGGAAAGGCTGCCAAACACCAATTACCTGTGCAGCTTAAAAGCACAGGCAATAAGCATTTCCCCAAAGCCTTTTCATCACAGCCTTATCAATTTTTTATGTTCGGCTTTTCTTCTTCAGGCAAGAAGAGGATGATAAAAAGACAGATCAGAATAAACACCTTGATTTGATTTTAAGGGGGGGAACTACTCCATGACAGGACAGCCCTTGGCTGACCTTGGCTCACCTAGGAAAGCAGATCAGATCTGCTCAGGGTTTGAAGGGACCACAGGAATTCCCAGGGCTACAGCTATACTAGAAAGTTTAAAAAAAAACATCCCAGAAGATGGCAGTGGCAAACAATTTTTTTCTTTGCCAAGAAAGTGACGCTTTCCCTCCCAAAGCCAAAGTTTAGCACAAAAGTCAAAATCAAGGACTTTTGGCTATCTGATGTGAGCAGCTAATAGTAGCTATGTTCACACATCAAAACTTAAGAGGTTTAGAATACCAGGCCAGCCAAATGAATTTGTCAACTGAGACACAAAATTGCTCACCGATGTCCTTTCCCTCCATGACTACAAAAATCCAAGGATGCTAAATAGAATAACTAAGTGAAAACCAGCTTTTGCCCCACTCCACTTAAGGGAAGAGTTGCCTTTGGCATATATTGGCATCCATGGCTTCCACAATCTGTGGCAGAAAAGAGGGAGTCAACCTATTCTCCAAAGCACCTGAGGGCAAGACAAGAAGTAACAGGTGGAAGATCGTTAAAGAGAGATCCAACTTAGAACTAAGGAGAAATTTCCTGACACTGAGAATAATTAATCAGTGGAATGGCTTATCTCCAAGAGATGTGGGTGTTCCATCACTGGAGGTTTTCAAGAAGAGACTGGACAGTCATTTGTCCAGAATGATATCAGATCTCCTGCCATGGGCAGGGGGTTGGACTAGATGATCTCCAAGGACCCTTCTGATACTATTATTCTATGTTCTCAAATCTCCTTTGGAGGCCACACCAGACCAACAAGTGTTTCAGGCTTGCCTATTCATTATTTATTATGGAACCGTTTCCATGAATAAATGAGCCTTAATCACATGCAGAGCAACTGCATGGTTCAACAGTGTTTGAAAGTGTGATGAGATAGCATCCAAGATCAAGCCAAAAATTGAGGCATTAGCAAGATTGAAGGCTTCCTTCAAAATGATGAAAACACTGTCACTCTGGAAGAATGCAAGCTCCATTGCTTTTCTCTGTGTGTATGATGTAATGACACATCTACAAGAGGGAATTTGTGTTGCAGTATATGGATATAACATGGGTACAAATTAGGAAGGATACTTTGATAATGGACTTCCCAAATCTATTTGGCTTATTTACCACACAGTATTGTCAGGAAATCAAATAGAGAAGCAAAAATAAATAAATAAATTGGGGGGCTGGGTATTTGGAGGATCCAGAAATGGCTAAATTGTTCCACAAAGTCTACATTTGCAGAAAAAAAATGTCTATTCAAGACAAAAATTAAATGATTCCTTAGCATAGCTCTTTAAAAAATATATAGATATACTGTAAAGAAAAGAAACAATTTAGATATCTCTTTGGATGTTTTCAGGAAAACATTGGAGAGCAATCAATATAAAGTAGTCACACTCTATTCTAGAAGTGTCCAAACTTGACTACTTTAAGACTTGAATTGACTTCAACTTCAACTCCCAGAATTCCCCAGCCAGAAGTGGGGAATTGAAGTCCACAAAGTTGCCAAGGTTGCCTACCCCTGCTCTATTCATTAACTGGAGAACTAGCCAGGCAGAGAAGCAAGTTGTAAAGTATACTTCTATTCACATTTGCTTTAGCGTGTTTTTTTTTTTTAAAAAAAAAGACCCTCCTTGCAATTGTAGATCCTCGGGGCATGTTTCAAAGAAGTTTGAAAGGAGACAAAGAATCAGTCAGAATATTTTATTTCTCAGCTTATTATGGTCTTAAAGTAATTTGAGCTTGTTACATGGTTGACAAAAATTGGTATTCATATTGCTTTCCTAGGTATCTATTTTAAACAGTGATGGGTGAAAATGAAGCAAAACTAGTCAGTGATGCTAATCATTTATTTTCTTTATTATTTTTACAAATAACTCAAGCTGGTGAACATAGCCAACACAATTTTCTCTTCCCCACAACAACAACTCTGTGAAATGGGTTGGGCTGAGAGAGACTGAACCAAAGTCACCCAGCCAGCTTTCCTGGCTAAGACGGGACTAGAACTCACTCAAGATCTCTGCCCAAAAATTTGGCAGAGAATTTCAAAAGTCCATTTGTGCACAGATCCAGCACAGGAGCCCTGAACTGGCCTCACCTTGGGGCATTTTGGGATGGTTAAATGGCTGCTACATCCAAAGCTGCTTGGACCATTTCACCCAGATTGAAAGAAAATAGCTCCCAAGCTTTTTTTCAGTGTCTGAAATTTCCAACTCAAAATGGCCCACTCTTGAAATATATCAGTTTTTCAGGTACTATTTCTTTCTTTTTATATATTTCAGTACAAAGATTTTAGAGACTCATTCTAGCCAATACATCAACAGCTTGGCCACCCATATACAGTACATCTGTAATGGCCCTTGATCTTGCATGAATTAAAAAAAAAGATGTAGTACTGAACAAAAAATAAAATCCAAGGGAAAATTGTAATACTGGTTATTGCTGCTGAAGCACTGAAATAACTAACTCCATTTTAATAAGGAAAGACAACTGCATAACAGAAAACAAATAATAATAATAATAATAATAATAATAATAATAATAATAATAATAATAATAATAATAATAATAATAATAATAATAATAATAATAATAATAATAATAATAATAATAATAATAATAATAATAATAATAGTAATAATAATAATAATAATAATAATAATAATAAAGTTGGAAGGGACCTTGGAGGTCATCGAGTCCAACCCCCTGCTCAGGCAGGAAACCCTATACCATTTCAGACAAATGGCTGTCCAGTCTCTTCTTAAAAACTTCCAGTGTTGGAGCATTCACCGCTTCTGGAGGCAGGTTGTTCCACTGGTTAATTGTTCTAACTGTCAGGAAGTTTCTCCTCAGTTCCAGGTTGCTTTTCCTTGACTAGTTTCCATCCATTACTTCTGTCCTGCCCTCAGGCGCCTTGGAGAATAGCTTGACTCCCTCTCTTTGTGGCAACCCCTGAGATATTGGAATACTGCTATGTCACCCCTAGTCCTTCTTTTCATTAAACTAGACATACCCAATTCCAGCAAACGTTCTTGATATGCTTTAGCCTCCAGTCCCCTAATCATCTTTGTTGCCCTTCTCTGCACTCTTTCTAGAGTCTCAACATCTTTTTTACATCGTGGTGACCAAAACTGGATGCAGTATTCCAAGTGTGGCCTTACCAAGGCATTGTAAAGTGGTATTAATACTTCACGTGATCTTGATTCTATCCCTCTGTTAATGCAGCCCAGCACTGTGTTGGCTTTTTTGGCAGCTGCAGCACACTGCTGGCTCATATTTAAGTGATTGTCCACTAGGACTCCGAGATCCCTCTCACAGTTACTACTAATTAGAACTCTTCTGCTGAAGAATGACTTGTATACATTATTTTTACAGCAGTTTTATTTTCCCCATAATCATATTAATTCATTTGCTATTATTCACTGTAATAACACCAAACACAATTATTTCACTTACTATTAATGCATCTCTGAGCTCTACTTTCCTGAGAGTCCCCCAATAATTCAGAATTAGTTAAATGTACCATTAAAATAAAAGTAAAAACTAACCGTCCTTTTTTTCTAATGTAAGAGGGATGGATGGATGGATATCTCGATGCAGCATTTTCTCACAGCCAATTGATGAAAATTACTTTTTTTCAAAAAAAAAATGTGGTAGGAACTACTTTCATTTTTATTGAAAGAAAAAGGAACAGCAGATGGTGAGATGCTCTGATAATGTCATTGGTGCATTGAACATGAATTTGGGCAAACTCCAGGAGACAATGGAGTATAGGGGGCTTGGCATGCTATGGTCCATGGAGTCCCTCAGAGTTGGACATGACTTAGTGACTAAACAGCAACAATAAAAAGTTTAATGTTTCTGAAATCAGAAAGTACAATATCTGTCAATCTACCTTCATCTACCTTGAATTTTCATCCTGATACATCTGAGTTAAACCTCACCTTCATGAATGAGCATTGCTTAGCTGACACAAAAGTCATCAATGCAAACTTTATTGTGATAAGAATCAAAACCAAGATACTTTCTGCATTTTTCTCCTGCTCTCCGAGATGAATCTCTCAGAGGTGAGATTCTCTCTATCCTCGGGTTCATAGATTGCCCTTAGCAAGATACGTCTGCCCACCATCACTCCACAGTTTGTTATTGTGCCTTTTCTTGTTCTGCTACTGCCTGCATTTTTCAGCGGACCATCTCAATTGAAGTTAGTTGTCATCTCATCATGCCCTATTGCTTAAGAAGATATACTGGTATGTCTCAACTGAAGACAAGCTGATGTTCACTAATGCGGTTCAGCAAAAGCATTCTATCAGTCAGGGATTGAATGCAGAACTACGAGGCATCACAATGAGAACGCATGAAGATTAAGTAACAAGCACTTGATGTGAGAAACAATTCTAATTAATGAGGAGAAATATGAACAGAATGTAATTGCAAATCATTTCTCAAGCAATGGGTTATTCTCCCCCACCACCCCTCTTGTCTTCAATATTGACAGTTGTTGCTATGAGATTATGCTTGCCTCACTTGGAACTGGTAACTGCCACATAAATCTACCAGATCTGGTTTTCAAAAATCCATTCTACATTAGATGGCCCCAAGAAACAAAGAAAAATGCAAACCTGTAATGCCAATTAGCAGTCCAAATTTTTGCAGCTCAGATCTGGTAGTTTTGTATGTAGAGGTGGTAGTGTTCTTGGTGGTTCCTTGAACTCAAGCAGTAAACAATGCCCCAATCAAGGAACTCAGACAAACAATTCAATAGTAAATAATAGTCTAATCAAGGAACTACCAAGAACATTCCCATAAACACTGGCAGGGCAAGCCACTTGTACATGAACAGAATACAAACCCTACTCTCTTCTAGCACTGCTGATATTACATAGCAGGGTAATGAAACGCCTCCAACAAAACAACCAATGTCAGAGACCAGCAAGGACCCCATACATAAAGTACACAATACAAAAAATTAAATTAAATTAAAATGCATAGCAGCTGGGCATTTATTAGGAGTTACAAACAAGCACTGAGCGGGAAGAGTCAAAAGTTGATAGAGACACCATTTTCTCTTGATATCCACTTTGTGATAACATGTTTTCCTACTTTTTGCTTCTAGCATTCCTTCTGTTGATTCCCTCATCCTTCCTTCTCAAGAAGCTACCGTATTTACAAAGGGACAGATTGCTCATGCCAGAAGTGTGAACTGTGGGTTTGCAAGGAGGTTTTGAAATTACAATGAGTGGCCTTGGGGCTACAAATTCCCTACTTCAGCTTGACATTAGTGAGTACAATAAATAAATGCAATATTTCTGCAAGCATAGAAAAAATAATTATATTATCTGAATTGACCACTGTTAGTATTCACTTCTACCCTTCAGCTGATGGAAGGAAATCAGAAAGAGAATGGAAAATACTTGCAGTATGCAAATGCTATCAACAAGACAGCCCTATAGATATGCATGCAGGCAACATCACAATATACATATAAAAGAGGCTGAATTTCAGTTGCAATGCTTGTTTTGTCATTTACCCCCACTTGTCTTCCCCAAAACACCTATGCTCAAAGCACCATTGTAAACAATTCCAACGAGGAAAGAAAATGAAAAACAGCAGAAGCCAATGTGGTTACATTAGAGAAGATCTGAAAGCAAAGATCTGAAAACTCATTGAAAGCTGAAATAGGAGTGGGTTATTGAGGAAGGGTCCAGACATGTTTCACAGAATTGGAAAGAATGTGTTGAGATTGGGATAGTATACTTAGAAAATGAAAAGGGCTTCTTTATATAGGCTCAAGATAAAAGGAAGAGACAAGAATGAGAACTAATAGCTGCTCAATAAAGATGGGGAAATGCAAAGAAAAGAAATGCGAAGAAAAGGAAGATTTTTCAAATCCTACTATGTCTTAGTCTTCTCTTAACTAGCATGTGCATTCTATACAAAATTGTGAAGAACCAGACAAAGAGGAATGACTGCAACTTGAGATTGATAGAAACATGGTCAGGAAGTATTTATTTGGAGGAATTAATTTTTCAGAGGCAGGGTAGTAATTAGCATTAGTTTTAGGATCTAGGGCTTAAGTAATTGCAGGTTAGGATCCTAAAGGAAGTTGTTGATGGTCTGCCCAAAATGTATTATCTTTTAGACATGGTGACTTGCCAGATGATGGAAGAAGGTAAATGTTCCATCTTCAAAAAGTGTAAAAAGGAGCCAGCTAACTATAGCCAGAGATCTCTCATTAACACTTGTGGCCAGATCATAAAAATATCAGTCTGAAAGTACCATTAAAACCACATGGCCACCAGAAATCTATACAGATTAGACAAATTGGTGAATCATAGTTTCCTTGAAAATCATATCAATGATTCCACATCAAGCTAGTGAAAAATTAAGGAGACTATCATAAAGTTCATTGCTGGATCCTATACTCTTCAATATTTATATTAATGATTTGGATGAAAGAGTGGAGCAATACTTCTGAGATTTGAGATGATGTAAGGTTGGGTGGCATGACTAATAACTGAGAATAGACCATCCAGAGTGTCATTTGTATGAATGACATTTGAACTATGTTCAATCCTGCTTGACCACCCCTGTAAATTGGACTATGCTCTCACATTGTATCAGAAGAGTTAAGTTTTTATACGCTCTGTTTTGGATATCATTTGTTCTTTTATTTGCGAAGTACAAAAAGGTAAATATAAACTTACTTGACAGGTTCCTGAAGATACCAGTCGTATTTAAGATTCAGAAGAGCACCAGCAAAAGAAAAAACCTGGGGAATCAGAACTGTAACATTACCAGTAAAGAAAATTTATTGAAGAAAAAAAATCATTTTTCAAAAAATTATGGGGCTTTCTTTTACTACAGGGAATGCAAAGATTAAAGTGAAGTCTATATATCACAAATAGCAGGACCAAATGATTTAAAACATTTGCTATAATAACCTGGTATGGAGCAAAAAAATCAATCTCCTTTAAAGCAAGAATCTGTTAAAACAAGGCAAAGGAAAAACTCAGAAAAGTTTTATTGGAAAGTGTTTGGTCTACTCATCCAGTGTTTGCATTTTGATCTAAATAATAATAATAATAATAACAACAATAATAATAACAATAATAATAACAACAACAATAATAATAATAATAATTGCATCATTTAAATCCTTACTGCAGAGATAGCAACTATAATCTTTGCAATAATAATATATTTAACCTTATTTGCCACCCAACTCTCAATGACTATGTTTTCAATATTTTCTTTGTACACTGTCCCTCTGTGAGGGAAATAATTTCAAATTTTGATTAATGAATAAAAAATAATCCCAGTGCCATAAATTTAGATGAAGAAACAATTTCAACAAAATGGGGAAAATACCCCAAATTTGGAAAGAATTGTTATTGAACTACCAATATTCATCCATAGTAAAGGCTAACAAATTTTAGGTTATCCATGATTGCACTCATGTAATTACACTGATGAAACAATTGTCTACATAGCAACCATAGTTCCTGAGATAGGTAACTCAACTACTTTCATATTAATGTGAGTTGGAATTCTTATTTCAAGAGTAGTGTCTGAAGGTAAATAAGAAAATCTGCTTGAGTGTTTTCTACTAGAGATAATCTGTTCCCAAACGTGTCCCTAACACAATTCACACCAGAGATGGATGTAAATGAGGTGGGCAGCGGAAAACTGGGCAAAAAACCAGCCAGACTTTCAGCAGTGACACTCACAATTCTTGCTGTGATACCCATCTCGTATCTGAAGACACCAGTTTATTTCCAGTGGAAAGGGGGGAAGAGGGGATATTATGTTATTGGCAAATAAAGCCTAACTTTAAGAACTACATTAGGGATCCAGAGAAAAAGGAGCTATTTCAACTTAATGTGACTTCTGGGAAATATTTCATTGGTTTATTATTCCTAAACAATATATATTTTTAAAATCACTGGCTAGAAGAACAAAGTAGAGACAATAGGAATGAGTAACCCACCTTGTATTATTTATCAGGAAGAAGCCTGTATCTAACCTTATGAGGAGCAGTTGTGATCATTATATTGTTCTCACAATGATATTGTAATAATGAGAAACCACACTATATCCAATATCCAATGGACTGCGTCAAGGCTCCAAGTTATAAACTTGTAACTGGATCACTGAGTCAGATTACTGACTGTTTATTATTAAGCCCAACATGCTCAAGTTCCATGTTTGAAATGAAGATTTTACACAAGGCAAATATTTCAAAGCTTCCTGATTACACTGGTTTAACTTGACCCACATGACCCAATGGCTGCCTTGCTTAATTTCTTTGAGAAGCATAGGTCGTCCTTGCCAGGAATTGTAAAATAAATATTTTGAAAAGGAAAAGCAAGTGCTGGGAAAATAAGAGGGAGAGAATCAAACAGAAGGGATAAGGTCATCTAATTTGAGTTGGGAAAAGCACCAATATCAGATGGTAGTAAATAAAAATTTGGAACATTCTAACTTTTTGCTATCATCTAATGGTTACTCTGGTTTGTAGCCCAGATAGGGAATTTCTAAGAAAGTTGCTTCCCTATCGCAGACCCAAAAAGGAATCTTATGTTAAAAAAATGACAAACTTTCCAATTGCATGTCAATATCATCATGGAACAATGTAGGAGATTCTATGACTCACATAGCTAGTTTCCCTTTGACCTCATATATGGAGCTTGGATCATTTGCTTGGAACCTAAATTTCCTCAAAATTCCTTCTATATTACAATTTGAGAAAGCTCTTTTTTAAATGACAAGGACCATTTACAGTTACAAAGCCAATCACACTTTAAATCATGGGAGTAAGCTACATTCATATATGTATGTATGTGTACAATTTTTGTATGATCGGGAGAGACAGTGGATCTTAAAGTTGTGAAATACATAAATACTTACACTTTCTGGTTCAGATGTTATGGACTCAAGGCTGTTGCAAGCAGTAGAAACAGTGTGTACAAACCGGAAAAGTTAATGACACATAATCTTGGTGGTGATTGAAGCATCTGTTTTCTGGGAGATTTTTTTCCCCTCCCAACTCACACTTTGTTAAAGAGGCTTTCCATGGAATGTTTGCTAACATGGATATTAAGTAGGGTTCTCAATCTACTGAAGATTGTTTAATTGATTAAACATCTGCCTTTTAACCAAGTAGTGAATTAAGTGCATTGAATGTGTTTTGCATATTACTCAAATCTCAACACTGCTTCTTTTTTTAGATAGTGAAGTATTTGTTTTTAATTTTATTTTGCATCAGTGTTCATATGGAGGGAGGGTTACCTACATAAATGATCCTTTGTTACAAACAGAAGGGGAGAAAATTTAAAACCTTTGGCAGATGGCTTCTTCTAACCATTCTCCAGTAAAAGGTATTTAAATTAAACTGTCACCTATCAAAGGTGCCCCTCTAGATTATCCATTGAAACCTTTTCAGACTTCTTACCAGGGATTTAGCCGAGCCATAGAAAAAATAGGAAGGAAGGAAATTTGGATCTTCGCAGCCAAGGCTTAATAATATAGAACTTAACCAATCTTTTGCCATTCTTCAACTACAAAGAGTATTTCTGTAAAAGTAGTCTTGCACAAGGAGATCTTAATGACTTTTACTAAGCAATGAAACCAAAGCTCTAGATATAGAAATGAGTATCATGTATATGATAAGGAACATATAGTGGGTGAAAAGGGGAAAGCAATAGTCACAGACACATATATTTTCAAACACAGCCAGCCAAGCCAAACTAATACTTATTTCCAAATGGAATATATTTTCAAGATTTCAGTCCAAATTCAAATTCATTGGAGAAATAAATTCTGGATCCACTGCTTGGATGTTGATAGGCATCTTTGATCCTTCCTTCCTTCTTGAACACTATCTTGAACATTGTATAGAATGTAAAAATTAGCCTCTGTGGAAGATTGTTGCTTAAATTGTTGCTTAAGAAAATGCTCTATTTCTAAAATTCTGGATCTAGCCAATAAATCAGAAACTCTTTTAAAGCCAACTTCCTAACAACCCATGGTGGAATACTAAAGATTCAGTCTAGTTATTAGCAGTTTGCCATTGTATAAATAATTACTTGGAAAAAAAGAGGAAACAAGAGTAGCTTTCATTTATACAGGTTTCTCATCATAGGGCCAATATATCACTTAAGGGGGTGAACAAAGAATTTGCTATATCCTGAAGCATTTTAAATTCAGTTATTGATAAAAATAAGAATTAAAACACAAACTATGATTAGAACATCTGCCCTAAGTAATAAAGCTATTAAGAAAAAAATCCAAGATTTTTTTTTTAAAGGCAGGTTTGCAGAATTTGGACATCTCCAGTAAGATGGTTTGCTTTATCCCCATAACCACAAATTCAGTGTAACATGAAGCTGAAGGACAGAAAAGAGCTTTCCGGGAATATCTCTTGAAGGTGTAAGAAGTCTTTTG
This sequence comes from Azemiops feae, assembly GCA_023970755.1. Lineage (NCBI taxonomy): Eukaryota > Metazoa > Chordata > Lepidosauria > Squamata > Viperidae > Azemiops > Azemiops feae. The sequence goes on along the minus strand of JALGBA010004215.1, from coordinate 392,115 downwards.
AAATACAAACGGGCAGAAAGTAGATTGGGATCCAACAGTAATTTGTTATTAGAACTGCAAACACATCCAAGACATAAAATAACTATCACAAAACTACCCTTCTCACCTAAATTACACTGGATATAGAAAGTCTACACACTCCTGTTAAAATGCCAGGTTTTTGAGACGTAAAAAAAAATCACACCAAGATAAATCACTTCAGAATTTTTTCCACCTTTACGAGAACATATAAACCATACAATTAAGTCAAAAACCAAACTGAAATCTTTTAAAGGAAAAAATAACGTACAAGAATGATGGTTGCATAAGTGTGCAGTCCCTTAATACTTTGTTGAAGCACCTTTTGTTTTTATGATAGTCTTTTGGGTTGTCAGCATGGCGCATCTTGCTCTGGGAATCTTTGCCCACTCTTGCTTGCAAAAGTGCTCCCAATCTGTTAGATTGCGAGGGCACCTCCTGTGCAGAGCCCTTTTTCAAGACACCCCATGGATTTTCAATTGGATTCAGGTCCAGACTCTGGCTGGGTGGGGCATTCCAAAACTTTGATCTTCTTCTAAGCCCATTCTTTTGTTAATTTGGAGGTATGCTTTGGGTCTTTTATCATGCTAAAAGATGAAATTCCTCTTCATCTTCAGCATTTTGGCAGAAAGTTGTGTGCCAAAATTGATATCTGGAAGTGTTCATAATTCCCTCCGCCTTGACTAAAGCCCAAGTTCAAGCTGAAGAAAAGCATCCCCAAAGCAAAATGCTACCACCCATCATGCTTCACTCTGGGTATGGTGTATGGTGATGCTTTGGATTTTTTTTTTGTACTCTTCTCCTGACTGATAGCTTCCAACCATGAGATCCCTTTGAGGCTTTTGCTATAAGAGGCAACTGAGTAAATGTCAGAAAAATCCTATCACAACAGCTGAACTTTATATGGGCTTGATCAGAGTCACTTTAATTAATGGCAGGTGTGAACTATTATTTACCATCAGTATGAATGTGATTGTTAATTCCAAGCACAGCCATATCCCTACTTATAAGAAGGTGTGAACACTTATGCAGCCACATTGTTGAAGAAAACACTTGCCTTCTGCTATGCTTTAAAGCAGGGGTGTCCAATCTTGGCAACTTTAAAACCTGTTGACTTCAATTCCCAGCCAGACGTACATTAAGGAAAATCAGAAGCATCACAGCTAAAGCAGAGACGGTTGTAGGAAGGGCAGCCAAGTAAATATAACTTTCCCTGCTCAATTATGTATATTTTTTAGATTTTCTTAATGCTTTCACTTAGTATTGCAGGCTAACTCTGCCCACAGCAGGGGTTCAATCCTGACAGGGTTCAAGGTTGACTTAGCCCTCCATCCTTCTTAGGTCGGTAAAATGAGGGCCTAGATTGTTGGGGGCAATAATCTATAAACCGCTTAGATGGCTATAAAGCACTGTGAAGCAGTATATAAGTCTAAGTAAGTGCTGTTGCTATTGCTATTTTATGTGTTCATCTTCCCTTCCTCCACACACAGACCCACACAAATTTCCATTTCCCTTTTCTTGAATTGTAGCAGGAACCTACCAATGTTGCTTCTGCCTTTTTCAATGGCTGCTTTTATAGAGGACATTTTTTTAGCTCACCTGTTTTCTAACTTTTACTGGCACAGAAAGGTGATAAGGGACACCACATGGAACATGTCACGGGAGCTCACTGATGCCTTTAGTCCCACTGCTATTCTTTTTTTAAAAAAAAATATCTTTAATGCACAGCAATTGTGATGCAAGTGTTTTTATCAATCCAGAGGAGATAGGGGGAGGAGGGGAAAACATAAAGCTTATTTTGCTGCCTTAATAATTAGTCCTGCAGGATTTCTCCCAACAGCTCCTATTGGCAAGGGGAGCAGAAAATAAAATAAAATAATAAGGCACCAAACTTGTGCTGTTCACACAGAGTGTAGAACTCGCTTCCTGCTTGAAATTCAAATGAGTGCTGCTCTGACCTTTACTGTCACATTTTTATTTCATAGACAGTTTACAAGTCCTCTCTGCTATGCAGGTCATGTTTTACTTTAAACAGAAATACACTTGTAGGTGTTAGATACTAGTTAATTATTACACTGAACTCATTCTAATTAGCTTCCGTTGTTATATGCTGCCCTTTGGGGCCTGCCCCTGTTGTCACTGAAAGTGTTTGTAGCAAAATAATTGGTCTGAGATCTGTATTTCCTCCTTTTTCTCTTCCCATCTCACCCACTTTTTTTCTTTCCTTCTTACATTATTGATTTTGCACGTGCTTGATCTTCACAAACACAAGAACTCTTGCGGTGGCAGTCACCCCCCCCCAGGTCTAAAAAAAGGAAGAGGGGGAGCCTAGAAGGCTGAAAAACAGCATGATCTATGTACAATACATTGATTGTGAGGTAGGAAGAGATGGTTCCATCTTTTTATCTCACCAGGCTTATGAAATTATATGATTTGGTAAACGTGGAGATCAACGGGAGTAGATTCTCTTGTCCATCTTGGGATAGAGGAAGGCAATATCTTGGCTTGTCAGAGAAACTAGACTAAATTTATTTATTACTTTATTCACTTATATCCTGCCTTTACTGTATTATTTTTTGTAACTAAGTCTAGATCAGGGATGTCAAACTGCCAGCCCACGGGCCAGATGCATCATGCCGAAACCACGCCCACTCCATTGCCGGCAATGGAAAAAAAGTCACGATACGTTGCGACACATCACGTGACATTGCGAGTTTGACACCCCTGGTCTAGGTGGTGAACATACCTAATAGTCCTTCTTCCTATTTTCCACACAACAACAACCCTGTGAGGTAGGTTGGGCTGAGAGAGAGCAGCTGGCCCAAAGTCACTCAGCCAGCTTCATTCCACTGTGATCCTTGATACCATTTCATTACTATTGTATGTAAACAAGAAACCATGGCAGGATGATAGCTCTTTCACTGAATTATTCTAACTTTAGAATATCGCAGAACTTACCACAACTATAGAAAACACCTCACAATCTTTTAGGAGACAAACTATGTCAAGCATGGCTGTTTTTAGCTTTTCCTGATGACAACTTTCTCTTTCAGAAGAGAGAGGAAAGCACTTGATGTTAATTATTAGGGAAAACTGAGAAAGCAGAAATAGCAGGAGTGCTGGGGAAAAGAGATTGTATGGTACTGGAGGTCTTGACTTAAAGGAAACTATATGTCAGGCATCTAAAATCAAGAAAGATATTTGTGATCCTTCCAAGCAGATTTTTTTATTGTTCCTCATCTATAGACAGAATCTTGCCAAACTAAATACCAGCCACATAATGGCTATATGTAGGAGATACTTTTAATATAATCTACCAGATTCCCTGCAAGGATTGCTCCTGCAGCTATGTAGGACAGATGGGGAGGAAGCTAACCCCCAGATTACAAGAACACAAGCAAGTGGTCAGATGAGGAGATTCAAAATCATTGGTAGCCTCACATTGCAATGAACAAGGACACACATTCAATTTTGCAGCTATTAAGGTTGTTGGCCAAGCAGGGACAAAAATAGCCAGGGAACTGATTGAAATCTGGGAAACGGGCCCTTGTTAGTCAACAGGAGTGCTGATTTACCACCAGCTTATCAAGTACTTAGGAGGTGAGGGCTTGGCAGCACAAGGAAATGACAGCCAATGACTTAATACCAGCCATCAACATCCCAATCAACAATTAAAAACAACACAACCAGGCACCACATAAATACTATACATAGAATAGCCCAAAGCACACATTTTGATAGAAGTTCCCTGAGGCTGGACTCAGCACAAGTCTAAATTCTCAGAAGACTAAACCTCTGGTCCCAGTGATTGACCCAGATTGGATCCTGCAACATTATCCTAGGACACACACATATTTGCCTTCATTCGATAAAGCATATACTCTGGGAAGGGTGGTCTTCACCCTCTTTCTCTCACACAAACTATCTGAACTGAGCTATCTCTTGCTCCTCTAGAATTTACTCCCTATCTCCAGGGAATCTGGGCTATATTCCACCACTCTGAGTGTAGTCAAAGACGTGCCTTGGACTTCAAAAGAGCAGATTTCAATAAAATAAGGGCAGTAATAGGAAACATGAGAAGCTATTGGGAAATTAGCTCAAGGTGGGTGGGAGGTATTTCAAAGGAGATATTAAAAATAGCATTACAATTTCAATGAGGAAAAAATAGTGGGAACCAAAAGAAGCCAATGTGGCCACACACAAAAAACTTAGATCTGAAAATGAAAACAGACTTATACAAGGAATGGAAAGAAGGCCAGGTCACAAAGAAAGATTTTCAATTCAATTCAATTCAAAGAAAGATTGCTGACTGCTAACCCCAAACTTTTAGAAGTTGAAAGTGAGAGCTCAAATGAGTTACGATTATCAAGAATAATAATTATCAAGATTCATTTTAAATAAGCTCAAAATTAAATAAAAAGACAACGGACTCACCAACTGTTCAGTGAAGCAGTTAAAATTTTAACAAGTAACAAGAAAAGTCTCCTAGATTGGATCAGACCAGGAATTTGTGAGGAATAGGATGAGGGAGCAGCAGTCAAGAATGAAAAATGAAGAATGAATTAATGGAAACATAGACCAAAAAAAATGACACTTTTCTTTGAATCAATTTAAATCTGATTCATTAGATGGCTTTATCCTAATATACTGAAGGAACTAGCTAATGGCCCAGCTGAACTTTGGGAAATCCTAAATGCCTGATGAAGTGTGTGATAATTGGAGAACAACAAGGATGGCCCCTATTTTCAAAAAGAGGGGAAAGGAAAATCAAGCAAACTACAAACTAGTCAGTCTCACATCAATACTAAATACTAAATAAAAAACCAAAATACAAAATTTTAGGGCAAATAGTAAAGAGATCCATCAGCAAGCACCTTGGAACCAATAGTGTAATTACCAAAGACCCCATGAATTTAGATGAAATAAATGAAAGAAGCACTTTGGTGTAATTTGTTGATTTCTGTATGTGCTTAGTAGGATCCCCATAAAACTTTAATAATGTCCAGTGGTGAAGATATATAAACATTTAGGAAGTCTGAATTGGATAAATATGCACAATATTGTATATATATTTCCCACAGTTGTTAATCTCACAAATTCATCCACCTAGATCCATCCCAGCCAATCCAAAGCACATTGTGGCATCACAATAAGAGTGTTCTGTGTAGCAGAGCTTATTCATTTTATATTTTAGCTGCCACATTCACAGATGATTTGACAGGATAATCATTTGGTTGAAATACATAAAATGGAAGATTTTAAAAAGTAAAATGTACAATTGAAACCAGAGATTTTTCTTTGGGGCTTAATGGACATCTTATGGAACTTTGTTTTTATATATGATAATGGTAGCACCACTTTTATATGCTCAAAGGTGGAAGGATTTGCAAATACCTACAAAGAAAGAATGGATGGTGAAGCTGATGGAGATGGCAAAATTGACAGCTTCGATGAAAGAAAAAACTTTAACAAATTTTGTTTCTACTTGGACACCACTTTTCCATGTTTTGCGAGAAACTGATTTGGGGATTTGATGATTAGAATTTTATGAACCTGTGGAAATAATGTAGAAAAATGTTAATCTTAAAGTAAGAGTTTGATGAATACTTGTTATCTATATCTATACCAAAGAAAGTCAGAAGTCATTCTTTTTCTATTTTTCTTACTTTTTTTCTTTTCTCCAACTTTTGTTCCTTGTCTTTTTGAACTTTTTTTCAAAAATTTCTTTTTCTGTTTTTTTTAAACTTTGTACTTTTTTTGAAAATGTATACACATACACAAAATAGGGGTGAGGAGGAAGTCCATAATGTGGATGAGAAAAAGATGACACAGCCCTTCCCCAAACTAGGAAGCCCAGTGTCATTCTTTGAAAAATCTGTCCGCAGAATAAAGCATTGTAGATGCAATGGCCATTTTACCTTACAACAACTTACATGAATCCACATAAATCCACATGAAATCACCTCATTTTAAGGAGGCTGCAAGTGATATCTCAAGGGATAACGCCATTACCATCACCAAAAATAAAAAAAATTGGGAAGAAGACAAACACCTTCTACTGAAACCATTTGATCTCAGTTTCCACTCTCTGATTTCCTCCTTTTTTGTGTGAATTGGGAGCAACATGTGTCTTCAGGTGCTTCAGATGCTATTTGATCTGCCAGCACAAAGTTTTCTTTTTTCTCCTCCCTGGAAATATCATTAGTTGAGCATAACTCCCCATTGGATGTCACCTTGTCTAGATTAGAACCAAAAAGTACTGAATATGTTGATATATGTGTCTATTAGTGCCTAAAAATCATTACTTGAATGCTGTCTTTACCTCAAGCAGCTCTTTGTTGAAAACATCATAGGTCTGTTCAGCTGGCAGAAGCATTCTGGAAGAAAATCCACATGGCAGGAAATCCATCCTCGGTTCTCTGCCTGGAGGAAAATTGCTTCAGTTTGTCTCACAAATTGGCAGGTGGGTTCTGGGTGTTTGAGAACAGGTTGCGAAGAGCAAAGATCTTTCAACTCTTGAAATGCTGATTGCTCCTGAGATTTATATCCTTTCTTTAGAAGTTAAGATAGTGACCTTATGCGACCTACAAAATTAGGAGTTAAGTTAGCAAAGCCCAGGAAACACTGTACATCCTTCACATTATAGAGTGGTTAACACAAAAGTACATTTACGGCCTCCATGTCTTTGCCTTCAGTAGAAATCCGGTGTGCCAAATACAGCTAGTCCTTGAGTTACAACCATTTGTTTAGTGTCCATTTGAAGTTATTATGGCACTGAAAAAGAGACTTATAACCTTTTTTCACACTTATGTCCATTGCAGCATTCCCATGGTCGCATGATCAAAAATTGGATGCTTGGCAACTGGCATGTATTTATGACAGTTGCAGTGTCCTGTGATCATGTGATCACTGTTTGCAACCTTCTGACAAGCAAAGTCAATGGGGAAGCCAAATTCACTTACTAACTATGTTACTAACTAAACAACTGCAGTGATTCACTTAACTGTGGCAAAAAAGATTATACAACAACAGCTCAACAACTCTCTTCTTTAGTGCAGAAATTTTGGGCTCAGTTGTGGTCATAAGTCAAGGACTACTGGTAGTCCAATTAGGTTAGTTCAGACAAGCATTTCTCCAATTTATCCTAATGTGTTTTTAATCAAATGCCTTTTATATTCATTAATGTTCTTTTGTTTTTCTTCTATTGCAGGGGTTTTCATACATGGCCCTTTTATGACTTGTGGACTTCAACTCCTAGAATTCCTCAGCCAGGCACACTGGCTGAGGAATTCTGGGAGTTGAAGTCCACAAGTCATAAAAGGGCCAAGTTTGAAGACCCCTGTTCTATTGACTGCTTAAGCATCATCTGTTGTGGAAAGGTGCAATATACATTTAATAAATGAAAGATGTACAGTATATAATTCATTTTAATAAGAATGGGACAGAAATAAATGGAGACCTATGGGATTAATTATGGGATGGTATCATGATCTTAAGAGGAATCTTATGTAGTATGCCTCAGGTATGAGTGTGTATAATAGATTCTCAAACCAAATCAGATTCAGATGAACTGTTTCATCCAAAAAGAATCTTAATTTACCCAAAGTCTGTGTTTTATATTTCAGAGTTATATTTACTACAAACAATAAAAAAACATACTCAGGATGTCGAAAGTAGAGAAAATTGGGCTTTTCTTACCCAATTATTTCTCCTACAGCTTTTCCTGTTAGCATATACTAAGGTCTCCTTCATCTTGCTGCATTAGCAAGCTTTCCTCCACTTTTTAATTTGGGAGGGAGAAGGATGGTTAAGAAATATGGCAAACAAACAAACAAATTGCCCTGACTACCAAACCCTGGTCTTATCTCAGGGAAATAAGTGGCTTAGTCACTTTTACTGCAACCCAAGTAAAAATGGCCAAGGAAGAAAATATCCAGAGACCCAAGGGGACATGCTCATAGCAGCCTAAACTGACCATTGGAACTTCCTGTAAGCATATATCATTAAGGAAGTCTAGATTGTGTTCCCAACCAAAATTGTGTTAGGAGAAGAGGGAACTGTTCAACCAATAGAGCATTAATTTATTAACAAGTCTGTTGCATGCTGTTGGCAGAGCAGGAACAAGCTTGAATATATTCCTGGAAACCCATTCATGTATTGCAAAGGCTTGGCAAAAGCTAGATCTCAAACCTTTCTTTTCTTGCCTCAGCCAACACAATGACAGCACCAGATTGTCATAACCAGATTGATTATGTAGGTGGATTTGGTCAATATCAGTGTGACAGAATGCTTCAGTTGAGCATCATCAGCAATTCAGTCATGTGATCATTCAGACCTGCAATTTCTCAGACCTGGCACAATGAGTTAGTTAACACTTGAAAGTTTGAGAAGGAGAAGTTTTGAGAAGAGATGGCTGATGAACCACATTGGACTTAACAGATTTGGAATTACTAAAGGGGCATTAGATCCAGAGCAGACCAAAGGTCATGGAAGGGGTCCAGGGCAGTCCAAATACCACAAAATGGAGGTGAAATGCAGTGAAGTCTTCTTAAAGCAGCTGACTTGGGAGAGGTTGAGAAATTGAAGAAGATCAAGTCCTGCAGCTCTGAGATATTGCCAGTCAAGTGTAATTAATGCCCTTATGTAACTCTAAGAAGGGAGGGGGTAGGGTTTTTAGAAATAATTACCCATATAACAAAATAGGCTTTACCAGTAGCAGATGCTTTTTGTTGCCAGTAGAGGACTAATTAACTTCGAAGCAATTGAATGAGCGAGCTCACATAAATCACTATTTCACTTCCTATTTAACACAAAAAATACAGGAAGACGAAAAGAGTATTATTTAAATGTCTTAATTGCTACTTAACAAGAATTGATTGTTTTAAGAAAAACATCTAATCTTGCATACATATAAATAAAAAGGGTGGGGGAATCCCGGAAGGTTTTTGTGTTCTGAGTATCTGATTCCTTCCTGAGAACCCCAAAGTCTCATGACAGTCAGTTATTGTGTATTTTTAGTTGCAATAACATAAACCCATGTTTCAGTGCTTTAGCAAAACTTCACTGTCTCCTAGATATGATTGGCTTTCAGTTTATAGTTCTGTGTTCAGATATGCCGAAAGCAACATCATAGTATGTCTAATTCCTCTCCAAAACACATTTTATAGCATTCTGTTAACAAATGTGTATAAAAATACCCGTGTATGTATATATAAAAAAGTGTATCATTCAAGGGATTTTTCAGATTTGTCATCTAAAATTCTGCCACCAAGTTAATCACCTTCATTCTGTCTGCTATTCCAGAAAGGCAATCATTTCAGGATCACAGTCTCTTGTAGATATTTCATATTCATACATTCATCCTTTTCACTGGGGAAAAAAAAGGTCAGTTTTCCAATGTCAGATCCATAGCTGCTACTAGCAGTAAGTTAGAAGTGACCTGAAAACATTTCTGAGGCTCAAAGAACAGTGCTTCGACTTATCTGTTGTTCTCAGCTGATAACAATGTCAGATAGGGTGTTGTAAAACTTGAGAATGTCCCTTCATTAGAAAAAAAAAAAGATGCCCAATTAGGTTTAGAAAGAGTGACAAAGAATTGATGCCCAATTAGGTTTAGATAAAGCTCTTCTCTGTAAACCTCAATTACCTGTGATGCCTTATGACATTCAGCATTTACAAAGTCTAATTACACAATACTGTCTGACATTTAACGTCTATGGATAATTTCAAAGACTTCTACTTCAAAGGGGGCTGCTCATAAGCAACAGTAATCACTTCAATTAGCTTGGCACCATTACAATGTAACAAGACCATTTGACTGCCTATTAGAAGCAGCCAAGCTCTTCAAGTGTGTTAAATTAGCAGGCATCGCTAATTTCTGGGCAGCACTACATTTGCATGGGAAAACATAGTCCTTTAAGCCAAAAGGGGAGTTTCACTCTTGAAACAACTTCTGAGCCTTCCTGACATGTGTATGATGCTCTTGCAGCAAGAAATATACTTCAAATAATGCAATCTCGTAAACAAAACTATCTCACTCCATTCTAGCAGTTCATTGCAGATCACCAATTCTGAGTTAAGGCCTTTAGCCTGGCTAATGGTGTTTATATGTCTGGAATTAGCATCCATGTAGCTTCACCTACTTGAGTATCTCTAAATTCAAGAAAAGTCTCTTGGCTGCTGACCAGCAAAGCAGTTGCGCTGAAATTAATGTAGGAGGGATAAGCAGATGTGTATTGGATCTGGGTAGGAAATGGAACTGAGAATTCAGTTTAACATGCTATAGAAATCTTTCTCACACATCTTAGCTTCTAGTTCAGTTACCGAAAGGCTCATTCTGCAAAAGGAGACTTTGCTTTTAATATAAATTTAATGTTTTACGATTACAAATGATTTTTTGTTAACAATTTCCTTTAAACATACATTTATTTAAAATAATTTCTTCTATTTTTCTACTGAAGAGCCCTCAAAACAGATTGAAACAATGATGCCCTTATCTTGCTTTGTACAGTAGATGTCATGGGTTTATGATGCTTTTTATAAAGAGGTTTCTGGAGAACTCCCCCCCTCCCCCATTATTATCCCAATTGTTCTCAAACTGTTCAATTGTAACTTTGGATTCATAGTAAAATCTGACTTACATTTTGTGCAATGGTAGTCTGGTAGTTTAGAAGATATGTGTCAGTACCCTTCTAACCATAATAGTTCCTGTAACCACAGTTGGTTCTTCAATTCCATAATACCTCATTAATGTAATTAAGAATGATACAAATATTCTGTTTCATAGACAAAGTCTGTGATTTTCTTCTCATGCTTCAGGGTCTTTTTTCTTATCTTTAAGGTCCTATCTTAAGGGTCCTTTTTCTAGTCTGAATAAAAAGTGGATTATTCAGTGGTTAGTCTCTGCATGAATTGCTGACATCCAACAATAATGTTCTTTCTCCATATTAAAGCCATGGGAGAAATTTGGTAGCTTGAGCTTTGAAATCATTGAAAGATTTCAGTTTCAATTGAGATAAACTTCTGGTTGTTGTTGGTTTTTTAACGTGGCACAGCAGTACCCCCAGTTTCTCCAAAAGCTTGTCTCATATAATGTTTTTATACAACATCGTGATATGTCATTTCTTGCAAATCCTTAGGAAGGTTGGATCAATCAGATGATTTTCTGGTTTGCATGAAATTAGTAATGGAGCATTCTGTTTGACCAGCCAAGGCAATCGTTTTCCCAGAACAGCTGTATTCCACAAAACTGTGAGACTAGCCTCAAAAATAAGGATGGCTGCCAAACAACAACCAAGCAGGAAGCTCAGATAATCTCTCTTCAAGGATATCCTTGTTTATTCCCCTGACCCGTTTCTATATTCTCTTTTTCTCAATAAATTCCTTTGTATGTCTAGAAATCTGTCATTAGTTTAGGCAGGGAATTTCTCATTAAATTTTTGCCAAGTCTCCAGGGCTTTCTAAAAGTTCATACAGTTTTGTTAGCTTCTCCATTTCTGGCTTGGAAAAGAAAACGTCCCTGGTGGAAGAGATAAGAGCTCTCCGGCTGGAAAGAAACATCAAGGAGTGCTTTCCAACAAAATTTAAAGATCTGTCCATCTTTTTATTCAGTTAGTATTCAGGATCAGACCCATTCTTATTGTTCATGAGAAAATGTTGCTTTCATTTTAATTGTATGTAATTTAAAAGCCTTCATTTACATGTTTTAGTGTTTGCCAGCTGAGAACTAATTTAATCAGCCTTTTCTAATGTTATGCCATCCAAAAACATTGAGATTCAACACAATTCACCCACATATTTAGAGGGTGTCACAATGAGAATTTGACACACTGTGAGAACCAGTTTAGTGTGGTAGTTAAGGCATCAGACTAAAAACCAGGCATTCTAGTCCCCCTTAGGCACAAAAGCCAGCTGGCTGACCAGCCAGTCACTTTCTCTCAGCCCTAGGAAGGAGGAAATGGCAAACCACTTCCAAAAAAAACATTGCCAAGATAACTGCAAATCACTAGGAATCAAAACTTCCTGGAAAGGACCAAAAAAAAAAAAACCACTAAGAAAATCTGATCCTAGTTGAAGACTTCTGTTCTGACAATGACACACAAAAACTGAAAATGACACTCAATAATTACTTAAGCCATATGGTCAATTACCAGTATACAATTATGTATACTGAAATTAGGACATGTGCCCTGTTTTTTAATCTAGAAAAATTAAAATTTACCAGTCAGGAAACAAAAAGAGCAGAGGAGTAGAGGATATATTAAGTTGTTACCTTTGCTTTGTGTTTGTGCATGTGTGTGTGAGACAGAAAGAGAGAGAGAGAGAGAGAGAGAGAGAGAGAGAGAGAGAGAGAGAGAGAGAGTGGAAAACATCAACATGAAACTGATTCATCAGCAAAACTTTTAATGGGAAAAGGTCAGTTGACATATTTGTTCAATATTGGAAATCTGCTGAAATTTACTCCCTGTGATAATTCTTATAAACATGCATCTTTTATCAGAGACAAGTTCCATTGACGGCAAATTGTTCCTTCATCTATTGCCCTTCCTCTGTCTGTCTCATCTTATTGCCTTAAAATAAACTGGCTTGTGATTGCTTTTTTCAGCACAATTTTCACAGACTCATATTCTCATCCCCAGGTCATGCTTATTACATTGCCCTTGGTAATTTGGTGTGGAAAGTTTTTGGGTTTTCTGTTCTTTTTAACCTCAAGTATGAGGAAAATTCATGCAAAGGTTGGCCTGTGAAAATTCCCCAAAAGTTTAGTAGTGTTAGAAGGGATTTAGCAGGTTACTTTTATTCCGTAGCTGCACAGGGTACGGATGGGTAAAGATTTCCATGTTGATGCCTCTTAATTCCGCACATCTTCTGGTTGTATCTCAGTTTGATCCACTTCCATATTCTTTTAAGATAATGATGATGATAACAGGGTGGAATAGAATAACAGGCTTCAATTATGGAACATTTTGCATGAATATGGAGTTGAAGCTTGTTTGTTGAATGATGGAAGTAAGAATAAAAGGAATGTTTCATGAATGGTCCCAGTATCAAATGAGGAGTAAGACAATTGGATGTCATCTTGACAGTTAATTTATCTACACATAGTCCTTGACATATGATTGCAATTGGAATTGCATTTCTGCTCATAAGTTGTTAAAGTCATAACTCAAGGTACCCACATGACTGGACCCAATTTTATGACATTTTTTGCAGCAGTCTTAATGAAACATAGTAGTCATAAGTGCAGAGCTATTTTTCTGAATGGACACTAGCAAAAAAGCATAGCAATTAGAGTACATGACTATGGGATACTATAATCGGTCATAAAGGTGAGCCAGTTGTCAAAAGCCCGAAATGTGACCACAGAGAGTTGTGGCACAACATTTTATAGTGACTAGAAATGCTTTATAGGCCATAAAGCACTCATTCTGGGCCCCTTGAAATTTTAAACAGTCAAAAGGGGACCAATCATAAGTCAAGAATTACCTGTATGGATAAATATATAAGGAATGTTTGCAGCAACATTAGAGATGTGTTTGTGGGGCACATGATGTCATGCTGATGACTGAGATGGAACTCCTGAAGGATCTGCAATAAAAGTTAGACGGTATAATGCAACATGATTTAAAAATTAATGTGTCAAAGATTATGGTAGTTTTGTTTGAGAGAGGAAATAATGACCAAAAAAAGCTTCCAACCAATACATATGAAGGTAATTATAAGGCGCTGGGCAGTTGAGAGGATGGTATGAGTCCTACCTGGAGGAACTTTACTGTAAAAGAATTCAAAGTGTCACAAAACCCTATAATTACTCAACTTGCATAGAGAAAATAAACACCAAAGGAAAATTGTAAGATTTTGAACGCACAGATAAAAGTTAATACTATCCAATATATCCAACTAAATACTTTTTTTATTTATCTTTTAAAGATGGATTTTTTAAAAAACAAATTTCCTTCTGTCTCAACTTTTCTTGAGCTTTTTTCTAGAACCCTGAGAATTCCAATCTGTTAAATATAAGGCTGCTGGGGGGCTAGAAAGAGCCCTGTTCTCTCAACCCTGGTATGACCTCCTGTCTTTGTTTCCAATGGACAGTTTTTTCTCTCTAGCAGAAAGGGAAGGTATTCGGAGTAGAGTCTAGGACAATTGAACATGGCTGCCTTAACACACCCGCTTCTTCTCAGGCACTCCATCACTGCTGACACAATACGGGCATTCTTACTTGGCAGGACCAGATTCAAATTTCTCATTTATTGACTAGGAGGCAAAAATACTCACTTTTCCTCATCTATCGCATTTCCCTCCACTGCTGAAGGTTTTGAGGTTTGAAGGCCTTAGAGCAGGGGTCCCTAACCCCCCGGTCCGTGGACCAGTACCAGGCCGTGGCATGCCAGCAACCGGTCCGCACAAACAAGCAAAGAGATGCAGGCAGCACACAAAATCACGTACCTCCTGTCCGCGGAAAAACCTCTCTCCACGGAACCAGTCCCTGGTGCCCAAAAGGTTGAGGACCTTTGCCTTAGAGTCTTTGAGTGTGTTTCTGTGTGGGGGTATTGTTTGTGTGTGTGTGTGTGTGTAAATCACCTGGAGGGCTGTTGAGATAGCTGGTTTGGAGGGGGATTAGGGATAGGGTCTAACCCTTCACTAAAAGTTGGCCAGTCTTTTTTGCCCCCTCTCTTGTCACTCTGTGATTGCAAGATTCTCCCTTTAAAGATCTGCCATTTGAAGAAACTGTCCCATACTGGCAAATGATCCTGGAAAAGTATCCCTCCGTGAAATACCTGGGATGAAGGGGCAGGGGGAAGAGCACTATTAAACCAATGGCGGGAGAGGAGTGCCGGTGGAGAGCCAGCCAAGTAAGAACGCTCGTGTTGGGTCAGCAGTGGTGGGGTGCCTGAGAAGATGTGGGCATGTTAAGGCAACCATGTTCAATTGTCCCATTCAGTTTGTTTTCCAAGTAAGCCTCAGTTGGAATGATTTAGGCTGAAACAGAAGAGTGTGTATTCCTTGTGCGTGAGGCAAGCTGTCATTCTTGTGAATGTCAAGTGGCATCATAACATATGGGCATATATTAATAGATTTATGTTTAAATTACATATTTTTTAAAAAAAAACATGTTTATAAGCAGATACTCACCAAGTAATCACTATTTTCATTCATGCTCAGTTCTCCAAATGGCCCAGTCTCTATACTTTCCTGTCTTGTTCCTGCTCATTTGCTCATGTCATCTAGTGTGTCACTTAATTTTTCCCCTGGATTTCAATCATCCAGAATATTGCAGAACTTAACAGAATAACAGACTTGGAAGGGACCTTAGAGGTCTTCTAGTCCAACAACCTGCTCAGGCAGAAAACCCTATATCATTCCAATCTCTTCTTTAAAAACTTGCTTCCCCTACCTCATCTTTTGTTCACCCTTCACTGGAACTGTTACCACCATTCACCAGAATGTAACATGCAACTTTCACCAACTGATGGATTTCTGCTCTCGTAATAACAATAACCTAGATGGCACCAATTCATATTCCAGCATTCATGCTAGCCCTTTCTTTTATCATTAAGCCTGCTTCACTTCCCTGAATATGTTTATTAACTCCACACCACAAGATCAGTTTGTTCATATTTAGTACATCCTTTCCCTTCTCTTACTTTTAGAGATATGTAAGACAGCTCTTCTTTTCTTTCATTTCTTTTTTTATTATTTATTTTGCATTCCAAATAACAAGCTTCAAAAATGCCACAGTTGATCAGATGAGTTAGGGTTAGGCCCTGAAGGCCCTCCCCCTACCTTTTCATTAACTTTTAATCACAAATTTTAATTACCCCTTGCCTCTATTTTAAATTTTTATATTCCGATTTTATGTTTTTAATATTTGTACACTGCCGGAGTCCCTCTGGGCAGGAGATGGGCAGTTTCTAAATTTTGATAAATAAATCTCCACTGGCAACCATGGCTTTAGTCAACTGACCAACTCTCATAATATTTTTTAGTAAAATAAATAAGGTGTAATCAAGGTTAACAGTCTTCCCTCCTAAAATTACTAGTCCTAGAACAGTGTTTGCATCAAAGCTCAGTTTTATGCTAAGTTTGGTCTCATTATTCTGTGTGCACTACAATCAGTAATCTAGAAGCAATCTTGAATGTCAACTAGCTGTTGGGTATACTCTTAAGAGATACATCTAAAGATAAATGGATTTCAATATGCATATGGATTCCAAAATATGAAAAAAGTTAAATTTGCATTACAATACAAAGCTTATTTCCCATCCCTAGTACTCAAGGCTGTTCTTACCTGCTGCATTACAGTCACTTCCTTTCACTGTTGAACTAATGATTAATTCCCCATTTTATTTCCTGCCAATGGAGAATTTGTCTGGAGTCATAAAGGCAAACTAAAGAAAGGTTCCTGAAATAGCTAGGCATAGTCTGGCTGAAAATGTTCTTTTATACATTTTTTTAAAAAATGTAACCCTATTTCTTAAAAGCTGCTCCTACAGTCACACACAGAAACATTCATCCATTTATCAAAGTCGCTAATAATAACTTTAAAAACAAATGTAAAATGAGGGTCCATCTGGCATTTCTTGAAAATGCATCTTCCAACAGTTTCATCAATCCTGTCAGCGGAGAAGGGTATGTGTGAGGGTGAAATGGAATTAGGCGTTAATTGTTATGTGTTGATTCACATTTCTACAGAAGCCTTTTGCCAGCTTTGATTCTGGGATTGTGTATCATGTTTTTTTGGTATAATATCAATAATGCAATTAGAACCCTTATGAGAGGAATCATACCAATGTAAAGCTGTGTGTATCAGTTCTGTACAAGGAGCAAATGAAGCTCAGGCCTGGAGGGCAGGTTAAATGGGAAGAAGGGAACAGCAGTCCACGCACATTTATTGAGACCCAGTTAGATAAAATCAGAACTGTTTTCCAAACAATGTCAGTCACACATAAAAATAGCTTAGGTTTCCAGTCCAGGTTGTAATGGGTTAACAGGACAAGCTGGTGCTCAATCTGAATTATGGCCATCAGAAGACTTGATTGGTCATTCCCCTGTTTCTTGCCCTTCCTATCTTAGAATAGAATAGAATAGAATAGAATAGAATAGAATAGAATAGAATAGAATAGAATAGAATAGAATAGAATAGAATAGAATAGAATAGAATAGAATAGAATAGAATAGAATAGAATAGAATAGAATAGAATAGAATAGAATAGAATAGAATAGAGCTGGAAGGGATCTTGCAGGTCTTCTAGTCCAGCCCCCTGCTCAAGCAGGAGAACTTATACCATCTCAGACAGGGGAATGTCTAGTCTCTTATTAAAAATATCCAGTGATGGAGTGCCCACGATTTCTGGGGGTAAGCTGTTCCACTGGTTGATTGTCCTCACTGTCAGGAAGTTTCTCCTTAATTCCAGGTTGATTCTCTCTTTGAACAGTTTCCAACCATTGTTTCTTGTCCTTCCCTCTGGTGCTGTGGTGAATAACGTGACCCCCTCTTCCTTGTAGCAGCCCCTCAGTTACTGGAATACTGCTATCATGTCTCCCCTATTTCTTCTTTTCTTTAGACTAGCCAAACCCAAGTTCCGCAGCCGTTCTTCATATGTTTTGGTCTCCAGGCCTTTGATCATCTTTGTTGCTCTTCTCTGAATTTTTTCCAAACTCTCAACATCTTTTGTGTGATATGATGACCAAATTGACTGCAGTATTCCAGGTGTGGTTTTACTAGGGCTTTATAAAGCGGTACTAATACTTCGTGTGATCTTGATTCTATGCCTCTGTTTATACAACCCAGGATTGTATTAGCTTTTTTGGTTGCTGCTGCACACTGCTGGCTCATAGTTATCGTCCACTAGGACTCCATGATCCCTCTCACAGTTACTGTTTTTAAGCCAGGTCTCGACCAATCTGTATTTGTTCCTTTGGTTTTTCCTACCTAAGTGTAAGACTTTGCTTTTCTCCACATTAAAACTCATTTTGTTGGATAGGGTCCATTGTTCAAGTTTGTCAATATCTTTTTAGAACCTGAGTTTGTCTTCTGGGGTGTTGGCTACTCCTGACAGTTTGATGTCATCTGCGAATTTGATGAGTTCCCCTTCAATTCCCTCGTCTAAGTCATTTATGAAGATGTTGAAGAGTACTGGGCCTAAGACAGAACCTTGTGGTACCCCACTGCTTACTTCTCTCCACGTGGATGTAGTGCCATTGAGGACTACTCATTGAGTACGGTTTGTCAGCCACTACAGATCCATCTGGTGGTGATGTGTCTATTCCACCTTTTTCTAGCTTACCAAGGAGTAGGTTGTGGTCTACTTTGTTAAATGCCTTACTGAAATCTAGGTATACTACGTCCACTGTGTTTCGCTGGTCTAATAGTTTGGTCACTATCGAAGAATGAGATAAGATTGGTTTGGCATGATCTGTTTTTAACAAACCCGTGCTGGCTGCTAGTTATAACTTTGTTTTCTTCTAGTTGTTTGCAGATCTGTTTTTTTATTATCTTTTTTAGAATCTTCCCAGGTATTGATGTTAAACTGATTGGTCTGTAGTTTCCTGGGTCCGTTTTTCCCCCTCTCTTGAAGATGGGAACCACATCAGCCCTTTTCCAATCCTCGGGTCTTTCCCCAGTGCTCCAGGATTTGTGAAAGGTGTGGTGCAATGGTTCTGAGATAATATCTGCCAACTCCTTCAGAACTCTGGGATGTAATCTGTCGGGTCCCGGTGATTTATATTCGTCAAGGTTGGATAGGTGTTCTCTTACCATTTTCTTGCTTATTTTGATTTTTGTTTCTAGTATGTCTTTTGCAGTTTTTTTTTTTGGTGGGTTTTTTTTTTTTTTGGACAATTCTTACTCTCTGGCTTCTGTGCAGACCAGTCTACCATGTCTGCTTTTTTCCTTTTAAGGATTGCTCCTTCCTGTCAGAGAATTGTGCAGCAGGTG
The DNA here is from genome assembly GCA_023970755.1 of Azemiops feae. Lineage (NCBI taxonomy): Eukaryota > Metazoa > Chordata > Lepidosauria > Squamata > Viperidae > Azemiops > Azemiops feae. The sequence goes on along the minus strand of JALGBA010004215.1, from coordinate 373,157 downwards.
TCCAAATGAAGTCAGAAACCCTGACACTAACTTGTAGTTTTACATAAATAAATATATTTTACATTTATATTTACAGCAGACAAGATAGTCAGGAACACAGGAACATCATGAGGTAAAACACAAGGAGCATACAGAGCACATAGAAGAAAAAGGCAGGGGAAAATCAATCATAGCATAGATTGCCTCACACAGGAGCCAGCATTCTCCAACCATCAACTACAACTGTGTGTTCTGGCCCTTGTACATTTTACTGTTCGTACTACTAAATTTAATATCTTAACACTTCCTCACTAGCCCCCTTCTTTGCTTTAACAACTGTTTGCACACATGGATGCCTTCATATTCCCTTCTCACATTATCTTCTTTGACACTAAATCCAGACTTTTCCTTTGTTCCCCTTATTATATCATGTTCTGAAGCTTCAGGAATCAAAGCAACAGGCAAAGAGACTGTGGGGTTTGCTTTGGTTTGTGGCTGTTGTTGTTCCTTGGTAGGTGAATGGAAACCTTTTAACCAGGAAGAATCGATGGTTCCTCTTCACAGAAACAAGCTGCTCCTATGCTGCACCTTAGAAATATTTGGAAAAAAAATAAAGAGAAAGGAAAGGAAGTTAATGGGAAAACAAAAGCAGCACCCAGCCAGACAGAAATTGAACTGATGCCATTACAAGATGTAAGGTTGAATGCAGCATGAGCTCCTAAGAGTTAGGAAAAGCTTAACGCCCCACTGTTGGATCAACTGCAAGATAATAAAAATGTGGAGAACTTAGCAGCCCAGCATGAAATGACTGCCCAGGACAGCCACAAGAGGTGAATGGGCATTGCAGACAGTCATGCTACTAAAATAATTCAAAGCACTGGAGACGATCCACTTAAAATTAGTCAACTCAGAAAACAGCCATTTTATAGCAAAGCTGGAAAATCCAGGCATAAGGCACCTTTGCAATGGACTGGGAATAGATCCATGATGCTGTCATCTGTCCCACACTCAGGAAGTAGAGAGTGGCCTGCTCTGGCAAAAAGTATGGATCCTGAATAAGTTTTATCAGTGAGAAGAACGAAGGGTTGCTATACAAACAAATACATGTTAAAGCAGGCATGTCAAACTCGCGATGTCATGTGACGTCGTGTGACGTATTGCGACTTTTTCCCCATTGCCGGCAATGGGACGGGCACGGTTTCAGTATGATGCATCTGGCCAGCGGGCCAGCAGTTTGACATGCCTGTGTTAAAGGCTTTAAGGCTTCAACTGCACAAGCCTTCTTTCTTTGGAAGGAAAAGAAAATTGAGTGCCTCTTTCTTCTTCTATTTCTTCTGCCTGGGTAACTGATAAAAATAGATATATCTTATATTCAGAATCATACAGAGGAAGGGAATAACTGTGAACTGAATCAAAATGGATGCCTCGGGATGCAGAAGCCACACTATATCCCTAAAAGAATTATTGTTTGTTCTAGTCTGATTGTACATCTGTTCAACAACTGGTAAATTGCATGACTATGCTGAGTCAGGCATCAGGGAAAGACATCCTTGCCTTCAAGCTTGCTGCTATCTTCTCCTAAAGTGGGGGTTGTAGTGATGGAAGATCCAAGTGTTACATATATGAAAATAAAGTTAATTAATTTGCAAATCTTCAGCAGTCTTGTTTCAGGCTGAAGAAAACTCTCTGATTCTGCTCAAGTGTTGGAACAGCAGGCAAAAGAGGAGAGCCCTCACTTACTCCTGCCCAAAGGGGCCGTTTGATCAGCTGGAACATGATCTGCATTGACAAAGCAGTGGTGCATAAGTGTCAGACCTTTTTTAATCAGAATTTCCTTACACCTTGTGAGTGCTTTCAAGCTGGAGGCTAAGTGCAGGGAGAGGAATGATGAAGAGGACTGGAGAGAACCACCATGTTACAATTTATATTCACCTTTCCCCAATGTGATGCCCTCCAGATGTACTGGGGCTACAAATTCCAGGGAGTTGAAGTCCCCCCCCCAAATTATCTGGAAAATATGAAGTAAGGGGACATTGATCTATGTTTTTGTAAACTGCTTGCTGGATTGGGAAGTCATTTATATATGCACAGTATGCATGTCTATTATACAGACCTTACTTACAGATGAGAGAGAGAGAGAGAGGGAGGGAGGGAGGGAGAGGGAGAGAGAGGGAGGATAGAAAGATAGAGACATAGATAGATTAAGAGACAGATGAGAGATGTCTGGCGGGAGAGGGAGAGGGAGAATATGTTAGGCTTCTGGATGAGGGGAGGACCCAGGCAAGACTAGAAGAGGCATTAAAAAGGAGAACCCATTTAACTGAAATAATCCTATTGAAAAATCTCTTCACCATTTCATGTCAGATGAAATATTTAGTGGCTTTGCCAAACCTTTCCTCCTATTTCAGTGGTGGAGACACCGAGGATCTTTGTCAGCTGAGGCAGCTGCTTGAGGGGGTTCAGAGAAACCCACCATCTGCACAGATCTGATCACCTTTGCTCCAAATCAGGTGAGAATTGTCTATAGGAGCAAAACACCAGAAGCCTAGATGGGTGACTGGGACTAGAGCTCTAATATTAGGCCAAAATTATCCATGCTGTAAAAAATGGCCCTACACCCTCAGAAATATCTTTTGTTTAAGTCCCACTGATATGCAAGGCTGATCCAAGAAATTTTGCTGTCTCAGTGAAAACCTACAATAGCTCCTTCCCACCTCTATTCCACATGGAGGACTCAATTAGAAGGGCAGCTGCACTTTACTACTAACAAGGGGTCTGTCCCTCTAGCTAATAGCAAATTAGTATAGAAATGGCAGAACAAGGGGTGTGGTACACTGTCCTTTACTTTAGAAGACAATTGCCTGGAAACTATCATTTCTATCTCACCCAACATTATCTTTTTCAGACTACTCTTTCAACCTTCTTGATGGTAGAGCTAGACCTGCTAAAATGAAACAACCCATGGGTCATCTAAAGCAGGGCTTTTCAACCGGCGGTACGCGTACCACTTGTGGTACTTTGCCACATGGCAGGTGGTACGCGATTGCTAGTCAAGTGTAGCAGGGGAAGGGAATGAGCCGAAGCAAGCCAAGCTTGAGGGAGAGGCAGCTGCAGCTGCAGGACTGTCTGGGCTCGGCAGAAGCCCCAGGAGCCAGCAGGGCTCCAGCTGATTGGCTCCAGCTGATTGGCGCTCCCAGAAGCAGCTCGGAGCTGGAGATGAACTGAAGAAAAAGGGGGGGGGAAGAGAGGAGAGGCTATAAAAGAACGTGGTTTGGGCGGAGGAAGGGGGAAAAAGACAACAGGAAAGGTTTAATTCCTTTAAACAAATGTAATTAGTTTTACCCCCTTTAATTGAGTCTGTCTGTGGCTTTTAGAAAGTTTTCTTTGAAGGTAAACTGGCTTAATTTAAAGCTAAAGCTTTTCGCAATTGCCAGAGCCTTTCAGTCTAGAATTGCAATATTGTGACACATGACACGCCTGAGGCAGCTTAAAGAGAAAAAAAAACGGAGTTTCTGTTTCTTTATTTTCTTGCTTTGCACTTGATTCCTGTGTCTTTAAGGGTACAGGGAAGGGATTGGGGGGGTGCATTCTTACTACACTGTGGAAGAGCTCAGAAGGGCAAACCAGCTAGCTCAGGAGTCTACAAACTTAGCAACTTTAAGACCTGTGGACTTCAACTCCCAGAATTCCTCAACCAGCCATGAGGGCTGAGGAATTCTGGGAGTTGAAGTCCACAAGTCTTAAAAGTGCCAAGTTTGAAGACCCCTGAACTAGCTGGTAGTGGTGCATATTAATAAACATGGATAAATTCATCATACATTTGTCAGTGCAAAGGGAAAGTGATTCAGCAAAGGAACAGCCACCGAAGAAATTAAAACTGGTACTTTTTTACTTTTTTTCTACAGTTTGTAATATTTTATTAGATTATAGAATAAAATACAAAAATACAAAAGCAAATAGTAGGACACAGTGGGGAGGAAAAGGGGGGGGAAAGTGAGAGGGAGGAGGGAAAAAAAACATACTTCCTCTGTTGCAGTAGAAGGAAGCATTAACATCGAACCTCAACTTTTTACTTTTCCATAATATTATAAACTAGTCATTTCTATAACTACAAATGAATCTAATCAGTAAAACCCAAAATCCCCCTTTTTTTTTTAGTCATCAAGTTTTTGACACCTTGCTAAGCACTGGTGGTACTCAAATATTGTCATGTCCTAAAAGGGGTACAATCTGTGAAAAGGTTGAAAAGCCCTGATCTAAAGTATCTCTCATGTTTGCACTAACCTCAATGGGGAGCAATAGTCACCCTCATCTATAGCATCTCTTAAGCTACACGTGTTCCCTGAGTGGTGCTTAAATGGAAGATAATGACCAGATGCAGCCATACTGCCCTTTGGGGCCTCACGTACATGACAAACAGAAGTGCATAAAATCAACTCATCTCAATCATTCATTCACACAGATGGGAAGAGTTACTGCTGAAATCATATCCAAAGGCAACTCCAGAAATGAAAGAAGCAAAATAAGCAACTTGGCCTGCACAATGATGATGATATCCACATCAATTTATGGAAAAATAGACAAAAGGATCTTTAATATCAGTACCATCCAAACATTCCCAGTGTTTCTACTAAAGCATTTTAGGACTGGTCTGAATAAATACCTACTCACATATTAATCCCCACTTCACAATGCTGTTACAAGATAGTATGAAAACTCTTCTCCTTAACAATATAGCTGTCAATATGCATAGGAAAGTTGAGGGCTTTATTAAGTGAGAAAGCATCCAAACTTCCAATTATTACATGCAATCAGTCAATCACTGTGGTCTACTCCCATCTTGCCAAATTATAATTAAAACCCAAGAATTGTTTTTAAACCAAGATAGTAAAGGTTTGGCATTCTTTTGACCATTGGTCAATGGCTTTGCAGCGTGAATTCACTGTCTTTCAAAAGGGCTAAATAAAGATCTACCTCTCAGACTCAATTTTAGGTTGACTCAAATAACAATAGAGCATTCTTCATTTTAAAAAACAAGAGCATTGTAAACTGAGCTTTACTAAAGGTCAACATGACATTGGAACCAACATGCTCATACTCAAGGCTTGGACACTCCAAAATGCCTCCTCTGACAGTCACTAAATAAGCCAATAAATCTGCATGTGACATGTGTTTTTTCTATTAAAAAGTCAAAATCTTATCCATGTTTGCTTTTGATTCATTAATTTGGCTTAGTCATTCCTGATAAGCCAGAATCCAAAGGGAACCAAGTTGATCAAAAAAAATCACAAGAGCTACACAGAAAACTGAACTCATGGTCACCTCCTAATTTGGGGGTGTTTGCCTGTTGTTGCAGTGACTGGCTTTTTTCTTACAGAAGTAGCAATACCACTTAACTCAGATGAAAGCTGCAGTCATTCTCAGCTTATTCTTTAGAGAGCAGGGGAGAAACTGTTACCATTTCCTACCTCCTTTGCACAGATCTATCATTATCTTGCTCTCTGAGAGCTAGATTCATACACGGGAAACTTTGGGAACGCTGACCTGAAGTCTGAAGGAGAATTAGCCTCCAAATTACTAGATACTTGGAGCTGCGCACTTTCATTTCCTTTGAGAATTATAGCCACTTTATGAAGGCTGCCTGCCTATTCCTTTGGCATAACATCTATAATAGCTCATCTTCTGTTATTTCTTCTCCACGCTGTTACAGGGAATGCTATTCAATGCACTGAATGGTTTTTCACTTTTAATTTTCAGTAGCAATTTTTTCCCTAGTTTTGACTTCTCTTAACATCAGGTAGCCCAATATCTTTCAAATGCAAAAAAGATGCATCTCCTTACCCTTCTCTCAAACAATGCAAAAGTGTCGTATTGTTGTGATCACAGTAGCATTCTCATTTATAATCCAGGATATCATTTTCAAAACTAAAAAAAAGTAAACAATTCTGAAACAAGTAAAGGTATAGAACTAAGAGCATATTCCATGTGACATTGTTACCAGATTGTCTTACAACATCTTAAAAATAGAAGTTGCAACTGAAAAAAAAATAGATTTGCTCATAAAATTGTATCAGGCTATTGTATCAGGGGCACATATTTATACAGTCCCAAATGATATTTGATCAATACTATTTTAAGTCTAGCATAAATCACCCAAGAAATCTAAGGTTTTTTTTCCTGAAGATATTGGCCCTTCAGACTTAGTGGTCTATAACAGGGGTCCCCAACCCCCAGTCTGTGGACCGGCACCGGTCTGCAGCATGCCAAAAACCAGTCCATGCAAACAAGCGAAGCCCCATCCTCAAGTTGCAGGCAGCACGCAAAACCACGCCCCCTCCGGTCCGCGAAAAAACCCTCTCTCCACGGAACCGGTCCCTGGTGCCCAAAAGGTCCCTAGGAGCTTTCTTCCCTTTAAATAGAAAATGTGGGTTCATTTCTATTTGGAAACAACGGCGAAACCATAAATTAAAGATCCTTCCCACATGTAGAGATCAGTTCTTAGTCTGTAACATCATCCTGTTCATCGTCAGTGGCATTTCATTTCATTTCCACCCACAGATTGTGCTGAGAAAAAACAAACATGCCTTATTAGGGTTGAACTTGGCTACAGTAGAATGCCAAACTTGAAAACTGAGGGAGAGACATAATTTATAAAGTTCACAAGTGCAAATATAAATATAATAAACATTGTTGATAGGCTGCTTATTAGTGGAAAATGCTACATGGAGGATTGATAAAGCAGCACTGTTCCTAAGGCTTATTACTTAAGAAATTGCCATTTTTTAATAAAATATTATGGTGGAATGAAAGAAGATGGGAGTAAGTAGACTGGATAATGCTATCTTTATTGCCACTATCTCCTTCATTCCTCCTCAGGAAGATCACGATGGAAAGGAACCAATCCTATCCCCTCACAAGAGCAGAAGCAGCTTTGTCCAACCTGGTAACACTTTTTAGATTTGTTGGACTGCAACCTCCATCATCCCCAGGTATGCCATCCACCTATTACCCTGGCTGGGCTATTGTAAACTGTAATCAAAGAAATCAAAATGGTACTAGCTTGGTAAGGAAGGGCTAGAACCAAGCTGAGAATACAGGTACATAACTCTAAAATCTCTTTTCCAGGTGTTTCATGTGTGAAAAATAGAAGAAAAAGAAATTGGCAACACACAAATATCAGTATAGGATGTGAGGAAAGGGTATCCAGGTTTCTTAACAGAATCCCGGAACTGAATTTGCCATAATACCCAGGTATATTTGATATCCCTATAGACACAACCATCCTGTTAAATTACTATGTCAAGTTTTTAATAACTGTCCTCATAAAAACTTACTGAATAGCATAGTGTTACTTACAATAAATAGAATCATCTGTTGGTACACTCCACTTTCTACAGCACCTAACTTGATATTAATATTGATAACCCCAATTAAAAGAAAGCCTCTTAAAGGATAAAGGAAAAACCCTACAATGTTACCCCATTGTGTATTTCTGTGTTGTGTGACTTTGTTTCACTATCTTTAAACCTGAGAGGTTCTTGACTATATGGCCCGTGTATGCTCTTGCTCCTTTTCATCTCTTTGGAAAAAAATCTTTTATTTAGACTTAAATAGAATTCATCTCCCTAAAATGGATGACTAGCTTTCATTTTTTTGTGAGAAATGATTCATGTACCAAGAAGTTGCCCCTCCTCACCTCTTATCAAGAGCTGAAAATTCTTCATCTCATAGAAATTGCTTTCCTGGCATCAAAGATGCTGGATTTGCTAAGGTCAATACACTTAAATGTTCTTTAATAGCACCTGGAGCTCAGATTCAATTGCTTCCTGAAAAAAAATACATAAGAAATCATAGACAATATATTCATCTCATTCGCTATGCTGCCGGACAAACTAACAGAAGACAGAACCCACTGATAAAAGGTGGCACAGCCCCCAGTGACCAAATGTCAGACTGTTTTCCCTGGGTTCAAGTGTCAAGATCTTGGGCGGCTTTAAAAAGATATAATCAAAGAACCCTTTCGTTATATTCTCTGGTTACAAACCTAAAGGAAGAAAATCAAGATTGCACCTATTGTCCAATGTACTGACATCCATATGTACAAATGAAAATGAGAATAGATTTTGTGGGGAAAAAATATACAGTGAGAAACTTGCTTGATACAGTCTGTTCTTTTACCAAAGATATAGTGGAATGGCAGCATTAGGCGCAAACACTTAGCTGAACTTAGAGCAATCAAGGCTATAAATCACATTATTCTGGACATATGCAGATATGCTGTCTAAGAAATATTGCTATATTTTAAATTATAAAATTATAAATTAAAATTATTTGGTTACCAAAACTAAATTTATAGAATTATTAAGAACAACTGTTTGTTTGTTGTAATTATATGGATGCCATCTTGCAATCAAGTGACTGTGGGACCAGTACAACTGTGTTCTGCAACCACCATGAAGTCCTGTTACATTGACAATTACTTCTGAAGGTAAGATAGGAAGGGATCAGTACCTTATTAAAGGTAATCCTCGACTTAGAACCACAATTGAGCCCAACATTTCTGTAATTAAGTGAGTTTTGTAATTAAGTGAGTTTTATCTCATTTTGTGACCTTCCTTGCCGCAGTTGTTACATGAATTACTGTTGTTGTTAAGTTAGTAACTGGGTTGTTAAGTGAATCTGGTTTCCCCATTGACTTTGCTTGTCAGAAGGTCACAAAAAGTGATCACATGTCCCTGGGACACTGCAATCATCATAAATATGAGTCAGTTGCCAAGTTGCATCTGAATTTTGATCACATGACCATGAAGATGCTGCAATGGTTGTAAGTGTGAAAAACAGTCATAAGTCACTTTTTCCAGTGCTATTGTAACTTTGAATGGTCACTAAATAAGCTGTTGTGAGTCAAGGACTACCTGTGGATTAATGTCCATTCAATGTATTGGGCTAATCATGTGCTGTAGCTAAGGCCAGGTCTTCTTCCACTAATGATGTATAGCATCTTCTAGCATTACTCAACTATTTGGGGGGGGGGGTATAAAAAACTGTGCTATTTATGGTTACATTGGTACAAAATGACTCAATGATTCCTGAAGATACTCTACATCACTGCTGGGAATCCTGCCTAAGAGCTATCAATAGGACCATCATCCATGAGTTTATCTGAAAAGTCAACTGAAGTACAGAGTAGCTTCATCTCTTTGGAAGGTCCTATACAAAGAGGCATCACTTTGAATTCACCATACAAAATAATAATTGTCTGTGAATATATGTACACTTGCTTCTAATTGTCCTGAATCTGCTGGCAATCAATTTCAGTAGGCAAATTTAATTGCAATCTTTTTTTCACACTATAAAACTTCATACTTCTAGAAAAAAGTACTATAGAATTTTACTCAAGCCAACTATCCTTACTGACAAAGAACTAGGCAGAGAAAATATGTGCCAGGTTGGCCTTCATATCATTTTTGGAAGAAGATTCATATTTAAACCATAAATAAATACAGTGAATCATTAATAAGTACACAAAATGGCACAGGTAAAGCCACAAATGGCAGAAAATGATAACAACTGATATGAATATCTCATATGCTCAGCTTTAGTGGACATTCAAGAGCAACAGACCTAGATTGTCCAGTAAATCAATGTTATTGCAATTGGATAATACTTGAACATACTGGGAATGTAGCCTCAAACTTTAAGACCCCAACTTCATCACCCAGTATCTCAAAGTCATGCTAAGAAAGACTTCAAGCTGAAGCCTTTGAGCTAGATGTACCGTTAATCCTACTGGTATAAGGCACTTTCTTATACCAGGGACAAAAGTACATTTTATTTCCCTTACTGATGAGTAACCCCAGAGATTGTCCATACATAACTACAGAAATGGGAAGAGTTTCCTTTAAACCCTGGGGATGATGTCCAAACCTGGACCCTAATATTTCTTGTATAGAAATTAGGCACCAGAAACATGTAAACCAATGAGATAATACCAATATATCTGTCCAAAGTAGTTATAAATGGCATTTTTACATGCTATATGTAACTGAATGCCGAAATCCAAAGCAGAAGGGAAAAGATATTTTTTTATATATATGAAATTGTCATACTCTACTTAATAACTATATCTTAGCAGACAATTTAGAGATGATGATCCACAATTGGATAATGTCTTTATTAAGACCAAGTAAGATAGGAGGAAAAAGTGAACAAGCTTTCAAGTTCCATTACTGGATAGGGAATTATAAATAGCAGAGGAGGAGGAGTACAAATTAGGACAGCTGTTTCAGAACTACAACTCAACCTTAGTGTGAAGGTAGAGATTGTAGACTGAATACTGCAGCTATTAGTAGATGTTAGTTTGTACTTGGCATTCAGGGACCAAAATAAAGTAATTTCCCCTAGCTTTGAAACATAAATGCAATTAGTTTCCAGTCTAGCCCATGGGCAAAACTCACAAGCTCCTGGCCAGAGAAAAAGAAAATTTACAGTCTTTATATTTGCAAAGCCAGCCAGTAATTTTGGGTGTTGGACTATAGGTATGGATGAATTGCCTATCAGGTAGTTGAAATATATTGAACTCTTAAAATATAAAATCCCTCTTTGGGTATAGAAAATACTCTTCCTCTGAAGGAAGACACCCCTCTTGGCATTGGAATGCTGTTTTCTGCAAAGCAAAATAAAAGCAGTCATAACCCTTTATTAAGACCAATCCCCAGACTGTTTTTCCTCATACAGGTGGTTCTCTACCTGTGTTAGAAGTTACAACTGACCTCCCCAAGGCTACTTGCTTCCAACCCAAATTCAAAGTTCCAACCGCCATTGCCCCCAGGATCACATGATCACATTTTGAGTGCTAGGCAACCCACCCACATTTACAGCTGTTTGCAGCATTCTGCAGTTACATGATCACAATATTGTGTCCTGGCTTTTTTTAACTCCCTTTTGGAAGCCAGACACAGTTCCAAGGCACACAGAGTGTTAAGGGGGAGACTGGTTTCTGCAAATCCCAATAGCAAGGTGGCAGGAAACAACTAATTGTAGATAAGACTTAGCTGAGCAGGGCAGGTTTCCAGATCAAGCAATCCAAAGTCAAGCTGAAAACTTACAATGCCAGATCAAGGGACAAACAACGTTGTGGTTAATCAACAAGCCAGGGTCGTAAATAATTAGTTTCCAGGTATCATGATAGATAAGCCAGATGCTGGAAAGCTGCTTCTAGCAAGAGGCCAACAGTTCCTATGGAGACTTAAATACCCCCTGTGCTGAGTATGCACAGCTGTGGTCCAACCGTGTTGATGAATTTGGGGGGGGAGGGAGGGAGTGCCTGGAGCACCCTGCAAAATAATTGCAATGGAATCAGACCCTGTGTCAACTTTAAAAAGGAGGACATGTCTGGAAGCTGGCATTTTACTTCTGGTTTCTGGCAAAAAAAATGACCATTGAGGACAATGGATTTGCTTAACGCCCACTGCATTCGCTTAACACCCACAATGAATCATTTCACTCAGGAGTCGTAGTGATGCAGTGGTTAGAATGCAGTATTGCAGGCTAACTCTGCCCACTGCCAGCAGTCCAATCCTGACAAGGCTCAAGGTTGACTCAGCCTTCCATCCTTCCAAGATCAGTAAAATGAGGACCCAATCATTGGGGGCAATATGCTGACTGTGTAAACTACTTAGAAAGGGCTGTAAAGCACTATGAAGCAGTATATAAGTCTAAGTGCTATTGCTACTTAACAACTGCCGCAAAAACAGTTGTAAAACTGGGTGTGGTCACATGTGATTTGTTTAATGACCAGCATGACTTATGACTGTAATTCCAGGTCCTAAGTGAAGGACTACCTGTAATAGAAATACAAAATATCTCATAATTGTGATTGCAACTGTGATCAGATGTCTTGTGAGCCTGCAAACTGTTCAAATCCTCACCGGTAATGGGCCACTTCAGACTCTCCACTCTGCCATCTCTAAAATTCATGTCAGACTGGATAGCTCTTCAACAAGTAGTGGCTTCTCCCCTGAAAACCCAGTTACATATTCATCCGGATAAATAGTACTAGCAATACAGGCTATAGACAGTCTTTTAAGAAAAGATTTTAACTCACAGATTCATGCAGGAAATATTTTTGCTAATTGTACGTTGGATACCAATAAATACGCTAATTCAGAAGATTTTAAAACTTGTGTACAATTGAAACCAGAGACTTTTCTTTTGGGATTAATGGATAGACAGCTGGGGAAAAGCCATGGAACTTTGTTTTTATACATGACATCTGCAGCAAGATTACTACGTGCTCAAAAATGAAAGAGTTCACCACTATCTACAACCGGGGAATGGTTGGTGAAAATGATGGAAATTGCAAAGTTGGCTAAATTGAATTCCTTGATTAGAGAAAAGACATTATCTATATTTATGGGTGACTGGAAACCCCTTTTCTAGAAACAGAAAAAATACACTTACGGCTTGTGGTGCTGATGAATAGAAAATAATTAGATCATAGAAAAAAAGCAAGCTTTTCTTGTAACCTTAGAGTTACAAGAGATCACTTTGTAATCATCCTTATATTTCTTGCAAAGGAAATCAAAAGCTGCTTCTTTCTATTTCATTCTATCTTTTCTTTCTGCATGGTTTTTTTTTTGTGTTCTACATTACTTTGTTTTCTTTATTTTTGTATTAGTTTGTGGTTGTTTTTATGTTCTTTTAAAAACTTTTAAGAAAAAGGTTATCTGGGAAAAAATAACCCCTAACCTTGCATGCAATCTCTTAAGATGAAAATCACCTTTTACAAACTGCACTAACGCAGCCATCTGACCCACAAAGTGGAAAGACAATTAACCTGCATACTTGCCAAGTTACTTTGAAGAAATCACCTGTCTATGGCCTTCTGTTTTAAATGCAGCAAATAAGATAGTTCCTTTCATGCGCTGTATGACAGCATCCTCTCCAGAGGCCCATTATTATTATAACCCACACTTCTTCTCATGTTAAATTAACTTGTTCTGACTATAGGACAGTTCTGACAACTATACAATCTGATACAAGGAGCTCAGGTCACGTGCTGCTGCATGCATGGGCTGTCACCAACTGTGTTGCTAAAACTAGACAAAACCTTGTCAAGAGAAATAAACTTCTCTGGAGATAGAGATAAGTGACTCAATTTATCACACAGCTTGCAAGGTTTTGAATAGTTCAAGGACGGTATTCCCAGTTAAAAAAACTGGAGGTAATAAGAATACCTTATTATTGCACACACATATGCATGCTTACACAAACATATATATATAAATAGAGAGGAAGGAAATATATTAAGAAAGAGACACATACATAACTGCTATCTGGCAGAAATTTGCTGTCAAGCAACCATCCACCTCTTCAGCAAAACCCTGACAAGATATATCTCATCCAAAGAGCAAGAAGGCCTTCATTGTTGGATTCCTACCCACCATGGCCAAAACAGCAAAATGGTAACAGGTAATAAAGAAAAGGAGGAACTGTTAAATCGAATTAGTCTTCTTCAACCAGGTAGTGTAAGTTCCATAAGGTAATTGTGAAGAGCAGATGAACAAACAAGAAAGGAATGGAGGGGTCTTGCTGATATTTGGCTGATCTTAAGCAGTATCTTTACTGGAGAACTGATGAAATGTTAGTCTGGAAAAACATAAAATATTACTACAATCTTCAAAAAGAGAAGGAAAGATAAACTTGGGAATCCTCAACCAGTCATTTACTATACCTGATAAAATTATTGAGCAAGTCATGAAGACATCAGCTCATAATTTTATTTATGGGCTGAACAATGTCAATGACAATGACAATGACAATATGATACAATAATCTTATAAATAACATATAATAATTGAATTATTATATTAAAAGGTATCGTAAATTATTAAATTAAGAGACATAGTACATGGCCAGTACTGTATGTTAAAAAAGAAATAGCAATCAAAGCAGATAACAACAAGACCTGGAAATGCCTAAGAGCAGAAAAATTGAAGAAAGAGACAGAAGGGCTAATTCTGGCTGCAGAAGACCAAGCCTTAGGGAAAAAATTGTCAGAATTAAGGAATTTTACATAGATGCACTATATATATTACAACATAAGCTTTCTTCCAGAAATATATCTGGTATAATTAATATAATCTGAGTTCCAAGCATAGTATTTGCATTACTGAAATCAATGTAATTATGATTAATTTAAGTTCAGTTTCACTTCAAACTATGTGTAATTAACCGCATTTAAACCTAATTTGGTGATGTCTATTTTTTTTTCATGAAATATGTATTATAGCATGTCATCACCCAAGACAGAATGCTGTATTATTTTTTTAAATACTTCCAAGGAGATTATTACACCACAATTCCCTGTCTGTAAAAAATGTGAATATTAATATTGTTTACTTCTTCAGGATTCTATGAAGATAAAATAAAATACTAGGGGGCAAAACATTTTCTATGTTAAAATACATAAAAAATTTATATAGTCCAAAAATAATTTTCTTTTAGTATTTCTCCTGAGATGTTTTTTTACTAATCTGTAAAAAAGGATAACACTGTATAAAATTAAAAACTGATTTGCAGGCAGTGCTGTCTGTAGCAAATGCAGTACGGTAATGCCAACACAACAGTACAAACACACAACATCATATAAATGCTACTATTATTTTGCAGGAGCACACAGCATTTGTCAGCAACTCTTTAAAGCAACTGCCTTTCCTTTTGAGATTAGACTGGATTCCCTCTGCAGCGGAACATGATCCCAAATTAATTTGGTTTAAAACAGGGGTGTCCAACCTTGGCAATGTTAAGACTTGAGAATTTCAACTCCCAGAATTCCCCAGCCAATTCTGGGAGTTGAAGTCCACAGGTCTTAAAAGTTGCCAAGGTCGGACACCCCTGCTTCAAAGAGTTGCTACTGTAACAGGTGTGCTCTGAAACACTTTTTTCCCTTTGACTCTGAAGTGTTGCAGAATTCTATTCATTGTCTTTAGAAATGAAGGATACACTGCCCATGAAAACTGATTCACACATGCAAATCTACCACAGCAGGATTTCTGCTTTAAAACAATCGTTGAAAGAATGGCATTATATTATCCACAGCATGTGACAATCAGTCATCTGGATCCTGGTGTCTCTCGGCTCTGTTTCATAATAAACAAATAGACTAAGTAGCACTGATGACTTTTTTTAAAAAAATAATTGGACATTCAGCTCACAACTGAATTCCTTCTATTTGGCACATTTCCAACACAAGCAGCTACACTGGGTTACAAGTAAACCAACCGTGTGTGAGAAACAGCAGATCAAATACAAAGCTGCAAAAAAAGTTTTTATCATTTTAGATTTTAAGAAAGTTGATAAATCTTACCAGTGATTTTGGCAGGACATAATCATGCCAACTGGGTCAGACATTATTCTTTTGGGAATAAAATCCCTTCCCACTTTCTTCAGGAAATGAGATGAGTCCTTGTTTCAGTATAGTATAGGTTATGTCTTCATCACACATCCCCAGCTCCTTATATATTAGCCAACCAATAGTAGACATGATTTGGACTGCACAACCAAACAGCATCATTAAATCTTTTCTGTGCTTTCACATCTGTGAAATAAATTATATAGTGGAGATGCTTATCTTTTAGCCACTCTTAGAATATGCAAGGTATGCAACCACAGTAAATTAATTAGATTTAAGTCTAGGTAGATATAGTTTAAAACTATGCATTATTACGTCTGATCTGAACTAATTTTACCTTCAGGGAAGTGAGCTGACATAGGTCAATTGACCATCTTTTAAAGTAGTCAGCACATTAAGCTTCTTATTAATCTAGTTATGCTTATTGTGGGAACTTGCCTTACATGGAAATTTAAATAAAATAATACACAGGGAGTTGAAAATTACGACTATGTGACAGCAGAAAGTTGGAGGTCTCTTTGTCTTTTGGCTGCTATCTATTTTATGGTTTCAGAATTACTGTAGCCCAGATCTGATAGCTTTAATCTAATTTGAACCAAGGGGGACAGATGAAAATTCTGCATTCAGGAGATAAATGTATATCTTTCTACATCATATTCATATTAAACAAGATGTTTAAAGGTTAGAAATTCAAATTCAAGGTGACTCCATAGCACCTTGTGTCCTCCTGCCCACGAAGGAAGTAATAAAGTATAGATAAATAAAGATTTACCTGTGTCCCTTTTTTGTCTCTCGAAAAGATCCCTGTTCTTTGTCTGAGACTCCTAATGTGAGGTCACATCCTTCCCAGGCACAACTTCATAGAGTACATGATATTTCAACGCTCCTCCTGGTAGAAAATAGTCAGGTAAGTGCTAGACTTTGATTATCCTGGAAAGATATTTCTCGTAAATAAATCTCCTTTCTGTTATAGTTATAAAACCTGCTTTATTAATCAATCTTCAGGTGAGGTCCCTGCTCCCAGGAATGTTCACACATACAGAGAGAATGCTTCAACTAGCAACATAAAGATTTCTTAATGCATACTTTTAGCTACTTAGTTAATATTAATTAACATTATATTATTAATGTTTCACTACCTAAAACTGAATCTGAGTGATAATCCGACCTTGATGATTTAATAGACTTCACTAAATTAGACAACAAAGAACCATGACATTTTTAAAATACTTTTTGAAATTCCTAATTGTAAGGCTATTACCTGGAAAAGAATTATACACTCTTGACGTAAAGAGGCAAATTTCAAATATAAGCTGAATTCTCTAGATTCTGAGAGCTAGTTCTTGTGGAATGTGAGGGGCATTTCAACGAGGTAGAACAATTTCATGAATCTGCTTATTTTGTCATTTTTTTTTGTTTTGCTTTTTTATAATCAGATTATTTATGTTGTACAATTTCCTACAAAAGCAAAACAAATAGCTTTAAAAAAATCATACCCCATTCTGTTTATCATAATCTCCCTAAAATGTTCTTGTAATAAGTAGAAGTAGTTATACTGTTTTCCCTCCTTGAAACCAAGAATAGAGTGAGGGGGAAAAAAACCTTGCCACTATGTAAAAGTTTGTCTAGCATCACGCATGCTGCTCTTTCTCTCTTTTTTCACAATAATGGATCACATATATTTAGAATGTTATATTGCCTGTGTGGTTTAGGAGCAATATATCACTGAAGGAACTAGATAAAGTAGACATCCTCCTGGATTTCACCCACACACATAAAATATTGCATAAAGTAGACACATTTGTCTCTAGCCATTTGTTTACTTCAGAGCAGAAAACAAACTGGAAAGTTAATGCACACAGAATGCCATTTAAGCCATACCTCACCCAAGCAAACCTTCACTTAAAGTGAAGAAAATTCCAAAATATTTTTCCCCTGGTGGCACATAATAGAAAAACCAGTCAATAATATGTCAGAAAATAGGGAGGGGGAAGGAGAAAGAGTGAGGCTTACTAAGTCATTTGTTTTACATTTTATGGCTTGTGTCATTCTCTAGTCTTTGGGTCAAACTAGCTCTTAGTAGCTCCTAGTTGTGTTATATAAATATCAGCCATTAAAAAAAAGCATAAAGAGTTTAGGAAGCACAGAAACAGGCGGGACACTGATCCTAGCAAAAGCAGAATTTACACTTCAAGGAAAATCTTCACTGGTGGCTACTGTTTCCCTAACAAAGTTTGTGTATTTGAATTAGGCTCTCCCAATTATTATCTCAATTAATTTAGCACCTCAACAGCCTGAAAGTTATTTTCCTCTTTTTATAGGATTCAAAAATAATAATAAGCATGAAGCTGGCTGCCAGAAGTCTTAGATTCCATTTCTGGCTTTTAGTAGAACATCAAACAAAGCAGTTTGAACCTAGGAAATGTAAATTGGGCAGACTTTATTTGATTCATCAATAAAAGAACTTTGACCGAAGAAACAGAAAGTCAGTTTTTCAAAGAGTCCTCAGCAGAGCAGAAAAGAATAGGGCTCATGCAAAACAAAACAACGCAACATATTATCTAAAGAGTTCAAAGCAAACTTTTCTAATTTCCTATTGCTAGGCAAAATGGATATAGTGATTATAATTAGGCCCACTTCCTGAATGAGCTCAGTGCATTCAGGAAGTGGGATCCCCTGGCACAAGACCTTGTTCCACCATTGTCACCATTGTCACCAATAAGTAAAAAAGTGAGGTAGCAGCAATATGAAAGAGCTTGGCTGAGAACCTGGGCAGCTCTCTGATAGATCTATCAGAGCTGGGCTGAAAGAAATCAAGATAACTGCAAAATGGTAAGGAAGAAAAACAGAAAAATCTTACTCTTTGTTGCTATCTCGTGATCAAATATTTGAAACCCAGATCTGGTAATCCTTTTTCAGAGCAAACACTACTGAAAGAGATGGACCACTGTTTTGGTTTGATAGAAACTTCCTGTGTCTGTACACCACACAACTTGAAATTATATGCAATTTCAGACTGCATAGTTATTCCACACTCAAAAACAATATCCTAAATATTTAGGATATTTACCAGAGTTATCCTGTAGTAAGCTGGGCAGAGAAAAGAAAAGAAAAGAATAGAATAGAATAGAATAGAATAGAATAGAATAGAATAGAATAGAATAGAATAGAATAGAATAGAATAGAATAGAATAGAATAGAATAAACTTTATTGTCACTTTGAATGTACACTAATCGGCATGCATTAAAATGAAATTTCATTGCATACAGCTCTCAAAGGGTCATCACCTCCGATATACACTCCATAAATATGTCAAAAATAAATAAATAAAATAAATGCATGTATGAATTATTGTTGAGGGAATTTGCCTTCCTCTGCAATTAATTGAGAGTGCTACAGTTTTCAAGTTTGCCAAGAAGATAGTAGTGTTTAAATCAATTTATAAAATAAAGCTGCTTTATTTGGTCTTGTCTATAAAACGCTTTCATCAGATTCATTTCGTTCTAGGAAAAAGTGTCATGTGACTGAACCATAACAGGTACATGGGACAGGTTCCCTGTGAAGTTCAAGGAAACGCAAATGAGAGGAAAAAATTACCTATATTTAGCTTTCAGCGGTTAGTCAAAACAGGCTTACATCAGCATGCAGCAATTCCTTTCTTTTTTGTCTTTCCATCCCTCACTGTCTAATAATGTAACCATATCCTACTGTAAATAGGCTGAAAAAGCTCTCTGCAACCCCCCAAGTGCAAATCAATACAAGTTATTATGATTCATAAAAGTGCCATCATTATTGTTCAATTATAGCTCTATTAGAAGAAAGTATCTTTGGTACTGAAGCTTTCACTGCTAATATTTATAATCTACATTGAACGATGCTAATGAATGAATAAGCATACATTAGACTAAATGCAATGTTGTTTGATTTATATGACCTCAGCTCTGATTGTCAATGTTAAATCCATTAATGTATCTCTTAGATCTGCATTAATGTACTCGCTGCCATACAATAGGGTTTAAACAAATGCACTTACTTAGCTTCCAATTATTTGGATAGTAGTCATTATTATATCATTCTGGCACCTATGTCGCAGGACAGCTCTTTCAAAGGCTCTGCAAATTAAAATCTACACTTTGCTCAGTTGGAAATTTCAAAATCCTTTTCATTATTTCCAGACACAAATAGAATTTTTAAAATGATCCATTTTAATTCTAAAAACAAAAGTAAAAATTGAGAATTCACCAGCCAAGACCAGGGATTCAATTGGAAATTATCATCTTGTGTTGCAAAGGCATAAAAGGATCCCACATGCTGTATGATGTCTGAGTTGGGGAAATGTTTAGTTCATAATGTAAGAGAGAAACCAGTAGTCCAGCAACCGCAAGAATCACTGTGGTGCTTTTGGTTAAGCAGTTACCACTTGGAGATACACTAGGAGTGTTATGCTATATTTCAGTTCTAGCTTTTGCCATATCTCGTAGTTTGCATAGTTTGCACTCTCCCACATGGGTATAAGCTCTTAATTTTTTTATCTTATTGATATTAATAGGAGGGAAATAATTATGAATGTCACCATGAAATTCTTATCTTCCTATGTTACATGTGCTCCCAGATTTGGATTATGGTCATTCAGACATTCGCAACCTGTTGAAGCATTCAGATCTCATAAGCTGCCCCTTGCTTTCTAGCTGGGTTTTCCAGATAGAGGCATAAAAAGCAGACCCACACATAGCTCTGGTCAACAGTTAGGAAATGATTGGGTACACGAACAAATCACTTTCAACTAAACACTGAAGCATAAGAGGGTTCATTGGAATACACCCATAAGTTTACCCAGTGAACCTGAAGTAACAGCCACACTTTATTGGTCACAATGTACATTTGCTCTTTCTCAAACGCATATGCACATACATACATCCACACATACTCATGGTCTTCTCAGCTGGGCTGTTGGACACTAGCAAGAAGAACTGAAGTCTCCAAAGATGACTGCGACTCTTCCTCCTGTCTCCCAAGGTCATTTCCATATACCATCATAGGACCCCGTAGTTACATCCTTCCATTGTGAGTAGTGTCCATTTACTCCAACACATTGTTTTCTATTCTTTAAAAGCCAGTTCCTTATCTACAAAAGGATCTATCCATTTATTTTGGGCTGTTAAGCTTATTGAGAACTCTTTGATGAGGGACTTTATTAAGGCTTTTCAAAAAAACTGAATAAATGATGCTTCCTGGCTCATCCTTATCCTCATGTTTATTAACAGCCTCAAAAAATTATAATAAATTAGTTAAGGAGGACTCACATTTAATAAAGCCCTGTTTGATATCTTTGACCAAGACTTGTCTCTCCGAATGTTTGGTAATTTTATCTTTATAGCAGTTTCTACAGCCTTGCCCAGAACTGGGGCTTATGCTGACAGACTTATAATTTCCTGGATCTTCCTCTGAGCCTTTCTTAAAAATTGGAATTACATTGTCTATCTTCCAGTCCTCAGCTACAAAGGTCAAGTATAGAGAAAAGTTGCATAATGTAGTTAGGAAGTTCATAATCTCCTCTTTAAGCTCCTTAATAACCCTTGGGTAGAGGCCTGATGATTTGTTATGTTCAATTTGTCAATAAGAACTAGCACTTCTTTTATCAACGCTATATGGATCAGTTTATCTGATTCCTTCCTGATAACAGGAATTCACGTTTAGGTATCTGCCCCAATTTTTCTCCTGTGAAGACAGAAGCAAAAAAAAATTGTTCACCTTCTCTCTAATTTCTTTTTCTTTTTCCCCACCTGTGACTCTTTCTTTATCCAAAGGATCAACAGCCTTCTTGGCTATCTTTTCTGCTTCTTATGTATATGAAGGATATTTTATTACCCTACTTCACAGTTTTGTCAATATGCTCCTCAATTATTATATTTTTTTGCCTCTCTCACTGTTTCTTTGCATTTCTTTTGCCAACATTTATGCTCTGTTTGTTTTCTTTGTTATTTTCTAAATAACAGTTTCCTGGTACTAAAAGCTTCCTTCACAATGCTAGTCAATCATGTAAGCTTATTCTTGGACTTATGGGCCATTTTCCTAATTTCAGTAATGTCTATCATTGTGGTATTAAACAACAACCAGATTTTCTGGAACGAGCTTGCCCTTCTGACCTTCCCTTTGAGTCTCCTTTTCACTGGGAAGAAATTCATTCATTCATGAAGTCAAGTATGACTATGTAGGACTTGCTACGTAGGCTATTGCTTTTTTGAATGTTGAATTTGACAATAGGAACTGTTGAATAGGGAGAAGTTCTGGATTCTCTATGGTTTACCCATGTTTCATTGTTGTTGCAAGAGCTTCATTGGCTTCTAATTAGTTTCTGGGTGCAATTCAAGGTGCTTTAGAGCCTTACATGACACATGGAACTAAGTTATTTGTAGGATCACTTCTTCCTGAGAGTATCTGTCTGACCAACTAGGTTAGATAGGGTGGCATGCTCCAGGTTCCTTTCTTCCAGTGTTGTCATTTAGTAAGACCTTGGAGACATGCCTTTTCCGTTGCTACCCTGGCCCTTTAGAATAGCTTCCCATCTGAGTTTGTAGGGGAGAGATCCCTTTTAGCCTTCCAGAAGGCTATTTAGACCTGGATTTTCCCCTAAGCATTGCAATAGGATGAGGTTGAGTTATAGGGACAACAGTAGGGGTGATTCTGATGTCTTGATCAGGAAGGTATACTATATTTTCATGTTTTATTGGTTGCTGTGAGCCACTTCGGATTACAATGTGAGATAATCAACTACATAATTTTTTTAATTTATATACTGGCGAAGGAAGAGATATTTCTATGTGAAAGGAAATATATTCAACTCTGTGGAAGCATAGTTATCCTGTCTGCCTTTTTTTGTTATTGTTGTTACAGAAAAATTGCAAATGTTTGCCTTTTATTATTAAAATGTAATAGCATGATATAAGAAAGAGATTAAAACCATTTACTACAAAATAATAATACAATTAAAATAATATAATACTGAACTGGGGTGCTCTCAATGCCTTATTAACTGCATTAGAGATTCTCAGCTTGCTACCTAAGGAATAGATTTGAGAGCCTCTTGAAACAACAAATTAGGATATGTTTGTACACAGAAGGGGGGGAGAGAGAAAGACTTACACATATATAACCATTTTCAGCCATTTGACCCTTTATATGCACCAATCATCCATATGGAACATGGGCAAAGCAATCAATTGGTCAATTCAGAAACCCAACAATCAAAGGCCACCACCAATGGAGAAAGCATAGCTGTGGGTCCTACCATATCCAACCCTGGCACAGAGAATTATGACCTTGAGGTAGAGGTATGCTCCCTGTTTCACTCATTAGGAATGTTAGCAGCAGCACATGGACAGCCAGTAACAAAGTGAAGAAGAGGTTACTTGCAGAGAAAAAGCATTTACCAGGAGCTGAAACTTTGTAGAACCTGACCCTGATCAGGGCTGCTCAGCTTCACCAATAGAAGGGAACATTTGTAGCTCGAGGTTGACCTGTAGGGTCCTTGGTGCCCTCTGAACCTGGTGGTTTTTATTGCAGATACTTCATTACCAAACTAGGTAACATCATCAGTGCTAGACTAGCACTGATGATGTTACTAGTTTGTTTTCTTGCAGATGTTTTATTACCCAATCAAGCTCAGAGAGCACCAAGGACCCTTCAAATCTGGACAACATTACAATTTTGCAGATACTTCATTACCAAACTAGGTAACATCATCAGTGCTAGACTAGCACTGATGATGTTACTAGTTTGTTTTCTTGCAGATGTTTTATTACCCAATCAAGCTCAAAGAGCACCAAGGACCCTTCAAATCTGGACAACATTACAATTTTATTCCCAGTTTAGAAGGGAGACATTGGGACAAATGGTTTTCTTCTCATCTCTGAAACTTTATTTTCAAATAACAATATTCCGTAACATCTTCATCTATCAGAGTAAACGTTTTATATACTACTGGTTTGCCCTGACAGTGTTGATCTTGGCGGTTTCTTGATTGGAGTGTTGTTTACTGTTAGCTCTTTGTTTGACTCAGACACAACTAATTGCCTGACTCCTGTCTCAGATGAAAACCTAATTTGTGACTCTATGAGCAAGTATAACTATAAGAGGATTTCTTGATTTACATCTGGCCTTTTTTACTTCCTGCTAGAGCCTAGTTAGACTGTGAATTGTGGTGCCTTCTAAATGAGCTGGATTTCAATTCTTATCATTCCAGTCAGTGGGACTAATATTCTGGGGATGATGGGAGTGAGTTCTACATCTGTTGGGGAAAGACTTTCCTCTCTGGTGTATGCATCTACTATAGACTCTCTACCATTTCAGATAGGATTCTTCCTCAGCACTAAATTGGGATGCAGAATCCGAACTTGGGGATCATCCATGTGCAAAATGTGTGTTCTGCTACTATGGATTTGGAGTATGTGATTGTAATGTACTGAGTTGTGTGGGACAGCAGGTGCCGGGCAGGAGCCAGGCGAGGCTAGCAGCCACGTGGTTGCTGTGGAGCCTGGATGTCTGGCGGCCCGGGCAGACTGGATACTTTAGCACGGGAGAAACCCCGTGCTATGATTGGTTAAGGTTATCCAGAGCTCCATGTATAAAAGGGTGGAGCCAGATTCGTTTTCTGTTCTGTCTGTGTCTGTTCTAATGAATAAACTTTGTTGTTGTTCAACTTCATCTCTTCAATTCTGTTGAAGACAGAACAATTGGCGACGAAGGTGGGATGCTGCTGCCACTTTAACAAAGGGCCCGAAGCACAGTGAAGGAGGGCCAGTTCACGTTGAAAGACGGCGTTCCTAATTCGGCTCACTCACCCGCCAGTACACAAACGCTGGGGGAGAGTGCTGCGAGGAACTGCCTGGGAAACCTCTAACAAGTGGCAGCATGCGGTAGACGAGAGACTTTGGTGTGGCCAAGCCATCTTCGACATCGCGGAAAACCTCGTGTCTCCAGTGCCATTAGAGACAGTGCCATACGGAGATCTTAAAAAGATGCTCAAGGAGCACTTCGAGCCGAAGCTGTCGGTCATCGCATGGCGGCATGCCTTCGAGCAGAGGGACCAGCGTCCAGGAGAGTCCGTCACAGAATTCATCGCAGCCCTCCGACAGGCAGTGAGGCCGTGTGAGTTCAAGGACTTAGAGGAACGGTTACAGGACCATTTGGTTTGTGGGCTACACAGCAGAGAGCTTCAGCAGAGGATCTTCGCAAAGGAGATCGTATCCTTCCAAGAAGCGTTGCGAGAGGTCACTGCAGAGGAAGCAGCCGGCGGAGCTGTGAGGGCCTTGAGGCTCTCAAAGAACACTCACCCATTGCCAACCGTCCACCACAAGGACGTCGAACTTGAGGAAGAGGCCAAGTCGGACCAGGAAGTTGACCTGGTGCGACAAACACCGGCGAAAGGATTCCCAAGACATCTTAACAAGGCAGATCCCTTCCCCAGGTGCATAGGGTGTGGGGGTCGGCACAAGCGAGCCGACTGCCGGTTCTGGACAGCAAATTGCCGAGCATGTGGCAAACAAGGCCATATCGCTGCTGTTTGTTTAAGTCATGGAAAGGAATTTTCAAAGAAAGAGTTGCCTCGGAAAGGTACCGGGGTACCAAGCCAAAACAGGGTGGGGTTCTGTGCCAGCCGGCGCGGTGTCCATAGAACCGGGGGACATAGGCCCTTAAAGAAAAAGTTGCAACTCGAAGTAAGGTGGCAAGGGGTCCCATTGAAGATGGAACTGGACACGGGGTCCGCCGTGTCCATCATTTCCCTGAGCACTCTAAACAGGATTTGTGGACGAAGCAGCCAACGGGTGAAAATTAGACCATCAAATCTAATATTGACTGATTTTCAGAATTCCCGGGTCAGAGTAAAAGGGGAAGCCACAATCAGGGTGAAATTCCGGAAATTCACAGGAATGTTGAATATAGTTGTAGTTGATGGGGACAGGACAAGCCTGATCGGGCTTGGTTTGAGGCCCTGGGAATTCTGGTAACCGGGCTGAACAGCGTGAAAACGGCCAGTTTGGAACAAGTCTGCAAGGAATTCGCAGACGTGTTCACCACTGAACTGGGAGAGTATAAGGGGCCACCAATTGCATTAAAGTTAGATCCTTCTGTCGTACCGATTAGGATCAAGCCCCATCGGGTGCCATTCGCCCTTAAGCACAAGATTAATGCAGAATTGGATAAACTTTTGCAACGAGGCATCTTAGAGCCCGTCCATGGGAAACACCCATAGTGACGCCACTTAAGGCCAATGGAGAAGTCAGAATCTGCGCTGACTATAAGTGCACGCTGAATAAAGTGCTGCAGCAACACTCCTATCCCGTGCCAGTAGTCAGCCATATTCTGGCATCTCTCCAAGGGGGGTGCATTTTTGCTAAACTTGATTTGGCCCAGGCCTACCAACAGCTGCCGATGGACGAAGCCACGGCAGAGGCACAAACCATTGTGACCCATCGGGGGGCTTTCAAAGTGAGGAGGCTACAGTTTGGCATTAACATAGCACCAGGTATCTTCCAGAGTGTCATGGAGCGAATGCTCAGAGACCTCCCGGGCGTATGCCCGTACTTCAATGATGTCCTCATCGCAGGAGAATCAGTAGAGAATCTAGCTGAGAGACTCAAGGCCATGTTGCTGTGGTTTCGCAAAGCGGGCCTGAAACTCAGGAAAGATAAGTGTAAGATTGGGGTTACATCCACAGAGTTTCTGGGGTTTTGCATAGACACAGAAGGCATACACCCTGCTCAGTCTAAGCTGGAGGCGATCCAGCAAGCACCCAGTCCCAAAACAAAAACAGAACTCCAAGCGTTCTTGGGATTGTTGAACTTCTATCACACATTCCTCCCCCACAAGGCAGCCGTGGCGGAGCTGTTACACTGGCTCCTAGACAAACAGGCTATTTGGGCATGGATGAGTGTCCACGAGAAGAGCTTTGCTGCGGTCAAAGCATTGCTTTCCTCAAATGCGGTGTTGGCTCATTTTAATGAGCGACTTCCTGTTAGCATAGCGTGCGACGCTTCCCCATACGTATCTCTGCATGAGGGACATCCGGGAATAGTCCGAATGAAGGCGCTTGCGCGCAGTCACCTGTGGTGGCAAGGGCTCGATAAGGAGATTGAAGCCCAGGTCCAAGGATGTCACGTTTGCCAACAGTCCAGGCCAGAAATGCCCCAAGCTCCCATCCATAGGTGGGAAACAACACAGGATCCTTGGTCGAGGATCCATATCGACTACACTGGCCCCTTTCAGGGGCAACTCTTTCTTATTGTGGTGGATAGTCACTCTAAGTGGCTGGAGGTGGTTCCAGTGTCCGCTGCCACTTCCACTATCACCATCAGGGTTCTGCACAGCATTTTTGCCACTCATGGACTTACGGACATAATTGTCTCCGACAACGGAACTCAATTTACTTCCTCGGAGTTCCAGTCTTTTCTGCGGGCAAACCTAATCCACCACGCTACGTCAGCACCATTCCACCCGACGTCAAATGGTCAAGCAGAACGCATGGTGCGTACTACGAAAGATTCTTTGAAAAGAATCACGCACGGCAACTGGCATCACCGGTTGGCTGACTTTCTCCTGTGCCACCGCACCACTCCATGCACTTCTACAGGCAAAAGCCCCGCCAAGCTCCGATAGGGTCGCCAGCTTATCACTAAGCTGGATCGGTTACATCCGGACCGCATTGCATCGCAGGTGTCCCAACCACGGGCACCGAGGCGGCTGAACTTGGGCGATCCGGTTTGGGCCCGAAATTATGGCCCTGGTAATTTGTGGGTGGTGGCTGTGGTTTGTAGGGTCACCGGCCCTCTTTCCTATGAAGTGGCGTTGGAAGACGGTCGAGTGCTGCTGCGGCATATCGACCAGCTTCGCTGGAGGTTGCCGAACCACTCTTCCGCTCCTGACTCTGCTCTGGGGGGGGAAGAAGCTCCCGAGATCGATCGGGACGATCAACAAGACCCTGACTATGGCTCATCGCAACTAGCAAAAGAGGGGTTTGCCATCGAGGCGGCTCCTGACTCAGGCACTATGCGCATGGGACATTGCACGAGATTGGCTTTTCAAGCCTCGACTCGGGGGGTTCGCCCATTCGGGATACTACTCCCAACCATCTGCTCCTGCAGATCAGGGGAATACCACCCCTTAGGGAACACCACCCATCCGGGGAACTCCACCCCAAGTTGGCACACAGAGCTGGACCAACAGGACAGCCTGCATGCCCCAATCCCGACCATTTTAAACAGGTCCCCAAGTCCTGGTCTGCCGAGCCCGGTGGGCAAGCTTGCAGACCAGGCAACCATGGCACTTCCGCGGATATCTGAGCGAATCTGAGGATCTCCCAAGTTCCTAAAGGAGTACGTGAGGGTTCTATCGGCACTGGCATAGCGTTCAGAATTATTGATAGCTGAGCATGGAGGCGATTTCAAAAGTACAACCGTACTGTTGTTCACGCTGGCATTGCCCAGCATTGTTTTCAAAAGCTGCCACTAGCTGCTTGTTTTTTTCAACAGCTGCAATGAGCAAAAGGCAGGCGACATGTCCTACGAGGTTGCAGGCTGGGGCCAAGGTTAGTGGGAGTGAAGGATAGCCTCCATCAGGGGTGGCTTACTACTAGCAAACAAAAAAAAGGTGCATTATGCTTCTAACCAAGGGGGGAGGGGTGTAATGTACTGAGTTGTGTGGGACAGCAGGTGCCGGGCGGGAGTCAGGCGAGGCTAGCAGCCACGTGGTTGCTGCGGAGCCTGGATGTCTGGCGGCCCGGGCAGGCTGGATACTTTAGCGCAGGAGAAACCCCGTGCTATGATTGGTTAAGGTTACCCAGAGCTCCGTGTATAAAAGGGTGGAGCCAGTTTCGTTTTATGTTCTGTCTGTGTCTGTTCTAATGAATAAACTTTGTTGTTGTTCAACTTCGTCTCTTCAATGTCTACCAAATTGAAGACAGAACAGTGATGCAAAATAAAAGCCCTACTGGCCCTCTTGTCTACAGTAGGTATGAATCCTAGCTGCCAAACCCACACCCCCAAAACCCTATGAACCTAAAACTAGAAGCTTACTGGTATTTTTTCCCCATAAGTTAGATTGATGGACATACTGATAGGTATTATAGATTATGGAACAAAATTATTTGCTGCGAAGGTATGTTGAGGTTTGGGAAATGGGAAGGCTTCCAGACAAAAAAAATGGATTAACCATAGTGGAACAAGCAAGAGATGGATATGTAGACAAATGAAGGGCCATTTCAGTGGCAAAGCTCAACAGCAGTATTTGATTCAGATAGACAGCTTAAAGCGGATGTTAATGTGTAATGGCCTTATCAGATTCATGCTTGCCTCTCATTAACAGATGTATTGTGTTTACATGATTTATAAACTTGTATCAATGATAACTGATCTATGGTATCCCTTCTATGTAATTACACTTTTACAAGTGAATTAACGTGTCAGCTAAATGTGCCTTAAGAAAAATATGGAAAGGTTGCACTCTAGATGAAGTTCTATAAGCTTGATTTTGTTTTACAGCAAAGGTTAAAATGAAGTGCTTTTTTTAAAAAACAAAATCCATTATCAAGAGTTCTGGAGGTGGAAAGACCGAATCTAAGATGTTCAAATATAAAAGAGGAGAATAATCTATGATGTCTCCTTTTGTCCATTCAGAACTATGATAGTGAGCAGATTTATTAATTCTGACATTCATTATATATTTGAAATTAAATTTATCCTAGAATTAGGATAAATATGAGAATCCTATGGAAAAATATTGAATTGTTTTTCCATAGATCTCAAGGTTCGTCTCATTTGTACATGTATGTAATTTCACAACAGGCATGCCAAAGAGGTGGAACTTGCACCAGAATTGTACAAAGCTGTCAAGACACACACAAGACACGCAGGCTTTCCGGTCATGACATTCTAGACCCCCCCTAGTGTTAAATGGTGTTACTGCTGTTCATACTGCTACTTTATTGTGTGTAGCTTGCTCAGTGTTTTTCTGTTTTAATTATGTTTTTGTTAGAGTTAGTTGCATTTCTTTTTGTAAACTATTCATAATCACCTTGGTCGAGTTTGGCAGCTATATAAATTTTTAAATAAGTAAATAAATGCCACTTTCATCACTTGCCTCCCCTTGACATACACACGTACACCCAGCCACAAACACTTGCCCACCAGAGTGATCGGGAACAAAGCTTAACAGAGATTATACAGCCCGAGGATGCCTTTGGATGATGTTGGAATAAGGGAGAGAATGCCACTGTAGCTCAGGAGGATTGAAGCCTTTCTCGTTTATGGAATGAGGACAAAATGAAGGCAGTGAGTTAATTATTTATGTCATGCTCTTTGCTTTATTTAGTTGAGAAAACAAGGCGTGTGACATTAAATTGAAACTACTACTTTGCTCTTCTCTCCAAAGGAGACATAACTAGTTACTTTTCCAGCATGTTTTCATGCATCTTAGGACATGATCATGAATTCAAAAACAGGTCTTTTTAAGGAACCCCAAACCAAGAGTTGTTGTTTTTTCAAAATGTCTCTCTTCTTTGATGATCATTATCATGCAGTTCAAATTACTATCGCATTATCAAAGCAGAAGCCATACTAACCATTTGCTCAGTGCCAGACCAAAGTTAAAAGAAACAGAAAGGAAAATCCAAAAGATCTCATTTGCAATACTGAAGTTACTCTGGCTGCCACCTCCTGCCATCTGTGGTTTGCTTAGTATGTCATTACAAGCCAGGTATTCTGGCTTGTTTCCCTCAGAGTAAGCCCGAGTCAGAAGCCAGCCAATTCATAGGCATGTCATAATTCTGAAGTGTTCCCATTTCCCACTCGTATAAAACAAACTTGGTAATTCTGCTGCCTCCTGCTGAAGTCCGGGCTTGCTGTTCCTTAAATTCTAGGCCTAGATCATTTCCAACTTTTAAAGCCCCTAGCCATAATAAAAATAAAACATAACCAAACAGAGAAAGAAACTGAAGAAGAGTGAAATATAATCTGAATACATGTAAGTAAAAGAAGTGCCTAAATCTATGACCCACTTTGAGCCTCTGCCTCTCTTGTCTGACTTATTTTAATAATATATCACTTCGTTAAGCTTCCTCAAGAATTCCTTGGGATAATAAGCTACAGACAAGCCTCCATGTTCTGAAAAATAAATAAATAAACAAGACCATTGCTGGGCAGAGTCACTTCAGCAACCAGGGAAAGGGTCCGTGTATTTGAATTCTTCCCTGTCGCAGACATTCTTCCAACTAAGCCTGACAGGGAAATGGCTTCAGGCTGACCTGCTCCCCAATGAACCAGGGATATTTTTATATTCAGAGAAAAGAGATGGAGTGGCAGTTTTAAAGCATCTTGCTACCTACAGCCTGGAAGACTTTATTATCTCTCCATAGTGATAATAAGAGCCAGCCTGACTCTTGATTCGGAGAGGCAACCTGTAGCTTGAAAGGTTGCATAGATGTAATGTTTCCATCAGCATTGATATTCCGCTGAAAGAAGAAAGAAGACACAGCAGAGGGACTTTCTCTTATCGAGAACTTACACAGATGCAGGAACTCTCCCAGGCAGTTTTAGCCATTGAAATGATTTCCTATATTATAATTACGGCTTTATTTTTAAGGGAATATGGTAATTAAATCTCAATCTACCTGCCTTTGGGGCCATCCAAGAAAGTCCAGATAACAGCCGTGGAATGCACAAAGCACATAAAAAGGAGTAAGGCTTCAATTGTACTGTTGTGACATTTTGACTATTTTCTGTCAGAATACTCTTGGTGCCTACGTTGGTAAAGAAACAAAGAAAGACTAGAAGCTGCGGCTTCTCATTGTCCTTTCAATTAATGAGGTCATTAATTTTAAATTGCTACAAATTCATTCAGGCCTTTAAAGTACTTCTATGGCTCTCTGGACTGGAGTACAACTGCCCCACAGAGCATTAATGTGTAAAATGAAGCTGTTCCCACTATACCCTTAAAATGATCTGCCTCATCTTCTCTGGAACGGGACAATGTGCCATGGCCAACTCGCCACGGGACAATTCATCAAATACAAAAATTAAATTAATTTCAGTGGAACCATGGCCAATAATAATAAAATAAAGTCAATCCAGAAATACAAGAATTACAATAATTTCAACGAAAATGTGGTTACCAATAATAAAAGTAACTGATTAATACAGCATTGGATTGTCCTGCAACAAGTTAGTCTGTGGCAAGTTAGCCATGGCAAGTTGTCCTAGACCCCACCTCTCTCTCTCTCTCTCACACACACACACACACAAATACGCACATATTTCTCTCTATATATATCTCTTTCTCTCTCTCTCTCTCTCTCTCTCTCTCTCTCTCTCTCACTTTCTCTCTCTCACTTTCTCTCTTTTTTCTCTCATTTTTTCCTCTCTCATTTTCTCTTCATCTTTCTCTCTTTCTCTCTTTCTCTCTTTCTCTCTTTCTCTCTTTCTCTCTTTCTCTCTTTCTCTCTTTCTCTTTCTCTCTCTCTCTCTCATTTTCTCCCTCTCTCCCACACACAAACACACATACACATACACATAGACACACACACACAGAGAACCTTCCAATTCCCAACTGAAAATAATCATGGATTTACATCTCTCCATGTTTACCTAAAGAGCTGTTTATTTAGAAACCTTCATGATAAGGTTGCCACCAGCGCATCACATTATGAATTCCCTTTTCATTTTTGTCCCTTTTTTCTTTTTCTTTGTTTTTTTTCTTTTAGCTTTTTTTTTCTTTTTGGCCAGAGAGGAGGGAGAAGAGAGAATTATGTATATTTTATGATAACCCAAAATGACTTATACATAAAAAATACCGGCTTTACAGATAAAAAGGATTAGTAGCAGGTAATGCATTTTCCATGAATGGCTATAGGGCTCTCTGTTCTAGGACATACAGGCTGCATACCAATGAACTGATAAAAGTCAGGAGCTGGGATGGGGAAGGAAGGCTCATGCTTTGTTGGAGATGATTCTTAAAGTTACAATAAATCAGACAGACAGTGTCAGCCTTTGAGGATAAACCTGTGATGACTTGTTGTGCCTCTCTGAATCGCCTCAGAGGCCCAGAGACTAAAAAGTGCCTGGATGTCACATTAAATCTACCGGGAGGATGGAGCACTTCAAAGAGGAACGCAATCAGATCTGATGGAAAATACATTTTTTTGAAAGCTACTGACAAAAAAGTAATCTTTTGATGTGGATGTTGAATAACAATTGATATTGTCTTTCCTGACATTTTTCATTATTGTGGTCTTATATGGCCTACTTCATGTATTAGAGCAATATTAACTGTTTGACAGGGACAAATCCTCCAACGATCACATAAGCAATTGTTTCTGAATTGTCTTAGTCCACTGCCTTTAAAGTCTGTCCCAATAACTGCTTTTAAATATGATGGCGGGGTTTTTTCCTCCCCCTTTGACAGATTCTGAGCCTCAGCATAATATCACAGAGTTCAAGAAATATTAGAAATTGTGAGCTGGATATGAGATGCCATTTCATTATAACCAGGGAGTCAAGATGGTTGTTTTTAAAGTGTGACATTTAATGGGAGAGTTGTATAAGAAATTTAGGCCTTCTTATTGTGCTATACACCTTTAATCAAGTATATATACTCAGCAGTCTCAAATCTGCTACAGTTCTCAGAGCTTAAAGGTAGAAATGGAAAATGTACAAAAGATCTGTGTTATTTATGCAATGAAATAAAGTAATCTCCGGTGCTATGAAATTCTATGAAATATGCTATAGTTAAATCCCAAGTTGTTACCAGAAAGATATTCAAGCAAATCTTTGAGCCACATGTCATTTTCAAAGAACTGAATCCCTCCTGGGGTTTGATGTCTTAACCTTCTATTGTAAAGATATGAAGCTCCATCAGAGATATTTATAAATCCAAAATCTCCAATTTTCAGATGACCTTGAGCTACTGAGTGACGCTGCAGATGGAAAGACAGTTTTCTTATCAGTTTTCATATAAAGGGGTTAACGGCATCAGCGTAAGAATCACATGTTCACTAAGCCCTAAAGGAAAATGAGAGGACAATGCAGAACTGACATAATAGACCACTTCCAAACCTTCTCAAATTATTTTCATTTTTACTTTGCTATTTAGTACAATATATGTGTCCTTCTAAGCTTTCAGTTCCACCAAGAGTGATTTTCAGATTTTGATTTTTTTTTTTAACTCTTTAGATAAATAATAGGCGGTGGAGTTAGGTGATGTGCGTGCATTTTGTTCAGATATAGCCTTGATAAGGCTGTCATTTCTTTCAGTTTTTCTATTTTTTTTAAGAGTACAAATATTCTATAAGCCAGGTTCACAAAGACTAAGGTACTGAAACTATAACAATATGTTCATTTCATGGCTAAAAAGGAAAAAAAAAACTTGTTTGATTTTGCTAAACAGACACCCGATGGCAGGAATCTGTTTAATAAAGTCAATACAGTTCATCTCTGAAGAGAAGGAAATCCTTCCATGCTCATTGAGTCCATAAGATCCATTTCTGAATCTACCCGAAGGCCAGTTCAAAGAGTCAGGAAAATCTATACTGTAAAGCTTATTTAAACTGCAGAGTTTCTGTAAAGCTCCTAGAGATATGGAGGCTTCTAGCCATACATGAAGATGTCAAGAATTCAATTTGCAATTTTTTTATATAAAATGTATACTCTGACATTGTACTCTGTTAATATGGTCTCTCTCTCTCTCTCTCTCTCTCTCTCTCTCTCTCTCTCTCTCTCTCTCTCTCTCTCTCTCTCTCTCTCTCAACATCTGAGTCCCAATTCTTGAATTCATTCAAAAAAGCCATCATCAATAGATTTTGTAAATTTTTATTCCCCGTTTCATCTACTGTTTCCTGGCTGTAGTCAGTCCTCCTCCTCCTCCTCTTCCTCCTTGAGAAGATGACATGAGATTTAAAATGGTTAACCTCAATCTTATGGAGTCTCAAAATAATTGCCATATATCTTGCGGAGCACCACATGTTGATTTTGCCTTCTTTGGGATTAAAAAAAAGAAAGAAAAATATCACTTTCAAAAATCAGTTGCATTCTTATCAAACTTTGTTGCAATGATTTGGGGTTGCTCTGTAAGTTGTATGTTCCTTTAGGCCATCAGTTGCTTACCTCTGTCTTCTAAGGTGATTTTGAAATGTGTTAATACACTGCAACCTCCAAATTACTTATTCCCTGGGTCTAATTCATTAAGTTATACATCAACAACCTAGTAATGATTGATTATGTGCCATCAAGTCATTGTTCACTCTTAGCAAGCACATAGACTGATTTTCTCCAGGACTATCTGTCCCCAACCTGGTCTTTCGAGAACTTCCAATGATGTACCCATTACCAGCGTAACTAAGTTCATCCAACTTACTTTCCACTTTTTCTCTTTCCTTCCATCTTTTTCAACTTTACAGACCTCACTAAAGAGTTAGATTTTCACAAAATATGTCCAGAATATGATTAATTAAGCCACGTGATCGGTACCTTAAATGCATTGTTCTGTGAGCCATGCATTTGTTCTCCTAGCTATCTGTTGTGTTCAGGGTTCTTCTCCAACACCAAAATTGAAAAGAGTCTATACTCATTCCATACTGCTTCATTTAAGACCTACTTTCACTTCCATAAAGTGTTTGAAGGAAATCTGCACAATTCTGGCCACATCTTTGCTGTTATAGCTGAGCTCTTTTACTTCTTTGTACCAATAAAATAGCAAATTTGATTTCTGTGTACTTTATCTGGTGATGTCCATGTATATAGGTATCATTTTGGAAGAATGTTATCAGCAACAAAGAAATTGGCAGAAACTGTAAGTCATTCTCCTGCTTCATTTTGGTTTCCTAGGCCATAGTGTACAATTGCATTTTCTTTCTTAATATTTCCAACTTTGGCAGTTAGTCTCCATATTTGGAACATATACAATGATAATTGTCATATTCCTGTCTGTGAAAACAGGACACCACCTTCTTTGTTTTTGCCTTGTTTGTGTGTTTATGTGTAAAGAATATGATCTTCTGATTGCATATGTCCAATTTCAGTCCATTTCAACTCACTGATGCCTAAGATGTCAATGTCTTATCAATATACTTTAATTTTCATTATGTTGTACTTTCCTATGCTTCTTACTTTCCATGTTCCCGTCATAATTCTGTCTTTGCAACTTTAGATTTACTTTTCTTACATGGCAACATCAGGACCTAGACAACCCAAAGGCTTTAGCCTAACCCAGAGGTAGGCAACCTTGGCTCTTTTATGACTCATGGACTTCAACTCCCAAAATTCCTGAGCCAGCATGGCTGGTTCGGGAATTCTGGGAGTTGAAGTCCACAAGTCATCAAAGAGCCAAGGTTGCCTACCCCTGGCCTAACCACATCATAAACACTACCCATGCTCTGAAAGATATTCAGCTCTTCCTTGGTAGCATGTTGAATGTCATCCAATCCAAGGAGCCCATTACTTCAATTACTTTATATTATCTATCCATTTGGTTTTCTTGGTAAAAATAAAACATTGCCTTCTCCAGCACAGTATGAAATCATATTTTTCCATTGTCACTAAAGTGATCATCTGCCTACAGCATCTTCCTATATTACTGCCACCTACCTGCTTTAACTAAGCAGTTGGGATTACCATCAACCTTCAGTGACCCTGTCTATCCTTGCTTCAGGGGGCAAGCTATCTCAGAGAAGAGCTGCTAGAATGAATAGGCTCTTTCCTGCCATACCTCTTAATAGGCAGGGACTCATAGTAGGTGCTCCCTACTTGTTCAAATAGGATAGGTAGATACTATTGGGGAACAACCATCTTCAGACCCTATGGGGTTTGATATATAATAATCTGTACCTTGAATTGTACTCAGAATCTTTCTGGTAACCATTGCAGCTCCCACAGCAGAGATGTGACATGGTAATATAATAGCTGATCCATGTAGACCAAATTACACTAATCTAATTGTGAGATGATACAGTAAGGAGCTTTCAGTGAATTCAATTCCAGATAAGCCACCATTGGCCCAAAGCCCTTCCACCAGCTATTTGAGAGGATCCATGAGTTCAAAAAGATTCCTAGATTGTGAACACAATCTCATCAAGAGCCAAATCTTGTCCTGGAATCAGTTGGCCTCTAAATCAACAATTACTCCTCTTGTTTGAGTTGAGTTTGAGCCTGTTTTTCCCCATCAAGACCTAGACAGTCTCCAGGCATTTGGTAATCATTTCCAGCACATTTCCCAATATCTTGAAGTAGACATATGTAGCAGGTATTATATGCATATTGTCAATACTTCAACCTGAATAGACAACCTTCCAGTTGCTTCACATATCACTAATCTCTTCTCAAACTAGCTTCTGACTTAGAATGAAGGTGGCCAGTTTTATCCCCAAAAGACAATCGCAACTTAAATACAAACTTGAATTCACAATCATGCCTGCATCTAGCCATCCCACTTCCTCTTTACCAGGGTTGCAACTGGTGCAAACAACAAAACCCAGCTAGACAAGTGTCTGTGATGAGAATGCTCTCTTCCTTTAGCCGGGTCTCACAAATACATCTAAGTCTGTTCCTGTACTCTAGTCCGCAAGCTACAATTGTTGGCTTTATTATAAACAGAGCAGGCATTCAATAACTTCAACCTGAGTCTGGAGCACCCAGCATTCTAATTTCCTGGCTCCTGAGTCAAGCCTGGAGAAATTTGAATCATATTTCTAATCTCTCTCTCCCTGGCCTCCTCAACTGCTACATATTGCCTCTTGGACAACACTGCCATTGTCTTCTCTATAGATTCCCCATACTCTTTAAACAATCCATTGTTGGTTACACAACTCAGCAATATTCTTTTCCTTTTTTCTGGATCTATTTTCCTTTTGAGGATCAGAAGAAGACAGAGAAAGAGAGGAGGTTGTTTTTTTTTAATACCACCACTGCAGTCCTTTGACAATTTCGATCCTAGATTACCAATGAGGATTTTACTACATTTATGCACTGTTCGATTTTATCTCTGCAGAAAGCCATTCACTCCCTGAGTTTCTTAAAATGTTCCTTATGTTGCTTATTGAAATTATGCCATGTAAGCAGCTGAAATATGTTTCAAGTCTGGAAATGTTTCCAGTGCCTGTTTGCAAGACTTTTTCTCTTTATTTTACATTGCTATTGGGACAGTAGAAATTGATGAACTACCACTCAAGACTATCACAACATTATCATATTGTCTCCTTTGTGAAAAAAAATATCAAGATTACAGCTGGGGACAGAAAGAAATTAACATCCATTAGTAAAATATATGTGACAAATTTTAAATTCTGTTTGTTTGTTCTCTCTCACTCACCATTGAGGTAAAACCAATAACTATTCCAACCAGTCACATAGGCCCAGGACTCATCCTAGGCCAGGGGTGGGGTACTATGGCCCTTTTATGACTTGTGGACTTCAATTGGCTCAGGAATTGTGGGAGTTGAAGTCCACAAGTCATAAAGGGGCCATAGTACCACACTTCATTTAAAATAAATGCATAGTAATACTCTTCTAGGAACATTGAATAAGCATACCAACTAGCTTCACCCTCCAAATTAGACTTAACTATGATTTGTTGAGTAAACTATAATGAGCTGAGATTAAGTACATCAATAAGGCATCAACAGTGGCTTTCCAAATATCAGTAACTGGTTCACACAACAAGCCGACCTAAGTAAATCATATTAAGGTAATATGATTATGACCTGAGTTACGTAATTGAAAATCCATACTGCATATTCTAAGTTTTCCCCAATACTGAAAAGATCACCATAGTGGAGAATTTTTTTGCAGACAATCTACAGATGTCTGTATACAAAAAAAATGTTTTAAAAGCAAATTGTTTTACACAATTTATATAAGTTAAACTATACCTAGTCTAGATAGAATGACAGATCACCTATGGCTAAATGGATAAATAATATGACTAGCAGGAATTAGGCTTCATTATTATTTTTAATGCTGCTTGAGTTTTGGTTTCGTTTGCTTAATTTTTGCTGATATGCCAGTGGTGGCGAACCTATGGCATGGGTGCCAGAGGCGGCACTCAGAGCCCTCTTTGTGGGCACGCATGCCATGCCCCAGAGATGGCAACTGTCCCTCTTCAACCAGCCGCCCGAGGTCCCACGTGGCCAGATGCATCCCGGCACGGCTGGTTTCCCTCCCCCCTGTCCCGTCCCTCCTGGCCTCACATGCTCTCCTTTTCCCGGGCACGACCCACTGCATCACCTCCTCAGCTGTTGGCCAACTGTCCAGCTCAGAGGTGGCTTCTCTGAACTGCTGGCGGTGGGCTGTGGAGCCCCAGAGTACGCCAGTCGAGGAGCCGGCAGGCTGTGGCTGCTGACGGACACCGGTGGCCCCCATGTGCTCGCTGGCCTCTGTGTGCGGGGGCCGATGGTGTCAGGCAGCAGCTGCCCTGGCCCCTGCCTCACCTTGCCCCGCAGCAATTGTATCCCCACCCTGCCTCGCCTTGCCTCACCCCGCAGGATGAGCCTCCTGCCCACCGCCCCATCTGCCAGAGACCCCCTGGATCTCCCCCAACCCTACCCACAGATGTCCTTCCCCACAAGCAACATCGCCCACTTTGGCCACACCCACCCAGTCTGCCATGACCACCACAGCCACGCCCACCCAGTGGGCCACGTCCCACCTGGCACCCGGCAATAAATAAGTGGGTTTTGGGTTGCAATTTGGGCACTCGGTCTCTAAAAGGTTCACCATCACTGTGATATGCATTTACTAAAGATACGTGAGTAAAACAATGCAGCAGAGTTTAATTTTTTTTTTTAACTATTCTCCAAAGGGCTAAAGAAGTAGAAGAAGGTTTAGCACTTGCTTTTTTTCTCCAGTGTTTACCTGGGAAAAAGAAATATGGAAAAAAACCTGTCTTTTCTTCAGAAGTTAAATGACTGTTTCCGTGGAATACCTTACGTACAGTGGAAAGAAAAATCAGTATAATGGTATGAATGAAATCTGGGTGGGGACATTGAGCGATTTCTTCCCTCCTCTAGTTCAAAAAGATATAAATAAAATCATGTACCATATTTCCCATTTTGAAATAGGTCTAACCGACTACATATTAGAATACATTTTTAGTTGTAGTTTGGGATTGACTAGTTATGAACACAATAAATCAGTGGATGCTCTTTGGGGAAGGCTCATGATCTCTGAAGGACTGCTTGCATTAATTTTAGTGTATTCAATTAGCAGTGAAAACTTTATTTCTCTGGCCCCAGTAAGAGATATTACCAGAGGTTACTAGGTGGGTGGGCTTTTTCACAGAGATGTCTTGTCCTTTGAAAGTCCATCCTGAAAACTGACATGACTCTAATGGCACTTCTGTTCCCTATTGCACTTTAATAAAATTGTAATGCTACAGTTTTGCTTTGTTCTTTGCTTTTAAATTCAGACTGTATTGGCCTGTGCTTGATAGTCTGATAAGATGCTTTGAGATAGCAACATACCCAGAAAATTGCTAAAAACACTTTTAAAGTTAACCACACCTACCTCTTTAGGCCCTGAGAATTAAATATATCATGAATGTTTATCTGTAACTCTGAAGTCTTCTCTCTACTCCCAAAATTCTGGCTTGCCACCTGTCCTACTTTCTATTACATACTTCAAATCCTCCTAAAATCTTTGCATTATTTTTTTTCCCTTATGCCATCATCCTGATCTCCTTAGCCTTTTCACTCTCTATTCATTTCTGCCCATTTTTAAAGAAAGGTGAAGCTTGATCCCTTGAAGCCAATGGAATCTTGCAATTACATGGTGCTCTTTCAAGAATAGGTTGCTTCAGTGGTGTGTATAACTTTCTCAAATCAGCCCTGAATGCCAAATGTACTTTATTAACTTGTTAAATCATCCTTTGCATTCTTTTATAATTTATTACATTTCACTAGCAGCTGCTATTTCTTTTTTCTAAGCTGTTATACAAGAACTAATATGCAAATCAGTTTACTGTGCTGTGACAACTAATAGCTAAGAAAGCCAGACGAGTCATGAGCTGCAATAGCCTGCAGATAAAGGATTAGTTAAAACAGGGGTCTTCAAACTTGACCCTTTTATGACTTGTGGACTTCAACTCCCAGAATTCCTCAGCCAGCATGCCTTGTGGACTTCAACTGGCTGTCTGAGGAATTCTGGGAGTTGAAGTCCACGAGTCATAAAAGGGCCAAATCTGAAGACCCCTGAGTTAGAATTTCAGAAAGTAGCCTTTTCCAGAATCATACAGGAACCTAAGTAATCCTGATTCATTTTCTACATGTGCAAATCTGTGGACACATTATGATGGATGTTAATAGGTAAACAATCAGCTAAATACAACTGTTAGTATTCCCAAAGATATTTATTATTATCTATACACACACAAACACACATGAATATATACACACATGCATACATACATTTTCAGAAATACTTATTCCAAATCAGCTCTCAGACTGGAGATAAAGGGCAGCTATGATAGCTTTATATTTCATGAAGTGAAGATTCCAAAATAATGGGGTCACTGCTGAATAGGCCTTGTCTTTTGATCTAGATGTCCTATAAATGTCAAACAATTTGTGAGCTATGCCTTGTAAGCCAATTACAAGACTCGGGCAAGGACACAGGAGACAGGAGGTCTTTCCACCAATAGTTCCCAACAATCTTAATGTTTCCAGTGTTCATTATCACATATTTAATTTAGATAGTCAAGAACCAACCGTAGTTATGGACAATGGGTCAGACTTA
The DNA here is from genome assembly GCA_023970755.1 of Azemiops feae. Lineage (NCBI taxonomy): Eukaryota > Metazoa > Chordata > Lepidosauria > Squamata > Viperidae > Azemiops > Azemiops feae. Next base: position 331,996 of record JALGBA010004215.1, on the reverse strand, counting down.
GCTACTAAAACTATACTAATTAAGATGACCTAGGACATTTTATAAATGTAATAAGGACTCAGGTTTGTGGGGGGAAAATTAAATAAAATTCCTTCTTCACCAATGCCTTGTGACCAACACAAGACCTACATTTACTCTGCTTGTCTAGGACTTGTCTTCATTGCTAGGTTGTACTGTTGCCAATATAGGCCTACAACCAGTTTTGGAGGACAGGAACAGATGACATTGCCATGCATTCGTTCTTGCGATTTCCGAACATCTTTTTCTGCTCCATTTTCATAGCACTGCTTTCTTGCTTCTGCCAGCTCAGCCCTTACTGCACCATTTACTTTTCTCCAGGTCAGCTCCACATCTGATTGGTGCCTTCACAGAGGCAGAGCACCCCTTTGCTGCATTTTCTCTGCTTTACTTGAATAACTTATTGTAAGCCAGCCAGAGTCACTTAGGTGAGATCAGCAGTGTAGAAATGTGATGAATAAATAAACAATTGCTGAAAATTCTGCTATAGCAAGTCTTCTTTGCTAGCATAATGGTTATAATACTTCCCTTACATGCAGAATGTCCTTAGTTCAAAACCCAACAGGATATTTTTTCTTCTGAATTACCTACTTTTCTGCTGGTCTGTCTGTTTGCTTTTTTTTTAATAAGTTCACCAGTCCATTGTTTCATCATTTTTCCAGTCCCTCAGGTTCAGTGGTAGGCTTTTAAAAAAAAGAAAAAAATGAAAAGTAAAGTAACCAAGTTGGGAACTCACACATATCTATGAAAGTATATATCTCCAGTATAAGAAGATATAGATATATAGATTAGATGTAGGTGTAGGTCTAGACGTATATATAGATATAGGTATATGTCAGATTCCTGTCATAGAAAGAAATATGACTAGCAATCACCTTCCAGAACAGAATATTGGGAGAGAACATTAACAAAAGAATTGTGCAAGGGGAGGACACAGTAACTTGAAGTCTAGACCTTGCAAGCTGATGCCAAAGCATCTCAACCTAAGCCGGATTTTCGTAATCCAATTTAGAATCAAACCAGCCCGTGCAAGGGATAGGAGCAGTTAAAGGTGTACGGCAGATACATCCTCAGTCACATAATGGGCCTTTGAGGGAGGAGGGGCAGTTAATTAGCGTAATGAGCTTTTATATAAGGCTGTTCTGGAAGACCATGCAGAAACTCAAACTGATCTAAAATGCAGCAATGAGGCTCAGGATGAGAGTGATTTTTTTTTTTTGAACATGTCACTTCTCTTTTATATTGCTTCTAGCTGTTTGGGGGCATCATTTAAATTACAGGCAATCCTCGACGTATGACCACCATTGAGCCTGAAATTTCCGTTCCTAAGCAAGACACTTCTTAGGTGAATTTTGCTCTATTTTACCACATTTTCTGCCACAGTTGTTAAATGGCTTCCCCACTGGCTTCCCCATGGACTCTGCTTGTGAGAAAGTGGCAAAAGGTGATCACATGATCCCGAGACACTGCAACTGTCATAAATGCATGGCAGTTGCCAAGCATTCAACTTTTGATCACATGACTGTGGGGATGCTGCAACAGTTGGGTGAAAAATGATCATATGTCACTTTTTTTCAGTGCCGTTGTAACTTTGAACTGTCATTAAATAAGTGGTTGTCAGTCAAGGACTACTTGTACTAATTAAAGTCATAAATAGTTCAGATAATGGTACTAAACGTACCATCTTCTCACACATCATTCTGTTTCATCTAAAACAGGGATGTCAAACTGCCGGCCCACGGGCCGGATGCATCATAGCGAAACCGTGCCCACCCCATTGCCGGCAATGGCAAAAAAGTCACGATACGTCGTGACACGTCATGTGTCGTTGCGAGTTTGACACCCCTGATCTAAAACAAATGTTGGGTGTCCTACCTTGTTGGGATCTTGACTGGATCATCTGAAGTACAATTAAAGGACTAATGGAAAGAGGTTGGGTTTTTTATTGTTGTTGTTTTGTTCGCACGCTCCATTTCTCAGACTTCTGCATGGAGGATTCATTTAACTTTGTCATTATTGGTTTTCAAAATCCTTTGAATATATTTTTGCTTCAGTAGATTGCTAACCTGACCTTTGTTTTATTTTTTTCATCGCCACGATTACTGTCAGCCTTATTTAGCAATAGCACTTAGACATATACTGCTTTATAGTGTTTTTACAGCCCTCTTTAAACAGTTTCCAGAGTCAGCATATTGCCCCAACAATCTGGGTCCTCATTTTACTGACCTCAGAAGGATAGAAGGCTGAGTCAACCTTGAGCAGGGTAGGATCGAACTCCAGACACTGGCAGACAGAGCTAATCTGCAATACTGCATTCTAACCACTGTGCCAGCACAGCTATTTAAAGATATTTTAGTCATCTTTGCTTTATCATTGAACATTTCCCTTGAAACAAATGAGATGGGAATTTTTTAAAAAACAAATAATTAAATATAAACTACTATTAATTTCTTTTGGATCCCATTAAAGTATTTCAGAGTGTTTTTCACCAAGCATTTTATCCAGACAGAAATATTCTTGTTGCAGAACCCGGCTGCAAGGTTAACATTATGAGACTCTTAGGATTGGGAGAAGTGCTATTTGCAGCATGTATCAAATGTATACTGGACGAACTTTCTCCCATAAGACCTGAGATCATATTGGGGCTCATCAGCCTGAGAAAATAAGAATATTTGTAAAGAACCTACTGTAAACATTCATATAATGACTTCTAGAAGGGATGTTGTCATTCATAAGATGGCTTCATGGGAGCCAGAGTTAATCACTAAATACCAGAAGGCAAATTACTGAGAATGCTTTCCTTCAACCCCTCTAGACTCTGATATTCTATGCCATTTTCTGCTTATTTCTTTTTTATGGGTAGGTAGACATCCAAAGGGGCATGATGGCACTGGAAAGCTGATAGCCCGGATTTGAGATATGAGTGCCACGTGATGGGGTGAGCTCCTGTTAGTTACCCAAGCTCCTGCCCATCTAGCAGTTTGAAAGCATGCACATTGTGAATAGATAAATACAATAGGTACCACTGTGGTGGGAAGATAACAGCGTTCCATGCATCTCCGGAAATAATTGTGGTGGCCACTTGACCACGGAAATATCTTGGACAACTTTGGCTTCTTGGAGATGTGCACTGCCCCCTAGAGTTAGATTTGTCTGGACCGGGGGAAACCTTTACCTTTAACAGAGTGTTTATCAGTCCTTTTTATATTTGACCATACACCCAAAGTAGAATAGAATAGAACAGAATAGAACAGAACAGAACAGCAGAACAGAACAGAACAGAACAGAACAGAACAGAACAGAACAGAACAGAACAGAACAGAATAGAATAGAATAGAATAGAATAGAATAGAATAGAATAGAATAGAATAGAATAGAATAGAATAGAATAGAATAGAATAGAATAGAATAGAATGGGACCTTGAATGTCTTCTAGTCTAGCCCAAGTCATAATAGATTAGAAGCATGTTTTTAAGAAGAATTACATTCTGTTTATTTGTAGTGTAGAAATAAGGTACAATTTAAAGGCCAATTCCCCCCTCCCCCTTTAGTGGTGGTACTGTTGCAGTCTGCATCTCCAGAAGTGAGAGATCAACCTGCTTCTCCACTGAGGGAACTTAGGAATGAGAAAAAGCCTTTAAAAATATTGGTATTCTGACTTCCGGATCCGGTGGCAGCGCCCGCGGACGTGCAGAGAATTCGTTCTCTTGGCCGTCCGGTTTCCCCCCGCCGGTAGACCCTGGACAGGGTCGAACGTCGCCCTGTAGGGGCGACCACCGTAGAGGAGGGCACTCGTTGATCTCGGAGGGAGCGGCGGCTCCCTCTGAGGTCCGAGAAAATCACCTTTGGGCCGACGGGGAAAAGATCGGCCAGTAATATGGCCGATCACTCAGCTGCTCCAGCCGAAAGTCACAGCAACATCTAAGCACAAAGAACCACCGTGGAAGATCCGGGTGAGAACTTTCCTTCCCTCTTGTTACCTTCCTTATTTCCCTATGAAAAGCTTTTAGAAACTACTCCCTTCCTTAAAAAAGCAGCGTTCGAACACTTGGGGAAAAAAAAAAAGTGACTTTGCTATTGTGTATTTGAGCTGTTGGAATTCGGGGGATCCTGAAAAAAAAAAGAGAAGAAAAAAGCCTTACTGTGACTTTTCCTCTCTGTTTGCTTGTTTTAAATTTAAGTGGAAATTTTAGGGAGGGGGGTGGAGTGTTTTTTCTTCCTCCCCCCCCCTTCTGAACATTTTTATCCACTTTAAAAAGGAAAAAAAAAACTGCCTTGGCTACCGGGAGGAGCTATGTGGATTGGAGGGCTACATTGTATCTACATTGTATCTTGGAAACTGGCGTGAAGCCCAGAAAGTCTTATCGTAACGTTGCCATGGTAGCTGAACTTTTGAACCTGGTGCTACGCCCAGACACTGCTGTTTTCTTATTATAGAAAAAAAAAAAAGGAGAGAAGGATGGAAGCTTATTCACAGCTCAATTATGGATTGATATTAGCAAAAAATTTGGAAACAAGAGAAGAATTAAAAGATCATTTTAGGACACTAAGGAATGAGGTTGGTTTAGAGCTAAAAACTGGATTTCAAACTCTAACTGAGCATGATATACAATTGGATTTACAATTTAATGAGATGGAGGATCTATATTTACAATCTACTGAAGAGGAAGATGTTACACCTTATATACAAAGGATGGAGACTTTTGAAGACCAAAAGCAGAACTTAATTGAAACATCTATAGATGTAAAAACAACAGAAATGGACTCTCTAATACGAGACATTAAAAATGCTGATAGTACATATAAACAACGAATAATCACCACACTGGCTAAGACTGAGTATACAGTGCAGACAATATTGGGAAAAAGAGAAGAAGACTATGATCAGACGCAACTGTGGGAAAATGTGTGTAACCAAATACCAAGATGGGAGGAGCTGAAAGCCGTATTGTGGAAACCTGCTTGGCATAAAAAGAAAGCTAGAATTAGGTTTAAAATGAGTGTTAAAAATTTATTTGATGGGTAAAATGGTTTTTAAAGACTTTAAGTGAGCTAATATTTTTGAGATCTTTAAGGTTTAAGATTTTAGTCTGACCAATATTGATTTGAATTTTGGATTTGATTATGGTTTGGAATGGTAACTATGGAAAACTGGAAAAGCGAAAATCAGGAGTTGTATTGAGACTGGTGAAATACTAATGATATTTTTACATGCAATGATACTTATAAATGATACTTATAAAAATGTTTAGAAAATAGGAAATAGAATACAGAAATAATTAGAAACAATTTAAGCTAATCCAAAATGGTTTGGAAACATAAAGTTATATTTACTGATAAAATATGTATGTGAGATAGAATAAGAGATAGAACTTAATTGAGAAATATAAACTGAATATTTGGAATAATATGGTCTTTATTATATGGATACTCGAACCGTATTCTATATGTCTATGTAATGCTAGTTGGAATATGCTAATAGTTAATTAAGCTTAAAATGGGTGGAAATATCGTTGATAGTTTGGTTTTGTTTGTTTGTTCTTGTTCTTTTGATTGATAAAATAGAGAGGGAAGATTTAAAAAAGTGTAAATTGTTTATGTATGATTGTATGTTCTATTTTGTTTTATGGAGTGCCCTATCTCCACGATGAGTCTTAAGCACTTGGCTGTAAAATTAAAAAAAATTCAATAAAACTTGTTATACGAAGTAAAAATATTGGTATTCTCTCATCTGTAATACAGGCATCTGGAAAAGTGCTGGATATTTTGCACCGAGCTCTGTTTTTCCTCCTCTTGGATGCTGGCTTTTGCCCCCGTGTCTGCCAGCAGAAGGTGCATTAACGACCCTGTTCTAATTTCCCATTGCACTGTTATGCAAATGGTTATGTTATCCTGCAATGAATCTGTTGCTAATTATACAATTACTCTCTATTTAGCAAGCCAATTTTAACAAATGAGTTGACGTTGGCCCAGCCTAATTTGCAGAATAAATCAAGCATGATTCTTATTTGATGTTTAAATCAAGCAAGTTGTCTGGGCGGTTCATTTTCTATGGCTTTCTTCTGTCATAGATTATGATGTTTCCAAGTGTGCTGCATCCGTTGATGTAGCTGTGCGCTCCAGCCTTTTAATGAAACAGGGTAGGGAGGATGTGGTTCAGAGTGTCAACAATGCCCATGTAGAATCCCAGGCCTCCCAAACTCCTGTTTAAGCTGCTGATCTTGGCTTGCTCATTATGAAGATTTATACCATCATCTAGTGGAACTCCTGTAAAACTACAGCCCATTAATCCTCTCATCTAGAAGGTGCTTTTTATCACCGCCAGAGACCTGAAAGAACAGCTGATGAGATTCTTTGCACAGAAAGGTTATTAACAGAAAGGTGGGGAGGGTTGCCCCATTTGGGGAAATATTTCTACAGACAGGGGAATGAAAAATCATACAGTATATTAGCCTAAGACAGATAATTTCTAGCACTTGATCTGAATGCCACCTCTCCAATCTCACTCCACATTCTAATGTTGTTTTCCAGGCGCTGGAAAGCCTATAGCAGAAAACAAGTTTGCAGCCTTTGCTGGAAGAATTCTTGGCAGGCAAAGCAGAAGGTCAAAGGAGAAAATATGCAATCAGTGCCTTTTGTACTGCACAATAAGCACTTTCTCAATAGAAGAGATGGCTTTCCATATTTTTCATCTCTCTTTATCTCTCTCACACACACACAGCATCCCCAAGTTTATTTCTTTTTGTGCCTTTCTGAATAGCACAAGTCTGGTGATGCCACTGTTTAGCTGCAGTTTAGTCATCTCAGTCTTAGGCAGTTATACTCATTCTTTGGTTGATTTAGTTTGCTGCCAAACTACATTATTCCAAACCCCCTAGCCAGAACTTTCTTACCAAGATTTTATTCTCCTTTGTGCAAATAAGGTCAGGGCACGTGGAACCAGCTAGTCATCTAGGAAATGCAAAAGGTAAAATGCCCCTCAATTTCAAGATGAACCAATCACAAGTACAAAAGTCACTACCAGCCTTCATGTAAGAAACTGCCTTAAGAAAAGTCATTTGTAGCAGATTTGCTACTTTTCTTTTAGCTTGGGAATGTTCATCCTGATGTACATATAAATTTGCACATTGTCTTCTGCTGAGTTTACATTATGCTTGCAGTTGGCGTATCACATTGCAATTTCACATTACCATTTAATGCTACCACCAAGTTATTTATTTATTATCCCACCTTTATTATTTTTACAAAGAACTCAATGCAGTGAACATATCCAACACATCTTCCTTCTCCTATTTTCCCCACAACAACCTTGTGAGGAGGGTCAGGCTGGCCCATAGTTACAGTATCCAACTGGCTTCCATGGCTAAGGTGGGACATGAACTGTTTTGTAACCTGGAGCAGTGAATTGGGGCACAATTCTAATTTTGTCTGAGTCCAAAAGCTAAGCAGGGTCAGGCTTGGGTAATACTTGGGTGGGAAACTATAAGGTATCCCAAACTATAAGCTAGGTTGGGAAGATAACAAAATAAGGAAATGTGGTTGTCCCAAAGACTGAAAGGACTTTTCATGCAGTCAGCAAGAAACAAGCTCAAATCAGGTGTGTGTTTGTGTGTGTGTGTCGGAGACTAGAATTGTATATAGGGTAGAATTTATGCAGTACTGTAATTTCTAAGCCCGAACATGTCATATTTTTGCAAAATGCTTCCTGGATGTAGCAGTGAAATGATTTTTATTGAGTCTATAATTTTAGTCATGCAATTATCATATGACTATGATAAAATTAAGATAAACAATAGGGAAATAGAAGGGAGTGAAATAAATCCATAACAGAAATGCAGTATGTCACTTGACAGATTTAAACTATTTGCCTACAGACCCAATTAACATAGTGCTCTTAACATATTACTTTCTAGCTGTCTTGCATTAGAGTGCTGTAGATGCCAAGAAATGACAGGCAGAAATAGAAACAATTTGTTGTGTCAAGTACAGACAGGAACAAGAAAAAGAAATCTTTTATTTTATTTTTTTAAGAAAATTTATATGGCTGCTCAACACACTCATGATGACTGCCGGCAGCTTACAGAAGTAAAACCTTCAATACAAACCTCAATAAACCCTCATCACCACCTCTACAACAACAATCAAGCAAACCACTTGATGGGCTCCATGTCACTTTGGGGTCCCCAGGCCCCCTGGCAAGATCATGCCTTCAGGGTCCTTTGGAGGAGTATCAAGGCAGGGGCCAATGTTACCTCCAATCTAATTTACATATACAAATACAGGTAGTCCTCGACTTACAACTACAATTGAGCCCAGAATTTCTGTCGCTAAGTGGGACAGTGAGTTAAGTGAGTTTTGTCCCGTTTTACAATTTTTTTCTTGCCACAGTTGTTAAGTGAATCACTGCAGCTGTTAAGTTGGTAACACAGTTGTTGAATGGATGTGGCTTCCCCACTGACTTTGCTTGTCAGAAGGTCACAAAAGGTGGTCACATGACCCCAGGACACTACAACTGTCATAAATGTGAGTCAGTTGCTAAGCATTTGAATTTTGATCACACCACCATGGGGATGCGTCAATGGTCATAAGCATGAAAAACGGTCATAATAAGTCACTTTTTTCAGTTCCACTGTAACTTCGAACAGTCACTAAGTAAAGGATTTTCTATGTCCCTAAAACTAACAACGATGAGGATACATTTGTCCTTCAGAATAAGAAAAAAGATGCTGACTAAAAATTCCAGACATACATTGCTAAAGTTCCACAACCTAAATGTCATGGCTAGATTAACAATACCTGACATTTTATTTTTCTAAAGTTGCCGGTTTAGAAGTAGCATTGGAGCTGAGGGGTAGGTCTTGAAATATTGATTGATGCCACCGAGATGTCTATTATGAATTCTCAGAATAAAGCCTGTGCTAGGTTTTCTTTTTCCTTGCCCAATAAATGACTACTTTGCAAATCTGGTGATACTGAAAATCAGATTCAGACATGTTGGAGGTACCTTTTAGCTCACATTCGGAGATTCCATTGCACCACCCTTCTTTTCTCTTTAGGATTACAAATCAAGGAGATTTCATCTCCCCCCACCCCAACATCTGCAGCCCCCCCCCCCTCCAAACTGGAGACATTTCCAGAAGGCGATGATAAAAAAAAAAAAAAGAGCCATTGAATCTCATCTATTTGGCAATTAACCAAGCAGAGCTACCGCTTGGCTATGTCATCTAATCATAAGCATGTCTGCAGTCCCTATTAATACTTAATTTAACTTGCTTTTAAATCATAAAAACCTTAACAGTAATGAAAAGGCGTGACCTGTCACTCCTGGGGAGGCCTAGTCACATTCCTGCCTCAAGTTTTCCATGTGACACAGCCGTGCCGCAATTAAAGCACAATAATTTGCTTGTTATTCCAGGCAGGCCCTAGCCTTAGTAATGGGCTGCTTGGTGGAGAGATGGATTTCCTTGTTAGGAGCTAAGCACAGGATTAGCTGAATTCTCCATGGAGAAATCTTGATTTGTTCAAGGTCTTTCATGTTTTCTTCAGAGAAAGGATTATGTCTACTTAAAGAGTGGGCTTGTGTAAAAAGCTACAACGTATAAGAAAAGGATTTAGGGCAGTCAGGCTTGCGGTTAAGTAGCTGAAGGGGTAGAGGGTGTTTTACAGCAAAGGATTATTTAAATCCATAACTTTAAAAAAAAAACGGTTCAGCAGCACAAGGTCAAAACAGAGTAACATGCTGGAAAGGCAGTTAAGCATAAGTTAATATTCATTTTACTTTGTCTAATTATTGCAAGGATTCAGAGTTAATAAGTGGAAAAAGAAAGAGTCCAGCTGTCTCTTGCTCTGAAGTGCTGTGGGAAGGAAAATGAGACAGAATTCAGAGCCATTTTTCTTCTGCGTTGCTTTTAGAATGCATGCTTATTGTGACATTTCTACCCGCAGTCACAAACATTACAAAGGATCACTTCATTATTTGTGAAATGAGGCCACAACAAAAGAGACAGAAAAAAACTTCTTTTACAAAACTTAGGAAAAACTCATGCCAAGCTGACCTCTTCTACTCTTTATTCACTGGTGTGTGTGTGTCTGTGTGTGTGTGTGTGTGTGTGTGTGAGAGAGAGAGAGAGAGAGAGAGAGAGAGAGAGACCAAGATGCACCATCATTTGTTCTAAAATTGGAAATCAGAGATGAAAAGCTGAATGTTACACAACCAACTTTGGTCAAGTTGTCAATATGTGGATTGTCTGCTAATTAATTTACCACGTTTACCCTCCAAGCATATCTATGATATATTCAGACATATATACAGCAGCAAGGTCCTTTGTTTTTACAGTGATCTTCCTGTATTTCCAATTACAGCCTATTTTAAAGTTCCTTGTCTTCTAAACTTCATTTTAAAATAAAATTCTATGGGAAAAATAATGAATAGAATTTATACAATTGAAGAGACAATTATTTACAAATGTGTAGAACTTAGAGTTAAGAAGAAATGAAGCTTTCTGAAAATGAATGCTGTGAGTTATTTTGCCAAGTTAGGTAAATCCCAAGGGATAAAAAATATGTTTTACCTTTATTTGCCAACAGTTTATTTTCTCTCATGTCTTGCTCACTCCCAACTATATTTTTGACTCATTGGAACAGCCTAGAGCAAGTGGTATTAACCCAAGCGGTATTAATTTTCTAGCAGTTTACATACACCGATATTAAATATGCCCGATTCTTATTGGAAAAGGATCTTAATTTTTGAATCATTAAAAAGGTCAGCATTACATCCATTTCAATGAGAAAATGGATTGCTTTCTGTTTGTAACTTCAGTGTCTTCATGTGAATGGCAAGTATTTCTAATGCATTCTGGGGCTTGTACCCATTTCATATAAACTACTTCTGCCAATTATTGCACCCTCCAGGGTGTTAAGCACCAATTTTACCCCCATCAGCCTCATATACCAATCACCCCTCCAGTCCTTCTCTTCTCTCTCTCCATGTAGCTGTTGCCAGAAGTCACTTCATTTTGACAGATTTACCTGAGAGTGGATATGAAGACAGCAGCAGAATGGCAGCCTCCCAATTCCGAGCAATTTATCCAGAAATAGCAGTGCTGCTGATGATAATGGAAATGGTGCTAGGAATTTTGGAAAAGAATTGTTTGGACCGGGGGGAGGAGCCTGACAGAGCCAGAAACCAAGCACCACTAGTTAATTGGTGTAAAGCTAGTTTGCCCCCTGGTGCACCAAGGATAGTTGCATAAGTGTTGAACAGAATGAACTAGCATTGTGTGTGTGTATGTGTAGATTTTCCCGACATTGCATGCCATAAATAAATAAATAAATAAATAAATAAATAAATAAATAAATAAATAAATAAATAAATAAATAAATAAATAAATAAATAAATAAATAAATAAATAAATAAATAAATAAATAAATAAATAAATAAATAAATAAATAAATAAATAAATAAATAAATAAATCTGGGGCTGGGTTAAATGTAAAGAAAAAAACTAGAGAAGGTCACCACTACCCTGTACAGGTTAAAAGAAAAGAAAAGAATTAGAATTAATACATTCTAACGACATAGTGAGTTTTGTTTTATGCAGCAAGATCAAACCGATCTTGCCGAATAGGTGTGATCAAAACATTTAAGTTTTAAAGCAAGGTACATTTGAAACTTCATTGCATCGTGTAAATTGAAAATACTTCTTTGAATCGACTGAATACCTCTGTCTGTGTTTAGTATGAAAAATTAAGAGCAAGCAACCAAGGAAGATCAGAGTTTTCCTAATATCATTTAAAATCACATTTCTGGGAGTTTTCCTAATATTCACTTAAAATCTCCAAAAGTAAATATGGAGAGTGTGAAGTATGTGTTTGTAGATGTAGGATTTGTGGCTCAGTTTTTATTTTGTGATCTGAATTGGGATTTTTTTAGATGTCTAATGTGTTTTTATTTTTAAACAAATCTGGAAGTTTTTCAGTGTCGTAAAATTGTCTTTCTGAAACTGGCAGCTTCTTGATGTGCTAAGACTACAAATCTCAGCACTCTCTACCTACATAGTCACGAATTCTTGGAGTCCAGTAGGCACTAGGCTTGTGAAAGTTGTTGTAAATACCTGTGACATGAAAAACCACTTCATGAGCCAGTAAGTGCTCCGACGTAATGTGTCAAAGTCTTTCAAGTCATTATAACCTGAATCGAAGAAAGATGGAAGATGTTTTTCTCTATCTAATAGAAGATAAGGATCTCATTGGCTTTCTGGGAGTGATGGCAATGGACACAAATATTTCTTTCTGTGCTGATCTGAGCTGTCAACAAAAGCATTTATAATCACCGACAAGGTATAATTTACAGAACTATTATCATTACTTATTTGATCAATTTGCAAGTTCATTTCCATTACGCCTTCCCAATTCAGAAGTCAACCATGCAAGGTGGTTAAGGGGAAGACAAAAATGCAATCATAAATTCCACCAAACAGAAACAATTTTTTAAAAAGCCACAGCAGAGGTGCAAAATGCTAACATTTAAGTTCAGCAACCCAGTCTGAAAAAAACAAATACTGGTTGATGTAGAAGGACAATAAAACACAAGTGTTTTCAAAAGATGACAGAATGCCAGCAGGGAGACAATTCAAGTAAAATCTGAAGGAGACCCTCTCCTGTCTTCCCATCAAATGTATGGTGGATGGCTTTGGAACATGGAAAAGTTATCTCCAGCTCACCTCAATAGAGAGGCTGGCTCATTTCTTAAGAAGCAATCAGTGAATTCAGAGGTGAATAACCAGTAGGGCAATGTGTGGCTCTGAGCCAAACACTATGTGTCCCTTATCCTAATTTCAAATCTGTATGTGAAAGATCAGTTCAGACTTGTGAAATAAACCTGTCCCTTCTCTGCAACCTGCAGGGAACAAGGAGGACCAGAAAGAGAAAAAAGGAATGTTGGAGAATAAGAGGATATCTCACCCATCTTTGAACCTGTCTTATTTGTGAAGGGATATGGTTGCCAGTTCTTTTATAAAAATGTCCACCGTACTGTAAGTATTCCTGTCTTAAGTTATCAATGACTTTAAAAATAATTGTCAACACTTGTGATGATGACTGGAAATGGACAGGTGATCCCAAAGTGTCTCATTGTATTGTGCATTATATACCTTTCATTGATAATGCAATGAAATAATCATGAAATTAGTAATTTCTATTGAATTAATAATCTCTTTGTTTATTCACCTACTTACTGTATATTTTTGCCACTTTTATTGAGCTTTAGAAATAACTAACATAAAGTTGAACCAGTATTAGAGATACATGTGTTATCTGAATTCTCAGAAACAAGTTATAGGAACTCCATCAGCCAAGCTTCCTATGAAAATCACAGTGACTGGATCGCTTCCAGTGCAGGAAAAGTTCAAATTGCCTTCTGTCAGCATTAGTCCCTTCTGCTAAATATCAACAGTGAAGAGCAGAGGAAGTTGACCTAGAGCTGACATTGGCATAGTAAGCCATCATCAATAGGTCAACTCTAAAGCGATCATTCATATTATTTGAGTCTTCAATTGGAGAGTTGTACATGTGTAATATTGAAATACATCAAAGGTCCAACCTATCTATTCTAGAAACCTGGCAAGATGTGGCTTATATAAAATGATCAGGAGCCACATACTTCCTGATTGATTGTATACAGGAATGATGGAGACTTGTTTGAAGAAGAGGTGTTATGATAGTCCATAAGAAAAACATTTCCTTTTCTGGGCCCCATAACATGGATTTTGCTATTTCAAGGCTCATACCTTGCACTAGGTGGTTGTATAAGGAATTAAGGAGGTGATATTCCTGCCTAGAGCCAATGCTGGGACCATCTAGAGCCAGAATGTTTCTGGATCAACAGCCATTTCTTTTTCCTGGGACAAATTCTTATCTAGATTCTCACAATCTCTAGATACCAGTCTACAACTTCCACTGCATCTGTGGTTCAGGCTGGGATGGTGTTATAAAGCTAAACATCATCTTATGCATGATCCCAAACTAACGACTAAACTAAGCTTCACAACAGCTTACTGGAATAAAGTCAGATCAGGTCACACATCATGTTACGGCAATCACTCTTCTACTATTGTTGACTGGAACCATTCCCTAAAGTAGGAATGAAACCACTGTACAATGGCAGCTGCAACTCTCAACTATACTGAGGAGTTCAATAGGACACCATGCTTAATGTTATTGAAATCCATGGAGATATCTAAAAGGATCAAGAGTGTCTACATCACACCTTCAAAGTCTCAATGGACATCACCAGAGCAACCAATACTATTTCCATCCCAAGCCTGGTTCTGAATCCAGAATGAAAATGATGTAAGTAATCTACTTTATCTAGGCTGAGCTAAAAGAGAACTTCCTCAATTTTTATCAACTATACAGTATATTATGTGATACAGTGGTTTCATGGGAAGGACTTTAAGTTGATTAAAACTGAATTACTGCATTCTATCTGTATCTCAGCCCAAATCTGCAGAAAGTATTACATTAAAACTATTGATCTCTTTATATTTTGGAGGAGGAGAGAGAACAGGAATCACACTTACTTCCTCAGGATTTGTAGTACTGACCTTGGATATATTTCAACCATACAATCAATGTGTTGACTGGATTTGTGAATACTACTACAGGTAGTCCTTGACTTACAACCACAATTGAGCACAAAATTTCCATTGCTAAGCAAGACAGTTGTTAAGTGAATTTTTACCCATTTTACCACCTTTCTTGCCACAGTTGTTAAGTGAACCACAGCAATTGTTAAGTTAGTTACACGGTTGTTAAGTGAATCTGGCTTCCCCATTGACTTTGCTTGTCAGAAGGTCACAAAAGGTGATCACATGACCCCGGGACACTGCAACTGTCATAAATACATGCCAGTTGCCACGCGTCTGAATTTTGTGACCAGGGGGATGCTGCAATAGTCATGAGTGTGAAAAATGATCATAAGTCACTTTTTTCAGTTCTGTTGTCACTAAACAAATGCTTATAAGTGAGGACTACCTGCATTAGCTATATTTGAAATATCAGTAGCCCTGCAATGAAAGACACCTGTAAGAACACCTGGAAAGTAGCAGATGGCAGTGCAATAAGAAAAGCCAAATTAAAATGTACATTATATCTATAACATGACACAAATCATGTACTATCTTTCAAGAAACTTGTCCTTGTTTAGAATTAAAACATACTGCATGTTTTCAAGTTAATAAGAACACCTAATTTCTTTTTTGGTCCTTGAAATAAATTGATTATTAGTGCACAAAGCAACCTAGGTTGAATCTGCCAAGTTGCTTGATTTTTTTTATGTTTGTTTGCTAACCTGCTTTCTTTTGATGTTGCATTTAGAAAATGTTATCATTTTAATGAGAGAGCATTCAGCTGAAATTCTCATAAAAAGCACCACAGAAATTAATGAGACAATCAGATATCATGACTAACAATCTTAATCTAAAAGCTAACACATGAATCCTAGAAGCAAATTCCTTTAAAAAATAATCAGTATCTTAATTAATTAAATCTAATACATTGCACTATATTCAAATAAAGTGGTGCTCATTTTCTGGCATGTCTAATACGTTGTTTAAAAAAAAAAAGTTTTGCAATCTATTCCTTACTTGGAGCTCTTAAATAAAAAGCCTCTGTATAAACCTATTTTTTCTTACAAACAAATGTCATAAATTTCCACTATCTGAGCCAAAAGGAGCACAGTGGCTTACGTGGTTAGGACATTAGTCTGACAATTGGCAGGCTTGTGTTCAAGACCCAGTTGCTGCCACAAGGCAGGGTGAGCTCCTATTACCCACTCCAGCTCCTATTGACCCAGCAGTTCAAAACTGGGTGACCAGAAATAGATAAATGGGTACCACTTTGGTGGGCAACTTAATGGGGACCAGGGAGGAGCCCCCAATTGGGCATCCCTTGGGCAACAGTGATGTCACTGGTTGATCCATTCGCCACAAAAACACTGCGATGCTTCCAACACAGAAAAAAGAAAATATCTGAGCCACTAGTTCACCCTCTGGTAGAGAATAGTCATCCATAGGCAGGGAACCTTATGGCAAGAGGGATCAAAAAGTCAAGATGGCAGCTGTGAACCTGCAGTTGAAGTCCCACCCCCTTTTTTTACAGGTAATCCTCATTTGCTGACTGCAATAGAGACCGGCAACTCTGTGGCTATTGCAGCAACACCCACAGGGGTATATATCTTCTTCTTGTTGTTGTGCCATATCCGTT
The DNA here is from genome assembly GCA_023970755.1 of Azemiops feae. Taxonomy (NCBI): domain Eukaryota; kingdom Metazoa; phylum Chordata; class Lepidosauria; order Squamata; family Viperidae; genus Azemiops; species Azemiops feae. Next base: position 315,715 of record JALGBA010004215.1, on the reverse strand, counting down.
ATTGGACGTTGGCGATCATGTTGGCGATCCTGTTTTTATCAGCAGCCGCACGAAAAAGTGCTGCTGAGTTTTGTCCAAACCAGGGGTATATATAAGTCTAGCTATCCTATGGTTTACAGAAAGAGTTCTGCAGCCCAATTTCACAAGTCAGGTAAGCACATGGATATTTGGCTTTTACGAACAAGGACAGCGTGGCCTTCGGTCATCCTTTCCCCCCCCCCCACATTTTCAGAGCCAATTCTAAGCTTGAACTCAAACAGACGACAAGGGTGTTCAGTTTCCCAAAGTGAGACAGATGACAATTCCATTCTGTGCTGACCGTTTTCTTCAGAATTTCAGAGAAGAGCAAATGCTAAGCAAAAACCAGCTGTTTAAAAAGGCTCACCAGGTATATAGAATAAATTAATATGTAAGACCTTTCTCATAAAGAAGCAGTTATGTTTATTTTCATTTGGGCCCCACAAAATTACAAAGTTTAGCTCTAGAATCATGAATTATACTCTGTAAGGATATGGACGGTGAGTAGTATATTGTTAGGATACTTATAGAGCAACAGGGGATAATCTCTTGCCGCTATAGTCTATCTTCTTCCTATAAGATATTCCCAGCATGTTTCAAGAACTCACCCAACATGATGAAAAATCTTCCTTTAAGGCTACCTGCGTTAGCTCACTATATGCCACAAAGAAATATCAAGCACTTCCATGAAGTCTTGATCAGCTTTATCGCCATAACCACTTCTCAACCTAAGGGAAATTTTTTGCTTTTAAAATCTTGTGGCTTTTCCACATGGCCAACAACAACACCCCACAAACCTTCATAGCCGCCATCACAATGTTTTGTGCAGGAATGTCCACAGCCAATGAGTGTTCACTCCAGCTAATCAGTAAGGAAGTACAAAAATAGACCTCCAGTCAATATCCTATCCCATCCTTGTCCTTGCCTGTTCAAGTCATATAAGTTTGCAATGAAGGGGGGGGGGGGAAATACAAAGGAAACCAATAAGTAAAAAGGCACCATGTGAAGGCATTATAGCCAAGAGAAGCATGAGGCAGGCATTGGTAGGAGTTCCCATCAATGGGGGGGGGGAGGAACTGTATCCTCCTAAGCTCCACATGGCAAAAGCATCTCAAATCATAAAATATCTATTTTATGATCCAAGATTTCGGACAGCAGAAGTACAAGAAAATAGACTTTACTATCCAAGGATAAGCCTGTCATGGGAACAAAGGAGTGCGGTGTCTCAGAACATTGTGCCAAGGCTTCCTGTGAAAATGCCTTGTAACCCTATTGTGGCACAAAGACTCTTTAGATTGCCTTTCATCAGATCACAATAAAGTCTACAGGTGAGTAGGTGTTGTGGCTATTACGGAGATGGAGAAATATTGTATGGATCAGTTAGAGATCGTCAGAGGATACTGTGAGTTTATCTAGCTTGATCGCTGTGAACAAATGGCAAGAGGGACCTCATGAAAGAGTATGAATGCTTCTCAGTGGCAGTGGATGGCCTTCTGAAATGGAAAGTCACTTTGCAGGTGGGGATCTCAAGCAGGAGCTGTGATGTCCATGAATTTATGGGGGCGAGTGTGTCTATGGGTGTAACATAACATTGTTGCAGAATAGCCATTTCATGATTTCATGTAATAAGAGTATAAACAATGTCTATGTTCAAAGGCTCTAGCTGCCTATTTAACAAATGGAGGCGATACAAAGGAATGGTTGGAACTATCATGCAGAGTTAGAGAGTCAGGCAGAGAGGAAAGTACAATATATTGGTGGGATACAATGGAGAAGAATTTTAAAAAGCTTTGCAAAGTCTGACATTCTTGATAGTTGAAAAAAGGAGGTGAAAATAAATGCTATATGGTGCCAAGAAAAGAACTAGAGGTAGTCCTCAATTTACAACCACAACTGAGGCCAAATTTTCCATTGCTAAGCAAGGCAGTTGTTAAGTGAGTTGCACCTCATTTTACAAGCTTTTTTGCCACCGTTGTTAAGTGAATCATGCAGCCATTAAGCAAATCTGGTTTTCCCCATTGAGTTTGCTTGTCGAAAGCCAGCTGAGAAAGTTATAAATGGTACAACTGTCACGAGTACATGCAAGTTGCCAAGGGCCTGAATTTTGATCACCTGACCACAGAGATACTGCAACGGTTGTAAATGTGAAAAACAGACATAAGTTGCTTTTTTCAGTGCCGTTCTAAGTTCAAACGGTCACTAAATGAATGGTTTAAGTCAAGGATTACCTGTATCTGAATACTTGCATGCTGATCAATTCATTTTTGAATTATTCCTTCATCAGGGGCAACAAAGAAATAAAGAATAAATAAAAAAGAGAAATAAAGCTATCTTTGATGAAGGAGTAATTCTGAAACACATTGAGCAAAAGTTCTAGAACCTTTTTCTGACCCAGAATAAGAATTTCTTCATTTTGTGTTCTTCTTCAGCTAGTACCGCAACCTTTTCTTCTGTTTTGGGTTTTGGATAACCTCTAAGTCCCATAGGAACATTCTACAACAGCACTGGTCTGATCCAGCACAAATTCCTTATGTTTTCAGATATTGTGCTTGTAAGCCAAAATGATTAAGATATATTAATAACAATAAATAACAGGTGTGCAAAGAGATAATGTTGTTCCAGGAAGATACCCAAACTCCAATCTGAGTAAGGAGAGCTTTGATCCAAAAATACTGCCGAGCTCTAAATTTCAGTCCATTCAATTCTGATATTATGACAGCACATATAGTTTTTCTTAGTGGGTCTCTAAGCTGTGAGTCCTGTTACTGAAGCATATGTGCTGATATCAACCACTGAGCTGATTTATGTTAATTTATATGGGGTGGAGCTACAGTATATCTCCCTTTTGCTGCATTTTTGCAGTCCTACTAAAATATTAAGGAGATTTCTCCAGTTTATATTAAATTCTAGTTTACTTCTAGTTTTAATATAGATTAGAAGAAATTTCACACAGTCTCTCCCTGTGTTTTTAATAGATGCTTCAGGCAGCCTTTTGGGAAAAATATTTTACAGGGTTAAGAACTGAGAGTAATCTTGGGGTCTGCATGAATAATTGCATGGGAGGAGGAGGAGGAGGAGGAGGAGGAGGAGGAGGAGGAGGAGGAGGAGAAAGAGAGAGAGAGAGAGAGAGAGAGAGAAAGAAAGAAAGAAAGAAAGAAAGAAAGAAAGAAAGAAAGAAAGAAAGAAAGAAAGAAAGAAAGAAATCTGTCAAGTGTTGAAGCAGAATCCTTCCTTTAAAATGCAACAGTTGTAGCTATTATGCTATAATAGCACTCATCATCCAGTTAAACCAAAAAGGCATTAGAAAGAAATAGAGTAATAAGAAAGAGGGTTTTGTTAAAAAAAAATAGAAAGTTCATTCTGCATACATATAGGTACATTTTGATGCTTTCACTTATATATATATTCAATTTAGTGTGTGTGTGTGTGTGTGTGTATCTCTCTCTCTCTCTCTCTCTCTCTCTCTCTCTCTCTCTCTCTCTCTCTCTCTCTCTCTCTCTCTCTCTCTCTGTGTGTGTGTGTGTACATTTGCATGAACCCCTACACATCAAAGTAGATACATTCAGAAAGAAAAACTATTGATCATTGCTCTCCAGGAACATAAAATGAGAGGGCACAGTCAGCGGCAGGGAAAATGCCCAATGGAATGCATGATAACCTCCAGTCTAGGCTGAATGCCTTACAAACTGTTATCAAAGATTCTGACATTCTTAAGACAAGATTTTCTTAAGTCAGTGTAGGGTCAAGCTGACATGAGCACAATACAGGAACAGCTTAAACAGCCAGGGCACTGATAGATGGCCACTGCAAGATTACCACTGAGGAAATCTGTCCACCCCTGATCTATTTCAGAGTTGCCTGCAGTGACTGATAGTGTTCTCAAGGGCCTGAGACAGGACACATTCTCAGCAATAACTGGAGATATCCGAGAATGAAATTGGTACTTTCTGAATACAAAGTATTTCATGTGCTCCCGAGCTACAGTCTTTTTCTCATCTGAAATAGGTTTACTTCCATATTTGAGAAAGATCCTTGAGAATGTTCAACCTGCTATCAGGTCTGCTTTTCCAGATGTTATTAGAACCTGCACCTTAGAAGACCAATTTACTTTTCAACCTTATCTCCCTATAAATTGAGGAATGCTGTATATAATATTTTTATTATTAATATGCATAGCAGTTTGCCATTCTTGGTCCCTTTGAAAAGGATATAAGAGTCAAGCTGCAAGTTTAGATTTGGAATAGCATCCTAAAACCATAAAGCAGGGGTCTTCAAACTTGGCCCTTTTGTGACTGGTGGACTTCAACTCCCAGAATTCCTCAGCCAGCATGCCTGGCTGAAGAATTCTGGGAGTTGAAGTCCACCAGTCACAAAAGGGCCAAGTTTGAAGACCCCTGCCATAAAGGGACTTCCATTCTGATTTTTCAGTATTCAAAAGAGAATTTTGCTAATGCTGTTTATTTGGAGTATTTTTCTCTGCCACTTTGAGATTGGGCTCACAGTCGAAACATGAAACAAAAAGTTGTGTTCTAAATGCCCACACATCTTTTCATACAGATAGTCCTTACAGGTAGTCCTTGATTTACAACCACAATTGAGCCCAAAATTTTAATTGCTAAGCAAGATAGTCATTGAGTTTTGCCCCATTTTACGACATTTGTTGCCACCGTTGTTAAGAGAATAACTGCAGTTTTAAGTAGTAACAGTGTTGTTAAATGAATCTGGGTTCCCCATTGACTATGCTTGTCAGAAGGTTGCAAAAGGTGATCACATAACCCTGGGACACTGTGGTTGTCATACATACATGCCAGTTGCCAAGCGTCCCGTTTTTTGATCATGTGATCATAGGGGTGCTGCAATAGTCATAAGTGCGAAAACAGTCATAAGTCAGTTTTTCCAGTGCCGTTGGAACTTTGAACAGTCACTAAACAATTGATTATAAGTCAAGGACTATCTGTAGCTGCAGCATAGGGAATGGCCTTAAAGGAGAGGAGGAAGTGCATCTATCAAGGCAATGGCTCAAACATGCATGTCTGTTCCAAGACACTAGACAGGCACTTCCCTAGTTCACACTAAGATAAAGTGAGGGAGGGGGAAGCCCATTCAAGCTTGCAGGATTCCATTACTGTAACTTTATAATAAAAGTACTTTTAGACGTGTATGCCATTAGTTTCTTTGTCTGGTCCACCTTATAGGGGTGACAGTAACTGAACTGAAATGATATGAGTAACAGCATGTCCATGATCGTGCAATGGAATGGAATGCCTGCTTTTATGTACTATGTACATTTGGGGCACAGTCCTACATTTCCAGGATAAGCCCAGATTGGTTCATGCTTCTTTTCAGCTTTTCAGTTATTTTTTTCTTTGTACAGGCTTGAGGGAATGTGGGGCTAGGAGTCAATATGAATATTGCAACTTACATTTAAAAAAAGCTAAAATCAAGATAGTGGCTAAAGAATATTGTGGGAACCAATCTGGGCTTATCCTGGAAATGTAACTGAGAACTTGCCTCTGATGCCTGTGCAACGAGAGATGTGAAAACAAATATCATCAAGGTGTTACTATTGGGCCCTATGGACCTCAATTCAAATGGTGGTACCCACCAAATATATCTATTCTAGACAGAACTTGACTTGATCTTTCAAATTGCTTTTTACCCTGAGAATTTTTGATCTATGATTGTTATAAGGAATTGTTATTTTCAAGATAATTTCCTTGCTCCTCTAGAGATTTGCATTTTATTGTTTTCCGCATTATCATCACTATGATGGTATTTCTTATTACCTTCAGCATCATCTTCAGTTCAAACCTTTTGAAAGGCAGCATGTGAAGAAAAGCCTTTTGTACAAAGAGACATACATCCTCTTTCACGAAGTATCACTAGTGGAAGCTAGTTCATAGCAACATTTAATTTTCAACCTATAAGCTAAAGGAAGCTATTCCTTTAAATGGAACAGACTCTATTCCTATGAAAGAAAGAAAAAAATCCTTTTTATGAATTTACCTGCTTTCTCTTACAACATTTACTTTCTGGCAAGGACTTAAGAAGTTATTTAGAAATGCAACTAGACCAAGATAAAATCTTCTCTAAAGAAGTCAGAATATCTCTTGATCACTTCTTGTGCTTGTATTAATCTCTCTGTCAAAGCCATCTTATTTTTCTAAATACAGAATGCTAATGTTTTACAGATGTGTTGAATTATAACTCCTACTAACTCTAATAATCATGCTGGCTGCAGCTAGCGAGAGCTGTAGTCCAGCACATCTGGAGGTATGCAGTTGGAGAAAGCCATCGACTGTAATTACTTCCTCCTCCTTTCTTATTCTTACAATTTCCCTGGAGTGTTACCTTGGAGAAAACCTTAATGTCCTTGTGCCAGCTGTTGTTCCAATCTGTTGGTTCAGAACATGCAGAAACAACATCATCAATGTCAACCTTAAAAATAATTAGGCTAGAATTTGGATTGACAATCTTATTTGTTTGCAAGCTCCAGCCCTGTTCGAATTCAGTGAAATGGTCACTGGTCATTATCAAAACATAGAAAATGGCAAACCTCATATTCCATTACAGTGAAGAACCTTTGAAAAATGGTTTCTTTTTCAAAAGCTATTGAAAACTCTGGGAAAATAGCAGGTTTGTGTTCCAGAAATGATTGATGATTTCACAGCTTAGCAATCTAAGCTAAAGAGAAGATAATTGTAAAACAACATAATTACAAAGATTGCTACTCAAACTACTATAATTCCACAAGATTCCTAGAGCATAAGAACCCTCCCCCCCAAAAAAAAACAATCTATTAATGTAATAGCAACAATTACCTATCAATAAACCAATTGGCCAACATTCTAGAACATAAGCTGATTGAAATATATGCCCCAAAAATGCTCTCTTAAAAATGGGAGCTGCCCAACAACAGAAGCATTTAATCTCTGACCTTTTAAGGGCAAAAGAAATTGCCAGGTGAACCAGTCCAATGGTTCTCCAAATCTGGCAATTTTAAGATTTGTGGACTTCAACTCCCAGGCTGGCTGGGGAATTCTGGGAGTTGAAGTCCATAAGTCTTAAAGTTGCCAAGCTTCGAGACCCCTGGTTTACATGATCCATGATCCTGCTTTCCAAAGCGAATAACCCAAATGGAGGATTTGGAGAGCACTAGCTGTTTCCTAGAATTACTATTTCGTGATAGGCTATCCCTGAATCTGGAGGATGCATAATTATACTTCATGAAAAATGCATTGCTTAATTTCTCCATTGTTGAAGAATATCTTTACCCAAATCTACATGCAACAGCGTTCAGGGCAGTTCACATTCAATTAATTTTTTAAAAAATAAAATATAAAAATAATAATCTAATGAATAATTAAGCAATAAAAAGCAAAGAAAGGTGAAGATACAAAGCAAAGAAGAGTGAAGTTGCATTTCAAAATGTTACCAATATAGCACTACTTCAATCTCAGAGCTAGAAGAGGAAGGAAGGAAGGAAGGAAGGAAGGAAGGAAGGAAGGAAGGAAGGAAGAGAAAGAAGGAAAGAAAGAAAGAAAGAAAGAAAGAAAGAAGGAAGGAAGAGAAAGAAAGAAAGAAAGAAAGAAGGAAGGAAGAGAAAGAAAGAAAGAAAGAAAGAAAGAAAGAAAGAAAGAAAGAAAGAAAGAAAGAAAGAAAGAAAGAAAGAAGGAAGGAAGGAAGGAAGGAAGAAGGAAGGAAGGAAGGAAGGAAGGAAGGAAGGAAGGAAGGAAGGAAGGAAGGAAGGAAGGAAGGAAGGAAGGAAGGAAGGAAGGAAGGAAGGAAGGAATAGAGTTAACAGGCCTGTAAATAAAGGGAATATGCTGGCTGGGGAATTCTGGTAGAGGAAGTCCATGCAACCTGAAGCTGCCAAGATAAAAACTAACACAGACTAATAGAAAGTAAAAAAAAAGAAATCAGAGAAAAAACAAAAGGTTCAAGAAAAGGAAAAACGTTGAGGTAAAATAGAAAAAAAATAATAAAGAAGTGCCTTCCGATATTCTTCATAGCAGTTATCAGTACCAATATATTTTAACTTCTCTCTCTAAAGTTACATCATATTGCTCTTCTTTTTAAAATCTATCCTGTCTAAAAAAAACTAGCCAGACCCTTGATGTTGAGATTTTATTTCTTAGAAAGAGAATACAATTCAGAATAAAATGATTAATATACTAACAATAAAAAGTTTAGAAATCATTGAATTTGTAAGATAGATGGATGGATGGATGGATGGATGGATGGATGGATGGATGGATGGATGGATGGATGGATGGATGGATGGATGGATGGATGGATGGATGGATGGATGGATGGATGGATGGATGGATGGATGGATGGATGGATGGATGGATGGATGGATGATGGATGGATGGAGGATGGATGGATGGTGGAATGGATGGATGGATGGATGGATGGATGGATGGATGGATGGAGGATGGATGGGAGGATGGATGGATGGATGGATAGATAGTAGATAGATAGATAGATAGATAGATAGATAGATAGATAGATAGATAGATAGATAGATAGATAGATAGATAGATAGATAGATAGATAGATAGATAGATAGATAGATAGATAGATAGATAGATAGATAGATAGATAGATAGATCACCGCTAACACAATTCCCGAAGGCTGCCCGGAAGAGCTATGCTTCCACATGCTTCAGGAAGACCATAAAGGTGGGAGCCAGCCACATTTCATGAGATGGGCTATTTCAGAATAGGGGAGCTGCTATAAAGAACTTCTGCCATTGCCACACATATCACTGTACTCCCTGGTAAATAAGAACCCTTAACAAATGCTCTCTAGTTATCAATTTAGAATGAGCAGAAACTGTTAGGGAAAGAGACCAGGTTTATAGGCAGCAACCACTACCTTGAACTGCACTCAGAAACTTATAGAAACTGGTGCAGCTTACATAGCAGAGATGTGATGTGAAAGTGCCACAACTGAGCAGTGAGTAATGTGCTGCTTGTAACAGATGACCAGACTGAGCCTGAGTGCGGGCTCAAACATATGATCTGTTTGGAGTCTCTATGCTCCCATAAGAGACCTAGGTCCAGCCCACCTTGAAGTCCATTGACTTTTATCTGGCACCAATTTGCTTTGACCGTTAGCAGATCAGATTCTTGGGTATAGGTAGCATGGAATAAACTTGTAGTACTTTTGAACCCTATCATTGCTCCTGATTTCTTGCACCTGACATCTCCATATTCTAGACCAGGGGTGTCAAACTCGCAACGTCACGTGATGTCGCACGACGTATCGCAACTTTTCCCCCATTGCCGGCAATGGGGTGGGCGCGGTTTCAGGATGATGCATCCGGCCCGCGGGCCGGCAGTTTGACATGCCTGTTCTAGACTATTCATGTTTCAAATAGTCTCCAAGGGTATGTAGAACAATCATGCTTCACTAATCATGGTACGTTAGAACATGCCATTCCAGTAAGACCACAATTGATGCATCAGCCAAAGTTAGGCAAAGCCTTCCTGGCCCCCACACTCTACAGGCTCTTCAGGAAGGGACTGTGAGTCCAGGAGGATGCCGAGAAAGTGAGCCTGCTCTTTCTGGGACAGCACAACCCATCACCAAAGATGGTACGGTCTTAAAAGCAGTCATCCTCTGAATCAACATTCATTCCATCTTATTTGGGCCAAGTATGAGCCTGGTTTATTTTTTCCCCATACAGACCTAGACAGCCTCCAGATACTGGGCCATGATTTCCACCACATTCTCCCAATGGTTCCAGGGCAGACATTTACAGCTGAATATTATCAGCATGTTGATATGCTTCAGCCCAAACTGACAGATGACCTCTCCCAATGGTTTCATGTAGATCTTGAATGAGATAAAAGAGTAAACTCTAAAATACTGCATAATGAAGTACTTCAGTGTCCAACCTCTCCTTCCTATCCCCAACAACAATTCACCTTTGGACTTGCTTGCTCAAGGAGCAGGAAAACCAGCAAAACCCTGTGCCCCTAACTCCCTAACCTTGTAGCCCTCTGCAACTGGAGCCTCACTAACTTCTCAATAACCTTCCCCCAAAAGAGATTAAAGATGTTGAATGTTCCATAAAGCATGCATGTGGCAGGACAATTATCAGAGTTCTCCAAATATATGTTTCTTTACATGTAACACGCAAGAGATAGCATTGGCTTCATCTCTTTTTGTGTATGTCTATATGAAAGATGGGGAGCTTTGGAGAGAAATTCATGTAATTCATCAGAAAACTCACCCAAGATCACCTGTTTTCATTAGCTATATCTATTCCCATTTCACAGGCACATTCACTGAAGCGGTCAAATGAAACAGCCTGATGAGACCAGGATACCACTTAACTGATTTGAAAGGAGACTCTTAGAGAGTGTTTCCCCCGTTATCCCTTTTCAAGTCATCCTAATCATTTCCTGCTCAATTCAGTCAGGAAATGCAATGTAGGAATAAAAATAAATGTATTCTGGCAGCTGCCTCAGCTGCCACTGTGGTGCCTTGTGATGCATAATTAGAAAACAAATGGCAGATTAGCTTAATAATATTCATTAGTATCTAATGAAACTGAGAGCGTTTCCTGTTCAAAGCATGTTGAGCTGTTAGTTGAATTTGAGTAAATTCTGTATTTCTCCCCTTCAGCAAATTGGTGATGGGAGGGGGGGAGAGAGGGAGGTGGTTGCAAGTTATTAACCCTTTCCCTAAAGGCTGTTTTCACACATAAGCTTATAGTGTACGCTTGTCTAACTGCTACATCGGGAGAGTTTATGTATCAGAAAAATAATACTTCCTTTCAGGCACTGTTGTTCTTTTGTGTACACATGTGCACACTCACACACACACAGACACAGACACCCCTTCTTCATCATCGCCCACTTCTCTTCTCCTAAGCCAGAGAATAATATTATGCAGAAATTATAGCTGTCTTGCTGTATTGCTGTAGGACTGACCTCCCTTGACAGTTCTTAAATTATTCAGCTATCAAGGGCCTGCTAAACATTAAATTAAGCATCCTTTCTCCCCTGTCCTAAACCATTAAGTTATGCAAATGCACAGATAATGGGGCATATGACAGCTGGAGGCATTAATCAAGCAGCTCTGTCTCGGGGCTGTTGTTATGTAGAAACTGCATCTGCCAACAGACAGTACAGAGACAATTAGATCTTACTCAAGGGGATGAAAAGGAGCTACCTAGCACTCTACATTCATGTTAGGTTGTCGACCTGGGATTGAATAAGACGCTTGGGAAATCTCTCTCTCTCTCTCTCTTTCTCTCATTGTGGCTAGTTTTTATTCTCCCTGCCCATCATTTTTTTTTCTTCCTTTTTCTCTCTGTCTTAATACCTGCTTTCTCCATCAAAATGAAAAATTACCTATAATTGTTAGCATTTGTGGACAAAACTAGCCATAAGTTCCACCTGCTGTTTACAACAGAGGGCTGGGGAAGGGTTAGGCATGACTTGTGGTTTATTGGGCTTCCTTAGGGAATTTTGTTTACTTGCTTTTTTATTTAACCAAGTCCCAGGGCCAAGGAGGGGAGGGAAAAGGTAAATAAAACCCTGTCCCCTGTTGGTCCTCTCAACACAGAAATTATTGCCTTTAAGATAACAATAACATCATACACATCTTGCCTGCTCCTTCACAGTACTGAGCCACCGGTTTCCTATTTTTTAATGTTTCTTACTTATATTACCTAGAATAAAAGCTAATTATGAAACAAGTGTATACTATATATCCATCATACTATTCACTTTGAGGTGCACACTTTATGCCAAGTGCAAGAAAGGAGTAAGAAATAGAAAGTCCAAAAAAGCAAAGAATTAAAAGACAAATATCAGCTGAATGTAATTTACACCTACACTATTGACTGTTTCTTTTTAGCTTTCTATTGTCACAAATCATCCATGCTTCCGCCACATCCCTACACCAATTCATATATATTGCCTTTGCTTATTAAACTTTATTAGGATCTCATCAAGTACCTTCAGCCCTCATATTCCCAGTCTTTCCCTTCTCCTCAACCCATTCATTCATCCTTTCTATATTGGTTTTCTGATTTGATCCTAATTCATTATCTTTATATGGCCAAACCTCCTTAACTTTCCAATGGAGATAAGCTTCCGGGATAATACTAGGCCATGATCTAATTATGTGATAGGCTATTTAAAAATAAAGGCATATATACATCTAAGGTTAAGACTACTCTCACTAGGAAAGGTGTTTCTGCCTTATATTGGGAAAGTTAGAGACCAAATTGGAAAATTACTGGAGAAACACAATTTTAAAGCCATCTACAAACCAATGGGGGGGGAGGGAAACTATTCAATCACCTAAGCACGGTAGAAATCCACTATCACAATCAAGGGTTTACTGCGTGTCTTGCAGCTACAGACAAAATGGAACTACAAAACAGAGAATTAACACTTGAATAAAATAACATAAAAAGTTATTGTTGGCTAAGATAACTTGGAAAATCAGTGACAGCTGAACATGCACTGCTACATAATAGCATTGGATTCAATTTAAAGCCACACAAGTACTAGCAATCATGCAAATCATCATGTACAACTGCATTGAGTTCTATTAACATCCCAACAACTTTAACAATAAGGAAGAGAGCCTGAAAATTAACAAAGCCTGATTTCCAACTTTACATCACACCAAAATAAAATAGCTCTTAATTAACCAACATCATGTAAAATCTACAGCTGTGTGTTTCAAAGACAGACCAGTCCAAAATTAGTTCCTTTGGAACTTCTACAAATCAGACCAATATATATATTCACCTGGATGAAGAATCAATCAGAAATTGGCTTTTCGGAATTCCACTGACATGGTCCCATTACAGATTACTTTGGATGTTTTTACTGTGTTTTGAACCAGGGATGTTCCGCACATAGTTGTTACATCCATCTCTTCCTCTGAGAAAAATGTGCGTGTGAATGGGAAGCAAAATACTAGTCAATTATGGCATATTTTGGCCGTATGCAACCAATGCAAACAAAGCTTTGTCCCAAGCATTCTATGTAATGTCGGATTTTAAATTCAAGAGATTATTTTGCAAGCCAACGTACTAGAAGCCTAATTCCACCAACCAGGAAGTACATGGCGTCTACTGACGCACTTTTTTCCCCCTGCAAACAAAGGAATATGGAATAGTGTTACAAAAAACCCCCCACATCTTCTTTTATAGAAGGTGCCCTTGAAGGACATAGATGGTGAGGAGCATTCCCATGAGCCCACTTTGTGAGAGAAGGTAGACATAATGCTGAAAAGATTTCAATATCTCCTGAGATCTGGGACACGGGTGTCAAACTCAATCACGTCACATGACGTATCGTGACTTTTTTGCCTTTGCGGAGCCAGGGTGGGCGTGGTCTGCATGTGACGCATCTGGCCCATGGGCCACCAGTTTGACACCCCTGATCTAGGATATTACAGAGCAGAAGTAATTCCATAGTACATTGAGTCGGAGGAATGCTTATGCTTAAGGTATGATCCCTATAACAGTGATCATTAATAATGATGATTATGAAGACAAGAGTGATGGATTTCTTTCAGTTTTAGTTACACTTGCAGTTAAGACCTGAAGGAAACTATGGATAAATAACTCATTTCAGGGATTTCTGTGTAGAAGGATGCCTTCTGCTTTCCTTCTTAACTGCAAATCTCTCCAAATTTATGATCTTCTGATACTTCCAATTCTTTCTTTTTATGAATTTTACAAACACACACATTGATATACAGACATATAACACAACATTCAGTACATAATTTGTTAATTAGTTATATTTGGTTTGGGATGCATTCCCATAACATTTATGGGGTTTGCAAAAGTAAATATGGAGTTGGCTTATCCATTAGCACCACTGTTTGACAACACTGGGATCTTTCTTGGAGATCAGGAAACATATAAGAGATCATGATTCTGATGTTGAAGCTTGGGTGTTCTGTGCAAAGTTATATAAATATATTATAATAGGTAAGTGATATAAAATCTTTTGCAGAAGTAAAATAAAATATTATTCCAATGCAACAAACATCATTTCTGGCATTATTGCCCATTTTAAAAATGTATTATAAGACTTCGGCTTTGTTCATCTACTATGTACTACTCAGCAAAAGTATCTAAAAATTATTTGTCAGCATCTCTATATTTTCTGGTGTAGGTAGCAATAACATACTCTTTTTTTTATGCCAGAAGGGACCTGTGGATACAAATCTTTCTATTTCCTCCAGGGAACAATATTTGCTTCATTTATTTCTGTAGGAAAAGTTGCATTTCTTTTTTCTGGAAAACCCCACTGACAGGAAGTTATATCATGCATGCAAGCAACTATAAGTAAAACCCGCTTGGCGAATCAATAGCCTGGACAGGCACTGTGCTCAGTTCATTGAAAAAGCAATGCTTCAAATCCTGGCAATCTGTTGATATCTTCCATCTGATTTCCTTGTGCACAGAAGTGGACCAGAGGGAATGAGAACATGGAAAAAATATTTTAGTTGTATTACATCAATGAGACTAAGCCTACAATTGTACAATAAAATATGAGTTTTGGAAAAATAACATTCTGCCACAAGTGCCCCATTAAAAGGTTGGGTTCTCTAGAGATATCAAAAAAGACTTTTTATCACAGTGATAAAAGTACACTTTGATCTGAAAATAGAAGAAGTATATTTTTCGGAATAGCTAATTCCTTGCCGGTATTTAAGTATAAGTGGAAGCTATATAACCTAACTTAGCTTCAAACCTTTCCATTCCTTTAAAAAGCTTGTGGTGTGGTGCACTCATATCTTAACATTCCTTTAAACCAGGGGTCTTCAACCTTGGCCCTTTTATGACTTGTGGACTTCAACTCCCAGAATTCCTCAACCAGCATGCCTGGTTGAGGAATTCTGGGAGTTGAAGTCCACAAGTCATAAAAGGGCCAAGTTTGAAGACCCCTGCTTTAAACCAACCAATTTAATCTGGGCATCAGCTACAAAATTTTGTGAAGTTTAGCCTGAGATGTTTTGCTGCCTGGACAAAGTCCAAAATGGTTTCCCTCTCCATGACATTGACAGAGGTCTACTGGACTGACAATTGAGTCTTAAAATACTGGGAATTGAACAGTGTGCCCACTGCATCCAGAGGTAGGTTTAATCATAGAAGAAAGTATGAAATAGTCTTTCTGGACTGTTCTATGCTGCTGCACTTTTGCTATTATCTTCCTCCCCTGTAGTATCTGTTGCCAGAAGTGTCCGATTTATTTTGCCTAATAGGGCCAGCCCTGAAATCATCTCACCAAAAATGGGACATGTCCCTCCACAAAGACTTTGTTTTGCCTGAAGTCAATCACAGCCAATGCAATGTGCAGCTGAGTCATTTCAGATGGCAGTCATCCTACCATTGCTCTAGCCTAGTAGTCTTGAGCAAAGCTGATACTGTTGCAATTGCACTACCTGTTAAACTATACTACCGCATTCTGTCAAAAGCAATTGAACTTGGATCTTTTTGAAGTTTTAAAGTACTGTACCTCCCAGGCAAGATAACTGTTGCAAGAGGAAACAGGACTTTACATCTCAGGATATAACTTGGGAATACTTTATTGCTTGGAAAAGCTAGCTAGTTCGAGCTTTTGATCTTTTCAGTTCCGTGACTGCACTTTCAAAGATATCAGTGTGTCTGCTGGATATAACGTTTCCCAGTCGTGACATATATACAATACAAACTTACATCACCAGATACATGCAGAATCAATTGCAGACACAGAGACAAACTGCAACCGAAATGGATCTTTCTCTTCCTAATATAAACATAGCACGCAAACATGTCACCTTTGAATTGACCTAAAAGAACACAAAAGATTCTAAAAGTCATTAACAAGACTCAAATCAGAATTCTGGATTATTAAAGCCAAAAGATTATAATAATAAGGATCACAAGTAACCATGCAGTTCCTTCACTCCAAAACATATGAAGAACGGCTGCAGAACTTGGGTTTGGCTAGTCTAAAGAAAAGAAGAAATAGGGGAGACATGATAGCAGTTTTCCAGTATCTGAGGGGCTGCCACAAGGCAGAGGGGGTCATGTTATTCACCACAGCACCAGAGGGAAGGACGAGAAACAATGGTTGGAAACTGATCAAAGAGAGAAGCAACCTGGAATTAAGCAGAAACTTCCTGACAGTGAGGACAATTAACTGGTGTAACAGCTTGCCTCCAGAAATCGTGGGCGCTCCATCACTGGAAATTTTCAAGAAGAGACTGGACAATCACCTGTCTGAGATGATATAGGTTCTCCTGCTTAAGCAGGGGGCTGGACTAGAAGACCTCCAAGATCCCTTCCAACTCTATTCTATTCTATTCTATTTTATTATTATTTCATTCCTTCTTTCTCATGGGATAAATCAGGTGACTTCACAACTTTGGAAGCTCAGCTTTTGGGTGCAATTCAATGTGCTGTTGTCACCGTTAAGACCCTATATGGTTCTGGAACAGGTTATCCACAGGACTGCCTTCTCCCATATTCATGTGCTTGTCTGATCAGGTCAAATAGGATCAACTCCCACTGGGTCCCATCTACCTAGGGATGCCATCTGATGGGAACTCAGTAATAAACATTTTTGATTACTGCTCTGCTACTCTAGAATTCCTTCCCCACAATAATCTGCTCTACTTCTTCCTTCCTGGGGTCCAGGAGAAGAGTTAAGATCAGGTTTTCCATCAAGCACAGGAAGAGACATGTTGCAACTGAATATTTGAATGTGACAGATGTATTTTTTGTATATCGTATATTATCACCTTTCTACATAATTTTGATATTGCATTTAGTCTATGTCATTGGTGGACTTTATTATTTTCAAGGAGGCTCTTTTTATGATGTTTTTTTGACTGTCAGCTGCCTAGAGCTCTGGAAATGGACAGCATACAAAGAAAATAAGTAAATAGAGAACTATGGCCACTTATCCAAACAAACCAGGGCTATAAAGTCTACTTTTACAATGTTATCCGCCCTGCCATTTTGTCACTGAATTCTCCAACTCTCTTTCTTTAAATGAAGTGGCAATTTCAGAAAATTACTGTATTATGAACTCTAGCATGGAAAATGTTATTTTTGCAGAGTGAAATGATAAATGTCTCTAAAGTTTCCCAATTCTATTAGTAATTATTGTTCTCTTATTGGTCTTGAAGGAAAACATATGTTTTTGCCAGTTGTCTTTCTCATCGGCAGCTTACAGTTGCCAAAACTCTTGGAAATATATTATGCAGTTGCTTGTTGTTATGTTTTATGACTTCCTTAATTTATTCATCCCACAGCATTACAAATCTCTGTCTGTTTAATATCTTTCTTATGAATATGTTGGTTCTGCCCATCTGCTGTACTTCTTCTGTTCTGACGTGTTTTTGTAGATATGCTAGACTGCTTTGTTTACGCATAAACCTAAATGAAGATAATCATTTTGAAGCCAATAAAACCAATAGAAATTGCTCCCAAATAGTTAAAAGTGGGATACCATAGCCACAGTCAGTGGTGGGATTCAGCCGGTTTGCACTGGTTCGGCAGAACTGGTAGCTAAATGTTGTTGAGTTCGGAGAACCAGCTGAACCCATGTTGCTTCTGGAAGTCCATTCTAGGCCTCAGAGGCCTGGAGGAGGCCTCCCAGGCCTGGAATGGCCCACAGGAAATGTGTGGATGTCACTTCCAGAAGTCTGCTCTAGGCCTCGGAGGCCTGGAGGAGGCCTCCCAGGCCTAGAACAGCCCACCGGAAGTGCGTGGATGTCATTTCCGGAAGTCCATTCTAGGCCTCGGAGGCCCAGGCCTGCATCCACGCAGAGAACCGGTTGTTCAGGTATTTGAATCCCACCACTGGCCACAGTGTAAGAGTGATCAAGAATAAGATCAAATTACTCTTCTTAAATGTCTTATTTAAGCATGGTAGGATCATTATAAATGTGTGCTTACAATATTATGTTTAAGCTGTTAATTATTCAAATCTCCTGAAGGCATATAGAACATTAGGCTTTGGGGCTGTTGATGTGAATTGTAACATTTTTAACTGCTGCAAACTCATATCAGATTCCACAGCTTTTAGAACTGGAACTGTAAATGCAAAGCAAGGAAAGAAAACATCCATGCCTCTTTTACTTTCATATTTCATTCTTGAATTAATAAAGTAAACAAAATGATTTTAATGCAAGGTTATTTTTAGAAAACACTAAGAAGAGGCTTATCAAGGCGAAACTGCTTTCATTTTCAAATACATTATTCCAGAATTGGTAGAATTAGAATCTGGATATTTGAGAATACAAATCAAGTCCCTGAACATACAAGCTTTCACACATAAATCAAAGCATAGAAACCCTATTTATTTGTACAAACATAAAACTGTATTCTATGGGCCACGTTTGAACATAAGCTTCAGTGGAACTCATACTTGACAACATTCTATTGTCACCAGATCCTTCCTTCCTTCCTTCCCTCTCCTCTCCTCTTCTTTACTTTTTATCTTTTTCTGTTTGGTTTTTTATTATTCTGAACCAGTTTTTGTGAAACAACCTTTTAAAATGCCCTGGCTTTTGTTTTCTAGAAAATGAATAATGGTATACTCCCGTCCATTTTCAAGCTTGAAGTGGACTCTGGTTAGCCTTAATAAATGTGCCAAGGAACAAACCATTGCCAGTAGCAAGAGATTCAGTTCTGTCTGTGTAATATTCTCAAGGACCAATTTCTAAGGGATTTTACAGTCCTGCTAATCTTAAAGCCTATTTTCACCCCTCATTTTTAAACCAGCCCTTTCAAATCACTGCAAGAGACCCATGATAATAGATAATTATCAATCCCAGCACTTTTGTATGGTCAGAAGTTGCACTTTAAACCCACCGGCCTCCAAGGTATGCTGAAATTCATAACAACCCGGGTTGCTTTCACCATATTACTTAATTAATCCAGCTGTTCCAGACTTGCATTAGTGGATATTAAAACAACTTGTCAATCTGTAATTGCGGATCTCCTTCCTCCCTTTTTTATCTAATTCAGCTCTGTTATATTAAGTCAATCTCTTCCCTGCACTCAATCTCTTTGTTTCATTAACTTCTGATGGGGATCATTTGATAAAATGACTGAAAGTGAAAATTCAATCTGGCCAGTATGAAATCTTTATTTATGAAATCTTACATATACTGAGGAACTACTCTAAAGCACTGTATAAAAATACACAAGGAGTATATAAAAAGAATACCCTGTGTATAGTTTGTTGAAGAGCAGAAAGATGTTACTTCCCTCACATTATGTTCATAAAATAATCTTTTACATTGATTGAATACACAAAGCAAATGAAAATTGAAAATTGAAAATTGAAATATTTATCATGACCATCCAAGCATCTTTTCCAGCAATTTACTGAGATTCTAACTCTCAGGGTTGGTACCCCTGAAAGATGTCTAAGTGATAATGAACTAGATGAAGGGGAATAACATGAAATAAAATCTAGACAAGATGGAGGTGCTATGGATGAATTGGAAAGTAGATTCAGGAACTAAGATTCAAACTAAACTGAGATTTGCTTTCCTTCTGAAGGAACAAGTTCAAGGGTACTTCAGCGGATTCCAACAGCAAAGAGAGGCAAGGAGCAATTATGCCTGGAGTACTAGCTGCAAACTAACTGCAAACCTTCAGGTTGTCATACTTGGCTCTAAGGTGTGGATAACCCTTGACTACTTTAAACCCTACAACATGTTTTACCTGGAGCTATCCTTGAGAAGTGTCCAGATGTTGCAACTGACGCATGGTGCAAAGGCATATGATGACTATACTGAAAGAATTACATCGATTGCCAAGTGCTAGTCAGGCACAGTTTAAGCTCTTGATCTTTAATTTATTGAATTTATATCATATCTTTTCTCCAGTTCAGTTTTCTGCCCTCCAATATTTCTCCTCAACAGCCTTGTGAAATGGGGTAGGCTGAAAAATAATGTGGACCAAACTCATTCAGGGAGCTAGAGAACTCAAGGTGAATTTGAATTTGGGTGTCCCAGGTCCAAGCTTCAATCCTTAACTATTTAGCATCCTGATTGTATATTTGTACTGTATTAATCTTTAAATGCCTAAACAGCTGGACCAAAAAGTACTTCTTCCCCCCATTCCGTTATCAGAAGCCTACTTTCTGGTGTGTGAGAGAAGCTTTCTCCTGGGTTGCTTCCAGGCATAAATGTACCACTTCATAATAAAATCTGCACTACCACCACCCCAATTATCTTGGCATTTAGAGAATCTCTAAAGAAACACTAAGCTAATTGATAATTGATTTTAGACTTGGCCTTAGTGTTAAGTTTTTAGCTTTTTGGACTTTGCTCTTTGTTCTCATTTGGTCAGCTTTATTCAGTACTTAGAGGAAAAGAATGAATCGTAAATCTAATTAATAAACAAATCTGAGTGAGAGATTTGATTTTTTTGCTACCCATTTGTACATATTCAGTGTATAATTAATGCTATGCATCTAAAAAAAATGAATGTCATAAAATCATATTCATCAATAGGCGAAGACAATCAAAAAAGGTATATTGTTAGCTTATAGCCATGATCATACTTTCCAAGCTGACATATACATACATATATGCATCTAGTACATCTAGTAAGGAACATGCTAAAAACCATAGCTAAAAATCAGTTATGCCATGTACCAGTAGACAAAAGTATACTGTGAGATGATAGATAGATAGATAGATAGATAGATAGATAGATAGATAGATATAGATAGATAGATAGATAGATAGATAGATAGATAGATAGATAGATAGATAGATAGATAGATAGATAGATAGATAGATGATAGAGAGAAAGAGATGATAGAAATATACTTAAATACATATAAACATAGAATCATAGACTCGTACCTGTGGATTTGATGAATGCCTATTTATAGGGGAAATATTGAAAATGCATGTTTGATGAAAACATATGTGCAAACAAATAAAATAAAATTTATAAATATTCCTTTTAAAAAAAATAGCAGATCAATGTGGGAAACAAAAAAGAAGTATAGTAATAACAAAGACTATCTCTGATACTGATTCATAACAAACGTAAGCAAATACTCAGCATGTTCCATAAAGCGGCACTAGTTTTTGGACAGACTTTCAAGATTCTGTTGCTATACCCAGAACAATTAAGTAGCATTCTGGAATTCCTGCAGGGTCTGTTTCTTGACCTGGTCTTCCTCAGAGACTTGACATACCACAATCAAAGTCCTGCAGTACATATAAAGTTAGAGCTTTGATTGTACAGTTGTGGTTCTCTTGACCTTTTTTGAGCCCTATGTGGACTTCCCTGGACAATGGAAATCCAGTTAATATCAAAGAAGCATTTGCCATAGGGGTCTATTTAGATAGTTGGACAAAGCTAGCTTGTCTAGCCACAGAATACCTTCCAAGTACTTTATCCAGAGAGAGGGGAGCATAGGGTATATTTACTCTTGGTAACAATCAAGGACACGAAGTCTAAAAAGCCAATAAGGAAATAAAGTAGAAAGAGTTTGAGTTGCCTACCAATCTTCCAGTTAGGATAAAAGAGCTTTGGGAATGGAATGATTTGAAATGACCATCAACTACCAGTAGCTAGCTTCCCATAAATTTCTTTATTCTTGTTTTAAAAGCTTTGCTTTTCATTTTGATCTAAAAGTAGCCATTCCATTTAATCTTGGACAGTATCACTTACTATCCAAAAGGCAAAACCCAAATACCAAAGGACAGAATAAACAACTAATATGAATTAATCCTATCCATTCCAAAAATCTTATATGTACCTTGCAAGTATCCTAGTTTCTAAGCAGTCATATAGAAAATATCCTAAGGGAATAATATGTCTAGAGAAGCATGAATAATAGATAAAATTATCCTGAGGAATTATCCTGAATTTTCAAGTATTAAAGTTACAATTTCAACCCATTTGCAGGGAAAGATATATTGTTTTATATAAAATAATTTGATCTGAAATTACTTGAAGTATCTTTTTAATTACTGTTTATGGAGCTGAAGGAAGTATAGCTGTGGAGTAATAAATAAGCTTATTAATCCTATTGCCATTACCTAATGTAAGGTAAAATTTGCTTTGTGATTAAATGTTACCAAATCTGGAGCAAAGGCAGATACAGGCTGTACTTTGAAATGAATGAGCATATCAAATAATTGATATTTCCTTACATTTTAGATTCCTGAAAAAACATCAGCTTACATATTCTCCCTCAAACCCACAAACTTGCTGTTTATGAGTGTCAGTAGGAAGAGGGTCATAAAAGTCAAGATGGCAGCCATGATCATGTGATCAAAGCTCCACCTCTTTTGTACATGCACACATTTGTGGATGCTGTCTTGACTTTGTGGAGCCCCCTATGGACGCTCCAACTGGTATTATTCTGGCATCGTTTTACGATATGTAATAACCAAAGTATTGTTTTCCAGCTATATAGTACTTAATTCCAAGCAATGATTATAGGATCCTCCAGAGTTAAATATCTTTAAGTGCTTGTGCTTTCAACAGAAATCAATGAGACATAAAACTGCTTTTCTTTTGCTGGATTATAGTTCAAGGAGGTAAATTAAGACATGCCATGAGAGACACATAAAGAGTCTTGCAACGTTTTTTGTCGTTGAAATGCAGCCTTGGAATGCTATATACAGTTTTTAGCTGCAGTACAGAGAGAGATCACGAGCTGTTGCTCGGAACAAGACTTTTCCAAATGAGAATATTTTTTTTTCTCACTTTCATTCTAGAGCGATACTTATTTCAAATAAGTTTTGTTTAGCGGCTGCTTTGTTTAGCGGCATTTGCAGTTAAGACTGTGATGAAAAAGTAACTCTATCACCAATCCTCACATTTACAACTTTTGCAGGTCTGTAAAGCAAAGCTGAAGTAAGATCATAAGCCCAGTGGCAGTTTCACTTAACAACCAAGTTGATGGTCTCAATTCTGGTTGCTAAATTATGTGTTCGTGTGTGTGTGTGTGTACACACGCACAAGTTGCTATGTGAGCATGTATATGATCAAAACCTATGTTTCCTATATATATTAGCATGCATATGTACTGAGGAGAAGATCTCATAATTTCCTAGCTAAAACTTAAGTAACTGAGTGGTCATGCTTCAGAGAACAGCAATTATTTACCTCCATTATTAACATGTCTTTGTCTCCCTCATGTGTTCATACTATGAAGAACAGGTGATAAAAACCAATGTATGTGAAAAAGGAATAGAAGCTTTATTATCACTTCCAATTTTTTAAACACATTACACACAAAGTATTAAGAAATCATACTTAAATTAAATCTGATGATATCAGAGTAATATTGAACTTATTCTAGAGAAAATCATCGTGACAGCTCTAACCTTGGATTTTATATTTTGTTTGTACAGTATATGTGACCCAAGAGAAATCAGTCTTTTGTCAAAGACCTTGGAAAAATTTCCTAAAGCATTTGAAAGGTGTCTGCCCTAAAGACACCCACCACATTGCTGCCCTAAAATCAGTAAACCAGTGTCTGAACCTGGGCTCCAAATGTGTTAAGGGCCCCATCGCTTGGTTTTACTTTTAGATTGGATAATTATCTTGGCTGATATATTTATTTATTTTTGTACTGTTTTTATTGATTTTAAATATTTTATTGTTGTAGAATTGTAAGCTGCCCAGAGTCACCCAGTTAAGATGGAGAACCATAGAAATTAAATAAATAAGTGTATTATTGACAGCCATACATTAGCAAGGTAACATTAAAAGGCACGCCTCTCCTACATGGTTACAGTACACTTTTGCATGTGTTGTTGACTTGAGTTTCAATCTTTAAACCAGGGTACAACAAAATGATTATCACAATGCCTAGTCCTTAGTCACCCTAGCCCAAATCTTAAATATTGAACTTCTTTCTTCACGTTGTCGTAACATTTATCTTTGCTGCCACAAACTGATCTGGAACAGGGAAAAAATAGAGCCTTTCATAATAGTATTTTGTTTGGAATCTATAGTATCAGTGTCTGATATTGATATCCTAATCATTATTATCTAGTTTAAAATTTAAAAAGGGGTAGCTTTCAAATATTTTGGAAAACTAGAGAGTAGGGAGATTTAGTAAAATCATGTTTCAGGAAAATCGAGCCTGATGAAATGTTCTAAAGAATTTAAAAATCTGCATTCTGTTTGGTTCTATTTTGGTCTTATAATGGATATTGGAATTTTTGTTCAGTTTCAGATTATCAAATTCATCTACTCAGAACCCAAATACGTGGGTAGCATTTTATTTTATTTTTTTATTTGCTAAGCTTATTCTACTTTACATGACAACCTAAAGGAGAGCAAAGCAAACATTATTAAGCTTAGGACATGTTTAGATTAAAACTTGTAAAACTAAATAATCTGCATTATCACTTCTTCTTTTTAAAAAAAAATGTGTTCCAATAAATCACATGCCCTTTTTAAATTAGTAAGCATTCTTTCTGTGAAAATTATATAATTTATCTTTCCTGGGCAGATTCTTTCTTCTTAAAGAAAATATATATATATATTCTCTGGTTCATACCGTATAACTATTATATGGCCTGGAGAGAAAGAGAGAAATCATTTTAAAAGTATTTACTGTTTTACAAATTATGATTCCATTAGTAACTAGTCTTCCCCCTTTAATTTTATTCAATTCGGGGCGGAAGAGGTCATCCCAACCTAATTATGTTAGCACCATTATTGTTTGCTTATTTTACTTGGTTACATATTAACAGTGTTTTAGAATATACTGCCATGAAGGACGGCAATGCTAAAATGTTGCATGAAATTATTTAATGGAGCATTTCAATAATCTTAAATCCCATGAAACTCTTGAAGAACTTTGGTATATCTTTTGTCTGCTGGACTGGACAGAACAATTTATCCCAACCTCAAGAACTTTGAGATGTGTGGACTTCAATTCCCATGGCTGGCTGGAGAATTTTGGGAATTGAAGTCCCCACATCTTAACTTTCCTGAAGTTGAGAGACACTGGTATAGAGCTTGGAAATTGCATGCTGTCTTCCTGAACAAAGTCCACTTAGAGTGAATTCCCCATATGCTTGCTCGACTCAACTGTGGGGGTACCCCATGCCAGTATTATACAAAACTGATACAATACAATTACTATTTCAGTTCTTTGAGACTGCTGGTAGATAAAACCATTAACTAATTTGGCACTCTTGATGTAAAGTACTAAAATAACTTCCTCTGGAAGTTCAGTTCTATGAATCCGGAGGCACAATCTCAGCATCCCTAGAACATTGCAAAAAGGCCAATGAGTTAAGCCCTGAAAACTTCATTACAGGTAGTCCTCAACTTATGACTACAAATGAACCCAAAATTTCCATTGATAAGCAAGACAATTGTTAAGTGAATTGCGCCCATCTTACGATCTTTTCTGGCACAGTTGTTAAGTGAATCATGCAGTTGTTAAGCGACTCTGGCTTCCCCCATTGACTTCGCTTGTCAGAAGCCAGCTGGGAAGTTTACAAATGGTGATCACATGACCCCAAGACACTGCAACTGGCATAAATACATGCGAGTTGCCAAGCGCCCAAATTTTGATCATGTGACCATGGGGATGCTGCAATAGTTATAACTGTGAAAAAGATCATAAGTCACTTTTTCCCAGTACTGTTCGAACGGTCGCTAAATGAATGATTGTAAGTCGAGGACTATCTGTATTACAGGCATGGAAATCTCAGCTTATGCTATTAATACTCCACTAGAAGATTGATAATGCTGGGATGGATCCGGTGAGGCCTGATATTTGTTTGTTCCCTAGCCCTTCCATCCCCTTAATATTTCCTCAGAAAGAAAGAAACATATCAGATCTGAAGTTAACCTACTTCTGAAGTCTTTTTACCACAATCTATTTAGCCTAATCAACCACTGACCCAGCCCAGTCTTTTTTATTTTTTTCCCAGGAGCACAAATTAATTAGATCAAAGGTTATCATCCTGAATCCCCACTGACTTTCTTCAAGAACTGCCTACCTCATGAAGCTTTGCACCTAAAAAGCACCGATGAGGTTTCATGACCTCACTAAGTAGAGCTTGGCCTCTGAGATTTGTTTACCTGAAGGACCAGGTAAGCAATCAGGACAATAGGCTGGGTCTTCATGGCCTCCTAAAGCAACTTATTGGGTAGGGAAGTTTTGCTTTTGCACCTGTTTACAAATCAACAGACCTTATTCTAACACTATCTCCCACTGACCAAGTTAAGTGTGTTGTGGGATCAGACCATTCAATATTTATTTTTCCTACTCCTAAAGACAATTGGGAGAGAAAAACTGGAATAAACATCTGTAAAACACATGCAGTCCCCAACAGCATCTGGCAGGAAATATTTGGATTTAACAGTTTCTCCTTCTTAGATTTGCCTCTTTCCTTTTCATAGGAATTTTCCTCTGTTTAAGAAGACGGGTTATTGCGAATTATATGCATAAAGCCAGGGCTCTGGTGTGAAAACACATCATTCCTAAAATAGATGAAACTAAGCCAGCTTGGGTCAATGGTTATGATAGAAAGCTACATTTGGAACCATTATCTATGCTCTTGGGAACTGCCTAATGGAAGGAAGTGAGATATAAATACAATAAATAAAAGAATACCACTATTCCTTATCTTGCCTCATTGCTAATCCAGTCTTCTCTCTTTCTTTGTCCTGTCCAGATAATTTCAGCAGTAAATCATTTGTCACATCTGTTTTACTTCTGAATTTTGCGATACTTTTAATACACACACATATACAAACCCACACACATATTACAACAATGCTTATAATATTTTTCTAGATATCAGTTTATAACAGCTTTCTCCAACTCAGCTCCTACTAAATTAAAGCTTCTGTCATCTTCAGGCACATGGCCATGCTGGCTGTCAAACCTTTCCCTGGCAAGTTAAACTGAACACAATTAAATAGAACCTGGCAATTTCTGCAAAGGAATTTCACTCTGGAAAAGCTACTGAAGCCATTATGAGAGAATAGAATTTGCCATCAGAAAGACTCTTCTAGGACATCTCTCTCTCTTTCTCTCTCTCTCTCTCTTTTCTGCTAACCCTCCAACGTTACCACTTTGTTATAACTCTGTTGTCAGAGGGAAGGACCAAGGGTGTCCAACTGTTCATCCCAAGGGCCTTCATCAAACTGATTACTTAGAGCAACCCATGGACCTTGCTGAATGTCAAGGCACAGCAAATTCATCCAGAATTGGCTGACTTATGCTTCAGTAACATTAGAAGAGCTGCAAATTGCCAACCTCAACCTAGCCCAAAAGTTGTATTCATTCAGACAAGGTTGCATAACCCAAGTGATAAAATATTGCAAAGCAGAAGCAAATGGGAGAAACCCATCTGTGTAAATCTAACAGGAACTGCCTTATTATCCGGTTATAAATGCTGAATGACAGCAGTTTCCACAGCTTACCCAGGAACCCATTTACCTTTTGACAGAATGTTAACTATTCACTTTTAAGTGCTATTATTTTGCTTATGTCTTAGCAGGTTCCTTGAGATGTATGGCACAGTAGGTTGCCAAGCTGTGATGCACATTAGATGGAAGACATAGAGTGGGAGGGTGCAACTTCCTTTAGCCTGACACCTATATATTACTGCAATGTCTGTCTGTCTGCTGTTTTGGCAGTGACTCAAAGTCCAGAACCTCAAAATGGAGTTGGGAGAGATTGCAGTTTTAGGAGATCTTCAGCTTTCACTCTGTCATCATGGATAACTAGAGTTGCATCAGGCAGTGTGTGTGAGCGTGAAATATAATAAAAAGACTGAATATTCTAAAGCAGGGAGGGTCCAACCTTGGCAACTTTAAGACTTGTGGACTTCAACTGGCTGGGGAATTCTGAGAATTGAAATCCACAGGTCTTAAAATTGCCCAGGTTGAACACCCTTGTTCTGATGCATTCAAGTCTGAATATAGAGAAGGTTAAAGATTGCATCAGAACATCCAGCTGCTGCTTTCTTTCTTTTCTTTCTTTCTTTCTTTCTTTCTTTCTTTCTTTCTTTCTTTCTTTCTTTCTTTCTTTCTTTCTTTTTCTTTCTTTCTTTAAAACATTTATATAGCAGCCCATACTTCAACCAACTGTGATGTGACCATCATAAATATGAATGTTGCCAAGTATCCAAATATAAATCACATGACCCTGGGGATGCTGCAACGGTCATAAGTGTGAAAAATGGTCATAAGTCACTTCAGTGCCATTGTAACTTTGAACAGTCACTAAGCGAATTGTTGTAAGTTGAGGACTATCTGTACTTTATCACTTTTTTCCTTTTTTTTTTTTGGTCATCAAGTTTTTGACACATTGCTAGGTAGTACTCGAATATTGCCATATCCTAAAAGTGGTACAATCGGTGAAAAGGTTGAAAAGCCCTGCTTTATACCATTATGAAGTATCCCACTGAGTTCTCCACTGAAGATGGTGATTGCATTAAAGTCCTCCAGATCGTTATATAGGATTGCAGCTTGAATGTCCACTTCAGTTTGATTTCTGATTAATAAGCATAAAACAAAATAAACAAAATAAACAGTAATTCAAAATAAACTATTTTAAAAGCAGCGGCAGATAACAAACCACTTTTAAACTTTTTTAGAAATTAAGGGAAATAAAATGAACACTCAACCTTGAAAAGCCACCTGCTTTTAGAATACAGCTTCATATCCTGGAGAAAGACCATCTGCATAAGAAATATTTGGAGCTGGAAATTCTGCACCTTTGGCCAGCTATAGAAAAGTCTCCCTCTTATATCACCCAATACTAGTTTTCAAAATGAAAAACTAGAATCACAGGAACATCTTTATACAAATACCAAAAAACCACTGAGAGAATAAAAGTGAATAGTGTAGCAACATCAAAAAATATCGCTGACTGACATTTTCTTTCGTTAATTGTTAGGGATAATACTTTGGACAAAAATAGGTAAGACACAGGTTGTTCAGAACATGAATCCTTTTCTCATCTCCCCTTCTCAGCATTCATTATTATTATATTCATTCATTCATTTTTTTTTAAAAGAAGGAAAAACAATCAAGCAAATGAAAAATAATTGATGCAATAAAGTAGCAATGAATGGACAAAGAAGTTGTACAGTTAGCGTACAGAACATCATTGATGGAAAATTAAACATTAAAAAAACCA
The DNA here is from genome assembly GCA_023970755.1 of Azemiops feae. Classification (NCBI taxonomy): domain Eukaryota; kingdom Metazoa; phylum Chordata; class Lepidosauria; order Squamata; family Viperidae; genus Azemiops; species Azemiops feae. The sequence goes on along the minus strand of JALGBA010004215.1, from coordinate 286,540 downwards.
GAATACAGCAGGCTATTTTAACAATTAAAAAAAAGATATTTTTGAATCTCTGAGCTAAGTGCCAAGTCTCCACTTAAAAATACAAAAAACAAAACAATTTCTGCATGTAGAATGAGATCAGGTCCAAATTAGTGATGTATGCAGGGCTTTTTTTCTCATAGAACGCTCAGAACGGAGTTCCGGCATCTTTTTTGGATGGAACCTTGTAGGGTAGGCAAGGTGGGTTGTATGACATGTGTGAGTTCCGGCACCTTTTTGTTTTACAAAAAAAGCACTGGATGTATGTGAATACAAGGGCTGCAACCTCGAAAAACTGAACTATCTTCTTACAGAAGTGGTGCCAATTCTCAGCAACCAAGCTGCTGCTTTTGCTCTGCTGTCATGTAAACTTAGAAAGAAATATTTAATTTTTACTTACAGCTTTGCCTTTGTTTTGCTGTAACCTTTAACAGGTCGATATTCTTTGTATTACTTTTTTTTTACAATCTTACTCTTTACCCGTTATTTTATTGTATTTTATGGCACACTACATATTATGACCTGTGATTACAACAATAAACTTACTTACTGACTGAAAATATTATAGGTAACTAGTTTCTGACTTCCCCTCCAACTGATTTTGTCCCATCTCACTTAGATGACATAATGACATCACTAAACATACCCCTGTTTGCTCCTGGGAGGCTTCAACAATCAAAGTACAATCCCCTGCCACAAGGGAGAACTTCACTCTTAAGGAAAGTAATTGTAACTGAACTCTTCCTTCTAAGGCTGCTGTATATGAAGGAAACTAAATTTAATTGGCCCAAGGATTTTTTACCACTCTAGAGAAGAAGTGCAGTAGATACCCAAGGATTGTGTGTTTCAAGATAGGCTGGCTCAGAGAACATATCAGTTGCTTCACCTACTTTTTCTGAGACTATATCACCTTCTGAAAGCTCAGCAAAATTTAGATTTTTTCTTCTTCTTTATTTTCAGGAAAATGTTCCAGCGTTATTAGACACACTCTGCAAGCAAGCAGATTGCCTTACAGACTTTCTGGCTTAATTTACTGTAACTTTTCACCTTGCTGCTGACATTACAAAGGCTTTCTCTTTGCATGTCACCTTCAACTCTGGAAGAGTTCTGATAACAGCAGTATAATAACGCTGATACAAAGTGATAGATGCTGACATATTACTTACTGCACTCGCTTGAAAGGAAGGTAATCTTGAATGTAACATGATGCTTGTCTCCTGGAAAAAAAAGGGAGCCGGAAAAAAAATCATAAATTCAATCCAAATCCTTTTCAATGTCTACCTTCCCCACCTTGTCAACATCAGCTTGCCAATTCTACCGTAAGTGAAACTTGTCTTGGAAATACGTGTCTGCATGCTACATGCTTGGATATTAGGTGTGTATGTATACCTGCCAATATACCAAAAAAAACAGGACAAGACCAAAAGAAAAAATATGTACCTTAATTGAATTAACTAATTAAAATAAATTATGTACTGTATTCCACTCACGATATTAATTTATCACCATCTGCATATATCAACCATTTACTCTCTTTGAATCTATTGCCATACTGCCACAGAAGAGACACAAACATGCATATGGATCACCTCTATCTCTCCTTTTCTTTCTGGTCCTTCTAGAAAGAAATGAAAGAGAAGAAAAACAACCATATGAATTTACACTTGGGGGTAAAAATAACTAGTACAAGTAGCAAAACAGGAAAGAAACCTGAATAGACACAGGCATAGTATTCATGAGACAGCATAATGATGTTGCATGGGAGGGAGGGAGGGAGGGAGGAAGGAAGGAAGGACCCAATGGGGAATAGGTTGTCTAGTGTTTTTTAAAAGTCCTGGTTTTGGGAGTGGAGTGAGAGGGATAGAAGGAAAGAGAGACAGAGAGAGAGAGAGAAATAGAGAGAGACACACAGAGAATGAACTTGAGATCAGATTGAGCTAATTATATTTGTTCAAATTATGGTTTCTAATAATTTTTAGTAGCAATTCCTGCTACAATAGTTCTGCACATTTAAATCCCTGACACATAAATTCTTCAGCTCAAATGTTGTCCAGAGACTACAATACTCATTTCCTTTCATACTCTTTAAGATGTTTTTTTTCCCCCTCTTGGAATTGTGGAGCTTTTGTTTTTGCTACCAACATACATATATTCTTGAGCTGCTTTAAAACCTAATAAATCTTCGTGTATTAAACAGCTTTTCTTCCTATCTCCTTCGATCTCTTTGATCTAGTCATCCAGGAATAATCCAGGGCTAATTATAATTTCTGAGCTTCTTTTAGCCTAAAAGGAGCCAATTTATCACAAACTGTTATGAATCTCCATTTAAAATTATCGAGAGTCCAATTACCAACAGAAATAAGAGATATTTCTTTCCAATTAAAATGATTGATTTCACTTAAAAACAAAGTAACATTTCAGTTTTTAATTATGCACATCCTTATCAAATGTGAAGAGATTTTTCCCCACACTTTATTTAACATTCAAAGAGTGTAATATAACAAACATTAATCATATGCTGATATAATACCAAGCCTAATAATGTTTTCACCTTAATTTGACAGAAACTAATCCATCAAAATATCCTACCATCTTTAATGTTACTTCTAACATTTAATGATTTGGAGGCACAAAATAAGAAATCTGTTTTCTTTGCTATGTTCAGCCACCTTAAGGTGATATTAAATTCATCTCTCAGATTTAATTTAATGTCAGCACATCTTGGGTTGGCAGACAAGATTAAAGATCTGTGCTGTCATGTCTGTTAAAAAATAAGGCTATCTAGGAAGACAGTTTAATATCAAACATGTTCATGCTCAAGAATGAGATTACGCATTTCAGATAAATGGATATAACCTTTTAAAATAATGCAAAATAAGGTTCACATAGGAACTTACGTTTCAAAACAATGAAACTACATCACCTTCCGTCTCCTCAGAACAGGGAACTGCCACATGCATCATGAGGCGCAAAATCAGTACCTTTGACGCTAATGGAACCATTTTTCTTTAATTTGATAGACAAGAGCTGCTTTCAATCACTTCCCATTCCACTAGTCAATATCATTGGCCAAGATGACAGCACCAGTCATATCTTCAGCTGGCACAGAAAAGGGAATTTTTGCTTGCAAAATCTCAGATACACAAGTTTGTTGTGCTAAACAGTCTCTGAAGAGGGACCGGTAGAAGTGAGTAGGGATGTGAAACAGACGGGCTTCAGGTTGGCAAAGGAATATAATGGATCATAATCTGTATAATCTTCCCTTAATTTATTCAGTATATATATATACTATACATACTTACCTACATACATACATGAGAAGTCATAATTATGTTGCATTGTTGGAGGGAGGAATATATGAATATGTATACCTGTATGTATACTATATACTATACATACATATATCTGAAGGAAGAAATAATAATTATGCTGATGACTCTAGCCCAGTGGTGGCGAACCTATGGCACACGTGCCAGAGGCCCCACCTCCTCCCACGCCCCCCTCACCAGCAGCCCCCCCAGAGGAGAGTCAGCCCCGGGCACGGCCCATGCAAAGCAGCGCAGCCAAGGACATGTTAGCCGGGCAGCAGAGACAAGACTCTGCCCTTGCACCCCGTCGTGTGCAGATGATGCTGCCGGGCACGGGCAGAGGGCGTGGCTGCCATGGCGCTGCTGGGCTGCCTGGGTGATCTGTGGTGGGCCGTGGAGGTGGTGGGTGGCCCAGCGGGCAGGGTGGAACAGGGACGGGTGGGGGGCAGTTTTGGGGCACTCGGTCTCTAAAAGGTTCGCCATCACTGCTCTAGCCTGATAGCTGGAAATGCAAGTTTTGAAAGCTCTAGTGATAAAAATCAAGGGCCAATGTGAAAAACACGGTGTTAAAATTAAATACAAAAGAGAACAAACTAATGCCAACAGGTAGAACCACCAGCCTTAGAACTGATTGTGAAGATATTGAAGTGATGGATAGTAAAGGAACTAGCCCTCAAGAAATACATCACAGATTAGCACTTGCAGAGTAGCCATGAGACTTTGGGGGAAAATATTCAAATGCCATGATGTGTCTATATATACGAACATCAGAATCATGCCAGCCATGGCATTTTCTGTGACACTCTATGGAAACGAAAGTTGAGTTTGAAGAAACAAAATAGGAAGAGTATTGACATTTTTGAACTTTGGTGTTGGAGAAGACTCGGAAGAATACTGTGAACAGCAAAGAGGAGGAGGAGGAGGAGGGATCTTGATATTGTAGTCTTTAGCTGAGGAAACTAAATGCTGGATCCCAAACATGGTTCTCTGGTATTTGGGCACTTTGTAAGTGGATGCACAGCCATTTTATGAAATGTGCTCTTTCTCCTAAAAAAAAAAAAGTTGGGATTCTCATCCTAAACAAAGTTCAACTTTGTGAGATTAATAAAAAATATTTTTTCCCTGACCTTTATGAAGTTTAAGAAGTTTTTATAACCAATGCTAATGGCCCTATAAGTCTCACAGAACATACATTTATTATGTTTTATATTAAAAGAAAATCAAATCACAAAAAGCTATTTTAAGTTTTTTATTATTATTTTTTTCAGTTAATGGTGGAATACAAAAAATAAAACATTGCTATTTTAAAATCAGTACACACTTATGTCGTTTAAAGGGGTACATGGCCATCTACTTCAGACATTATGCCAAGAAATAAACAAGGAATATTATTTATAGTAACGATGTTTAAATAATGTTAATACTGTATAAAATTATGCGCAATGCAGTTTCTGAAGGAATGCTGTGCAGTTTTAGTCTTAAACTAAAGAAGCCAATTCTTCTTTAAAATGTATTTATCCCATTTATACAGGTGACTGATTTTATAGTGACTCTGAGCAACATACAATATTAAAAGCAAATTAACAACACTGGGAAAATAAAATTGCATATATCTGGAAAGAATAAAACTAACATCAAAGGAGCCTGCTACCCAACTTAATTCAAAGCTGGATGAAATGCCACTTTTGAAGAACCAGGTTTGAACAAGACATATACAAATCCCAGGGAGAACTTTTTAATAGAAAGACCCAAAGTATATAAACTATCACAACAGGACAGGCAGATACTGTAGAAGACAGAAGGTCTCTCATAATGTAATACTTTTAAATCTAGATGTGATTGGAAAGGTCAAACATCTGATTAAAAATGGTTGGAATTAAGCAAAATATAGCTTACTCTGGAGATGGACACCTTCCCCACCTTCATATAGTCCTCAATGCTTCTCCCATGAGACAACATATGGCCTTCTACCCAGATATGATTCTGTATCCATACTGAATGCGATATAATTCTGCATTCAGTTGGAAATTCTGTTCCCTGTTTGATAAGCTTCCATTTTAAGAAGATGGAAACTGATCAAACCACCAACTTATACTGTGCTATTTTTTAAAAAAAAAAAGCAGCTGGGGAGAGATTGTTCAATGTTATAAATTAACAATATAGTTAATTTTGAGGTTCTAATTGTTTTACTTTTTTAAAAAAAAGAAACATTATTGGACAGGTGAGAGAATTGGATTGAGGGTGTAAATATGGGGAATGTATGAAGATCACAATATATGAAGATGGCATTCAAAATTAAAGAATATGAGTTGTTTCACAGGTGCCAATTCTCCTAGATGGAGACCATGCAGGGCTGAGGACAGGAACCCTACATTGGGAAGGGAGTTGGACTAGATGATCTCCATGGATCCTTCCAATCTTTTAAGTTTGATTCTATGAATTAACTGTTGCAGAACACATTTAGTCCCAGCTTACTGCAGCTGCCTTTTCTGAAAAAGCAAAATTATACATCTGACCAAAAGTAATCAATAAAGTGAACTGTGGGGTCAACTCAGCTTTATAAAAACATGAAAGTAATGTTGACTTCAAAAGGGGAAAGGATACGAAAGAATTTTTTACTTTTGTGAGAATATAAGATTGCCAAAATGATTTAAGCGTACTATTTTAAAAGTAAAAAAAAATTCTGCACCTTGGAATGGTTAACTATATATTAACAGTTGTAGAATAACAATTGAGCCAGGCCTTCAATTCATTAAGCATATTGTTTCAAAATATTTGCCAGATTGAGGCCTGTGGTCTGCATAATTGGCGGCAGTTTCTTTAGGCACTTTTAGAGATATGCACTTGGAATGATCAGACGTTGAAAAAGTGGCCAGCTCAAGCTGAAGATTCAGACCTTAAAAATTAAATAAATCAAGGAAGAAACAAACGTCGGGAAAATGTAACAAAGTATATTTAAATATATTTTATACAAGATTAGATTGCGTACGGCATTGAGTGTACGTTCCAGAGAATTCTTGGTATCTTATGACCGATATAATCTATTTAAAAATTAAAATCTTACCAATTCTTTTATAGACCACTGAACAGTCACAGAAACAAGCACTGGTTTTAGGGTCAAATGTGCAGCTTGGCTGCCTTCAAGTCAGCCAAAACTGCTATGCATATTTGACTGGCCAGAAAAAACATCCAACATCTTTGTTTCAAAAATATAATGCCATGGAATATTTTGTATTAACTTTTTCTAATTACTAATTCTTTGCTGGTTTATTTCAAAAGTGGTTCACCACAACACCATCTACTTTAGTTGGTTATGAATGCAGCTTCATGAAGCTTTTCATCAGTGTTGCCAGCTTCTCAACATCTTCGATCGTCACTGCATTGTACAAAGATGCCCGAATTCCTCCCACAGATCTGAAATATGAGGAAAATGGGGAGGGGAGAGGAAGGGGTGCATTTATTTCTTGGCAAGTTCCAAAATAATTTATTTATACTAAAAGCAGGTTTATTCATCCACAATGACTTTTTACTGTTCTGTGAAAGTATAAGCATAAAAGGAACATCCAAGGCAAGCTTTCCAGCAGTATGAAATTGGGAAGAGAAAAACATCGAAGAATGTCCCAAAGGTGCTTTTCCAAAAGGCAATCGGACTTTCTTGGTTTTTTTCCTTGAAAACTGAAGAAACTTCTTGGATGAGAAGCAAAACGTTTTCAAGGGAAACGTTTTTGGAAAAGCACCTTTGGACAATCATGACCTGGATGATTGATAATCTCCACAGACACAACACAGAAATAAAAGAATGGAGGATTACATGGAAGGAACGTAGAAGAGTATATATTTTCAACCAGGATCAGCTGAGCACTGGAAAAACTTGGGCTCTATTGGAGAATGCATCTGTATCCTAAATCCTAAAGTAATCGTGAAAAATCTCCAGTTGTCACCATTATATGATCATGAGGTCAGAACCAGAAGAGGGTGTTTTTCATGAGGCTCATTTACCTCAGAACCAAACAATTTCCCTTTTAGACTATTATCAATAAAAGGGATTAAATTCTGCTTTTCCCCGTCTGAATATGTTTCACTGTCCTTAAAGAAAGGATCCTGAATCATCCAGTATGTACAGTATGTTTTCAGTGTCTACATTTCATCTTGAAATTACCACATTCATATGATCGAGGATTGCCAAAACTGCTTGAGGAACCAGAAATTATTGCTTGAGTGAAAAGTTTATATTTTTTTAAAAAGTAGATGAGCAAACATTCACTATAACCCTCATTTATATACTACTAAATCTCTTTTGCCTGTTCATCTGTTTGTCACTTTCAAATGGACAGAACAGTGCGTCATAGGGCAACTGTTTTTGAATCAATGTAACTCAAATGGGCTAACTTACAGAATGTGTCCTAAATCTAGGACCATTATTTCTATGGGATTGAAATTTGGGAAAGTTGTGGCTGTTTCAGCACTACCACACTACCATGGTCAGCTACAGTCATGTGACTGTCATTTTCAACACTCTCCAATGGCTTCCCATAAGTCAATGGGGAAGCCAGCAGGAAGTTTAAACACGGTTGTGTTTTCTAGCTCCCTGCCTGCTTTTCACTAGCAATTTCATTGGAGAAGCCAATGGGAAGTTGCAAATCCAAGGCCAGCAGGCAGGAAAACTGCTGCTGCTAGATGGGGAGGGAGCGAGGGGATGCATATGAGGTGGGGCAAGGGTCATGGAGGGTGTGAGGTGTGCCCAAGAGGTGTGGTGAAGTCGGAGACGGTGCACAAGGGTGTTGTATGAACAGAGAGTGTGTGTACATGTATGAGTGGCTGGCATAAGCACAGAGGATCTAAGGGAAAGTGAGTGGATGGGCAGAGACTTACCCAAGCAACTTGTAACCTTCCCTGCTGGCTTCTCCACTGACTTTCTCCCTGCAGGCTTATCACAAGCAAATTCAGTGGGGAAGCCAGCAGAAAGTCAGAAATCGCTCCTGTTCCCAATAGTTTTTTGCCTGCTTGTAATTCTGTCGATCTCAACAATGACACAACTGAAACCATCACCCAACAGGTTACAGGTTGTCTACTAGTGTTATATTTTTGTCCATTAATTCTGAAAACAGAAGGTATTTGTCATTGTTGAAGGAGTATGTGTGGATGATTCCAAATATATATGTATAAACCACAAGCTCAAGACTCATTTTATCCAGACATATCCTAGAAAGACCTGAGACAAAGCTTTTTTCCCAAATCTCTCCCTTACCTGTGACCTTTCAGAGATATCATGTTGTTTTCTACAGCTTTTTCAAGGAATTCCTTTTCTAGAGCTTCATCACCCTTAATGCTGCCAATCCGGAAGGGAACGTTCATTCTGCTTCTGCTTTTTTTTTCCACGGGGCATCTGTAAAAGTCACAGACATAGAAGCTATTACCACCTCACTTTTATTGATTTGTTATAATATGTATTAGTTGATGCACTGAATTATTAGTGAGCTAGTTATGTTTCTAAATAGTGCAGTATTTGTTCAGTCACAGTAGCTGCTTTTCTCTGCAGATCTATTCAAGAGATAATGACATGGCATTTGAAAACTCTGTTGAACAAAAGGACTTTTTCCAGCAGTTTTCTCCAATTTGGTGTCCACTTGATATGCTGGAGGTCAACTTTCATTATTCTTAGCCAGCCCGACCAGATAAGCACTTCTCATGTAAAGGACATACCTGATCATTATGCACACCAGCTTGCACTGCGCTGAACACTTAACATGTTGCAAATCAGAGTCAAAGGCTAATTAATGTGAACAGTCCTTAATTTTTCTGTTAAAAAATCATTAAGCCTTTGAAGTTTTTCTTGAACTAAAGCATAATTCTCATTAGTTAATGTAAGAGCCCTGAGAGACCAGAAGAGAGAGAGACTAGGCTGAGTCCTACTGATTTTCCCCAGTGTCTAATTTGAAGAAGCATATCACCTCTGGTTGCAAGAGCAGTATAAATAAAAGTCATGGCAATTGCCATAATTTTCTTGGATTCACGCATGCTCTTAGGAGATAATTGTTTTATAAACATCAAACAGTAATTAGTAACTAAATTAGAGGAGTAACATTTTAAAAAGCGGCAACAATTATTTGAAAAACCGTAATCTCTCTAGTCCTCCTAAACATAAGCATCAACTAGACTTCCCTACCGAAACAAAAAGGAGGAGGCACTGTATAGGTGGAAAGACAAGGCAGAATGGCTTAAGCCAGAGGTCTTCAAACTTGGCCCTTTTATGACTTGTGGACTTCAACTCCCAGAATTCCTCAGCCAGGCACGCTGGCTGAGGAATTCTGGGAGTTGAAGTCCACAAGTCATAAAAGGGCCAAGTTTGAAGACCCCTGGCTTAAGCCATTATGCTTTCTTGAGACACGATAATGTTTGTCTTCAGCTCGATGTGCCTCGCATTTAGAAGGAATTTAAAAAAATATTTGTACTAAATTAACCAACAAACCAAGCATATCCCTATAGTTGGAGTGATATGCTAAGTCCAGGACCCTGAAGTTTCTTCCCAGGCAATCTGTGTGAAACTGTCGTTAAAACTGTTAGTTTAACCACATTTTAGAACAAAGATGCTAAAAAGTGAGGTGGGAAGCAAGTCTGAGAGTAAACTGACTCCAAGGATGAGAGAGCAACAAAGAAAAATTCACTTGAACGTGGCCAAGTTTCTTTAATGAAAATTTAGTCTTTAATTTTACCTCTGGATCAGAAACTCGGGGAAATAATGTTTTACCTGCCAGATGCCATAGCCTGAAAAAAAAATGGAAAATCCCTGGACCATAACAGTGGGGTGAATGCTGAAGCTCCCTAGAGATATGAGTCGGTGGGTTTCTTCCTCCTCAGAGGTGGGAGTCCAATCGATAATGAGTAGAACTGGAAGTGGAGGCTGCCACTTACTGCTCCTGCTGTCCCACTACACTTGGCACAGCAGATCCCCAGGGACCTTTTGCCTATACTCCAACCCTGTCTGGGTTCATACATTGCACTAAGCCATCGTAAATTTTAATATATTGTTTGCAAACCATTTCAAGAAATGTTTCAGGAACGTTTATTAGGATTCAGAAGATTTGAAGGGGAAAGATGATTCAAGATACATAGAGTACATCACACCTGTCAGCCTCTCCTTAAATGAAGTAATATTTTCCTGGGTTGTACACAGCTTTATGGAGTAAACACCCCATTTACTCCAATCATCTCTTTCCTTTTAAAATCTGGATCTCTGCAGAGACTTTATGTTTATGGCTTAGCGTGTTCTGGGCATCCAGCCAATTGTGATTCTTCAGTCATGGTTAAGTTCAACATGTTAACCCACCTCTGCATTATAGCTATTCCACACATATTTTGAAGGAAAGAGGCAGCTGTATGGTGAAGCAAGCTGTTAATCTGCAAGCCGATTTGCCAACTTGTTATTTTACTCTTGAACCGTATTCCCTTCTTTTGCCAAACAGTAAAGTCGACTAACTATAAAAGTGACCAATCTTGATATTAGGACTCACTTATTTACTTTAAAAGGTTATCTTTTTCTGCCCCTTCCGACATCAGATAAAAGTTTTAAATATGTTTCCAAAATATTTCTGCTTTGCACAGTAATGTTTCATGTGACATGTTCCTGTTTGCTATAGATTCATAATCTTTCTTTTGTGTTTATCAAAAAGGACGCACAAGGCCTCTGTTGTGATCATTAACTTTTTTGCGTGCCTCTAACATGGGGAAAAGTTTCAGTGGCAATTTTAAAGGAGCTAATTCCCTCTTTCTTGACATGAACAAATATATTCAGGCAACAAGTCATGCCTTGCTATAGACCCCTCTCTTTACAGTAATCATACTTACGCATAGAATCCATTAGATTTTTCGATAATATCATAAACCATTTGTGATTTAATCTGGCTGAGTTTATCCATAGCTGTAACACCACCATTGTTTTTTATCCACTCCAAGACCAAGCCCATGATGTAGATACTGGAATCAAGAAGAGAGGCACCAATTACTCATTCAACAAATTCTGCTTCTATAATATAAAATATGAGGCTTAGAAAATCTAGCATAGAATTGACTCAAAACCATGGAGATTTGAAAGAGCAGGAAAAAGAAAGTCTCTAACTGTCTATCAAAGCCAACCCGGTTCCCACCACACTTGTCTAGATAGCAACTGCTTCAGCAGAGCCAGCAGGTTTAAACAATTTAAGCAAGCAAGACAAATGATAAGCATCTAAAGCTTCTCACACTATAAAAACAGTGTTTCCCAGCCTTAACAACTTTAAGATGGGTGGACTTCAACCTCCAGAATTCCATGGCTGGCTTAAAGTTACCAAGGCTGGGAAACACAGCTATTGAATTTCTTTGCTTTAAGATGCATAATAGCCCATTAAGAGGTACCAAGACATTTCCATCAGAGCAACAACCTAAGCTTCTGTCATTGCTGTAGAAATTACGTGCAAACGTATAGGTGGAACATCAGTCCCTTTTAAGGCCCCCAAAGTGCAAAAAATCAAAATCTTTGTCCATTTAGCTGCTGTTGCATTTTGAGAACATCTAGAACTTACAGACAGCCATTTCACCTTCGAAAACTCCTGAACATCCCCCCCCCCTCAAATACATTCCCCCCTCTCTCATTTTTGAAGAGACCCTTTACATGCAGCAGAAAGCGTGACGTGATCTTTAAGTCAATGCAAACTGCACACCCCTGGCAAAATTGCAAGGAAAAGAAATGTTCTGCAAGTGTAGAACATTTAATCTCAGTTCAAACAGAGAAAAGGAAGAGGAATTGGCTAAAAATTGCTGGTGTTATGCGGGTAACTTTAGCACTGTCCCCACCTATCCACTGAACTAACTATCCATCTGTTTCTTTCATGCATATACTGTAGCATGCTTTTGCAAAGCTACTTGCCAACAAAGATTACTAGAACTCAGTAGCCTTCGTGCATTTGTTAGCTACCGTTTACAAAGAAAGTTATTGCATGGAAATGAAAGCACAAAATACAAGCAATTCACTTTGTGCGATTTTAGCTAGGAAATTGCTGAAGCAGGGACCTTTCTTGTGGACTCTGTTTTGCATAATGATAAATTGTGTGCACCTTTGCAATATTTCCAAAACATTTTCTCTTATTACAGTATTTAATGAGTACTCCAAAACACCATTAGACCAGCATTCTCCAATCTTGGGTCCTTGAGAGGTTGGAATTGCCTTTAGATATTAGCATAGTCTCTGAATTTTCACACAATGTGACCTTTGAATTTGTCTTAAAAGAGCACAAGATGCCTCCATCCTAAACGCTTTTAATTCATTTGCAAGTAAACCTTTGTACATTTCTGAACCACAATGCAATCCCCAGAGGCTGAAACCGAAGAATATTTACCACAATCACTAGCATGACTACTCTACACTAGAGTTTCAAACAGTTTCAAGCACCTTTACTTACAAATCTCTCAACAATCCTTTCAACCCACTTTGAAAGATATTTATTATCCTCTTGCCAAGGTTAACAGTATTCAAAGCATCTGAATACATTCAGGGCCACGGCAAGCTTTTAACCAAAATACTCCAGCTTCCTAACTACTATGAGAAGTACTATGTTCATTGAACTTGAGGGGTATTATTATAAATTAACAGTCTTGGGACCAAATTATTGTGCAGCACTTAGCGGTATTGAAGCCAACAGGGTCTTCAGTCTTTCACTGGCCAATATACTCTTACAACTGCCCCACTCTTTAGAAGCTACATGCTCAGAAGTTACCATTCTTCACAGAGCTGGTGCACACTAGTCTCTGTAATGTGGCCTTTTTCAGGTGAATGCCCCAAAAAAGGGCTTTGTAAAACAATGTTTAAACTAACCATTGTTTCTTTAAAAACATTACAGCAACTATGAGAACAACTGTGGCAAAAGAAAGCAAAGATAGTAGCAATAGTAATAGGCGCCTTGGGTGCAATCCCAAAGCATCTGGAGCACTTGAATACCATTGGCATTGACAAAAATCACCATCAGTCAACTGCAAAAGGCAGCTTTATTTGCAGCAGCTTACATCCTGCAAGGATACCTTTTATACTATCAAACAACATCTGCCTATCCCAGGTCCTTGGGAAAGATTCGATAGGTGGATAAAAATGCCAAATACGGTCTAAACATCTGGCTCACTATGTGACCAGCAATAATAGTTTATTATTGTTAATTAAACTTGCATGCTGCCCAACTCTCAACAACTCCGAATGGCTGAAACCATTATGAGAAGAGAAATATTGCTGTCCCCTAACATTTTGCTGGCCTTTTGGCTTTCTTTTGGCAGAATATAATCTAAATACATTGATGATAACACTCTGTTCAAGAGCTTTTTTTTTATGCCTCCCTGTGCACTCTTGCCAAGTCAGATTTGCTTATCCCTGTTGGCCAGTGCAGAATCCTTTCTCCACACTGAGCTGAATTTCAACTAAGCTTCCCTATTCCCTAAGCAGATGGGAGGGGGGAGGAGGAGGGGGCAGAAGTATAACTGAATGACCCACTTTAAAGCCACACTGCCAGTTTCAGTGCTGTCCCTAAAGCAGGTTTAGTCATAGATTTAAATATCAGGCAAATCCTTGTAGCTAGGAAATGAGATTTCTTCTGGGGAAAAGGTTATTAATATCTACCCAGAAGATTAATGTCAGGAAGGCAAGTCCGCTATTGACAGGAAGTTAAAATGATCCAAACTGCAGGAATTTAATTCAGTGCATCAGTCTGCCAACTCTTGAACATTTAATTCAGGATCTTGGCAAAGCATGCTGTCACCAAAAAGGAAGAATAGTAGTAGGCAGAATTGAAAATTTAGCCAATCTCTAGCAACACACACAGCACAGTGAGTTTGATTTAAAAAACATAAACTCAGAGCGCACATACCCAGCCAATTTACAGGTTAATAATTATCATACTAGAACACGTTCTGCAAATATGCTAGTACTATTACATATCTGTGCTCAAAATCTTTACCAAATACATTGAGTAAGAGATTGGCAATTGATCAGCTCCAGAAGAAAGAGGGCTGTCCTGTCCTACTGTATTATGTAATGATGGCACAAATAACTGATGGTTCTAGAGCAGGGGTGTCAAACTCGCAACGTCACATGATGTGTTGTGACGTATCATGACTTTTTTTGCCATTGCCGGCAATGGGGTGGGCACAGTTTCGCTATGATGCATTCGGCCCGCGGAACGGCAGTTTGACACCCCTGTTCTAGAGTTAACATTTCTTGCAGCACTTAAATTTTCTGAACTGTTCTTCAAACAGTTTAAGAGTTTCCCTCAAGAATAAGGTTAGCACAATAGGTTTTGTGTGCTGGTATTAAATGGATTAGATAGTACAATACATCCAACATTCACCAATGGTCAAAAGGGAAATACTAAGCCAGGCTTTACCTGAAATTTGGGGCTACAAGGAAAAATTACTTCCCTTCCCTCCATCTCTTGATAAATCTAGATGAGGAGTAGCAATCTGACACCATAAAGTCTAAAACTACTGTATACATAGATCCAGAGAGATTGCAGCCCAATTCTTTTGAGAGTGCCAAGTTACTTGATCTTTGGTTTAGTTAAAGTGAAGCTCTACTTATAATGCTATTGAATCCAGAGTTAATGGAATGGCAGCCGTTATCATATTTGTTTGCTTGCTAGATTCATATCTCACCATTTCATTCGGGAGCTCAAGTTGAGATATATAGCCAGCCGTACCAACAGGCTGAAGAACAGCTTTTATCCATGGGCTGTCAGGCTCTTGAATGGGACATAATAATTTTATGCATGATAGACCCGAGAGGCCAGCGTGCTGTGCAATTAGCTCACAGGGTGTAATATGTTGGGGGGTTGTAGTCACTGTGAGTTGGGGGGGGGCACGGAGGGAGGCTCAGCCAATCTCACTGTATACATGTTATACTTTGATAATAAAGGTTCATTTCATTTCATAGTACTGCCTCCTGCTTTGTCACCACAGCCAACCCTGTGAGGTAGAAAGTGACTGGCTCAAAGCTCACTCAGTGAGCTTCTATTTCACAGGTGTCAAACTTGATTGCGTCACGTGACATAACGTGTCGTATCGCTATGTTTTTTGCCTTTGCAGAGCTGGGTGGGCATGGCCTGCGTGTGATGCATCTGGCCCACAGGCCGCCAGTTTGACACCCCTGTTCTATTTCAACCAGATGTTTGCAGGTGATATATAGAAAAGTATGTTGTGGAAGGGTTTCTATTTCAACCAGATGTTTGCAGGTGACATATAGAATAGTATGGTGTGGAAAGAGACACCCAGTCAAAGAAATGCCTGGGTTGTTTCTGAATACATCTTGGTCTCTTTCAATGAATTGGTGGGCAATAGTCAAAAGGGAACAACCACAAATAAGCTTCATTCAGGATTCTGTTTGCAATCATTGCATTCCTATTCAGATATTAATTGTCCTCCTATAATCAGAACATGAGGAAGTGGAGATATAACAACTAGTTCAAGATTGTGTTGGGACCTCTGAAGATTGAAGAACCTGCTCTATTTTAGAAGCCCTCCCAACTCAGAAGGTGACCTCACATACTTTCTCCAACTTGTCTTGTCCCTCCTTTCCACTAATGATCAAAAAGTAAGTCAATTGTAAGAAACTTTTAAGTAATTAGTAGAATGAACTTAATATTAACTTTAGCAAAATGTTTTTACCATGATGTAAAAAAGATATTGAGACTCTAGAAAGAGTACAGAGAAGAGCAACAAAGATGATCAGGGGACTGGAGGCTAAAACATATAAGGAACGGTTGCTGGAATTGGGTATGTCTAGTCCACGGGTCGGCAACCCGCGGCTCCGGAGCCGCATGCGGCTCTTTGAGCCATCACCTGCGGCTCCGGAGCCTCCTCCGCCATTTGCAAAAAGAGACAGAGACAGAGAGAGGCACTTGCGCTTCCCCTCTCTGTCTCTCTCTCTCATGGGGACTTGCCCCCTCGCAGGGCTCCTGATTGGCCCTGCGCCTGGGTGCCCCGCCCCCTGGGAGAAGGGCAGCCAGGAAGTCCCTTTCCCGGGCTGGCCCCATCCAAGGCGCACGTGGCCGGGGAGCCGCGCGGGGAAGCTCCTGGATCCCTGCTGGGAGCGGCCCGCCGGAGCCTCCGCTGAGCGGGCCAGCCCGCCCGCAAGCTGCGGCCCCAAGGGAGAGCAGCCCCTGCGATGCCCAGCCAGGAGCAGAGCCGGAGACAGACGGTCAGTGGCGGGGGGAGGGAGGGGGCTCCGAGCCCACAGAGCACCGCCGCGAAGCGGCCGCGGGGCAGGGCGGCTTACTTGTACCAGGCGGCAGTCCCGGCTGGGGCATGGCTACCTGGGCCGCTTCCCAGGCTGCCGAGCCGGCCACGTGTTTCCCCGGGCCAGGCGGCAGTCTTGGTTGGGGCGGCGGCCGGCGGAGGCATCGCTTCCTGGGCTGCTTCCCGAGCCGGCCACGAGTTTCCCCAGGCTGCCAAGCCGGCCATGCGACTCCCCTGGCCGGGCGGCAGTCCCAGTGGTGGCGGCGGCGGGGGCATTGCTCGCTGGGCCGCTGAGCCGGCCATGTGTCTCCCCAGGCCGGGTGGCAGTCCCGCCGGCGGCGGCGGTGGGGGCATTGCTCGCTAGGCCACCGAGCCGGCCATGTGTCTCCCCGGGCCGGGCGGCAGGCCCGCTGGCGGCGGCGGTGGTGGGGGCATTGCTCGCTGGGCCGCCGAGCCGGCCATGTGTCTCCCCGGGCCGGGTGGCAGTCCCGCCGGCGGCGGAGGCGGCAGTGGGGGCATTGCTCGCTGGGCCGCCGAGCCGGCCATGTGTCTGCACGAGCCGGGAGGTATTCCCGCTGGCGGCGGTGGGGGCATTGCTCCCTGGGCCGCCGAGCCGGCCATGTGTCTCCCCGGGCCGCCGAGCCGGCCATGTGTCTCCCCGGGCCGGGCAGCAGTCCCGCCGGCGGCGGCATCGCTCTCCGGGCTGCCGAGCCGCCGAGCCGGCCATGCGTCTCCCTGGGCTGGGCAGCAGTCCCGGCGGTGGCGGCATCGCACCCCGGGCAGCCGAGCCTCCGAGCCGACCATCGCTTCGGGCTGCTCCCTGGGCAGCCGAGCCGGCCACGCATCTCCCCGGGCCTGTCCGTGGTGCCCCGTTGCGGGCGGCTGCGCATGCGCGGGCGGCTGCGCATGCGCGCGCATATTTGCGGCTCCCAGGGGGGGTTTTTTTGAGGGAAACGGGTCCATGTGGCTCTTTCAGTGTTTCAGGTGGCCGACCCCTGGTCTAGTCTAATGAAGAGAAGGACGAGGGGTGACATGATAGCAGTGTTCCAATATCTCAGGGGTTGCCACAAAGAAGACGCAGTCAAGCACCTGAAGGCAGGACAAGAAGCAACGGATGGAAACTAACCAAAGAGAGAAGCAATCTAGAACTAAGGAGAAACTTAAGTAAGAGTAAGAAGAGACTGGACAGCCATTTGGGTATAGGGTTTCCTGCCTGAGCAGGGGGTTAGACTAGATGACCTCCAATGTCCCTTCCAACTTTTTATTTATTATTATTATTATTATCATCATCATCATCATCATCATCATCATCATCATTATTATCATCATCATTATTACCATAAAATTACCTGTAGCATGGAGGTGTGTTGTATAACGAAGAGTTTTCTACTTGCACTTTGTAGTCCAACACAATGGGGCACTCTTTCAGAGCATATCCAAGTAAATCCTCACGCACTATTACCACTGTGACTCCCGCACAACCAATATTTTTTTGGGCACCAGCAAAAATGACACCAAACTTATCATGGGGGGGGGGGGGGGGGGGAAATAAAAAGAAAAATCCATTACATTCATGGGTGCATTTGGTAAAACATTTATACAGTTCTAATTGGTTCATTAATGCATAGAACATATCCAAGCTTGTAAATTCAACATGATCAGCCCTCAGTAAGAGGAGCAGAGGCACTGGCCTTGGTGACCTTAGATTTGAGATCATTACATATTGCAAAATGCCTTTTGGAAAGTTACCTTTGAAACCTCCACTGGTCTGGAGAGAAAGTTTGATGACATATCACAAACTATGACTGCTTTTCCAACGTCAGGTACAAAGTCAAACTCCACACCATGAACAGTCTCATTTGCACAATAATAGATATAAGAGGAATCAGGATTAAGGTTCCAGGTGCTTGGGTCAGGGATTTCTGAAAAAGATAAAGATGATGGAAAATAATGGTTATTATTTTTTTTTTTTTTTCAGCCTGTTGGTTGCATTGATATGCCAGGAATGACTGCCAAAGGTCAAATGCACTGCCAGCAGAGTTAATCTCCTACTTCAGCAAGGAAAGTATTAAAAAAAAAAAAGTACGTAAGCCTCCACAACCTTGTGCAACTTCTTGGAAAAAGCAGAGTTTGATAAACTGGGAAAGGAAAATCCATTTGATATGGAAAGAAAGTAATTGGTGAGCAATCAAAATAACTTTCAGTTTCAAAGTATTTGGCCATTTAAAGGAACATACTTTTTTTAAATACAAAAGCTCCATGTGCATTTACCTGGTATTTCATTCTAGTTTTGAATGTTAATTCTTATTTTGAAAATCACTCAGAAGACAACATACAGGGTTGGAGCATCTCTGGTATTCATTAAAGTAGCCTATATTTTTTTTTTAAAGCTTCTGCATGATCTTGGAAAAAGATTGCAGCTACTGCAAGAGTTGCTGTAACTTGAACGAGTCAACTTTTTAAAACAGTCACAATTTTTAAAGCAGTAGCCTAAAGAAAAAGATGGGCTGCTTTAGTGAACAATAAAGAAGTGCTCTGCTGAAAATTTCCTCTATAAATTATTTTTGAAGCAAATAAATTAATCCTCGATTACTTATCAAACCTTAAACTGGCTATTAATGCTCCTGATTAATATCTCTCATTCACTCACACCAAAATAGTTCACCCATTTACTTTGAAATCCATGAATTCCTCATGATTCCCTGCCATCTAAGTCAGGGAATGAGCAAAGGTTACTGGTTTGCATCAGAAACCAGAGACAGAAGCAAACATTCAATACCTGATATTTGCAATACCTAGAGAACCAACTTGGAAACACTGCAGTGAATCCAGAGCAACACAACCCACCTTTTTTAGAATAGAAATATATGTGTCCACTAGCTCGGTGATGGGAAACTAAAGACCTTCCAGATATTTTAAAGACAACCTCCACCCACAGACAGGCAAGACAGCAGAATATAAACCAGGGGTCTTCAAACTTGGCCCTTTTATGACTTGTGGACTTCAACTCCCAGAATTCCTCAGCCAGACACGCTGGCTGAGGAATTCTGGGAGTTGAAGTCCACAAGTCATAAAAGGGCCAAGTTTGAAGACCCCTGATATAAACTGACAGCAAACAGCACTCCTTACTAGCACTGATGATGTTACCTAGTTAGGGTAATGAAACATCTGCAAGAAAACAAGCAAGCTCAGAGAGCACCAAGGAGCCTTCATTCCTATCAGCCACAGACAATATGGTTATGAGATGAAAAAATTGTAGCCCAAATTAGTTGGCAGACACTAAGTTGCCTACCCTTGTACTTATCAGTCTTTATATAACATGACATTTATTTTAAAAGATAATTTTGTATACCATGTATCACACTGGCCATGTTTCAGAACTGTCTGAGCCCTTGCTTTCTACCTGGAAATAGGAAGGTGACAAGAGACTTTGACTGGATTGCTCTACATAGCCTCTTGTTGTACAGTATTTCAATGTGGAGGGGGATGACAATTGGTTTTCTGAGGAACTGTGGGAGATGAAATATCAAGAAACAACAGCAGGACCCAAGAGCACCAAAGGAGAAAACTGAAAAATGAACCTAAACCAAGCATATGTAAGGGCCTATATTAGAGATTATATAGCAGCAAAACATAGTTATTTCTCTATTCTTATTGTGTCTGCTCATAGCCACCCAGCTGCCTTTTATGGAGAGACATGATCATTTGGGGAGAGGGACAGACCACAGAAACATTTACTGGATGCTGTGAAGAAGGCATTTAGCACAACAGTCCCCAATCTTTCCGGTTCTGTAGACTGGCAGCAACAGCAGGGGGAGGGGATGGTTTTGTGTGCACATCCGCTGCTTGCGCAAATGGAGCTTCACGAACCCATGCACTCGCCCGCTGCTTGCATGGTTCAGTTCCCCAATGGGCCGTAGATCAGGTCTAGGCTATGGACTAGGGATTGGGGACCCTGATTTAGCAGATTCACAAAGTTGGACGCCAACTGAGTTAGTCTAGTCATGATGGAGTCAACATCATACTTGGTTAGTGGAAGTAGCTTGATCCTGCAACTCCTGATGAAGTAGACAGCATCTTTGAGATTGTTAACCTGGCCACTTGTTTGTTAGATTCTTGTGTCTTGAGTGCTGAAGTCCTCCCAGAAGATTGCATGTGGTTAGTTCCATGCAGTGATGTTAGCTTCTCTGGGTATGTGTGTGTGCTTCCACTGGTGTGCCACCTATTTAAGAGGCCATTGCTAAACCCAATTGCCCTGGACAACTTTTGTCCAGCCTCCAATCTCTCCTTTCTGTGGAAGTGTATTAAAAATATTGCAATTGCAGAGGACTCTGGAAGAAACAGATTATCTGGACCCTTTGTAAAGGTATTTTATGTCTGGGCACAATACTACACCAACATGGATGACACTTCACAGGAATATGCAGCAGTGCTAGAAAAGGGACGATGCAGCTAACCTAGCCTTTCTTGAACCATCAGTGGCTTTTAATGCCATCAATCATAGCATCCTTTTAGACCAGTTGAAGGGAACTGTAGTAGTGAGGTATAAGTACAAAGAGATACAGGTACAGAAAAGTTGCATATGTACACAAGTTAACTTACTTGTGTAACTTGAAAGCTTGGGATGCACAAGGTTCACTTTTCCATATTTCTCGGCCTCCTTTGCTGCCTTGGCCGACCAACCTCCTGTAACCACATAATCAGCACACCTGGCTTCTTTGAGCCCAATGAGATTAAGTGGAATGCCACTGAATTGGCCAGATCCACCACCCTGGAGAAATAGTACTTTGTAATTGTCTGGTATATTGCTGTACAAAACAGAAGAAAGGATTTGAAAAAAGTGACTATACATTCATTATGCCTGGTAAAAACAGAAGACGGCATCCAAGCAGAGAAAACTTTATAAAACTTAACATTTATTTTAAAAATAATCACCCCAAATGATGGCTCAAAGCATAATCTTCTTCGACCAGACTGATAGATATTATTTGTAAAGTAAGACACGTATGTTTGCTTATACTTGAATGGGTCTTGATAATCTAGTAGGTAAGAGTTTTATACTGCTCTGTTTTTTTGTTGGAAGAATGCATAGCATAATTATTCCGCTTCTCAAAATGCCAGATTGAATTGGGAAAAAAAGGCTCAATATTTGATTAATAGGATTTAATTAGCTCTCTAAAAGAGAGATCTCCAAGAAATCAGAACTAATTTCATCAATCACTTCAATCCAGATACATCACATGTTTGTAATATGCAAGGTGACAATCTTGAAATCATGCCATCCTCGAAGTAGATTCCACATACAGACATGCTTGGTAGAAGTCTGGTCTCCACAAAGGACAACAATTGGCAAAAACAGCACTTGTCAAACTGAAAGAATTGCAGAGGCATCCTCCTAAAAGGCAATGTTCTAGCCTCTTTTGAAACTAACGTATGAGCATTCCATCTCTAGAATACATTCTGAGTGATATGTTCAACTATTGGCACCAACTGTGTTGAGAATGGGCCCTACTAAAAATGTATATATTCTGTCCTTATTACCACTCAGGAGCCCCATATGTCAGAAGGAGATATGGAATGGAAAGTGAAGATACTCTCAATCATGTTATAAAATAGTCCAGAAAACAAACATTGTGAAGCTCGTGACTTTTTTCCCAAGCAAATTTGCCCATACATACTAAGCTTCATCATATAGTTGTATCAACTTTTGCAAGGAATGTCACGTGGCAAAGAGGTTCTGCCTTCCTATGAAAATACCCATTACAACAATTTTCAGTTAGGATAATTGACAGCTACGTCCTCTATGCACCCCTAGCAGAAAATGGTTTTTAAAATCCACTGGCCAGTTCTCTACTTTAAATTATCCTCTTCCCAATAGTTAATATATTTGTTAAAAAGACTGCCTTGGATCTAATTAGTTAAATTTAAATGCTGTTTAGATCAATGTGAAAAATGTCAACCTGATTTTAACAATGGCAAAGAACTTAGTTGAGATCCAGCCATTAATGTTAAGTATTAACATATACATTAGAAGTAACATGTGGCTGTTACAAGCTATCATAGAATATAAATAATAATAAAAAACCTCCTGTTTGGAACAATCCATGCCAAAAACAAAACACAAAGTGCCCCATTTTATTTCTGTAGCAATAAACCATACACAGATAATGTTTCACTGAAAAATCATGAATATACTACACATCCAAAGGAAAAACATTAATTGCAACTACAGTACTTTCAGAAGTCAAGCTTTTAATGGCGTGAATAAACAGGATAACTCACAGGAGTTCACGTAAACACTTTTCAGCTGCTTTGATGATTTTTGAAAAATCAGATGTTCTGTGACTCATTTCTAGAGAAAGGAAATCAAAGATATCATTATAAAAACAAACATAGCTTTTCAAATGGCTGCGTTTTTACTTGTCTTTCTTCAAGCAGCTTTAAAAATCAGCTCATTTTAAAAACACCTAAGAAACCGTAAACAGAGAAGACAAATTAATTTGCTAAACTCCACAAGGGTGTCATGGATAAATGGAGCGTAGGCCCAAATGAGGAATTTTCTATTGCATGCACCAGTGAGCACATTCTACTTACGTATCATGTTTCATATACTGAATAGAGGCAAAAGAACCAAGGCTGCAAAAATGGGGTCCATAGATCAGCTCCCGCCACTGAAATGACTTTCAGACAGAAGAATGCACGAACATTCCCATGCCCGTCAAAGTGATAAAGAATAAGAATAATAAAGTGAAATAAAATAAATTTTCTTGGTTCAGAAAAAAGAGCTGAAACAGTTGGAACCTCAGTTCATTTCATTAGAAAACTTAAAAGAGTAATAGTAACGAGAGTTGGCATTGCATACTAGTGCTGGAATGCTGCAACAGGACCAGAACAATTTAAATACTGCTCAGTCTCTCTAATGATCAAATATCTTTTTTTTCCTAACATTTTCCCACAAGTGCAAGGTCCCCTTTCTTTCAGATCAACTGAGTATTGATCCTTTTGACCCCTTTGCTTGCAACAGATTAACAGAGTTGGAAGGGACTTTGGAGGTCTTCTAGTCCAGGGGTCCCCAACCTCCGGTCCGTGGACCAGTACTGGGCCACAGCATGCCAGCAACCGGTCCGCACAAACAAGCAAAGCCCCATCCACGAGATGCAGGCAGCATACAAAACCACACACCCGCTGGTCCGCGGAAAAACCTCTCTCCACGGAACCGGTCCCTGGTGTCCAAAAGGTTGGGGACCTCTGTTCTAGTCCAACCCCCTGCTCAAGCAGGAGACCCTATATCATTCCAACTAGCTATCCAGTCTCTTCTTAAAAACCTCCAGTGGTGGACACCCACAACTTCTGAAGGCAAGCCATTCCACTGGTTAATTGTTCTCACTGTTAGGAAATTTCTCCTTCATTCTAGGTTGCTTGTCTCTTTGATTAGTTTCTATTCATTGTTTCTTGTCTTGCCTTCTGGTGCTTTGGAAAATAGATTGACCCACTCTTCTTTATGGCAGTTGTTCCCTACATTTTCATTTTCTTTAACACCCCAAATAAAGATGAGTTCCTTACCAAGGACACTAATACCAAGGCCTTTGTAATCCACCAATTCTTGCTGGGCTTCCAATAATACCTGCAAAAAATATTTGTCGCAATTAGGCTCATGTCATAGGCAAATCATATGTTCTATAGACAGAAAGTCACTTAGATTCATTATTGTTTGCATCTTAACATGTTTGCTTTAACATTTATCCAAGAGTAAGTGGTATAATTCTACCAAGATCCTAGGCAAGTATTGCCTGATCTGACTGGTAATGGCTCCGGATGTTTCTATCAGCTAAGATGCCAAAGATTGGTCCCAAGATCTTCCATGTTGTGAAGTATGTGCTTTGAAATACTGCATAATCTTCTAGGCTTATTTTATCTGGCCTGCAAAAATTCAGAAGACCACTACAGGGCAATGAGGAGAAGCAAAACCTCTTGATCTTTGTTGCCAACTACTGATCATCTGAAATGTCTACATGGTAAGCCTACTATAACTGTACAACAGTATGGATTCTAAGTGGAAAAATAATTTGAAGGATGCATTGGCTGCATGTTGCATTTAATCAACTTAACTTAAATGGATCATAACTCTTTTCCTAGGATTACCTACACAATCCAGCCCTTCTTCTTCACATTTGGATTACTCTGTCTTCTTTTCACATTCCACTATCTATTAGATTCTCAGCTGTTCTGGATTATTTAATTTTTTATTTTAAACGAGAGTCACTTTGGGAAATCTTTGCCTGAAAGACTTATCAACACAAAAATGTCATTTAGTCTTTACAAGTAACACAGGGATTTGTTATCCAGTTGAATCATAGGCCATCTGTAACTATATAAATCTAAAATGTGTTTTGAAAGCTGGAATTCCCAACAAGATACCAAGAGAAGCCATTGTGCTGTATATACCTGCTGAAGGACTTTGCGGGTTTCCATTTCCAACATTTTTTTTGTTATACATTTTCTTAAAAAATACAAAAAAATAAGCAGCTGAAACCCACGGATTATTTTTGAAGTATCCCTACTGCCAGAAAAAAAGATTTTAAGAAAGAAAGCAGATGGTCTTGTCCCCCAATCTCCTAGTACTAAGGAAACTGATAAAAGCACATCTCTTCCTCCATGCTTTCTCCCTAACAATGTTTATATCTGGATTTTATTCGTATTGATGCCTTTTTGTATATAATTTGTATTTCATTTACTATTGTAAGCTACCTTGACTGTCCAACAGAAAGAAAAGTAGGATATAAATATCCTAATAAATAAATAATAGAGCAACAAGCAAAACAGGAGCTAGAAGTGGCTGGGAATCTGTATAAAACAGTGTTTTATAACTTCTATAACAATCATTCTGCAATTGGATAAGCCCACAACTGCAATTGCCATGCTGCAACATGTGAACAAAAATTCCATGAGTGGCTATCAGCCCAAAGAGATCCGTGTTCTAATGTTCAGCAGACCACAGTAAGATAAAAATCCTCATTTATACCACTTTTATCTTGGATGAGTTATTCACAGAACAACTTTTGTCATTCACCCTTCTCCTTTAGAACATAAAAAAGAATCATTCTCTATTTTGTTTCATTGAACTGTAAAAGGTTTTCTAGATCTTCAAAGTTGTCATTCTCTTTTGAGTTACTATGATTTGCTGGCCCCGATGATGGGATCACCAGCTGTAGATTTGGGCTCCCTGAAGATATTATCCACAAGGCCAGTCTGTTAAATTAGCCATTTTCAGAAAATTAGCTCACTTGCTATCTATCTATCATCTATCTATCTATCTATCTATCTATCTATCTATCTATCTATCTATCTATCTATCTATCTATCTATCTATCTATCTATCTATCTAAACCTAATTGAGAAATAAAGATACCTTTGTACAGTCGATTATACCAGTGCCTTCAGGTGTAAGTCTTACTAAACATCAAATCTGATAAAAAAAAAAAGTTCAGCTAGTCCTACTCAATTTCAAAAATAAGGCTCTGGTAGAGAAATCCTTACCAACTATCTCAAAGGTGCTTTTCAAAAGGCAACTGGACTTTCTTGGTTTTCTTGAAAACATTTTGCTAAGCTTCTTCAGTCCTGACTGAATGGTGGGGAAAGAGAAGATTGATTTAGATTCCTTGAAGTCATCCGGTCATTAGCACTCTTTAGGTCATTAGCACTCTTTAGGTCAGTCGTAGAGGCCACTTGGGGTTTTATCTGTACCCTCAGGGTCACCTGAATCAGAGTTGCAAATGGATGTGGAACTTTCTTGGGAGTGCTGAAAGGACTGTGTTGTAGACAAGAGATAGGTGGCGTCTTACCCCCTCCCCTTTTGTTGAGAGAGGGCTGTTCAATTTTAAGATAGATGGCCTCTTTGACCCCTTTTTCAAACTAGTGGCCCTCTCTGTCCAGAATGTGGACTTTGCAGTCTTCAAAAGGTGATTCAGGATACTCAGAGGATACAGATAAACTCCTTAACAACTCTAAGAGTGCTAACAACCAGTTGACTACAAAGAATATAAATCCTTCCATTCCCCACCGTTCAGTCAGAACTGAAGAAGCTTCTTGGATGAGAAATGAAACACTGTCAAGGGGAGAAAACCAAGAAAGTCCACTTGCCTTTTGAAAAGCACTTTGGCACAACCATGACCTGGATGACTGAGACGCTCCACAGACACTCCTTACAAGCTAGTTCACATAGAGAATTGTTTCCTTTAAAAGGGAGGGGGAATGTCCCAGATAAAATGTTAACTAAGCTAAATAGATGGCAATGCCATTTTTTTTCCCAAGCCTCAGTAAGAAACAGTTATTTTTGAAACTGTTTAGACATGCAGTTCTGCTGGAAAGCTGAAAAACCAGATATAAAGAGCCACACCCTCCAAATGTAATTGGATCAAGACAGCTGCTGATGCAACCTTTTGGATTAAATTGAGTTACATATGAGAAATATTCAGTTAGCATGAAGCTGCCTGAAATTGTACCCTGCTGTATCTATAATTATGTCTGCCCTACACATTCACAAAGGATTTATTCAGTAAGAGAAGACAATGGACTTTTCAAATGCTCCTCTCTTGAATGCACAAACAAAATGAAATTAGATACTCCAGTTTTCCCAAATGGAAAAACAGGAAAAGCCCTACTTTTTTGCATTTATCAGAATTTGTGCTCTGTCTGGAGTACAACTGTAACTTGAGTATGCACTATTCTTAAAGCCATGAGGTAAGCCAATCTAGCAATAAGATTTTGTTGCTATGCCAGAAATACAACTTATGATTGAAATAACATGAAATAAAAATAATAAGCTAGAGATCCGACTGTGTCATGCTAATACTAGGAATTAAAGAGGGGGGGGGATACAAAGACAAAATATCCTGCAATCCTGAAATGTGGGCCCTTGCTTTGTAAATATACCTTTGAAAGAAAAATGTTATTTTTCCATTTATTAATGTCTTATTTGCAAATGATAATGTTCTGGGGTTTTTTGTTTTTTGTTTACAAAAAATTGGTCTTTTAGATTGCATCAGATTTGGAAAGGTAAAACATCAAAATGCCAACTTTATATTACTTTAAACTAGGATTAAAAGATAAAGTCAATACTGTGCCAACCATACTAGGAAGTTTAGTTAATCGAGTAAAAACTTCACGCTTAAAGAGTATAATTGAGATCGCTAACACGGAATTTCCAGGACAACCATGTCAACAGAGACACCGTTTCCCGACTCTTTGCACCAAAAGTATTTGTTAAAAATAAAAATAAATTGGCCCGATGCAAAATATAGAAGCATCTCCCCCATCATCTCTTTCCAAGAACAGTCCTGCAGTCAAAATTTCCAAGCATCCTTCCAAAAGTTTTCTTAGATGGGCACTTAAGAGAGCAACGTTCGGCATTCAGGTTTTAAAGTAATCCCTATTTAAAAACCAAGATTTATTCGGTAGCCACGCTTGCTTCCCTGGCATCAGCGGCACCACAGTCTCAGGGCAACTTTCCTCAATTAAAAGCGCGGAGCATCCCTCCCGCTCCGTTTTAGGATATCCTCTCAGATGCCTTGGACAATTCGGTGTTACCTACCGATCGCGGGAGCTTAGCAGGTCCTGCGCCGAAATTGGCTACGTGTTTCTTAGCGTCCATGGTTGCCAGCGGCGAAGCTCTTCTTGCCTGCTTCAACGCGCGCCTCTCTTCTTCTTAGCTCTCTCGAACTCCGGAGCTCCCTGAACAGCAGGGCTCCTCAGAGGTTCTGCTTTTCTATTGGTTTCTTTCGTAGGGGTATGGCAATTGCCCACGAGCGGATTGGTCGGCGCTTCGCAACCGGGCCAGTTATTGACCAGTGGCCACGAGCGGGCGGCGTGGTTGTCCCGTCCTTCAGGGCAAAGCAGACAAGAGATTGCAACATCCGATCCACCGAGCCGGGGAGGCGATAGAGCTTGCCGAGTCAGCGACAGTCTTGGACGAGCGAGTCTCCTCGGGCCTTCCCCTCCCCTCCGTCAGCGTTGTGTGCTGAAGCTGAGTTGTTGAATCTTGGCCTCCTTCCCGTAAAGAGTAACAACTTCCATTCGGGAGGGCTGGACTCCACTGGAGGTGTCTTATTAGCACGACCCTGTGTCATAAACTGTGGCACGACTAGAAAGATGATATTTCACAACAATGCGGGATGCTCTCGGAGTATGGACGGAGGGATGAAATTGTTCCAGTTTTCTGCCAGCCATCTTGAACTTGAGTTGAGCAAATTGGGGGGGGGGGATGCCTGTCTTATGTGGTCGCTAAGAGCTGAACGCTAAGAAAGGCTGAACGCAAAAGAATTGAGGCCTTTGAACTATGGTGCTGGAGAAGACTCCTGCGAGTCCCTTGGACTGCAAGGCGATCAAACCGGTCAGTCCTAGAGGAGATCAACCCTGACTGCTCCTTAGAAGGCCAGATACTGAAGTTGAAACTCAAGTACTTTGGCCACCTAATGAGAAGGAAGGACTCACTGGAGAAGAGCCTAATGCTGGGAAAGATTGAGGGCAGTAGAAGAAGGGGACGACAGAGAATGAGGTGGCTGGATGGAGTCACTGAAGCAGTAGGAGTGAGCTTAAATGGACTCCAGAAGATGGTAGAGGACAGGAAGGCCTGGAGGAACGTTGTCCATGGGGTCGCGATGGGTCGGACACGATTTCGCAACTAACAACAACAACAAAGAGCTGACACCAACTTGATGGGACACCATCAGTGTCTTTTGTTAACATAGGCCATTACCTTATGGTGATGCATCCTGTCATACAGCATCACAGTCTGGTTTAGAAGCATCACTGCTTCAGACAGGAAGGCGGTGCAGACAATGGTGAGGATGGTTGAAAAGATCATTGGCAGTTCCCTCCCCTCCATCCAGGACATAGCACATAAGCGTTGCTTGAGCAGGGTTTGTAAGATTGTCTGGGACACTACACATCCTCTTCACGACCTGTTTTCCTTGTTGCCTTCTGGGAGGAGGCTCCATGGTATCTGAACATCTAGATTCAGTCACAGTTTTGTTCCATACGGTATTAACCTTGTGAACTCTAAAGCTTCCTCCTTCCGTTATGTATTCAAGATGGACAGTGATTAATATTTATATGTTATGTATATGTAAGGGTGTAGGTCTATACATATGTTGTATATAGTATGTTTAAATGTGTGTTAAGTATGTATACACTTTGAGAGCAGCTAAATTTCATTTTTAATGTGTGTCGTTGTGCCCACAGTAAAAAAATGACAATAAAGGTTATCTAATCTAAAAGAAAAAATCTACATTAACAATATCTATAGACTGCAAAAGAGACAATCAACCAGCCTAAAAGAGAAAAAGACTCCAGCACCTCTCCACCAGTAATCAGCACTCAGATCAGCATAGATTAACCCCAAGGTCAACTTCAGACCAATGATCAAGTAAGCAAATCACCAATCAAGAAACTGCCAAAGAGCCATTAGTAAACAGCCCAACCAAAGAATCCTTAAAACCGCCCCCACCCACACAGACAGGCAAGACACCAGAATATAAACTTACAGCAAACAGCACTTCTTACTAGCACTGATGATGTTACCCAGTTAGGGTAATGAAACGTCTGCAAGGAAACAAGCAAGCTCAGGGAGCACCAAGGACCCCTTAAATATCTGATATATCGAGTGTGAGTCGATCCATTTGCCTTCCTTGACCCAGCTCTAACAGCCTGCTTACTGTTTTTGTGGACATGAGCTTAGCACAGAGCCTCCACAGAGGCTCCATCTCTGGCCAGTCCACCGCTGAGGCAAGATGAAGTCAAAATCAAATCAAATAGAATTTTCCATCAGAAAACGACATCTTCCAAAATTCTGTCACATAAAGGAATCAACTTCAGTTGGTAATCTACTGGTCTTCAAATGGCAGCTTTGGGCTTTGCTGGCCGTTTTAAACAGCTTTCAGAGAGACTGGACCTCCTTATGCAGCTTGTCCAACTAATTTCTTGGGAGAATCTAGAAAGTATTGAATTCATGAAAGGCCAAGTAAATGTTCATGAGGCATTGCAGTCTCTCTCACTATGACAAATTCCCTTGCCCTTCCCATTTCATTCTTCTGAGACTCCCTTCTCTAAATACTCAGGGATAGTGATTTTTCACCACTTAACACAATTCCTTTAGCTTTTGTTACATTATCAGCTTGACCTTCTAAAAGGGCTCAGGAATTCTGGGAGTTGAAGTTCACAAGTAATAAAAGGGACCATAGTTCCCCACTTCTGTTCTAAAATAACCCATCTCAATATAAGATATGTGACAGGTCAAATTTCTATAGCTATTTCTAACATTTTTGCATAATGTGCTATCACACAAAGGATGCAAGTATGTTATTTCTGTCTATCCCACGTGTCCTTATCATGCAAATGACATCAATTGATGCAAATTGTGATTTATTAAATGTATGTGCTGTTGATCTATCAGATTTGATAGCATACCAATTCTGTTATACAATACAATCAACATACAAATAACTTAAACAATTGCTATAAGTTACTTTCATAATTAATATTTGTGAGTAACTGATATTCCTTTCTCCCAGGTATAACTAACACCTTTTCCCCCCAGCTAACCTGATTTCACTTATTTTTGTGCACAATCATATTACAATTAAAGTGACTAAGCAAATCTCCATAGACGACCAGCGAAGGTAGCTGTTTATTATACTCTGAATCACTTCCAGTATACTTAAACTAACAACTGCTAGGGGAAAACAATGAAAATGTTGTCATATTTTTTTCTATCTATGCTGGCCTGTTTCCAAAACACATCTAGCTGTCCAATATGCTATATATGTTTGATGATATGGGTCCTTATCTTAAATATAAAGATACCTTTATCTGAAACATTGGAGTAAAACAATAGGGAGATAATAAGACCAATGATTCAATTCAGTATTGGGCATCTGTGTTCATCCTATTTCACAAAATTAACTCATTGAAAGAATCTTGGGATTTCAGCATAATGCTGGGAACTAAAAAAATTATTTTACTCAGGTTAAGGTCCAATTACACAAGGGTAGTGTGATGCAATTTTCAATCCACTAAAAATGATGAGGTATAAGGATCGGGAAAGCCACTGATTTTTGAACTGTGTATTGCATTTACAGCATATTTCATGATTATGAAATCAGCAAACTGATGTCATACTGAAAGTACAAATGTTCTCGTGTGATAAAAGGAATCTGGCAAAAACTTTATGAATTGTTGCAGATGGACCTTCCAGAAAAGGACTAAGAAAGTACACTACAGAAAAGTTGCATACTGAGAAACTGTCCAAGAACTAATCTAAGCAGTCAAATCAGAACTGAAGCTGAAAGATGAAAAATCTAAACTAGTGCTCATCTTCTGATTAGTTATGCAACAAAAAAGGTCAGTATATTGATTTAAACTCTTTGACCCTCAACATAAAGCACCGAAGAGTAAAACGTTAACCATCATATGTGAGGTTTTTTTTTCTTCCAGTGCAACTATAATCAAGTCACATTATGCTTTTCTATTATAAACAAATACGCTGATGGCAAATTAAATGATTTTATAAGAAAGATTTAAAATAAAAGCCTAAACTGTTACTATGCAGAACACTTCATATTAAATTTTGATGTTTTAAAATTGATAAAAAGTAGCTTCACTTATTATTCTCGTGAAAAACAAGGCTGCTTTTCATTTTTTTTAGTGAACAATTTTAATAGAAAGTCTGTTTATGAAACTTTATCTCCACTGAGGCTTACCTGAAACAATTATGTCATTTCAGCATCAAGAAAAGAACCATTTTTAACCCAAATTATCAGATTTTTGCTTAAAACTTTATATTGTTTCAAGATTGATTAAGACTAATGTAATAAATCTGTTCAATTAGTCTGGGAGAAAAACGAAACAGGTCTATCAATAATAGATGGGGAACTCAAGGACTTTTCACTTCAAAATAAACTGTGTAAATAAATAAAGTGTTTATGCCAACCCAGAGACATTGGGAATTAGGCAGCAAACAAATGGACACACACACACGGGGGGGGGGGTTATTTTTAGGGAATGGCTAGTAACAGAGTAAACCCATCAGGAAAAGATTCAGCAGTCCATCTGCATTTGAAAGACAAAAGGCCGCTCTTTTGAAGACAGCAAAGCCCACATTCTGGATAGAGACCATTGAACTGAAAGAGGGGTAAAAGAGGCCATTTATATTAACATTAAGCAGCCCTCTCTCAACCGAGGGGGACGGATACAACACCAAAGTCCTTTCAGCAGTTCTAAGAAAATTCTACCCCATTTGCACTCTGATACAGGTGATCCTGAGGGCATAAACCCCCAAGTGGCCTCAAGAGATCTCAGGGGAGTGCTAGGACTAGATGACTGCAAAGAAATATGATCCTTCAAAGCCGCCCCCCATCCTGTCAGAACTAATCCCTCTAAACACTATGACCATTCAGTAGCACAGAAAAGTGACTTATGACCAGTTTTCCCACTGATGACGTTATAGTATCCTTAGACATGTGATCAAACTTTGGGTGTTTGATAACCAGCAGGTATTTACGATGGCTACAGTATCCCAGGATTCTGGGATTGTCATTTGCAACCTTCCTAGGGAGCTTCTGACAAGCAGTCAATGGGGAAGCCAGATTCACCTTAATGCCTGCATGATTCACAACTTCAGTGATTTGCTTAACAACAGTGGCAAAAAAATGTCATAAAGTGGGGCGTGATTCACTTAACTGTGTTGCTTAGCAATGTAAATTTTGTGGGCTCAGTTGTGATCATTGAGGACTACTTGTAATTTCTATTTTATTCAAATTTAAATAGGTTTTCTAGTTATTTTATTAAAACTACATTATGAACTTTTATGATGACAAGGAAGTGGATAAGTTGAGATTGATGGGTTTTTTAAAAAAATGTATTTGGGACTTGGCTTAATCAGTGGCTGTGCGTTGTCTCAGGATGTGTTGGGTTATGTATCTTCTTTAAAGTCTGCGCTTAGTAACAGCTTAATGAAATGCAGGGATATAACATCTAGTTATTAATGCAAACCTATTCTGTATACAAACTAGATATATAGGTTCCTTGATAGAAGAAAATCAAGCTTTTATGTGAAACAAATTGTTTTTAATAGCCAAATTATTAAAATTTTTAAAAAAACTTGAATTTTTCAAGCTATCATTTAAAACAAGTTATATTTCTGGTGAAAAAAGCACCAGTTTTTTTTTTAATCTTTTTAATTTTAATTGCTTCACAACAGCAATGAAACTCAATTTGAGAATGAATAAAATTTGGCATTATTCAGATCACCAAAATGAATAACAACAACAAACAAAACATCCTTTTTTACTTAGAATCATGTAAAAACTTTATTCACATTATAATTATAAATGAGAATTTGAAACACACCAGATTCTTTATAAAACGATATAAAAACCAAAATGTGCAATCAATCTTTTTGAATACTGGCAACAAAATTCTTAAAGACTCACATGGCAAAAAGGTAGCTATAAAAAAAGCAAATCCTTACATGCAAGAGTAAGGAAGTTTTGATGTTCCAGATTGTTGCTAAGTTACAACTCTCAACAGTTCCAACCAGTATGACGAATCATATGGGATGCTGGAATTGTTATTCACCAGCATCTGGTCTCTGCTTCTCTACTTTTGTCACCATATGTAAATTATTGCATAATAATTTTGGATAATTCCAAAAATGTATGCGGTAAATTGATTTTAGTGAACAATCCAGTGGGATTCTTCAAGCACTTCCTACAGAATGGATGCTTTCTTGTATTTCAGAATCAGACTCCACTCTGTCATTTCTAGAAAGGTCAGACTGTTGTAGATTTTTATCTTCCGCAGTAAAGCCCGTGGTGTAAGAAAAAAATTTTGAGGAAACTTTACTACTTTCAATAGTAGGAGCACCAAATTTGTTACTAAGCATATTGATAATGGGTTCAGAGACAGATAGTCGAGCAGTTAGTATTTGCCTCATAGAGGAATCCCGTGTTTCCAATTCTAGAGGTTGGCTGTTCTTCTCAGATGCTGCCTGGATGGATTTTGATTCATGATCTTCTATTCGCCAACTATCTATTTTAGCTTCAATGTCTTGCCACAAGCTTTGCTGGGATGGACCAACACCCTGAAGATCTTGAGTTTTTGCTGTCGCAGGTAGGTCACTATTTACTGCTTGACATGAATCAAAGTCCTTCTGGAAAGCGAGAGGACTCAGAAAAGCAGTAGAGCCAGCATT
This sequence comes from Azemiops feae, assembly GCA_023970755.1. NCBI lineage: Eukaryota > Metazoa > Chordata > Lepidosauria > Squamata > Viperidae > Azemiops > Azemiops feae. The sequence goes on along the minus strand of JALGBA010004215.1, from coordinate 251,722 downwards.
CTAGGAAGAACAATAAAACAATTAAAAATGACTCTCTGAAATAATATTGTATTTTTAAGTGTAATCTATTTGCAAACCTAGCAGATATTTTGGCAGGAAATTCCACTGATAAGTATGTCATGATACACAGACTATCGCTGTGTGCTGCATAAATTAAAAAGAAAATTAAACACAACAAATAGCTAGAAAGTGCAGGAAACATGCAAATCTCACAAAACCTTCCAAATGTGTAGTTAATAATTGCTCCCAATATCTTCCTTTTTGTGTGATGGTTCAGCCACAGTTAGCTATGCTGCTAATGGCATATGCTACCATCAGTCACAAGGATGACAATTCCTATAAACTGAATAAGTCATTTCACAATTTAACAGTGCCACTTCATATGTCTGAACTATTTGTTCAACACAGATTCAAAAGACTGAAATACTACCACAACTAAGTTCAATTAGGATGTAAACCAGTTCATTCCATGGTTCCTCCATTTCAGAACTATCGCAGTGTAAAGATGTAAAGATAAAATATAACATAGAAGCATTTTGAGGCCTGGCCATTTCTGTTTTTTAGAGTTAAAACATAAAGCACAGCACACATTACTTAATTATATTTGATAATACAGTATATATATTCATTATATGATGTATTACATTTAGAAGATGTTGTAATTTCTTTTTCAAAATGTTGTATAATGCCAATGGGCCTTTCATTAGCAGGTATTTTGAGAAACTGAATGAAGTCACTCTATGTAAAGTGCTTGAAACACAAATTCTTGGGCTAAATGTTTAAATAGTTGTCAGTGGTAGCTGCAAATTATGAGGAAATGACCCAGGCCAACTGATGGGCTTGCAGCGAGCACCATGCATCTTCAACTTGCTGCACAGTAATGCAACAAATGATAAAAGGACAGAGAGTATGTTCTGATTTCTCTCTGTGAGCCCATAAAAGGCTAGTTAAAAGTTAGTAAGAGAATTATTTGAATACATATCATAGAAATGCTAGTAATAATAACAATGATGATATCTGGTACATTGTGCTTCAGGTATCTTTTAGTCTATTTTAAAATCCCCCAAGATGTTCAAAAGATTTTTTTTCAAATATGCGGTCTCAGTAGCTTTTGTTAATAATAAAGCTAAACTTTCTATATAAATTCCAGTGCATAAGTTTTATCATGGCAGTGCTTTTAATAATTTTGCTGTACTCATTAATGAGAATATCTATGGCTTCATTTTTGAACTTATACAGTAATACAGACCAATAGACACCTGAATCAAACACAGCAATCTTCAGCATCATCATGATCAAAAAGAATAAAATGTGGTTCACAGTTAGCAATACCAAGAAACAATAAAATTGACAAAACATTGAAAAAAGATGTACTAAAAAAAGACAAGAAACCCCCACACATGTACACATATTATCCTCCCACTTGAACATTGATTAATACATTACTACAATATGGGTTTCCCACCTCTTGCGAAACAGGCATAGAAAAATTTGGTAATTGGAGCTCTTGAACCCATGCCATTTTCTATTTCTTAAAGTAAATTGCAGGGAGTCCATAACTTACAACCATTCATTTAGTGACCATTCAAAGTTACAACAGCACTGAAAAGAGTGACTTATGACCATCCCCATGGTCACATGATCAAATTTGGATGCTTGGTAAGTGGTTCACATTTATGACAGCTGCAGTGCCCTTTTGCAATAGTCTAAAGAGCAAAGTCAATGGGGAAGCCAAATTCCCTTAACAACCATGTTACTAACTTAACAACTGCAATAATTCACTTAACAACTGTGACAAGAAAGGTTGCAAAATGGGGCAAAACTCACTTAACAACTATCTCACTTAGCGACAGAAATTCTGGGCTCAATTGTAGTCGTAAGTCAAGAACTGCCTATAACTGGAATTATATTGGAATTGGTGGCCTCTAAACCAATCAACCAAGTTATAAAATTAACAGATTCACTAAATATTTGGAAATTTTAAAATTTAATGGACTTTACACCATTGACTTTGCAAAAAACAAATTGCTTAAAATTTCCTACATACTATGAATCCTACGCTCTTAGTTAGAACCCAAATAATCAGAATACAACATAGTTGAAAGTCTATGATCTTCACTGAATCAATACAGTAGTTGTTATTTCTATTATTTTCATTATTTACAAAGCTGTTCAAAAGTAGCAGAGGAAAGATAGAAATCCAAGAGAACTATGTGAAAATTTTGTAGGTAAAAACAAGCAAATAGTTTTAAAAAAAATACAAATTATGTATTTTAGACAGTGAGTTAACAAGCTTACTTTAAAATTCTGCATGTGATCTTGCCTTTCTTCTTCAAATGACTTCTCCCTTTCTATCACAGTTGGCTTTGTAGTAGAAGTCATTTGAGGATGATGTAATACGCCAAAATCTGACTGATCTATACCAGCCATTGTTGCAAGCTGTCCAAGACTGCAAAATATGAAAATATGACAAATGCACTTAAAAATAGTGAAACTATAAATTTTTAATTTAAAAAACTAAATTTATATAACTAAGCTCTGAAATGGTAGAAGAAACTAAATTACTAGAGAATAGACAGAAAAGGCAGGAGATTGAAATCCAAAGGACCCAAACCTCTCCCAGATACCAGCCATGCTCTAAAATTATAAGAAAATTTACAGCATCTTCAGATATATTTTAAATATATCACAACTGGAAGAAAAATAAATACAATACAATAAAAACTCCAGAAAAAGGATTTGTTCTGCCCAGCTTTAAAACCAGCGGAAAAAACCTTCAACAAATCAGTTTTTGCTTTTCAAGAATGATTAGCTAATTTTGATATTTTAATAGATGAAGCTTTGCTATTCTTTAAACCTGTTATACACAGATATATAGCATCAAGGATCATTCAAAAGGCAATCAATGGCCTCTCTTACCCAGCATCTTTAAGAAGATCTAAAAAAGCATGAAACTTTTGGAAAGAATTCTCAATGCTACCAAGCACTCCTTCGTCTTCTAATATTATGCTGGCTACTGACTGTGCATGGACAACTTCTGAGAGAGAGCAATTTAGATTCCGTAACTGAGTGTTTTCCAATTCCAACTATAATAAATAATGAAACAAAATTGTATTAATACTGCAAATACCTCTTCTTCAATAAAGGTTTTTGGAATGAAATGCTATCATTTCCTTCAGATGCTTCCCTTCCTTTCTGATGTCCCAGATCAAAGATGAAATAAGAAACAACACATCTGAGGGCAGTAATAAAGAAATGGAGCAACGATGGCCATATAAATAAATAAATATTCATCAATTAGGTTACAAATTCATCTGCAAGTTGAAATTCCATCAAGAAAAGGACAAAGAGAGATCAAAACTAGTGTTGTGCTACTTCTCATTTGAGGAAGAAAAATGTTTTTGCTACTATGGTATCAAAATTATGCAGCTTATCAGAAATCACCTGGTGCATTATGAAAACTTTAAAATGCCCATTTGTTTATACAGATTATCAGTCCCTGAAACCAAATATACCTAGATACTATATTAAAAGGGGGAATGGAGAAAAATCAAAGGAGGGGGTATCCCAGGAGATATTGCAGTGGTGTACCTGACAACTCAGTGACTATATAATGTGTATGTTCCTGTAGGTTTCATATTTGGCTATCATGCCAAGTAAACTTGGGCTCTTTCCAGTTCTTACCCCAACAATATTACATAGCATGGAAACTAATTTTTTTATAAAGTGGAGTTCTTCAAACACTTTGAAGAAAAATATTATATCCTATTGCATGTTAGTATTCAAGAAAGAAAATGATTGCTACCTCCATTATCCGTTCTTCAGCAATCATTCTTGCTTTTCGTTCTTCTTTTAGTCTTAAGTGACATTCTTCATACTCCATCTGTCAAAAAGCAGACTATGCTAATCCATGATTTTAATCATAATTCGTTGAATACGCCATATTATGCAAACTAAAATCAAAAGCATACTTTAAAAGGTAGTGTTAATTGTGAACCAGTTATCTCAGAAAAAAAGAAGTTCGGTGGTAAAGTCCATATGCTTTACTTGTACAGAGATCCCAGGTGCAACCTTGAAAAATATTTGAAGTATTGGGGTAAAAAGTCCCAAATTAAGGAGAATGACTGTCAGCAGATAAAATTAAATAGATCAATAAATAAAAGGTAATTTTAAAGACTATAAGTGTGTATTTAAATATCAATACATAGATTCTATAACCTGTCTTTAGTTTCTGGTAAGACAGAGATTCTTTGTGCATGGTTCTTATACATTAAGGAACAGTAGAACCAGTGTACATGTTTCCCTTATTTATTTAGTCATACACAGCTAACATGAAATACATTTTTTCACTAGTTTGTTACACTGGCCAACTGTCATGTTGATTGCTATATCTCACCATCTAAAGATGATCCAACCTTTAAAGTTATTCTTATACTACATGTTATTTCCAAATAGTAGCATAGATTAAGTTAAAATTAATGATTTACTATTCATTTTAAACACCTATTCTGCTTTTTTTCTTCTTGGTTCTTAATTAATTCATTTAAGAAATACAGGTAGTCCTCAAGTTACGAATGCAATGGAGCCTGCCCATTCCATTCGTAACTTGAAAATTCATAGGAGTGAATCTTGTACCTTGAACAAGATCACTCCCTGCTTTCGCCCACACATTCGCCTGGAGGCCTTTGCCGACGAAAACGGAGCCCCGGAGGATGCGCACTCCCTCCAGGGGCTCCATTCTCTTTGGCAAAGGTCTTGAGAAAAGGCTTTGCTGCTGTAAATGGAGGCCTGGAAGCATGCACACGTCCCTTCCAGCCTCTGTTATCGGCAGGAAAGGCTTTTTGCAAAATTTGCAAAAGGCTTTGCAAATGGAGATAAGGCTTCAAAGTTTCAGCCCTTACCTGCATTTGCAAAGCCTTTTGTCGCAGTTCTCCACCAGGCCTCCGTTTGCAGAGAATAGCCTAAAGTACTGTAAGATTATAAAAGATTAGTAGGGGGAGATCTCGGTACTTTAGGCCTCCATTCTCTGCGAATGCACAGAAGGCCTGGAGCAGCCAAGAAAGCGAAGGATCTCTTGATCCACAAGGTGAGTATCCACAGGCCTAGTGCCTAGGGAGACCCCGGGGGGGGGGAGGGAATAGCCAGGGTGTATGTTGCAATGCCACTGCGGTCATTTGTAAGGGTGAACGACTGCCATGTTGCGGCAACATTCATAATTTCAGGACTTTTTCGTAAATATTACGGGGTGCTTATCGCGTAATTTTGAATGTTCACTAAGGGAACAATCGTAACTCGGGGATTTTCTGTACCTTCTTTTGACACAGATTGGAAATCTATCTATATGTGGGGATGACTTTGAAGAAAGAGGGAAAGGATGCTGCCTAGGAATCAATCAGACAAGAGGGACAAGATCCCCCAGTGGCTTAATATTCAGAGAGAGAGACTTAGGAAGGACCCGATCAAGCAGTTAAAATTGACAGTGGGAAGTCTGTACCTTCAGACTTGCAAGATTCTGCTGTAGCCTTACAATGTAGCCTTACAATAAAGTAAAATTAGTTCATCTAGTCCTATTTTCTGTCTGGTCTACCTGGGACAGCTGACACCTATCTTGCAAGTCTCCTACTCTCTTCCAAAGACAGGAATTTCAAGAATGGTCTCTGATCCTCAAGGTGTACCACTAACAGCTAAGCATCTGGCAGCTGGGTTGTTTAACACTAGCAAGTAGATGTACAGATGACTAACTTACAGAATGTGGAATGCCATGATACAATTAACACAGCCACTGGGAGGCTCCTGCGCCCCCCCCCCTCAGTCTATCTCTCTGTCTCTCTCTTTCCTAGGCAACATCTCTTTCCCTTTTCTCCTCAAAGCTATCCACAAGTTCCATTACAATGAGTTTTGACAGTTCAGGGGGGGGAAAGAATCATGTCTCCTTGCCTAGCAATTAGGCAGTACTTACATGTGTATTCTTGTATTTCACTTAAAATGTCACAGGAAAGAAAACTGCCACTATTCCAAATTGTGTAACTTTATAATCCCTCACCAAGATTAAATGAAATGAAGATATCAATCCTTGTTAAACATCTACACCTCATTTAAGATCCGTATTTTTTTATCAATCCTTGTTAAACATCTACACCTCATTTAAGATCCGTTTTTTTTTTTAAAGGATACTGCAATCTTATTATGGATAATTTCCATAATATTGCTATTAGCAATTGCTTTATAAATTGTTGAGCCAAACTTGATTGCATAACCATACCTGTAACTGATGCCACTGTTTTAAATTGGTTAATTTGGGGGATTCTATGGTATTCTTTCTGGAAATCACATTGTCCATGGCACCCTCTGTCTCAGTTTCAGATGCAGAAGCACTTTCTACAGTCACTGTCACAGGAATACCTGTCTGAGTAGATAAAGCAAGTATAACTATATTAGTTCTAATTCTAATAGTTCCACTTTATAAATAAATTAATCATAGTTGGCAATATTGGCAAAGTTGACAATAAGTCAACTGTCAAAATTATGTAACATTCTGAAATGCTCTTCAAAAATCAATTATAAAAGTTTAATTTGTTGATTAGAATTCATTTTACCTGTATCTGCAATGGAAATTGATGGGTACTTTTTGCAGATGAAGCCCTAAAATAAGAAAAAATGTTTTAAAAGATTTAAAAACAAAATATATTTGCAATATCCAAAGATTTAAGTCTATCAATACAATAAATCCTATTTTATCAGAAGAATTTGATCATGGATATATCTCAATACCTATAAATTAACCTCTAACCTTTAGTATCCACAATAAACACATGCAAAGCATTACATATCTTTAAAAAAAAACCTTTAGCTATAGAATACAATGTAAAAGGAAGCCACACTTCTTAAACATCAGTCTGTCAAGAACTTGGTAACAATGATGAAGTATGGATCATGAAAGAATATTATTTCTTGTTCTTCAACACACTGTCATTTATCCCTACTATTTCCAGCAGGAATCAGAGGAGCAACATGCTTATCAACTGAATGTCAAATGACTCAATGCCAAATTTACTGTACCAGAATTGGATGCTCTATTGTTCCTGTGGGGAACGAGAAGTGACTGAGTGGATTTGGGTGAAAGAATTAAAGAGACTTAACATTCAACATAAGTGGTTCAATTTTAACAGAGACATGACATACAGAAGATGATTTATATATTTTATAAAGACATGTAATTGCATTTCATTAACTTCTTTTCAAGCAATTCAGATCCATTCTATTAGCTGACCAGGATGACTGTTTCTTTGAATGTGGCCAAAGTCTGTTTCACTGTCCATTAAATGAACAATGACCTAATCATATGAACTATATAGCTATTTATTTTTTACTTTATTTTGTATGGTGTAAATTTTATTTTGCTTTTAGAGGAACTCTGGCAAATGACTGTAATAAAATCTGTTCTAGCAGATAGTATTTAGGGTTTTTATAACTGTTTTAAGTTTTCATTGTGTTTGTAAAAATATTGTGGTTTATATTGATGTTGTTCCTTTTATGTGATTTTAATAGTTTAATTCTTATTTGTTAATTTTTTTATTCTGGCTGGGCTATATTTCAGTGGCAGGAATATTATTTTTAATTTTTTTATTGAGTGCATATAGGGTCTAGCTACAATCATTCTGTGAAACTATTATTTAGAAGTATTTTGTGAATTCAATTTTTCAAAACCACAACTATATATGCGGCAGCAGAGAAAGCATGGAGCCATTTTCAAAACTATACTTTTCTGTCTAAAATGTATCTATTACTTACTCTGTGAAAATATGTATCCCCACTCCCCAAGAATAATTTATTTTCTTTTCCCACATTTACATACATACACGCATATATTTATACATACATAACTTAACACTTTCAGTACACATTACCTATGATGCTTTGCACGTTCAGCAGTACGCCAGGGCAGGAAGCCATGTGTCCCTGGGGGTAATGGCTTTGGAGCATAGTTGTCTTGATCCCATGAAGTTGTCTTACCGGAACTAGGTGATTTTTTTGATGAAAATCCTGAACCAAGCAAAAGACAGAACACTTTCAAATAACCCACATAAACAAGTGTTGAATTTTTAGATTAGAGAATATGGATGGCATTGAGTTTCTACTGTAAACCCAATTGTCTAAAAAAGTTATTCAAGAAATTACCAAGAAACTATTTCATTCCACAAACTCTAGATTTAATATTCAACAATTGGAAGCTACCCCCATGTAATTATAGCTGTAGAAATGATATAATTATCTTCCTTATACCCAATTCTTCCCAGTGAACCCAAATTGGTACTGTACATCTGGAAGGTGCCACATTGGACAAGACTGAAAAAACTATTTGATTTTGCAGAATTTACCATTAATTTGCTTAAAGTTTCCTTTTCATGCTTCTAGTCTGCAAAGTACAGGATAAACTGAAAGTCAGGCCATTTTTTTCAGAGAAAAGTTTACTGCACTTAGGAACAATCAAGGTCATATGTCAAATAACTAAGGCATCATTTAGAAGAAAATGATAATCAATTTGAATATTAAAGTAATTTATATAATAAACTGTCTATGGACCTTATTTTTCATGCATCCTGTATATTGCAAAAAAAAAGGATATTTTCTTTTTTATTTTATTTATTTATTATTAAACTTGTATGCCACCCATCTCGCCAATGATTACTCTATGTGGCTTACAGACATACAATTAAGATACACTGTAAAACATTAAAACACCGAGGAACAACTAACATCAAGTAACATCACACCTTATAGCAACTATAAACAATATTTTATCCAGAGTCTAACAAATGTTATTAGAAAGCGTAACAATTTTTCTAACAAATTTTCCAACTAAAATTTTTATGAAATGTGGGATACTTCATCAGTTTTTCATTTTCATTACATTCACTTCAGTTTTTTCATTACTTTTTTATTTCAGCTTCATTTTTTGCCATCAAAGACTAATATGACCTTCATCTACATGTCTTAAATACAGCTGCAGTATACATTATAGCCACTACAACATGGTAATGTGATTCTAAACTCCCAATAAAACTCCCAATAAAAACAATGCACATACATGTTTTCAGCCTATCCTATTATAATCAGGATGTGCAAAATGCTTCATTTCAAACTTTTTCAGGTGTGAAACTTCATGAAGTGGGACGTTTCAAGCATTCTGTAAATTATGAGCTTGAAACACTCTCTTTGGTGCTCAGGACAATAGTTTCGCATTTAGTAGTTACAATACAATAATATGTAGAATTACAGAAGAAATATGTTCAATTAGTTTCATGCCAAAGTGAATATAGGATTGCAGTTTTAGCTCCAAAAATCTCATTTTGTATGCTTACCTCTGTGTCTCCAAATTACTGAAGTGAAAGCATAAAAAATAGCCAAACAAAAAAAATCAACCAAGAAAACAGTCTAGATACCTTTCCATTTATAACATGAAATTTCAGTGACTAACTTACTAAGACTTCTTGAATGAAGCGAATACCGTGTTTCCCCGAAAGTAAGACCTACCCCGAAAATAAGCCCTAGCTTGATTTTGGGGGATGGGCCTAATATAAGCCCTACCCCCAAAATAAGCCCTAGTTTGGGGGCGAGGCGCACACCTAAAAATCAAGCTAAGGCGGGGGGGGTGGAGTTGCACCATGTGACCTGCACCCACTTACCAGGCGTCCCATGAATCGACACCTGCCTCTCCTTCTTCTGCGGTGTCCCCCGGCCTGCATTTCACAGTCAGAGGCCTTTCCGGAAGGCTTCTGCAGCCAAGAACCGAGCTATGGATTGAATCCATAGCTCGGTTCTTGGCTGCAGAGGCCTTCCAGAAAGGCCTCTGACTGCGAAATGCAGGCCGGAGCTCCATTCTCAGCTGCAGAATGAAGCTGCTCCTTCGGCCGCAGAAGAAGTGGGCCGACTGGGCAGGGCTGTCGGTGCCGCTGCTGCGAGTTGAGTAGAAAGACACCCCCCCCCCCCAAAATAAGATATGGTGGCTCTTTTGGAGGCAAAATAAAAATAAGACTGGGTTTTATTTTCGGGAAAACATGGGAACAAACTAAGTCAAGCAACTCAGTACTCTCAATAGAGAGCAAAGCATTACAAGACTTATTTTTCTTTTGTACATTTGAATCAAGCTTGTCTTATAAACTGATAATTTGAAATTAGAAAACCCACATACATATACACAATAAAAACTATATTTATTAATGTTTATCAATGTATACAGAAGCTTGGGCTGCAGAACAATATTGAAATGCTTCTGTTATCAGACAAAAAGCTGATATTTAATATACATGTAATTCAACATTCATCCAAACTATGTTAAAATGGAACATTTTATAAAATTCTTAATTAAGAATAGGTAGCATTTCAGACTCATATACAAAAAGGTGCTTTTTGACAGGGACATAAATGTTGCATCTCGCCACCAAGTTTTAAAGTGTTTCTTTTACCAGAATCATTTGCAGTTGGTGAGGACAATCATACCATCCCAAGAAAACAGGCAGCTGCTTTAAAAAGTTACCCACAAATATGATATTCAGACGCCTACATACTTTGAACTTCCTTTTTGGAATTCATTCTGAAATGCTAGAGATCTAGTCTTCAATTTAACAGACAGCTTCACCTATTCTACAGAATGGAAAGGTCAGAGCCAGATAGAACAAAAACATATTTGGACTTACTTCCAAGTAAATTATACTGAGGGGAAGAAATAGCATAGTAGTGGTGTAAAATAAGTTATATTTTACCTAAATTTCCAGAAATAGCCAAGAATATTAATAGGCTTTGAGAATCCTTGGTAAATTGAGTTAAGCAAGCTTCACTGCACATTTAAAATCTAGTCAAATTTGTTAGCCTTATGAAAGTATAATTTCTTTACTGTATAAATGTATGAGTAGAAATGGCACCAACAGCCTATAACTGGATTGTTTGTTCCTATCTAGCATATATGAAAAATATTCATATTTCTGTTCAGGCTGGCCACAGTTATCATATGAAAGAACAAAATACAAATTTAAGCACTTTAAATCAGAGGTCCCCAACCTTTTGGGCACCAGGGACCGGTTCCCTGGAGAAAAGTTTTTCCGCGGACCGGAGGAGGCATGATTTTGTGTGCTGCCTGCATCCCACGGATGGAGCTTTGTTTGTTTGTGCAGACCAGTTGCTGGCATGACGCGGCCCAGTACCGGTCTACAGACCGGGGGTTGGGGACCCCTGCTTTAAATGACATTTTATAAATTTTGGACCTTTAAAAATACATTAGTTCTCTTGGCTGTTGGGATAGTTTTGTACCTTCACAGAAATATATGACAGCTGACTTTTTATTTGGTTAAAACACACTGACTAATGAGATTAAGCATAACACAATTAGATCATGTTTTCTTGTGATTTCCAAATGTTAAAAGATCAGGTAATCAAGTTACCTGTATCAAATAATTATTGTCAGTTTATTTGAGTGTTCATTAAGAATCTTCTCACAATTTGTTTAATTTCATTGTTTTTAAACTTTTATAAAGGTATAAGAGAATAAGAACACTGGTAATGTTACCTAGTTTGATAATAAAATGTCTGCAAATAAACAGCCAAGCTCAGAGAGCACTAAGGGCCCCACAGTTCAACTATTCTCTTCTATTGGTATAAGAGAATAGCAACTTGCTGATATAAGAATTTATATATCAACTCATACGAAAGAAGTAAAATAATTACCAATACGTATAGTAGCTTTTCCTTTCCTGCCATTTCCCAAGACAACTGTTCTTTTTTTGGGTTTGTTTTTAACATCTTTTGAAAGAGGAGAAGGAAGCCACTTGTACTAGAATAGCAGGGGGAAAAACAGCAGTTATTTTGGTTTAGTAGTAGTTGCTTCAAACTACAAGTAACATGCAGTTATACATACTAACTTAAGAGGCTTTAGGATAGCACTAATTAAAAAATATTTTGAATATATCCTTTTTTCCCCTATTAATAAAATAGTTTCTTTAAATAGTTTGGGTGGGATGGCTAATACTATAAAAAGAGATGAAAATTCAAAATAATCTTGATAGATAAAAGAAACGTGCTGAAACAGAATTAAATGCAAAAGAGGCAAATACAAATTTCTTCATTTAGAAAAAAAATTATACAGCTATAGAATGTGGGATCTCTGGCCAGTAACAGCATGTACCAAAAGGATCTTACAGTTGATCAAAAGCTTCATCAGTCAGGCAAATGCAATTTTAGGCTACGTCAATAGTAGATTATAGAAAATAGTATTTCTACTATTTTGCATTAGTTAGACCTCAATTCAAGGACTGTATCCTTTTCTACAAAACTTTCTCCACTAGTAAATTATTCATTTAAGCACAATCAAATATATTTAGACTAAATAGTCGTCTAAATACTTGCATGAACGGAACAAACACTATCTGACCTATTTTGATTACTTTGCAGATAAATCCACAAGAGGTTCTTTCACCTATTGATTACCATGGTTACTACTTTGCAGAAAAAAATAGTAATAATTAATTTGGTCAAACTCTGCCTTTGCTGTTATATTGTCATCGCATAATTTGAATTTTAGTCTGACCCGCAACTGCTCCTTTGCCTACTGAAGAATATGAACCAGTCAGATAGCAGATGGAAAAATCATGTCAGGGTTCACTAAACACACTGCAATTCTTTTATGTTCAGTTAAGTAAATAGCCAATCACTGAGAATACTACTTTCATACTATGGATTTAATCTGTAGGATTCCACAGGTTTCCTACAGCACCAATATTATATAAATCTACATTGAAACCAATGGATGACATCATGTTGTGCTTTAGGACTGGAACAACAGATTCCCAATCTTGAGTTACAGACTGAAAAATTGCTAACTAGATAACAGAATTAATATTGGTGGAAAATGCTCAGGATCTGTGCAAAATGTACTTGAATAGAATAACGGTCTTGAGCAGATCAGGAAAAATGCACATTTGAACAAACTAAAAAATAAAATTCTTATACAGATGGTCCTCGTTTAACAGCCATTCAGTTACAATAGACCCCCCCAAAAGATACTTACAACCCAATTTTGAAGTTACAACAGTCATACCTCCACCCCGCAATCATGTGATTGCATTTTAGTTGCTTGGCATCCGGCTTGCCTTTATAGATGTTTGCAGTGTCCCGTGACGTGATTGCGTCACATGACTGCGATTTTCAATGTTTTCTGCCTTTACTTCCCCTTTCTGACAAAGAATGGTCAGTAGATACAACACATTTGTTTAATGACTGCTGCAAAAAAGGTAGTAAAATCGGGCAGTCTCACGGTGACACACTTACAGTAATGACTGCAACGAATTACAACCATAATTCTGGCTCAATTATGATCAGAAATTGAGGACTATCTGTAAGAGTTCCACTGTAAAAAACACAGAGGAACCTACAACAATTTAAACAAGAGCAAAGGCTAGCAGAAACATGTTGCATTGTTTTCTGTTTATTACGTTATTAATCACTGAAGAATATTTAGCTTATACCTCCAGGTTAGTGTCCTTGGCATTCATGAGAATCTTTTCAATTATTTTCTTCATTAATGCATGATCTACAAAGATAGAATAATAAAATATTAATACTTGTATCATATGCTTCCAAAAAAAGACAGAAGAAAATCCCTATGTGACTTATCAATCATTGCTTTTTTCTGTTCTTAGTTACAACTAAGTTACAAGAACAGAGCCTACCCACTATGATTGCAAGTCATGATGGTTGTTAAGCAAGGCACCTACTTGAATACCTCCCTTAATGATCCCCACCCTTCTCTCCAATACAGCATTAAGCAGAGTATGGGGTGTGCAGGAGTAGGAGAGGCCCTCCCCCTCCCCATAAAGACCCAATGCTCTACTTCCCATCCCTCAGCATCCCTGCAGGCCACATGGCACTGTCCCAGAGTAGCCATAACTCACTGCAGCTGCTGCAAAAATGGTGCCAACTTCTGGAACAGAGCCACACGGCCTAGAAATATTTAGGGGCAGAGTGGCCTGCTCTCCTTCCCCAATGCAAGTTTCAGAGCTCTACAAAAGGTAAGTGAACAATTGGTGATGGGAGGGTGAAGAGAAATTTGTGAAATCTGGTGGAGTGAGAAGCAGGCCCAAGACCTGCAGGAACTCAAGAGGGCAGGTTGAGAAGAGATACTATAGGTGAAGGGGCCACTGCAGCATCCCTGAGTTAATGGTAAGGGCAAATTTTGTTCATGTGACCATGGGGCACTTTTTTTTGAAACTCTGTAAATAGCTTCTCATGGTCTAGTGCAGGGGTAGGCAACCTTGGCTCTTTTATGACTCGTGGACTTCAACTACCAGAATTCCTAAGCCAGCATGGCTAGCTCAGGAATTCTGGGAGTTGAAGTCCACGAGTCATAAAAGAGCCAAGGTTGCCTACCCCTGGTCTAGTGTAATGTAATAGCTTTTCACTTAGTGTAAAGGTCATAAGTCAAGGACTATCTGTATTATTGTGAGGGAACTATTCATACATAAATAGTTGTTATATATTTTAGATTCAAAATGTAACATATTAATGCATTTTTCTTTCCTTGGATTTCAAAAGTTACTAGTCTTTAAACAATAGTGCAAGAAAAAAATAAGCCATATTTACTGCCATCAGTGGTTTTGTACTAAACAAAACTCCAGGGTTCATTAAGGTAATGTTTGTTTATTCTACTCTCATTATTAAATGTTTATTTCCTACTTTTTTTTTCTTTTAGGTAGAATATCATGCATATACTTGAGTTCAATGTTGTTCTGGCTATCTAAGTAAAAGGGCTTAGCCAATGTATTGGTTTTGAACCAATTTTTCACAGCCAATTATGATGACAATCAGTTCTTACTGTCAGAAAACAGTATAAGATAGCATAAATTTATTGTGACAGACAAGTCAGATGTGGGCTCCTCATGTATTTCTATTGACAGATGTGCAGCATATGAGGATTATAAACATATAATGTTGACTGCAATTCCTCAAATCAAATGTTATCTTCTCCCAGGATTGCACTGTAGTCAAGTGATTTTGGAAATGATTCAGGTGAAATTATGCATTACAGACGGGCGCTAAAGAGCATCTTTGCATTTGGCTTTTAAATCTGAAACACTGTACAGCCCTACAGAAGCCAGCAATAGAAATCCGTAAGAAAGCACCTTGGGAGAAAAGATTTGAAAGCCTAACGAGAATGGATTAAAAGTAGCAATCATGCTTCTTCAACCCTGTTTAAATTATGACTCCCTACTAAATTTTCTGCTATGTTTGGCATTATCTTTTTCTATGCATATTTAAGTTATAAACTATGCCCTGATTTTTCTTATACTGAAATTGAAGGAAAATATAAAGGGAAAAAAAGGGTGTACAAAACTAAAAATATGTTTGTTCTGAACAAACCATTGTTCTAAAGTAACTGCAGTTTGGCAGAACTAGACAAACTAAAAGCTAAGAGGAACCCATAGTAAATGGTGTGAGTATAGTAAGTCTAGGATGTATTTCTCCCTCTTTCCTTCTTCTCCACACAACCCGTGCATTGTTCCTTTCCCCCCAACCCCACATTCTCAATACCTTCCCTTACCAAACCAACTTCCCCTTAGTTCCCCTCCCCTCACCATTACCAATGTGGAAGTGAGGTACTGTATATCCCATAAATCTCTCTACCCCCCATCATTCCAATTCCCTTTTTCTGTTGCCACTGGTAATGTCTATACACGCAATTGCCAAGGAAATTCTCACTTCGACTTTTTCCTTCTTTTCCCTAATCACTTCTCTCCAAAACAAGTTTTAGTGTGTTCCGAGACCAAATGGTATAGAATGGTTTTCTGAGAAGATCAGAATTGTGCCAGACAACCCAAAACCAACTGTGCATGAAACCGTTTATGCATGGAATGATTTGCACATCCCCATGGAAATGACATTATCTTATAATAAATAAAATGCTGTAAACTCCAGATAAAATGGAATTTCAACTTTAATCCTTTTAAACCTTTAGAAAAAAGAAAAAGAAGCAGACATACCTACTAATGGGTTTTTTCTGATGTCCAGAACCACCAATGTTGTGTTGGTTTTAAATGCATCCAAAAGTGATTTGGCCCCCTCACTGCTAATTCCACATTGCTGCAAATCAAGTGCTTGAATAATAGAGAGCTGACATTAACACACCACAGGGTCTATGAATACTTAAGCACAATGGTTACAAAGACAAATAGATTTCTGACATCAAGACAAAATAATTATAATTCAAAGAAAAAAATTACTTTAATACTATAATCTGCAGTCTCAAGCACATTGATAACAATTTGCCAGTTTCATGGTTGCATGACTTTCACATAGCATTGTTTGACAATAGTTTTCTGATTAAGTTTATTTAAGGCTATCTTAAGATTGATAATTCACTCTTTATACAAGCCAAAATAATAATACAAGTCAGTACTGACGTGGATTTTATGATGGTGCATTGGTTAAAGCACACTGACAAGAACTCACTATATGTTTCCATTTCATGAACAATAGAAACACAACTTTTTTTCACAGTAATTTCTCCAAATGTAGTGAAAGAACAGGTACTAAAAACACACTAGAACTTCAAGCACATCAAGCACTAGTGATGTGCTTGAAGCTCTGGTGCGTTTTTTAGCATCTGTTAAGTTAGCAACTTGTAACACTGGAGACATTACTTTCCATTCATGTCTTGTAACAGTACATAAATCCACTATGTGCATAACCCACTTTGGAAAAAAATTCCTTTAGACTTATAGTCTTCAACACATAACACATATATTACTTGGGGACAAATTCTTTAGAATTCAGTATTTTACATAGTCTTAAAAAAAATAAGAAATTAGAAAAGGCCGTAATTGCGTTGAGCCACATTTGAAAAAGCAATCCACACAAATCTGAGAGCTGACTGTCATTAAAAAGTGATAAAAATTAAGGGTACAATAAACTTGAACTGTATTTAAAAAATATTAGATCTTTAAATAACTTAGAAAAAAAGAAGGCAGTTTGATATTTTAAAAATGGAATTACTGATCAGTAAAACACAAAAATAAATAAACACATTCAGAGCTAAATCTACAATACATACCTTTTAGCCACAGATCTTCTGCAAGGCAATCAGCTAAAACAGCAGCACCTCGATCACCAATAAGTGCATTGCAGTTGAGAGTGATGCGCCTCAAGCCAGCCATACAATCAAAATCGGGTCTCCTATAGCGAAGACTTTCAGCCCAAGCTTCACCATGTCTTTTCATTGCCTGATGCTGTAAAAGACCATGTAAAAGTTAATTAGCTTTTGGGGGAAAATAAAAATGGAACTAAAAAGATAGATAATTATTAAAAACTGATATAAAATATTTTATTTCAAATTCATTATTTCCTGAGAACACAATGTCACCTTACATGAATTTTATCCTATTATGAACTTGAGAAATATAAATGGGTGTTTGTAAGTACATTCACAAACTATGCAACCTATACTACATCCTCAGAAGAAAGTATAATTTGGCTAATAGCCTCGTTGACAAAAAAAAGAGTACAGCATCAGATTATATTGTCAGCATAAATATGTTATAACCTCCATAAATACTATTTATTAAAATTGTTTTGTTGTCTAGAAATAAATGTTACAATTCTAAATACTTTAAACCAACTCTTCCCAACCCAGTATCCTTCATATTTTGGGATTGTTTGAATGTATCTCATTATAATGACTGAAATGGGTGATGAGTGTAGCCTGAAACAGAAAGGATAGGAAAATCTGCTGAAATTTAAGAATGCAGATAGAACAAAATTCAGCATATCTACAAACAAGCCAACCTAAAAACATATGGCACAGAAACGAAGGGCAAGACAGACAAACAAGCAAATTAAAAAAATATGAAGATTTAAGAATTGTTGTAACAATTGGAAACAGACTCCACATAAGGCCCAAATTCACTGCTGTTTAAAAATTTCTAACCTTTTGAAAGATTCTTTAGGGAAGTTACAATACATTCAAATGTATGAACTACAGAAAAAAGTGTTAAGTAGTACACTACATTTCTTAAACATTTTGAAACAACTACAACCCACAAACATCTTAAGACAGAGAAATTATTAGCGTTATCTTCACAAATTAAAAGCAAGTAGAAATAACATCACTCAAATAGTACAGGTGGTCCTTGACTTACGACCGTTCATTTAACAACAAAGTTACAATGGCCTCGGAAGTAACCTTTCTTGAAGTTACAACATACCATCATGTACTTGCCATTCAGGGGCTTGGCAACCAGTTCACATTTACAATGGTCACATGATCATAATTTGCAACCTCTCTAGCCAGCTTCCAACAAGCAGTCAATTGGGGAAGATGGATTCACTTAATGATCTCATGATTCACTTAACAACCATGTGATTAAATTTACGACTGCAATAAAAATGGTTGTAAAATTTAGTCATCACATGATGACTCACTTTACAACCATACTAACTTACCATGTAAATTCTAGTCCTAATTCCAGTTGTAAGTCATGAGCTACCTGTAATCAAACTTCAAATGAATTTTATACAAAGTTGTTTTACTTTTAGGATGCTGGCCATGTGTTCTGTTCCTCGCCAGGTTAAACTGCATCCTGTAAAATCTATAGATTTGATGCAAGCTGAATTCTTCACACTCTGACAAATTACTGAAAACAAACAAACTTCATTATTCATCTTAAATGTATTTTTTAAATAATAAAAGGACAGTACTTCACTTAAAGGCTCTACCGGTTCACTTTTGCTGATGGAACATTCTTCTATCACTGGAAGAGAGAGGCTCCCACCTCCAGTATCCCCACCCATTCCTTTAACATCTAGTCTGGAAGGATGGGTGGTGGTACAAGTGAGAAGAAAGTATTTCTACATATAAACATTATATTTGGCTTACATTTATAATCTCAGATTTAGCCGCTTGCTCACATTTCACATCATATAACAAATTGGAATTTTAAAAGCCCTATTGTACAGCAACTTTTGCTCTTGCATATAAAAAATGAATCTGATTTATATGACCTACATATGCCAGACAACAAGCATATCATGCAATATGGGGGACTAAGCATCACTTCTACATCCAGCATGTCTTTTTATTCCATACATGATAACATTTCTCCATCCCTTAAAGAATTAGTATATAGCAGTTACGCAGATGCATATGGCAAATATGGGTGGCAAATCTGTTACTAAAATTAAGCTTATGAATAAATAGGAGCGTTTACAAACAAGACAAAAATCAACTGATCAAATTCTATTTGCCTAGGAAAAATTGATCTCAAGAGTATGGTTCAAATCACACAAACTTAGGTATAGACAGCAAATTTACTGCTTTAGACATACCCTCTATAATAGGAAGAAAATAGTGAGATTGGTGAATATGTAACAGTACAGATAGATTTTGTATGTATGATAACTATCCCCTTAATACCGCTAAACGTGCAAGGGGTTAATATCTGAAAAATATTATATAGAAATTAAGATAGCATCAACCACTAGCAAGATACTGTCAAAGAAACAGTTATTCCTTGCATATTGATTTACTGTCTATCTCAATCTTTACTATTTGAACCAATATAATATTTTAATTAATAACTACCAACAGATCATGATGTGAAATGTTACCAAAAGACTGGGTTTTTTTCCATAAATATGTAAAATGCCTTATCCTGCCAATAAAATAAAACAAGGTTTTAAAAAGGGTTCACTTAAATGTACACCTTATAGGTTTGTAATAGTTAATACAGTTGCCTGGCTAGTAGGTAGCCATGCAAACTGAACAAATAAATAACACACTAACAAATATATAGGATTTTTGAGAATAGCACTGTTTTAGGCATATTTTTTTCTTTAGAAAAAGCAAGACTTACTTTCCAAACCTCCATCACCTATTGGTGAGTGGGCTAAAGATAGTCTCTCTAAAGATGATGTATCAGCCAACCCCTTCAGAAAAAAACAGAATATTAATATTTTTTTAAAACAAATACATCTTAAGATCAAAAATATATTGCAATGTAATATTCTTACTTTTGTCAATAATATTAAGTCCTTTTCCCTCAAAAGCAACCCATGTAGTTCTAGATTTCCCAGGGCCTTTGATACAATCAGACACCCTTTGATAGCTTTACACAATTGTCCAGTTAAGTCTTTGGATCGAATTGCTGGAATTCTTCTTCTTATACCTGTTCCCTGTTTTTCAAGTCCTAGCAAACAAGAATAGCTTAATTATCAGTAAACAAAAAATAAATAGACATAAGAACAGCTTTAATATTAAATACACAATGTGTGTCAAAAGACAACTATTCATATAGTATATTAACTCTGCACCACCTATTAACTTTATAATTAGATTGGATTTCCTCTGCTTTGGATAATGCAAATTAAGCAAAGTAGAAGTCAAAGACATTGTTCTCCCTCTTTAGATAATGTAAAGACTAAGAACAAATTCCAGCTGAAATGTTGAATAGGGAAATGATGCAGTTACAAAAGAAATTCAATTAGAAAATGAAAAACAAAAGAAATAACCACATTCTTAGCTCAACTTTTTTTTTTTTTTAACAAAACAAGATGCTTATAATGTCGCCTACCAAAGCTCTGAGAAAAAAGCCTTGTTAAATTCTACAGTTCTGATAAAAACCGGTAAGAGATTTTCTGTAAGCTTTAAGGACAGAATAGCATAATGAATGGCTAATTACCTGAGTCCCCAGGACCCTGATGGTGACAGCTCTTTATTGAAATAGAAGTTAACGTCTTGTTATGTCTGACTGCACGGAGAAGAGGTATCCAATCAGCAGCTTTAATACGATCCGCATTGATATCAAGAATATTATAAAGTTTTTTGGCTTTCACAGATGTTAAAGGGGCACAGCCTTCTAGAGCACAGAGCTGCTCATAATGAGCATAAAAATCCATGCTGCACTGTCTCCTTACTTTGACAGAATCAATCATTTTCAGTTACGTACTGAGTTACGATCCAAAGCTAAGAAATGAAAAAAATGATTTTTTTAATTTATTGCATTTATTCATATAATCATTCAATCCACTTTGCAAACCATAATATTCTAAACTACCAGACACTATGTGTGTCCTTTAGTAAAATTATTACAGAATTCACCATTATAAAAAACCAACCACTATACAAAATATAAATTAATGCCTTCTATTTTGAAATAGGCCTGCCTGTAACCTTGTAATTTTGACAAACTTACTAAAAAATTTATTATGCTTATTTTAAGAATTTTATAGCAATTCTGTTTTTAAATTAGAAATATTAAATCTTAATTTCATTCATCAGCTAGAAACTTAAAAACTGTTGGTGTATATATGTTTTCAAAGCAACCGGACCACATGTCCAATCAGATAATGTTGCCAAAATTATGGAAGAACTGGTATCTGAGTTTAATTCCTCTCCTCTTTCCTAACTCCCATTTATTTTGCTTTAGCTTTGAATCCATTCCACCCTGCAGACAGAATTATCTTATCTTCTAACTGCTACAGAGTATTTAGTCATTTTTAGGAACTGTTCAGGCTAATACCAAGAATAAACTTTTACTTCTTTCCCAGGCAATTGTCTGTGGAGGTTCTCAGTCATCCAGGTCATAATTGTCTCAAAGGTGCTTCTTCAAAAGGCATCCGGACTGTTTTTTCCATGAGGAAGAAAAAGACATTTCTCTTCTCATCCAAGAAGCTTCAACTCATTCTTCAATTCATGAAGCCTCTTGGATGAGAAGCAAAACATCTTCTTCAAGGAAAAAACAATCCAGTTGCCTTTTGAAAAAGTACCTTTGAGGTTCCCAGGCAATTCTGCAACATAAAATAAAGATTAGACTAGCAGATCACAATCTTTCCTTTTATATGGAACACTTTATTATCAAAAAGTTTTGAGAACTACATATAGTAAGAGTAACTATACAACAGTGTTTGGAACCACCAAGAACATCAGTGCCCCCTCACAGTGTACATGAGGCCAAATAAATTTATATTAAAGCTATTCCTATTAAATGGCAGAGACTACATGAGATCACCAAATTTCACAAAGAAAAATGCCACATGGCATAATTATATTTTCCAATATTTTGCACCATTTATGCATGAATGGTACAAAATGTATCTTTTTCATTTATTATATATTTTAATACCGTGTCCGTTTTAGAAGTTACATGATTTTTATACATCCTACTATTGAGTTTAGTAGAAACTTAATAATCAAGCTTTTCCAGAAAAATCATTTTGATAACAAAAACCCATGCCCACAATGCATATTTGGCAGCACCACAGACTGAGATAAGATGCTCAGAAATCATTGTTTCTGATCCCTACGTGCAAATACTTATTGCTATGTATAAGAATGTCACCCATCCACCATCCACTCGTTAACCAGTGACATTTAAAAGCCAAGACTAAAAGAAATCTCTCTTAGCAAATTTATATATACTGAACGTGGCTTTGGACGGCGTACAAGCAATAACAATTAAAAAAATTAAAACAGCTATAAAAACAACCGAACGTAGATTAAACATCCACTTCGTCTGCCTCTGGGGATTCAGCGCTGTGTACAACCCAGGACCTCTTTCCACTCGCCTTCCTATTTATTTTACACTCACCACGCACATATCCAAAACGAACATCCACGCCCAAAAGTCGGTCATTCACTTCAGAAAAACCAGCAGCTCAGTGGGAAACCAGTTGTTATTGGGGGGGGGGGGGCAGCGTCATTTGTTCAACTTCTACCTATCCCACCACTAGGCACCACAGAAAAAGGGGGAAGGTCGATATGGCCTGACAAGAAATAGAGAAAGGGAAGCAAGAAAGCGAAGTCCACACCCACACACAAAGACCCTCACCTGCCGCGCGCGCTTGGCTCCGCCCCCTCCCCGCGCTCCACTCCTGCTAACCGTTTCCTTGGTTTCCCAACCGTCTTTCCACACAAACTTCCCCCACGTGACCCCATCAGCGAGCTCCCTTATTGGCCGCCGCTCACGGAGCGATAGTTGTCAATGACGCCCGTCTATATTGCTAATGTTATCTCTGCTTGGTGTCAAGTTACAGAATTTTCGGGCAATGCGGTGTATCGAGGATGGCAGGAAGGTGGGGAAAGGTTGCCGCGCTCCCTTTCTCCTAGCGCTCACCCAAGCCTGCCAGCATCCCAGTCCTAACCCGCCGTTCTTCTTAACGCCGAGCAATCCTACTTTTCTATGAAACACGCCCCCCCTCCCCGCTTAAAAGGCCTTCGCGTGGCTTTCCTCCTGCTGCACAATACTTCGCGCGCAGGCGCAGTTTCGTTCTCAACAGATGAAAACGGGATCTTTTTGCCGTTCAGGGGTTGATTCCTCTTTTCTCCTTTCTAGAGGGCGTTTCTCTCAGGATTGTATTTCTCTTTCTTTACGACTTGAGGAAATAGGAAAAGCGTAACATTTTTGTCCTTCGCCAGGCTTTTACGACCTGAAGAATAGTTTGCGCTGGCGGAGACTGGGGGGGGGGGGGAGGAGGAAAGGGCCGGAATCCGAGAAACGGCTGGCAGGATTTGGTCGCGCGAGAGAAAAGGGATGGCATGTGGGAGAAAAGGTGCAATAGTGAAAAGTAAGAGCAGGAGACCTCAAGGTTGTAAAAACCTCGAAAAGGGCCGGGTACCGCTTTGGAGAAGACGGGAGCCTGGGGGGCCGTCTAACGGAGCAGTTGGCTGTGGAAGGAAGCGAGGTAAAGTGCCCGGAGCTTCTTGTTTCGGACACTCGTGGGCGAGGAAGATCCATCTGAGGTAGCTGAGATCAGCCGGGGAGAAATGGGGGGGGGGGTTCGAGGTTGGTCCTGGGCATGCGCTTTATCGGCCGCAAAGAGGGCGGCTGTTGGCAGTTTCGAAGAAAGGGACGGAGTTGAAGCCTCCGGTGAGAGAAAGGGAGGGCTGGCTCAGGAATTCTGGGAGTTGAAGTCCACAAGTCATGAAAGGGCCATCGTTCCCCACTTCTGGTCTACAAGGAAGTGCTCGAGAGGGCCTGGGTGGGTGGCGAATGGGAAGGGAGAGGAGGAGTGTAGGAATTGGACGGGCACCGCTTGGAGCTGCTTGCCGACCTGGTGACAGCGGTGGAAGGATGGGACCTTAGGCGGCAGGTCGGAGTCAAAGTTATTTTGAAAATTTTGAAGGCAACTAATCTGGTCTAGTATGTGGACAATTTTCGTCTCTTTTTAAAAATGCTTTTGTAGCAAAGCAATTAAAACATACCAAAGTTATTTTTATTTCTACCTTTCAGATTCAACAGAGTAGTGAGAAAGTGGAGCTCCTTGATAAGCTATAGAGCAGTGTTTCTCAAGTATAATTTCTTCTGTAGAGGAAGACTTGTTTCCTCAGTAGTAGTGTTTCAGCATCTTTCAAATATGTTCCCTATGATGGCTAAGGAATTCTGGGAGCCTATGTGTACATGTCTTAAAAGTTGCTGAGGTTGGGAAACACTGCTGTATAGGAAATGAAGCTTACAGTAACAAAGAATCTGATTTCTATTACACATTTCTCTACCCACAAGGAGGAAAGGTCATATATTACCTGATGCAAATGTGTAGCAGTTATCACAATTGACAAAGCCAAATTGCTAATACAATTTAAGTTCATGGCCCAGCTAGCCAACCAGATATGTATGATCAAATCTAATGGGACTAAGCACTATAGAAAGTGGTGGATTCCAGACCTTGGGTAGTGCAAATATACCAGCATGACCACCTCAATGTACTTTTGAAGTAAAAGGAAACCCATCCAGTCAGGGTTAACGCAAAGATTGCAGTGAGTAAAGCACCAATCAAGCCATGTGAAGTACCACCCAGCTTCCAACCAGCCCACATGCCTTTTGGCAAACAAGCTTCCAAATGCTTCAAATATGGAGAAGCAGGTATCCCAAGAAAGATTACCAAAATGAAAGCCCAAATAAATGAGTTTGAATATTAAAGTCATGGACCAGAGGAACTTCCATACTGCCAATGTGATGAGTGAATGCGGTAATAAATGGCCACCTCACTGGGCATCTCTCCATCAATGACTAATATCTTTACCAGGTACAATGAGTGTAAATGCTGCTTGTCAAGGCCCTAGTTAAAAATCCTTGGGAATGGGGAATGGGAATTTGTGGTAATGGATGATCATCTCAATGCTGTGCCAAATTTGGAAAAGTTATGGCAGAATGCATGTGAGAGACCCACACACACACCAGGAGAGAAGGTTTAGAATCAGTAACGATGACCCTTCTAATCCTGACCACAAGGGTCATTCAAATCCTTTGGAAACCAGGGACATACCTACAAGAGAGAAGTCTAGTTGAAGTCTCAGTTCCAAGTGAATTTATGAGGTAGAAGGCAACTACAGAATACACTGAGAGAGACCTCTTCCTTTGGCCAGGAAAATCAGAGAAACCTATATCAAACAGAAGACTTGGTGTGAGTCACATGCCAAGAAACATATTTTTCAGCAGTTCAAAGTAATTTACAACACCAACAACCAGGTTTGGAAGATTCATGCTACATTAAAAGCAGATGGGACAGGTAATTGCAGGTACTGTAGTTGCAAGTGAACTATATTGCAGTTTCCAGGAACTAAATTCAAACCTAGATTACAGCATGTGAACACATCACTTCGGGGAATAAATGGTATTTAACATTATCAGGGATCTGTAGAGAGCATGAGGGCTTGGGAGTTTGCTATTGTGGTAGAATAGGAAAAGAAATCCCATTGCTCATACTCTGGCACCCAAACAAATGCCCAAAGTATACTTAACTGTTCACAGCTTAGACCAGGGGTAGGCAACCTTGGCTCTTTTATGACTCGTGGACTTCAACTCCCAGAATTCCTGAGCCAGCATGGCTGGCTCAGGAATTCTGGGAGTTGAAGTCCACGAGTCATAAAAGAGCCAAGGTTGCCTACCCCTGGCTTAGACAATATATTAACCTGGTTGCCTACACTTATAGATGTGGGAGATTAAGCCAGTGTAGGCTTGACTACCTCATGGCAATAGCAGGTTATTGTGAAGGCCATTAAGGTGATGCAAACAATATAAGATAATTGTAGTACTGTCTCCGAGTACTAGTCTGCAAGCCTGAGAGAGAAATTAATTTCTGTGTGGATTATACAAAGATAAATAAGAAAATAGAGTCCAACTGGTTCCCATATGTCTTAATAATTGCACTCCATGTTAACTATTGACACTCTAAAGCGAGACACTGGAGCAATTGTACTAACTAGACCAAGCTCTTCACTTGGAGTAAACCCCTCCACCTCCCCCAAAGTCTCATTGGTCTCTGACAGAGAAAGAGTGTTATGCCATTATGCTGTTTAGAAGCTGTAGCATTAATTGTGGGGCCATCAATTTGCACTCTGAAACCATCCATAGAACACAGGAAAACATCTGTATGCTCGGGTTTAGCATTGGACGAGTTTGATGTTTAAGAATGAATATGTTCAAGGGAAGATATGTCTAATAGTGGATATCACTTTGAGGACTCGAGTTATACTCCCATTTCCCCCAGACAAAATATAGTTTTATTTTTGTTCTGTAAAAAAAAAGTCTGTGAAGAGCTGGGAGAGGACTGGTCTTTTATCCTCTTCTATAGCTTCTGAGAGATTTGGGGAATCTCCAAAAGGTTGGAGATGTTCACAAAGTGAAGCAGTAAACTACTGCTTCAGGTATTCTAGGGTTTCTGTAGAAATAGGTAACATGGAGTCAGAATTTGTGCTACATTTTTGCATTTCTATATGTGGAGTTAAGTCTCATTTTCTTTATTTGTCTTATAGGTTGTAGGAATAAATGTTCAATTTCAATCTTCACTTATATTTCATATTGGGGGTTTCATATTTCTGGAAAAACATTTTATTCTACTTATGTCTGTAAATTTGATTTTACTGAGAATAAGGGAAAGATGGCTAAATCCTCTAGTCATCATGCCTCTACATTAAATAGCCAGCAGATGGCACTACAGAAATTATTTCAATTTTTGCATTTTGAGCTTTTAATTATAGAATGGCAATGCAGAGTGTGAAAGTCCCACCTCTTCTGCATATTGGGGTTAGAAGGTAGATGCCATGTAAGATACATTCTCCCCAGAGGATAGATGGTGGCATTGTGAACTGCCAGGCACCCTAGAATGCTTCTGTATCTACTCATGCTGAACAATTATCTGTTCCAGACATTCCCAATTATCTTTTCCAGACATTAGATTTGATATTTATCTTAGAGCAATGAAAACATTATCTAAATATGTATAATGTTATATAGTGAGTCCTTTGCCATTTCCTGATTCACTTAAATCATTCATTAGTTACCACTCCAGGCATCTCCAGGATAGATAAGCACATTAAGCTTAAGCATCTGCCTTAAGCACCTTATGGACCCTGCTGAAGTCCAGTATGATTTCTTCAGCAATTTGGGAGGCAATTCTGTTGTGAATGCCTAGATTTCTGGAATACAAAAATCTAAAAGGACATTGACAAAATGCTCCCAAATGACATCTAACTATCACACAGATCCTGGAAATGGGCACTTTTGTTTTTTGATAGAGCTTTAGGAGACAAAGGCGCTTAGAACATGGATGGATTAAGGCCCAAAGTTAACCTTATCACACTGGCATGATATCATATTTGAGCTTAAAATGTGGTGATAAAGGTATCAAAATATTTGTGATCAGCACCTCATTGGAAAAGCAGTTGATACCACCATAAAAAAACTGTGGTATATCTCTCAAGAGAACATTCCTAGAACAACTTGTGCTGAATAATTATCATCCAGGCTCCAAGTTTCTCCTTGATGGGGAGGAGTGTTAAGAAAAAGGAGGGGCTCCAATGAGCATCCTGAAAGGAAGCAGATTATTTGAACTTTTTTGAATTAGATTTTAGTCCAAGGCATGGGACAGACTGCATTAGTCATACTTGTTTATTTTTGTTGGGACTTCATGGAAGGAAATGCACCCTTCCTGGCTCTTTTATTTTTTTAACCTCTCAGGGCTATTCAGTATTATCAATCATGATAGCTTTCTGGACTGCCTGCAAGGGTTAGAAATTGAAGTACTGCTTCTTCCTGAATATGCTATTCCATTGGGGAAGGTTAGCTTGCCAAAGCATTCTTTTCTTTTACCCCTATTTTGTAACATTTCATGAAACCACTTGGAGAGTTCATACATCATCAGTATGCTGGTCATATCCCGATATGTATATTATCCAGATCTTTTTTCGATGGCTACTCTGGATAGGGTAGCACTCTTGAATATACAGTTCAACAACTTGGAGGTCTTTCTCAGCTTATAACTATAGGATTAGGGTAGGATGGGCAAACAGAGGCCATAACTAAAAGTATTAGCTGGTATTTCAATTGTCACTTTTCTAGAGAAAGAGACCTTCACAATAGCGATCTACCCCTTTGTCACATCCTATATACATTACTATAATGCAGCCTACATGAAGCTGCCTTTGAAGACTGTTCAAAAAGTTCAACTGATACAAAATACAGCAATCCCTTTGTTGAATGAGAGCTCCTTTTCACATACAACACTTGTGCTTCAGGCTTTGAAATGGTGACCAATAGGTTTCCAGGTACTATGCTACATACTATTTTCGACCTATAAAGCCCTCTATAGTTTGGCACTCAGATACTTTTTCGAAGTATCTGTTTCAAACAGCGCCTGCACATCCTATAGTGGGAATGTTGAAAAAATTGAGGAAAAGGTATCCCAAACCAAATCCTTTTTAGTGGCAGCCCCTAATTCTGGAACCCTCCTGCCAGTATTTAGATAAGTGGTGAAAAAAGAATGTTTAAATGAAATTGTTAAAAGGCACCCATAATAGTATAATTTTGGTATTTTAAGTCATGTTGTAATTTTATATTATGTTTTTGTTTTTTTATACTATACACTGCCAAGAGTCCATTGAAAATGTGTGGTAGATAAAGAACTTTCTGGAATGTCCTTGGAACAGCTATAGATTATTACTGGAAACAGGTCAAAATAGTGAGCTTTTGACTATGGAGTCACCAAGATTCAAACATGGATCTACTGTACCATAACTAACAATGTTTTGTAAGGAGGTAGTTGGCAGGCCTTCCTGGCAACATAAGAGAGGATACCAAATTTGGATGATGGTTCTGTCAGCAAGTCTTTGTATCATAACTACCATTTTTCAGGAAGGTTGCTAACTCTATAAAGATTTTTAGGCTTGAATAATTATTGCTGAAATACTTTACTGCTAAAATAATACATTAACCAAAATCCTTTTTCTGGTCACCATTAAAATTTCAGTGTCCAGAAAGTTTCAAAGTTAGGATTAATATGTGGCTTTAAAATTAATATAGTATTGTGGTTTTATAGTGCTATACCTTCTGTTCAACTTAAGAAAAAAGAAAGGATTTAAATTACATAATGGTATAAAACTGCCATTTTTGCAGTAATTGTTAAAGCTATAGGGTGGAGGGGAGAGAGATCCTTAATTAAATATTTAACTGCAGTTCTGTTCCTTTCATTAAAAAAGAAAACTGGAAAAATATATTGGCAATAATTAAATTCCTGGTAACACTGGGTAATAAAATGATTCCCATTCTGAAGATAAAATTAATCTATGTTGATGTCAGATGTTTCAACTTACATAGCTATGACATTAACATGGAGAGGATATAGCAGCATGGACACATAAGTTGTAATACTCCTAACATGAAAAATAAATTGTATTGTAATTTTGCTACTTATTATAATGAAACGGCAATGATTAGATAGCACTAGGAACCATCCAAGCAGCTGTGTGTGTATTTAGAGCAGGGGTCTTCAAACTTAGCCCTTTTATGACTTGTGGACTTCAACTCCCAGAATTCCTCAGCCAGCATGCCTGGCTGAGGAATTCTGGGAGTTGAAGTCCACAAGTCATAAAAGGGCCAAGTTTGAAGACCCCTGATTTAGAGAGAGACCGCACATGCAAGTACAGATTTCCTAGGTTTTTTTTCCCCTACAGTTCATTCTGAGGTATTCTTTAGACTAATGGTAAATAGCATGTATGCCACCTTTTTTGTATATATTCTTAAGTATGAAGACATTTTATATAAGAAAAGGCAAGATTCTGGATGATTACGTACATTGGATCTGAGTTACTTCACAGGAAGGCATTTTGTTGTCAGCTTCCTGTCAACTGAAATTAGCTGGAATTGTACAGATGATTTATGAACCCCAGCAGTATTACTGCTGAATGTGTTTCAAGAAATGACCTCAGTATTTATTTCGTATGTTCTGCTTTTTCATAGTAGTCTGACCATATTTTGAAAAACAAATTGAATGGTCGGGCCAAATTGCTTACAAAAAATAGGGATGGTGAGACTAAAGCTGTAAGAAGCAATTACCCTCAGAAAATTCTACTTAATGCAATGCATTAGCTTCTATGAAGCATGAATAAGTACACGGCTTAAGAACCAGATGGATAATAATCATTTTTCAGTCCAAATTATTTACAAAATTCCTATAATTATACACACATCCTAATCTTTTCTAACTATTTGCTCACACATATGTTCAGAAATACAACTCTTCCCAAATAGAAAATTTTACTCCGAATTTTATTTTCAGTAGCTACACAATATATATTTCAATGACTCTTCTGCCTCTGTCCAAGAGCATGGAATCACAAATATTAAGATTTTAGAAAGGAGGCAAATTAAATATAGGTAGTCCACCAATTATAACCATTTGTTTACTGACTGCTCAAAGTTACAATGACACTTAAAAAAATCACTTATGACCATTTTTCACACAACTGTTGCAGCATCCCATGGTTAGGAGAGTTGCGGCATCCCCATGGTCACAAGATCAAAGTCTGGATGCTTGGCAACTGGCATGTATTTATGATGGCTGCAGTGTCCTGACAAGCAAAATCAATGGGGAAGCCAGATTTACTTAACAGCCAGATTACTAACTTAACTGCAGTGATTCACTTAACTGCTGTGGCAAGAAATATCATAAAACCGGGCAAAACTCTCTTAATCACTGTCTTGCTTACCACTAAATTTTGGGGTCAATTGTCATAAGTTGAGAACCTGTACAATTTTGCTATAGTCACTCAAAACTAATGAGATACTGAATTATATTGGTTGGTCTTATTCAATATTGTCTACTATAGCTGTGCAGCACTTTATTCAAAGAGAAAATAAAATATTTAGAGTGTGGTTGAGCTCCATAGCTGCAGCACAAGCTTGCGTGTATCCACATATGCTCCAAAGGACCTTTTTCTTTTTGAGCCTGAAGCATTGAACACCCTAGCTCTGCAGGTTTTGGACAAAAGTTTTTACTTACTAGAAAATTAACTTTGAGCATTTTTAATGCAAAGTATGTGGTCAATTACTGAGCTTGATTTTCCCCTCTTGCAAGTCAGTTGATATCCACTTGATGCTTAGATGAAAACCTCTGATTTTTAGTGCCTCCATTACTGGAGTAATGCCACAGGATGTCCCTCGGATTTATTCGTCAGCTTTTAAAATGGTAAAACCCACTTGGTCAAGGCGACCTTCAAGATAAAGAGTGAACACATGTCTTATAAATCTCCTTTTTTGTAGCCATTCCAATGTAGAGCAAAGATGTTTTCCAAGATGCAGACTCTGTCTTCAGTCATAGGAAGGCATGATGAGCCATAGAGTTAAAGACTGAAAGGAATTTCATATTTGGTCCTTAAAACTTAACCCTCACAAAATTTGTGCATATGTGAACCCAAACACAAAAACAATACATTTTTTTACAAAGTATTTTAGTGTAAATAATATCTGGAAACATTCTCCGCCCCTCCCCCCTCTCTGCTGTTAAATCCTGATGAATGTACATAAAACATAAAATCTAGAAGGGAAAATCTTTCTTCACTATAAAAGGTAGAATTCTTCACATAGAACTTGAGTCCTGTGGACATTTTACCTGGAAACAACATGGGAGTGATTTATTGTATACTTTTTGATATCTCAGTCTAGCTCTAAAATTTCATAGTCCTGCATTAAAGAATTAAAAGGTCTGATCCTCTTTAGCTATTAAGATCAACTAAAATCATCACATAATGTAAAGATCTAGCTCTCTAGGTCTCCTAGAAATCTATAATGCTGGGACAAGTGGAAGCAAAAAGTAGAAGATTACTAGAAGCAAAGTGGATGGATTCAATTATAGCATTGATGCATGCACTATTCTATTGAAGCCCTGAAGGACTAAAATGGGCAATAGTCCTGTAGAAAATCTATCCATGTAGTCACTAAGAGTTAATACTGACATGATGGCGCACAATCAGTCAATCAAGATTAGGTGCTAACATCCCCCCAAACTACCAGTAGCAAGGTTCTGCTTTTTGGTTTTGCTAGCATATACTCTAATGTTTTAAGTATAAGGGAGCTGCCATGTAATGTTTCTTGAGAATTCAAAAAATAAAAATGTGTCTTTCTTGATATCCTGAGTATATATGAAGGGCAGTTCCCATTATCCACAGCAACTTTTTGTTTACTGTGTCCTTTGTAGGCCTGGAATCCCTGTACGTGCAGAAAAGCAGTTCTATTCCAGCTATCCATTTGGAAAAAAAAACAAAACCTCTCTCTATATATATATGTATGTGTGTATGTGTGTGTTTCTTGATGGAACACGTTATTAAATTTCAGTAGTATATCTTTATAGAAATCAAAATAACCTAACCATTTTTTTTAACATGCCTACAGTAGTTTAGAAAAATATAATAGTCCCAATCAATCTGTTTCTTTTTCAGTCTCGGCACAATCATGTGCATGCAGGTTTTCTATAAATGATCTCGTACCACATGGCTGGAGGCTGCACATGACTAAAGGTACCACATTGCACAATTAAATACTGTAGCTCTCTATGCCTGAAATGTTCAATGTTTGTAAGTCCAAGCAAAATGGTGAACTCTCCTTTGAGCCAAATGGAACTCAAACTGCATGTCACATAATTTTCTTTGGCAACATGGAATGGTATTCCATTACCTTCCATAGTGTTTGTTTCTAGTCTAAGCTATAGCCCTGGACTTCCCTGCTAGTTTCCCATCCAGGAAGAAATCGTATCTCTTGGACAACTCAAGCAACTGCTTGAATGGTTATCTCTGGCTGTTTGAAGATGTGGATATATGCAAAGCCATTTCATTTCTCTAGCACTCCCGCAGAAAAGAAAGTAGCTTGCAAAGCAGCTTTGTGAGCTTTCCAGAGGAGGTGGTTACATTAATGGCTCAAAAAGGGGTATTTTGTTCATGATAATATGCTTTCTTGATGCACCTCTTTTAAACAGCTCTAATATTGATATCCAGTTAAGGAAAGACTATGTGACTCAATGTGCAGGTTTTTTGTAATTTACTTAATTGGAAATGTTTATACTGGCAAAAGTCTTTATGACTGTTTACACTTAAAATGCAATGAAAAAGATCCAGAAAATACAATATATGATTCTTAATGTGTTGCTGATAATCTGCTCTTAATATCATATACCAACCATCATTCCTTTAGGCGCAGTTGAGAGAAAGAATAGCCATAACATCCTCTGTTTTAAGAGACTAATTCCTTTTAATTCCTCTGATAGAATAATTTGTTTAGTTCCTCCTATTGCAACTCAAGGAGTACAAAGATTGTTCATAGTTGTCCTAAAATATCATAAAATAATTACTTTATTATGACATGTATTCCCTCTCCTCAAAGTATACTTTGAAACTCTGAAATAATTTATGGTTTTTGTGAGCAACGGTTCATAACCCAATGTTCACTTAAACTATTGATACAAGCCCGTTTGTGTACATTTTTGGCAATATTGCCGGGCCTGAGAGCAACTGAATATTCCTTTTATAATAATAGGCACATCTATTCAGTAAGTCCTTCTAGAATCAAACAGTATACACATACAAATAGCAGAGCCTGGGAAAATACAACAGTAACTTTAGTTACTAAAGTAACTTAACTTTTCTCATTGTTATTTTACATTTCTGTTATTTCCATTCAGAATTACTTGATTCTGACAATCAGGAGAGAAAGAAACAAGAGACAATGGAATGACCAGTATATTATCTTTATCTCCACATTATTAGTAAATCCCTTACATATAGCCACCTTCCCAATTTTCCTTCTCTAATAATGCAAATGCACAGATATATGTACTGGTGTGTCTATCATAGTGAAAGCATCTATCGGTGTCTACAAATACTGCAAAGAGGTGTTTCAGAATATCCAAGAGTATACAAAGAATATGGTTCAGATGGCTTGAACAGAATCATTCAGGACATTAAAGAACCTTTTAAGTGATCCACAGACCTCTGCATGGCCATCTCTTTACATCTATTGGTAAATAATAATAATAATAATAATAATAATAATAATAATATAGTTGGAAGGGACCTTGGAGGTCATCTAGTCCAACCCCCTGCTCAGGCAGGAAACTTCGGACAAATGGCTGTCCAGTCTCTTCTTTAAAACTTCCAGGGTTGGAGCATTCACGGCTTCTGGAGGCAGGTTGTTCCACTGGTTAATTGTTCTGTCAGGAAGTTTCTCCTTAGTTCTAGGTTGCTTCTCTCCTTGATTAGTTTCCATGTGTTGCTTCTTGTCCTGCCTTCAGGCGCTTTGGAAAATAGCTTCACTCCCTCTTCTTTGTGGCAGTCCGAGATATTGGAACACTGCTATCATGTCCTCCCTTGTCCTTCTCTTCATTAAACTAGACATATCCAATTCCAGCAACCGTTCCTTGTTTTAGCCTCCAGTCCCCTAATCATCTTTGTTGCTCTTCTCTGTACTCTTTCTAGAGTCTCAACATCTTTTTTACATCGTGGTGACCAAAACTGGATGCAGTATTCCAAGTGTGGCCTTACCAAGGCATTGTAAAGTGATATTAATACTTCATGTGATCTTGATTTTATCCCTCTGTTAATGCAGCCTAGCACTGTGTTGGCTTTTTTGGCAGCTGCAGCACACTGCTGGCTCATATTTAAGTGATTGTCCACTAGGACTCCGAGATCCCTCTCACAGTTACGACTGTTGAGCAAGGTACCCCCTATACTATACCTGTACATTTGGTTTTTCTTGCCTAAATGTAGAACCTTACTTTTTTCACCATTGAATTTCATTTTGTTGGATAGCGCCCAGTGTTCAAGTCTATCCAGATCTTCCTGTATCTGGAGTCTGTCTTCTGGAGTGTTGGCTATTCCTGCCAGCTTGGTGTCGTCTGCAAATTTGATGAGTTCCCCATCTATCCCCTCGTCCAAATCGTTGAAGAGCACT
Organism: Azemiops feae; assembly: GCA_023970755.1. Lineage (NCBI taxonomy): Eukaryota > Metazoa > Chordata > Lepidosauria > Squamata > Viperidae > Azemiops > Azemiops feae. Next base: position 216,470 of record JALGBA010004215.1, on the reverse strand, counting down.
GGGCCCAGAACAGAGCCCTGGGGCACCCCACTACACACTTCCCTCCATGTAGATGCGGTTCCATATGTAGCAACATACTTTAAACTATTGGCACCAATGATTTTAAAAAATAACAAATTTTCTGACCTTAAGCAGACTCATTATCCACTCGTCCAAAATTAATTTTGTTACTCCTCAAATGGAAGGCATTGGATGAACAGAAAATCATCAGTCTAAGCTAGGGTGAAATCACTTTACCTGTTAGCTGGTGGGATATAGCCCTCGTGCACTTTATGTGATCAAAGAAATTTGGACAGATTCTGCTGGAAAATTTAATAAGAGTTAACAATTTTGTTAACTTCAATGAAAAAAAAATGCATTGGGGATCATTTGTTACAAATTTCAGCGAATACAGCATTGTTACTCCAAAACAGAACAATTCTTAAATATAGTTTATAGGGTTATTTAGAAAATAGATTGTTTATATTCTTGGTATATATAGTTAACAAATAGGGCAGAGGTTCATATGGAATGGAAACACCATTTTTTTTATCTGTTTACACTATGAGTCATTATTGTTCTGAACTTGAGCCTTTGAGTCTTTGATACAGCAAGAAGGCAATGACTTTTGTCCAAAAATACTTCCCTCTACAGTACACACTTTTGCAGGGTAGGATTTCTAAAAGCTCACTGCCAGCACACTTGGCCATGATGATTTGGGGATAAAGAAGCAGTTCATGTCAAGAAATATATATCATTTCAAGCAGTAGAAAGTATTTAGAAAAATGGAATCCAAGAACATCTCATTGTCCTCATGTGAAATCTGTATACAAGGCCTAAAAGCTAATGTACAGACAAAAAACATGGTGACATAGATTGCCTCCAGGTTGCTAAGGAAGTTACAGAAAGCAGTATATTCCACCATTCAACCTGTATGTTGAACATATATTAAGGGAAGCTGGACTGGAATATGAGATAGGTTTAAAATTGTTAAGATGAAATATCAATCTGAGCTATGCTGATGACACTATTTTGATAGTCAAAGATATAAAAAATCAAGTACTGTACTAATAATAAAAATCAAGAAGCTGTATTCTGCAAAACGTGGGTGAAGCAGCCATCTCCCCCCCCCCACCTCCATACAACATGAAGTATGATTTTTTTCTCACGTCTTCTCTACAAGCTCCTTTTTTGTGCTGTAACTTTGAAGTCCAACTTCCTCGCCTATTTTTCCTCTAGGCTCTTTCACAGCACCTTTCCTTTTAAAGCCTGTTTCCAAAGAGAAATTGGTTTGCTGTTTCTCCCTAGTGTTCTTCTAAAAGCCAGCTGGCACAGAATACTAAATGGAAAATGCACAAAGGCACAACTTCCAAAAGCATTTGGAATTGTTCTAAGAACTCCTGAAGCTGTTCTTTAGAGCTTTTTACCGGGAGATCTTGAAGGGTAGGTTGGGCTGCTGCTGGATGGCTATTACTTCATGCTAAGAGATCCTCAAAGAGCCTGAAAATATAATGCCTGTTCAAATAATTATTTGATTGCATTAGCATTCTCATTTAGTTCAACCTACTTTTGCCTGTCACACAATAGCAATTCTACTGGATCATAGTAGAACAATGGCAAGAAGAGCACATAAAGGCATAGTAAAACCACATACTACTATAAACATCCAGCAGAGTCTATGATACCAGACCCTTGATGTTTTCTACCAAAAATCCTCCCCCCTTTAAAAAAAATTGCTAAACATGCAACTTCCAGCATAAATATTTTTTTAAAATAAGCTCACATTTTCCCATAGTTCAAGACACAGTTTAGATAGCCTCGTTTTTCTTGAATACACTTTCAAATAAAAAACCTATTTATGAGATGTAAAACTAGAAATAGCAATTTTAGCTGTTTTAGTTAGGAATAAGCTAACAGAAATGCTAAACAGTACTTAATAAAGCAAGTGTCATTCATTATAAATTAACAAATACAGATTTAAAGAATATATTTTACATACTGCTTTCCTTATCAATTAAGGTTTTGTAGGTGGCTTGTTATATAATATAAATTTAACATTAAAATATTAAACAATTGTTTTTATAATTAAAGGATTGGTATTTTTGAGCAGATTTAATAAGATTGATTTCAAATGCAATACATTATTCCAAAATTAGTAAAACTTTTAACATAGTAATGTCACATGACAGATGACTAGAAACTATTGCATAAATGTTTAGAACATATGATGTAATTAAAATATTTTTACACTAATCAGGAAACTACATATGTTTAGATTAATGATGGTGCTATTTTCCCCGTTTTTAAAATTGAAATTATAACATTATTATTTTTAATACTCTACAACTAAGAAATTTTATTTTGATTGGAAAAATAGTGATAGATTTTTAGAGGCTTTAAAATCATTTATTAATAGACAAGTTTATTATATAATTACAAGAGACCATGCAACTCCTCCCCCAATATTCTATGCAACTTGGTATTTGTGAAAAAATACCAAAAATAAATTATGAAAAAATAAATTTATATTTATTTGTGAAAAAATAAATTATGTATTACAGACTACAAACCAGCCCTTGAGATAATTATAAGAATTTGATAACTTAGTCAAAGAAAATTGCAATGTGAAGAATTTGTAATAAAATTGGCTGCTTAATTGCTTTCCTTACAATTTTGGCCCATATTCACTCTACTGTTTTATATTTTAAAATATATTAAAGGATTAAATATATATACTCTCCTACCCAGTTCAATTTAAAAGATTAGAGTATGTTATGCACAACTGTTATGTAATATATCAGGTCTATTGTTCATTCTATCTTCATTTAGATACAGGCAGTCCTTGACATACAATCATTTGTTCAGAGACTGTTCAAAGTTGCAATGATGCAATGATTTTTGACAGATTCCTGAAATAATGGCTGTTGCAGCACTCTTGGGGTCACATGATTTTGATCTGGATATTTGGCAACCCATTCACATTTACAACTGGTTGCCAAGTATCCCATGATCATGTGACACCATTTTCAATCTTCCCTGCCAGCTTCCACAGAAAGTCAATAGGGAAGCTGGCAAGGAAGGTTGCAGGCTGTTGCTGCCTGCTGAGGGGACTCCCATTCCTCTCCATGGCCTAACTGAAAAACGATTTTGGCACTGGGAATTTTCAGCTACCCTCATGGATTTCAGCATGGAGCTTTTTCAGCCAGACCCGAAAAAAGAAGGCAGTCCTTGACTCTGACCTGGCTGAAAACACCCCATTCCAAAATTCTGCTTGGATTTCAGCACAGAATTTTTTCAGCCAACCCTCAGAGTCAAGAGGCTTCCCTCTCAACTCTGGGGCTGGCTAAAATTGTTCTGTGCTGAAATCCAAGCAGACTTTTTAGCTATGGAAAATTTTCAGCCCCAGAATGGAGAGGCTTTAGAAGCATCTTGGGTCTGGGACCGAAAATCCAAGCAGTTCTGTCCCCAACTCTCCTACACATCCCCAAGCACCTCCTTATTTCCTCCCCCATCTGGCAGGGCCTGGGACTTGCAACTTCCCCACTGACTTGATTGTGGGAAACTAGCAGGAAGTTGCTTCAACTAATGACTGGGGCATTCACTTAACAATAGCAATTCGGACAGTCTGGATTGTAAAGCAGTCACATTTTACAATCAAATTAATTAGCAATGGCAATCATGCTCTCAATTGCCGTCATAGGTTGAGGACTATCTGTGGCAATTACAGTATAACTTCAGATTTTTGCAATCCTTATCTGATAGATCTAGCTCAGGGGTGTCAACTCTATTTCATTGAGGGCCGCATCAGGGTTGATTGACCTTGGCAGGCCGGGTAGGCATAGCGGGGGTGGGGGTGGGCATGGCCAGCTCAACATCACTCGTGTCGGGGGGTGCCTATGGTGGCCCAGGCGGAGCTGGGGGAATCCATTGTCTCCAGCCAAGGAAGGCGAGACCAGGGTGAGCACTATACCCTTGTCCACCAGAGGAGCCTTGCTGTCCCTCTCAGGCCATGCAGAGGACCCCCAGTGATGCAGGCTGCCCAGAGCCCTGGGCAGTGGAGGGCAAGCGCCCAGTCCAGCCTTTCCCAAGGGGGCACCCGGCTGCGCTTACCTCCTCAAGGCTGCTGCTGATTGTCTTGCTCTCTTTGGCCAAGTTGCTCATGGTGTGTGCGGGAGGGCAAAATTTGTGTGTCAGAGGGAGGCCCACTCCCTCTCCCCACGAGGAGACCCAGCTTTGTAACCAAAGCATCCTCAGCGATAGGATGGGAGACCACCAGGAGAGGTCAGGAGGAGGGGACAAGGGGATGGCAAACGGGCAGCAGAGCTACTTGTGGCCAAGTGCCAAGGTAGGACTTCCCTCAGACCCTTCCTCCCTCTCATTATAATCTTCCATCTTTCCTTCCTTCTTTTCCCCCTTTTCTTCTTTTTCATTCCCTCTTCATTCTCCTTTCCTTCTTCTTCCTTCTCCTCTTTCCTTTTTTGTCTTTCCCTTTCTCTTTTCCTGTCCCTTCTTGAATGCTCAAGTGCAAAAGGGGAAACATTTCTCGATGCCTCCTTGCTTTGTGATCAAATGCCACTTTTGCTAGTAGTCTGTGGCCACTTAAAAGACTGAGAACAAATCAGGCTCAGTTTATCCCATGCTTGCATTTAGTGGGGGCGTCCACAGACAACAGTACAACAAAACTGTTAAAATGGTGGCTGTGATAGTTGATCAGAGCGCCTCTGTTTTTTTATGTGCAACAGCTTTAGCATTTAGGAAAAGAGGTAAGTTAGCTGCTTTTCTATTAATACATAATCCTTAAAAGAGCTCTCCTGTAGGGACCCTGACATGGTCTAATTCAGACTGGAAATATAGCAAAGGAAAATATTTTCCCCCACTCTGCTTTGTCCTGTTTTCCCCATTGGAAATGGCTGTTTGCAACACACAAGGAGGGGATACTTTCCTAAGAGTTCACAATTCAAGAATACCAATGTTAACTTGGATTGCCAATAAAGTCCTGTCTGTGACAAAAGAGAACACAAAATTGCTTTCTCCTTTGAGCCCAAGTCTCAGTGGATCCAGGATTGAAGCAGAACTGCGTGAACTAGGGCATCTCCAACCAAGTTGCCTCTCTCTCCTTCCTTCCTTTCCTTTCCTTTCCTTCCTTCCTCCCTCCCTCCCTCCCTCCCTCCGTCTATGCTGCCACCGGCCGTTGCTATCCCACGCAGGCGGGGCCAGTCCCAGTAAAAGGAAAGCATTGTGGCTGCGAGGCTAGGTCAGCGAGGAGGCCATGGAGGTGCTGGTGGGAGGGGGGATGGCACTGATCTAGAACCTGGTTGAGTCCATCAAAGCCAGAACGTGCTGGAACCAGCGAGCTGCCCCGTCGCCTCTGCCCCGCCCCCTTGGTGTGTGCACAGGAGGCGGCCAGCGCCAGCGTCCTGGATGAAGTCAGCCTGCAGGGCAAGACAGCCAGCAGGGATGCCGGCTCCGCCTGCTTGCAGCCTCTTGCGCACCACCATCTACTCTGAGACCCCTGATGCCCTGTGCTTTTTACCACCACAACTGATCTTCACCATTTTCTTGTTCCTGTTGCTGACAAAGCGTGCCCATCCTGACTCTTCATAAGGCAACTACTGGCCACATGAAGCCATCTTCCCCAGGTCTTACAAGAAAACCACAATGCATGACTTTGGGAAGGAACCCTCATGCAACCAGCAGGGGCAGGCATGCTTGGTTAGCAGCAGGAACAAGAAGACAGCAAAAGTCAGCTAGGGAAACAGGGACTAAAAGGGCATAGATGGGGAAAAATAAGTGAGCCTAAGCCCCTCTGCGGTTGCAAGTGTAGATGGGCTGCAGTTGTAAGTGTACATGGATCATATGACTACGGGAACACTACAACAGTCATAACTACTATAAGTCCCTTTATTCAGCACCTCTGTAACTTCAAACAGATGCTGAACAAATGGTTGTTAACTCAAGAACTATTGTAGTACAGCCAGTGTTCTGGACTAATGGAAGAAAGTTTCAGGTAACATATTTGAAATTTTTAGAGCATCTTAATATGCAATTACGTTGAACCATCCATACAACAGTTTTTCACTGTTCCCTGCTTTTTTTTACATCATATTATAGGACCCGGGAAGCATAAGCCACACAGAGACATTCACTTTTGACTGGCCTTAGAAACTGAAGTTATAATAAATAACAACACTGTCTGCACCCTTTTCTCCATCTGAAGGCTTATTAATGTATTACTGCATTTATATGTAGCCTTTTCCTTAGTGTATGCCAAATTAACCAATTAAAAAACAACTATTTAATGTATGAACCAAAATACGCAGCTACAACAGTACTTAACTGCTTACAGAAAATAGAGTTGGCCACAATTAGAACAAAATAAGGGCAAATAGAATAAGGAATTATTATTTGTATAATATTGTTACTGCTAATTTAAACCATACATTTGAAAGATAAATGCAAATTTCTTATGAGGAAAAGTAAGTACATTACTTCATGTAAAGTTTTTTTTTCTGTTTTAGTATATGCGGGCATATAAATATCTTTACTCAAACAGTATATAAAGGTGATATACTTGAATAAAAAGATGAAAAATTGGGAGTTGTAGTCCACCTTAAAGTTGCTGAGGTTGATGAAAACTGAAAAAAACTAACAGGAGGGTGTTAGACTTAAAAAGACTACTTTATGAAACCATTTTCTGTAAATACACAACACTGTAACTGGAAATCTCATCAGTTTTAAGGTAAGTGAATTTGTGGCGAGTATTGTGAAGCTCTTCACTAAATGAATAAAAGTGCAAAATATTATATGCCTTATTATTTACAAAATGCATTCCATTCTGAACATAAGCCTGCTAAACCACACTTGTGATTCCATTCATAGGATCCTACAATTTGTCTAATTTGTTCAGTTTAAAAGTCGTTAAGTGTTATCAGTCTCTTCAATAATAAAAAAATTAGAGAATAACTTTTGCTTTAGGTTATGTTGTGAATTCATCAATGGAAAGTCTTGGTGAATTTTCTTCAGAAAGCATAAAGATGTAAGAAATGCAAAAGAAAGGGATAGAAGAAGAGGCCTTTAGTTGTAGTTTTAAAGAAAATAAAAGATATTTATGTAGAATTTTGCCATATAATATTGTTAATCAGCATTTCAAGAATAAGAGTGAAATAATAGATAATATATAATATTTTGTGTAGTCCCTAAGTAAAACACTTTCTCCCAAAGCAAAAGATTTCATACTTTATGTCACTAATAGTGTGCCTTAATTTGCAAAAAAAAGCACCTAATTCTATGTCTGCTACACTGTTACTCATTTCCTTAGAACAAATGAGCTCTGATGTTTTGAAATATAGGAGATTCACTTACGATTAGGGTGATCTGCCCATACTTAAAAATTGCTTCCAACCAGATAAACAGCATTTCAAAGAAAACATTAATCTACCCCTTTTTAGCATTCGTGACTTTTGTAGGATTCAGTAATGTAACCCCACCCATGTACACTTTCGAAATGTATAACCCAGTTATCAATCAGGTATATTCAGCTCAATACTAAGCATTGCAAAGGAAAATCAGTTATGGGGGATAATCTCTTTTCAGCATCTTGTATAGTATCACTCTTTATTCTCCTTCCAAAATCTCAAGCATTCCTCAGATTGTATCAGTTCTAATGTTTTCAAATATGGGAGAATCAGTTTTGATAAGGATAGCCTATCAAACCTGATAAAAAAAATTTTTTGCAGGATCCATATAAATAGTCCGTCCATCTGCTGTCATCTAAATGTGTTGGAACTGCAGCTCACAGAACTACACAATCCATTAAATAGGAGCTGTTTTCTGAGACACATCTAGAGAGCTTTGGATTAGGAAAATCTACCTTGATCATGGGCACACAGACATGATATTAACACGCAGAGATTCATGTTAATATCAAATTCTTCCAAATTAACTGTTAAAGAGCAAACCCAGAATATTATTTACTATAATTTTTAAATCAAATGTGTCACATGAAGAACATTTTTATTATTACGTAATAAAAAACTTTATTATTTAAACACGGTCATAAAACATAGGTAGAATTAAACAAATGATTCCAAATACTGCAGGCAAAGGGGAAGATGAATGAAAGTACTTAAGAGTGTAATAATAAAGCCAATTAGTCTTACTACACTAAAAAAGTAGTTTGACTTTAACAATACAGACAGTGGAGTTTGTTCTCCAATCTCTATCAACCACATTCCATTTCAACTGGTGACTAAAACAATTGTTATCTTGTCACTTACAATTACAGAGGAAGGGCAATGCTTTTCAGTTTGTACAATTCTTCTGGCTTTGTAAATACATTTATCATCCAGTATCATCAAGTCTAGCTCCAATCATTAAATCCACTGAGAGGCACTCACAAGAAAGTTGTATTTTCTCTGTCTGGATCCACAAACAAAACAAATATTCTGTTATCTTCAGAATAGATTTTGAAAAATCAAGACTGCATATTTGTATCATATCTCATTATGTGATTCACTAAAATGGATGGCATTTTCAGCACACATATATTAGCACAAGTTTACAAATGAATGTTTCCTTCCTGCTTCTATTTTGAATTCACCTCAATCCAATCTACATTTTTCTCATAATTCTGTTCTGATTCAAATAACCAAGCTCTACAGGACCTTATGTGCCAACAAATTCCAATTTATTTGGCAGTCAACCAACCAAACCAAGTGCTCAGACCAAAGGTGTTTTTCTGGGCATATCTTCCTGGATGCAATCTGCCAATTCACACATTAAAAAATTGTATTCTAGTTGCTAATTTTTAGATGAACTATGTAGTTTCAATAATTTCCAAGTAGTTCTCTGAAATCCTGGCTGCAAATGTGGGACCTAGTCTAACGGATTCAGAGAGCATTAATTTGATGAAGGCAAAGTAACTAGGCCTATAATGCTCTAAAATAGACAATAATCAGGGCTGAACAATTAACTTGATTCTATACCTTATCGTGCATTTTTCTTAAGGCCCCATTCAAATTGCATTCAATTTACTGTTTCTCCTGACACACCAAACTTTCACTTTACAAAGAACAGGAAGACCTCGCTTAATGACTGCTCTATTTAGCAACTGTTCAAATTTTATGATAGCACCAAAAAAGTAACTTTACAATTGGTCATTATATTTGCAACCATTGCAGCATCCCTGCAGCCATATGATCGATATTTGAGCACTTTGCAACAGAGGGGGTTTGCAGTATCCCTATGGTCATGTGATTGTCATTTGAACACTTCACAATCAGCTTCTGTCAAAGTCGCAAGTTTTGGTCACATGACATCTCATTTAGCAACCTGAGGTGACTCCCAATGACTGAATGGAAAGTGATGTTGTAAGTCCATCACAGTCACAAGATGGTTCACTTAGCGATTATGTTGCTTAGCAATAGAATTCCTGGTCCCAATTGTGTTTGCTATGCAAGATCTACCTAACGGTAGAAACAAAAGCAGTTGTTCCTCACAACAGACCATAGATTGCTCACTATCTTTCTATCAGGGTTTATTTGATTTTTATCCCACCTTCATTACTTTACATGAAATTCAAAGCAGGAGACATGCGTAATACTCCTTTCTCTTCTAATTTTCCTACAACAACCCTGTGAGCAGAGTTGGGTTGAGAGAAAGTGACTAGCTCAAAACACATCCACATATCTTAACATTTTTCCATCCATTTTCTCCATCTATAGAGGAGGTGCACGAATTCATTGTGCATAAGGTGCACAAATTCATCAACTTTTTCTTGTTCCCACAATTTATGAAAACCTTCCAATCATTCATCACTTTTCTAATCAAACAAAACTATTATGATTACAATAGTTTTCAGACTCACAAGTTGTACCATATAAGGAATCTAACATTCACTGCAAAGCATTTGGGTTCTCAGCCAACAACACAGTATTATCTGCATACATAAATAAATATACCTTCACATCCTCAACTAATGTATCTTTAATGTCACTGAAAGCATTCCTTTTCACTGATGCAGAAATATATTAAACAATCAAGGGAACATCCTTATCTTTCTCCCTGCTCAACACAGAATCATTTTTAAATCATTCTATTTATTCTAATTCATGCTTCTATCATAAATCACCTTTCTCACATTTAACAACCAGTTTTCAACTGGTTATTTGTGCAAAGCCTTCCTTAATTTAAATGTATTCACTTTCACACTTGGGTTTTCTCTAAATCCACAAATGTCCAGTAAAAATTCCTCCATATGAATATTTTTGTTACCTGATAATGGACAAAAATCTGGTCTGCAAACCCCATGCCTGACATGAAGCCATAGTACAAGTCCAAAAGTTTATTGTTGTCACTCTTTGAGTCAGAATTCTGCTGAATACCTTACCAGGCAATCTTAAAATATTGCTTTTTGTAGCTCCTCTTGCTAGCTTTTTCTTTACATAGCAAAACAATAATGGAAATCTTTCAAATATCAAGCACAAATGTATCTTAACGCAACATTAAACAAGTGACACAACCATTCATCCTCATATTCATATGTAAAATTTTACCCCCATCTGCAGCCTTACTATTTGGCAATATCCTCCCAGCATTTAAGACCTCTTTTCATCCTTTTTTTTTTGGACACTAATATTTACTGGGTTTTTTTCAATTACACTCTTCAATATAACATTTATCATTCCCATAAACATCTATAAATTACTTCTTCCAGTATCTCAAATTATGTCATCACTTTTATCTTCAATTCCATTTAATGCTGGATGCATCTTGTTTATCCCTTCATTCATTTCTAAAACAATCTTTTATTTTTATTAAAATTACTCTGCATTTTTTCTGCCTCTTGTAAGAAATTATATGTAATTCACCGCAGAGCTTCTTAATTTTAAACAAAATTTTAAACAAAATCATTAAAAAGCAGTGAATATGAATGGCTACAAACAATAGAACAATATTTCATCAGCTTTAGGTGAATTTCCCTGATTACACTATATATAGCCTCACTTCTTTCCAAAACTAAGTTGGGTTAACAGCAGAGCAACCTAATTCTAAGTTTGGACACGAAGTAATTTGCATCTGAAATGTATTACTTCATTGTATTGAACATAGTAATCTAAAAATTATCAAATACTATAGAATTCTACTATGGAAAATATTTGACTATGAAATAAACATCAACACTATGAGATTATAAATCTAGCATGTATTCCACCAAGGCAATTTCACAAGTAGCTGACAATGCAGAGGAGTCAATTGCAATTTTGGAATATAAACCTGACACCAATCTTTATTATGCTGATTTAAATATAAACCTTCCAACACAATTGAAATAAGAGTTCCAAGAAAATCTGCAACTTTCAAAAGCACAAGTTTGGGACTTTTTTTTCATGGACATTAACAAGGTTGAGAAATCCTTGAGAAAAAGAGAAGTTTATAACTACTTGATAAACGTTCCAGAGAAGAAAAAGATTTATTTCATGAAGATAAGCTGGAAGGATTGATTTAAACTTAATGAGTCAATTGAAATTAGGATGGAGTTTTATTGGTCTGATATTTATAATTGAAAGAAAGTTTTATTGTAAAGTTTAAACATGTATTTTTTTATTTATATATAATGCTTAATTCCTAAAGCTTGTAAAATATTGTTGAAAGCATATTTAAAAGTATCTATGTTAAGAGAAAGTTAAAAAGATGTTAAAGAAAAATTTAGAGTTTTAAAACGGATATATTCAAAATAAAATTATTCTATGAAGGTAACATGGAGGAAGTGATTTAAACTTAATGAGTTAATTGGAGTTAGTTGGACTTTTATTGGTCTGAAAGTAGTTATGTTAAGGGGAAGTTTAAAAAAAGATGTATTAGCATGCTTTGATTTTAGAAATGCTTTTAAAGAAAAATTTAATGTTTTAAAATGGATGGGAAAAAAGTATTTTTTCCCTTTAAGGTTAGAATCTGAAAGAATACAGTGAATTTTGTTAATATAAATGGTGATAGTTTATAAAGATTATTAAGTGCAAACAGAAATATATATTATTTCACAGCAAGTAAAATAAAGCAGAAATGGTTAAATTGATTGCTTTATTCAAAGAGGAGAATATATTTAATTGTTTTTTACTTGTATATCACTTCTGGATTTTGTGCTTGTGATGAAAAAAAATGAAACTTTGACTTTGGTTTTGCCAATTAGATTTGTTGTTATAGAAATGGCTAGTTATATACGAATGTATAAAAGTAAAAAGTTGAGGATGTAATATTCTACTGTGCTAAAAAGAGTCGGAAGTCAATGCTTTTCCCCTTGTACTTCATATTTTCTTCCGCCCTTCTCTTTTTCCTTTCCTTAATTTCCTATTTTTATTTTTCCTTGTATTTTATACTTTGATAAAACAATAAAAGTCATGAATGTAAAAAAAATAAATCTAGCATGTATTAATCAGAATTGTACTGGGTTATCACAATTTAAAACAGAAATAGATCACAATATGTTATGTATGCCTGTTTAATAAAATATTCAGTATCTTTAAAGTTTTAATAGGGAAAATGTTATAGTCTCAGATATCTGATTGACCTCAGACCATTTATCGCTAAATACAAGGCTGTCTGTTGTGAATAATCTCATTTATTGCAATTGGATTATTCAATACTGTGGCTAGATCTAATGGAACTACTCCTATTAGTAAGTATCCATTATATGCAGGATTAAAGAAAGAAGGGCATACTAGCATATTAAACAATTACAATGTAAAATACTGGTGTATGCATGTAGAAATTAAAACAGATGCAAAAACGTTACCTTCGGTATCTATACAGAAATAGATTCATATACTGTATATAGTTTATTTGTTTAAATTTAGAGGCTGCCCTATACTAGAAAACTCTTGGTGTAAGAAGCAATAATATCAGAAAGAAAAATCATGAAAACAAAAACAACCCTGAACACCCAGGACAAACATAACCACCCAAAAAATATCCACCTCAAAACACCTAAAGAACCATCCCCCCTCTAAGGGCAATCCAGATCAATCTACTCCAGGATAAAGAGCTGTCCTTTGAAATTTAAAGACCATTATCTACAATTGGTCCAATGTGGGTTGGTACACAGGTGTTTTTTGATTTCCCAGTCTAAAGTTAAGAGAGACTGACTAGCCCCAAATCACCTAGCCAGCTTCTCTGCCTAAGGAAGACTTTTTTTACTCATAGTCCAGCACTGTAACTATTAATATACTGGGTCTCTGACATAAACTATATACTGTGTACGCATACACACACACACATCAAGAAGGAAAAAATTCTGTAAGCAGTAGCATCGAAACGGGAAATGACATTTGTAGATTGCTGACATTTATAGGCATGCCCAGATGAGCATACATTAATGTAACTGCTTTGTCAATATTTAAAATATTGTCTTTAAATCTGATCAATGTGCGTTATGCTTAGAAATACCATTGTAAGAATGATACCTATCATTGGTTGAGCTCATGGAAAAAGAAAACAATGGAAAAAAGCAATTATCAAAATTGTATGGCTTTATGAGAAAGGACTGAAAAGATTCAAAGAAAAATTGAAAGAAATATTCACAGAACAAATAGGTTTAAAGGCAAACAGTGTCTGATGTTCTGTGAACTAATGGGGAGTGCTTCATGGCTACTGGAACATAATTTTTTCTGGATACATTATATATGTGTTGGATAATATATAACATAACATAACATAGCAACATAGCATAACATAACAATATATTTTTCATATACAAATATACTCAAAAACCTGTTTTATTAATTTCTGTTCTTCAGTTCTGAATATATCTTTGAAAAAAGATGCAATTATGAGTTAAATATGGGATCTTGAATTGGAACATTATGCATACCTTTTGAGAAATTTTGGACACCTCCACTTAATGCAAATTTTCCATCCATAATACTTTTAATTAATTGGCCTCTTTTGGGTTCAAAATATAATAGATTTACTATTTCTTTTATCACTAAAACTTCAGTATATTATTTCAGAGAACCTGTGCTTTAATGCCTTTTCTTATGCTAAATTGCTGGTAATAGAAGTAGTCCATAAATTAAAGTTCACTAAAAAAATGCTATTATAGATGCTGGGACCCTTGTATTATATATTTACATTAGTGAATGAATGATAAGAATATTTTTTTATTATTTGCTATGTTAAAAGATAAGTGCTGTTTACTCCGACTAGTATTGTTTACATTAACATTTAATGACATCTTGATTTGCATCAGCAGCATTTGCAGCCTCTTCTGGTATCAGAAGAGATATATTAACTCTTATGAAATCAAAAAACCCACAGCTTTATAATTATCTGTGATCAATAAATTTTGTATGCAAATTTTAAAGAGTGACCAGAATAAGAAACTGGAGATATCTGTTTTCCATTGGGGAATTCCCTGAACCTCATGAGGTCTTAGATTGCAGCTTATACAACAAATACATCAGCATTATTAGGCTCCATTTTGTTTGTACAGAAAAGGAATTACATCATCATGCTGTTGGAAATGCATCAAAATAACACTTCATTAAAACACATGTTTTTGCAATGTGGTAAAGTTACTGTATTCTGGGAAGAATTGGTGATATGTATAAATATGACTTTGAGACAAAGTTTAATATTTTCAGACATACACATTTCTTTTACTTACTATATGCAAACTGATCACTGGATGATGAAAATGGATTCTCTGTGCTCTTATAATTGGCAATTAGAAAGACAAGTTTATGACCTAATTACTAAATAGATTGAAAACCTGGTGTTATTTACAGTTAATGAATGAATTTCCTATAGATCTAGGTTATACATGGATGATTGCAATGGAATTTGGCTAGCTTTTACCGAAGCATGTATAACAGTTTTTATTTAATAAATGAAAAATGTCTCTAGGAAGCAATATGTTTCAGAAATGTATGGAGTTGTCATAGAGGGCAGGGCGATTTAATGCATATCAGATTTACAAGAGTTGCTTTCTTAGCTTTTGGTTAATAGTTGGGGAGATTCGGGTTATTCCATAATTTTCAGTAATCTTATTGTATTTTAAGTGGAAAACTCCTATTTTTGGCAGTTGTGCCATTATAATTTGACAGTGCAACTGGAGACATCTACAAAGCTACAAAAAAAAGTAGAGGGGTCATGTTTCACATCTCTGCTTCATGGCTGAAGTACTAGATAAGTATAGGAAAGTGAATTATAGGTGCTGCAATAGCAATCAGAAAAATATAAGCAGTCTGACCATACAATGAAGTAATCTTACCAATAAATACTTCTCTATGTCCAAGAAACCCTTATCTCTGATTTTTTTTCCTGGAATCAAAGCTATCAACCCCATCATAAATAAAAGCCAATACTTTATTATGTGTCTAACCAAAATGGGCATGTACAGTAGTGGCCAAAATTGTGGAAACCTTTTGGGAAAAGTGTACATTTGAGGTTTGATGGCTAATAACATCACTTTTGGGGGGAGTAGTACCATAAAATTATATATCAATGGAAAGTTAATTTAATCAAGAATGTAATGCAACAAAGTCTGTTCAATTATCTATACTGTATTCTGTGAAACATTATAGCCAAATAAGCAGAAAAAGGAAGCACAACTTGCTTAGGTTGATCAGGTAGCTTTCCTTCATCTGATTGTAGCCAATGAGCATGAGTGTTTAGAGAGCCAATCAGGTGTCATCTTGTTTCGGCAATGAGCCAATCAGATCACAGTAGGATTCAGTTATTGATGTCATGTATTGAAGCTGAGAGGAGGACATTTGTCAGTGTTATGTGATCGCTATCAAGTTGGTTGGGTTTTTTTGCGTTCTTTCATTTAGTGAGCTTGTACAACGTAATAAAATTAAAGTAATGGTGCAAAGAGTTGACTGGTTGCCCAGAAAGCGATGTAAAATAGTATTATTAAGTGAACAAGGCTACAGTTATAAAGAAATTAGAAGAAAAATTGGTGGAAACTTAACCAAAGGTGACGTTTCTACTGTACACTTTTCCCAAAAGGTTTCCACAATTTTGGCCACTACTGTAAGAGTACAACTACCAGGACCTGTCCTAAGTACCCCTTATTCAGTGCTGTTGTAACTTCGAGCAGTTGCTGAGTAGATCTTAAATGAGAACTACCTGCAAATAATGTCATGATCTTGTGTGTGCTTCTTGCTTCAAAAAACTGCAGATTTTGCTAGTTACAGTAACCATGGGCCATAAGAGATTCATGGGAATCACAGATAATTCTGGGGCCATAGATTATATGAATCAGTGTACATTGTGATCCTTTGTTTATTCTTCTTGTTGCATTTTCTACAGCCTTAATCACTTCCCAGTTGGATGACAGCAATGTGCTCTACGTGGGGCTACCCTTGAAGAGCAGTCGGAAGCAGCAACTAGTTCAGAAGCCCAAGTTTTGGGTTTGCCAAAGGCTTCATGTACAATTCAAGGTGTAGTCATCTTGTGTATTACATTGTTGGCATATTTTTAATATTGTTAGACATTCTATTATTATTAGAATCTCTATGCTGAGATGGGATAATCACCTAAATCATATGTGTATTTAATTTAATTGCAACATATTTAGTTCATCCAAATGAAATAGTATACAAAGCCATTGGTCATTTGCTCCCTCAGTATCTACTTCTTTTACAAATCAGTTTTAAAATGCATGGTGAACTAAGCAGAGAGATTCATATCTGAGCGACATTCAATACAAATAATTGATTATATAGCTTAAAGCTATCCCTCTGCCATTTTAGACATGTCTAAATTTATTGCATTGAATATAGAGTAAACTAATTATCTAATTTCTACATAAATCACTGTCATGACTAAGGTTTCTTCACTGTTTTCAGTGGAACTTTAGTGTACCTACCTTAGTCTAGTGCAGTGATGGTGAACCTTTTAGAGACCGAGTGCCCAAACTACAACCCAAAACCCACTTATCGCCGGGTGCCGGGTGGGACGTGGCCCATTGGGTGGGTGTGGCTGTGGTGGTCATGGCAAACAGTGGGTGTGGCCAAAGTGGGCGTGGTCACCTCGATGTTGCTCGTGGGGAGGGATGCCTGTGGGGGCAGGGTTGGGGGAGATCCAGGGGGTCTCTGGCAGGTGGGGCGGTGGGCAGGAGGCTCGTCCTGCGGGGTGAGTCGAGGCGAGGCAGGGCGGGGGGTACCATTGCTGCGGGGCAAAGTGAGGCAGGGGCCGGGGCAGCTGCTGCCTGACACCATCGGTCCCCACATACAGAGGCCAGCGAGTGCATGGGGGCCGACGGTGTCCATCAGCAGCCACAGCCTGCCGGCTCCTCGACCGGCGCACTCGGGCTCCACAGCCCACCACCAGCAGTTCAGAGAAGCCGCCTCTGAGCTGGACAGCTGGCCGACAGTTGAGGAGACGATGCAGTGGGTCGTGCCCAGGAAAAGGAGAGCATGCGAGGCCAGGAGGGATGGGATGGGGAGGGAAACCAGCCATGCCAGGATGCATCCGGCCACGTGGGACCTCAGGCGGCTGGTTGAAGAGGGATGGTTGCCATCTCCGGGGCATGCCACACATGCCCACAAAGAGGGCTCTGAGTGCCGCCTCTGGCATGTGTGCCATAGGTTCGCCACCACTAGTCTAGTGCAATGTTTTTCAAACTTGGCAGCTTTTAAGATATGTGGACTTCATCTCCCAGAATTTCCCCAACTATGGAGTCCACACATCATAAAGTTGCTAAGTTTGAAAAACAGTGCTCTATGGCAAATCCTTTTGGTTTAACATGCTAAGTTCTGTATATACAGGTAGTCCTTGACTTACAACCACAATTGAGCCCAAAATTTCTGTTGTTAAGTGAGTCATTTGTTAAGTGAGTTTTGCCCTATTTTACGACATGTCTTGCCACAGTTTTTGAGTGAATCTCTGAAGTTAGTAACCCAGCTGTTAAGCGAATCTGGCTTCTTCATTGACTTTGCTTATAAGATTGCAAAAGGTGATCACATGTCCCCGGGACTGTCATAAATATGAACCAGTTGCCAAGCATCTGATCACATGACCATGGGAATGCTGCAAAGGTTGTTAACTGTGAAAAATGGTCATTAGTCACTTTATTCAGTGTAGTTGTAACTTTGAGTGGTCACTAAATGAACTGTTGTAAGCCGAGGACTACCTGTATTGCAGCCTTCTTCAAGTTCACGGGTTTTTCTGTTGCTTGTCCTTCTACTTCCAGTGTTTCATTTCAATGAACAGCTGTGTCTGAGCCAGCAGTGCAATGTGACTTCCAGCAAAACACAGAAAGTACCTTATCGTTACAGGGTTATTTCCTGTGTGTTTTATGCTTTCAATTTCACATTATAGCACTAAATTGATGGAATTATGCAACTATGGAAAATCACCATTTGGGACCTTTTGTAAGCAATCTCATGACTAGCTGCAGCTCTTCCTACTGTAAACATCTTACTGCCTACTTTTAGCCCAGATTTCTTAAAGGTCTGAGTAGAAACCTTTCTCAGAATTTATTGTTCATTAATTATGACCCTGTTTTTAAAAAAGATGTTACAATTGATAATGTTGGAACTATTGTTTTCTTTCTTATGTAAAATTCATCTGTTCATGAACTCAGTTTGGTGCTTTGTATTCTAGTAATAATGACCATTATTGAGACCAGAATCGCGGGCACTGAGTGAAGCAGTTGTTAAGTAAGATTACACACCTGGCACTCCCAGTTGTGGTCATTAAGTGATCTCCCAGGTCATTAAGTGGCCAGAATGAAGGGCCTGCCCATTAAAGAATTTCATTTCTGCACCTGAAATCCTCCTGGCTGTTAGTGAGTACTGCCTGCCTGCCTGAGGGTTCCCATGCATGGAGGGGAAATCCTTTGTGGAGCTGCTGGAATGGGTGTGGGTTAGTTCTGTTCCTGCAGCCTGCCAAAGGATTTCCCCTCCTCTCCATGCACAGAAAGGAAATCCTTGGTACGGGCTGCAGGATTTACATGCCCCTCTGATCTGAGATCGTAAGTATGGACCGTAAGTAGATGACTGCCTGTAAGGACTACTTGTATTTGTACATTCCAGAGTTACCTTTTGCATTTCAATTATGGAGACATTTAGAACAATAAAGAACAAATTTAGTTCTTCCCAGGGCTTTTTTTCTCATAGAACGCTCAGAACGGAGTTCCGGCACCTTTTTTGGATGGAACCTTGTAGGGTAGGCAAAGTGGGTTGTATGACATGTGTGAGTTCCGGCACCATTTTTTTTTTCTTTTACAAAAAAAAGCACTGGTTCTTCCTAAGAGCCTACCACTTTGCAGCACAATCTACCTATTCTTTATGTGAAGCTGTAAAGGCCTTCTCTATGTCCCATCTAAAGAAGAAACACAACTAGTTGAAACCAAACTTAGAACTCTCCCCATGTCTTCATTTATATTTTTAATAGGTTGTTCTACTAAAAGATGTTCTCCATTATTTGCTTGCAAAAACAGGTTTCATTCAGCAGAAATTTTGCTTACTAGGTTAACAATAACAATAAAGTTGTAATTCCCTATTGTGATTTAGTTATAATAAACTGTCTTGAATGGATACATATTTGGGAAAAGCAGAATACAGATCTTATGAATAAAGAGAAAAATTCCAGAAACCTATCTCACAAAGTAGTTCCTATTCTAGTCTAGTGTCAGAGCATAACAAAGTGGAGTGGAGATGAGGACACTTTTTCCAGATTAGTCTAGTAGGCTACACTTTACTTGTGAGTTCAGTTAGGGTGAGTAATATAGGCTTGGATCGTCTTGTCATCTGAAATATAGTCTAAAAAACACCTCCATGTTTAGGTCATCAGTTGGTTCTGTTTAGCCATTATGCTCTATAATCAAACAAACCACATTATGGATTAGGTACTATAATGTGCAGAACCAACCAGTTTTGAAACCCATATGAATCAAAATCAAATGGGAAAACAGAAAAGTAGGCAATAGCCCAAATCTTTCAGAAGCAGCAACTATGTTTTCAGTAGATTAATAACCAAGTACAGGTGGTCCTCACTTAATGACCACTCCTACAGGGACCATTCAAGGTTGGGAAAGTTGGTAGATTGCAAATAGTGACTACATGATGTCCTCACTTAACATGCACATAGTGATTCACTTAATTATGACAAACCATTGTTTCTATAGTTTAGTTTCTTAATGAAGAAACATGTGGGCTAAATTGCCTTCCATCTTTACTACTAAAAAGAATACATATTCCCCTTCTATCGGTGACCAATGCAGATATGGGTATTCATGTTCCTGTAACTGAGGGATCACAAACATTTGCGCGCCTATTCTGATTCCACTGAACTCCTTCATTAAAAGGTAATGGCTAAGTTCACATATCAATGCTAAACTATAACCTGTGAACCCAACTATTACAGCTTAGTGTGTGATGTGAACCTACCTACCCACCTACTTGTGACATATTCAGCAAGCCATGCTTAAACAATTCCAGCCATGTCAACCCTAAGAAAAAGTTTGAAAATTATTAAGTAAATGTCGCATTAGTGAATCTTGAAAATGAATATGTATACCCATCATCTGTACAAAAACACAATTATTCTTCCTTGGGAGGATGCCCTTGATACACACTCTTAGAGAGTTAGTGTAATTGAGCTCACAATATACTTGGTGTTTAACAATATAAAGCTCAATGGCTTTGACAAATTGGAGGGAAAGCGACATAATATAAAGAAAATAGGCATCATTGTATGTTCTCATCATATCTAAAGAACTTTGCATGAAAAGCAATACCTTAAAACAAATTTTTTTTTTAAAAAAGGGCAAATTTCCTCTGTAATATGAATATATTAATCTACACCTCACATTAGCCTTTTACCCTTAAGTGGTACAAATCAGCCCAAAGAGAATGTCTTACAGCTCTTGCCGGGAAGTGGAAAAAAACAAATCCAGAGTGTGCCTGGCCTCACGTATCTGGCTAGTTATTAGTGGAGATATCTCTATGGTTGTCATGGAGGCCATGCAGTCCCAAGCTGACCCTCAAGGAAGAGTTAGTCTTGGCATAAATGGTAAGGCTGTTTCTAAACAACAAGCTATTACATGATAGTTGCCAATACTGTGTGAAAACACATTTATATGAGTCCCCTGGAAAAAAAACTTAATACTCTTAATGAAGATAACTATAGGAATAAATAATACTTTACAATCAGTTTGCATGGTACCTAGGAGGTGCATGAAGTAAAAAAGGCATGGAGGCTTTCTATCTGGAACAGAAAATGAAGAAAATGAGAAGAGGAAGAATGGCAAATATAGGAAATAAATGTAAAAACAAGACACAACGGGTTTCATAGAAAAGAACTACACAACAAAACTGAATCCGGAAAGCCTTTTTTGGATTCATCCCATTAGGAACTTTGTAGAAATCACATTTCTTTTGAACAAAGCTAAATATGGTTACTATCCCACTAGAGAAAGTGCACCAAACTAGTTGTTTCTTACAGCTACCTGCTGCTAAAATCACTAAGAGATGTTTTAATTTTTTTACAATGAAAATAAGTGCTGCTCATAAATATCCCACATTAAGTTGCTATCGCAAACAAAAGCACCAACACTAGTTGAAAATCAAAACTATTGTAGATAAAGGAATAATATATGTATATATAAATCTCACTCCAATCTCCCTGCAGGTGTTAATTTGGAGGCCACCAGTTTAGAGAAGATGCCTTAGAATTGATACTTCAATAAAAAGGAAGAACTTAACAATATTTGTTAAATATTTGCATATGTTATCATTAGATTGTTCTTTTAAGACCAAACTCTGATGAATCTAGATTCTGGATAATATGGAATGCATATGTTTTCTCTCCTTGTGAATAAATCAGTGGACTTTAGCCAACCAATCTATAAAAATATGTAACAAATTTTAAAATAGTACAGGTCTTTTCATATTTGTTGGTATCCCGCTCTCATCAGCTCCCACCAGCAGAGCTAATGACCAGGAACCAAGCTGCAGTTGTCAGAACAGCAATGAGGACAGATCACATCAAGATATAATCAATCATGAGTCTGCATAGATATGTAAGCATTCCATTTCCTTGTTCTGTGCCCCTTTTAAGAGGTCTATAATAAACCATGTTTTTTTAAGCTTTTTACTAGAAGACACTCAATTCTTATATGCGTATGTATATATAGTATGTATATATACATACTATAAACAAAACTTAAACATATAAACATACTTCTAAACAAAAATAGAAAATATTTTCATAACTTGAATCAGAAATCCACAATTTGATATAGAAGATACTTTTATCACTGATGTTCTGTTGGCACTATTCTACTACTGTTTATCACCACTGCTGCATTGCTTATGTTTATGTTCCAATTTCTTATAATTCATCAGGGTAATGATTGACGAAGCCTAGATTTGTTGAAACTTTCCTCCGTCATAATGTGGGAATGGTTCATACTTAAGTTTGGTACTTGAACATGAAAGAACAAAATGTAAACTTGTGATCTCCGCTGAACTTTTGTCTGTGGATCTTTATATCCAAATTGATTCTCTAACTGCATGGCAGTAAATTTATTTTAATAAAATCGTTTTGGCAGGTGGTCGTAGAAATTCTCATACAGATTCAGGTTGCAATGTCACTCTGAAATTATGCAAGTGTTTCCTTAATCTTGTTCTTTCAAAAAATGTATTGGTGTTGGGCACTTTTCTTTCTTACAAAAAAACCCAAGATTTAAACTATGGACTAACTCTAGAGTCTAAGAATAGCTGCAGGTCACTTAGAGAACAGACCTAAAGTGGCAGCTCTGCACCGATGTTGCCCAGCAACCGCACAAATCAAGGGAAGCTTGATCAATTTCTTATAGGTACAAAATAAAAAATCTTGCATGTCCCGTTTCATATATTTTGTAAATACATGTTCCTCTCATGCTTATCTTACTTCTAAACCAAATAAAGTTATGAAATTGTTAATTAACTGAGTCCAGTTTTCTCCTTATTATAATTATATAACATCTGGAAAGCCACGTAAGACGTGAAGGTAAAAAATATCCTTCAAACTGAGCTCAACTCCTTCCAATTTCATGGACCCATCTGTATTGCATCTTCACATGATAATAATGGTGTAATTCACTTGCAAAAATTGGCTCTCTGTGTGAGAATCACTTTCTCGCATAAGGGTGCCAAATCTTTTTGACTGCTGTGCCTATACTGTAACAACATTAAGTGTTGACTAGGTGGGGCTCTTAAGATTATTTTAATGTCTCTAATTGTTGCAGACCAAGATTTTGGAGACCGAAACAGCTACAACTCTTTCTGAAGCCATAATCCTCAAGTAAGCATTTGTATATTCTGATTCTCTCCATTCAATCATTTTCAGGATTCTAGTTTCCAAGAGAAAAAAAAAAAGCAGATTAAGTCCACCCAGTAATTCATGTTTGTCAACTTTTTTTTTTTTACACAAGAACCTATCTTAAGTGCATAGAGGGTAGGCCTTAGCGACTATTTTGGTCTTCAGAGGCAGTCGCCCTAGAAGGAAACAGATATGGAAACGTCTGGCTTAAACTTTCACCATCTGGTAAGTGGAGTGATTTAAAGATCATTAAACTCTGTTTTACTCATAATGAACCAATGCAGTTCAATTACTGTTATTCCCATTACTGGGAATAACAGTATGCTCAGACCAGGTAACTTTAGGTCACTCCGTTTTCTACCTCACAGGGTTGTTGTGAGGAAATCTCACTAGGAGTGCTAGCTACCCTATACTGTCTCGAGCAGGAAAAGTAGGATATAAATCTAACAAATATAAAAATAATAGCAGGCAGCAAGCATGCAATTCCCTTGGTGACTCTCATCTAACCTCAGACATAATATTTCTGAAGAACCGGATTTATCTTCACGCAATTCATCTCAGCTTCACCTCATCCATTAAACCTCCTTTCTCCCAACAGCGTCCTGGATCCTTTTAAAAAAGAGAGAGAGAGAGCGAAGGCTTGCCATACAGTAAGATATCGTGGAAAGGGCAGAGAAAGAAATGCAGAACTGAAGAAGGGGAGGCGAGATGTAAAATTGTAAGGTTTTCAGTTTTCTCAAGCGGCAGCCCCCTGCCCTAGAAAATAACGGCGACGCTCATATTAATGCATTACTTGCAGCCCCTCGCGGGGGTGGGGGTGGGGTGGGGGCGGGGGGAGAAAAAGCTCGGTCCTCCCTCTCTGACTGCGGGCGCTGCAGTGCGAAGCGGCGGGTGTGAAGCTTCCACTTCCCTGGGATTTCATTTCGGGGGGGGAAGAGGGGGGTGCGCGCAGACCAGAAAGCAAGAGAAAAGATCCGCCATATTCCTGCCTTACCACGCCCGGAGAGCTGAGCTACTGAATCAGTCTGGTTGCACAGTATATGCACCAGTCTCTGCCTCTCCCCCCCCCCCCGCCTCCCGTGGTACCCACCCCCGTTTCTTACACCAAAGGAAAGGCGGAACCGAGAAAGGAAGAGCTGGCCCTCCCTAGCTGCCGCCGCCGCCGCCTTCGAGGACAAGCAAGCGCAGCCCTCTCTCTCTCTCCCTCTCTCTCCCTCTTTCTTCGCCCCCAGGCTCCGAGCGAGGGAAGTTGACTTTCCAAGAAGCAGTCCGGAGGTTTCTCGGGGCCAGGGGAGAAGCCGCGTCTCCTGCGCGGACTCTTGGGGGCCGCGTTCGGGAAAAGGCAGCGGGGGAGGGGGGGAGGGAAAGCGGGGAGAAAGCGAAGGAAATGGACGGGTTCGGAGCGGAGGGCGGTTTCGGGCGCAGTCGCTAGGGCTTCCAGGCGGAGAAGGGAAGAGCCGCGCGATTTGCCAGGGGGGGGTCGGGGAGGGAGCCGAGAGGCGGCGGCAGCAGCGCAGGAATAAGAGGGAGGGGTAGGAAAGCGGGGTTGTTTGCAAGCAGGACGCTTTTGCTTTCTGCCGGGCAGCGCGCTTGCTGCTGCTGCTGCTGCTGCCTGGGCGGATGTTTCTCCGCGGTTTGGCGCAGGATTGAAGGGAGAGGAGGACTTGGAAGCGGCGAAGGGTTTCAAAGGCAGGCTTGGGGGGGGCGGCGTAGGTGGGGGACACCTGCCTGGGGCGGAGGCGGGGGGCACGTCGCGGAGGTGCCCGGGCGTCTCGGCGTGTTAGCAGCCAGGGTTCTCCCCGGGGCTCCTCGCCTTGCCTTCCCCCGCGCCTGGCGACGGGAGGGGCGCTCCCGACTGAGGAGCGGGAGGGCTTTCTGGCGCTCGCGGCTTTGTGGCTCGGGGTCTGCGTGTTTTCGGGGGGTGGGGGTGGGGGGCTGCGCCTGAACCAGCTCGGAAGAATGACTCTGGAGTCCATCATGGCGTGCTGCCTGAGCGAGGAAGCCAAGGAAGCCAGGCGGATCAACGATGAGATTGAGAGGCAGCTCCGCCGAGACAAGCGGGACGCTCGCCGAGAACTCAAGCTGCTGCTGCTGGGTAAGACTTAGCCGGCGGCGCCCGTCACCCCATTTTGGGCAACTGCTTTGCCCTCTTCCCCCTCCTCCCCTCGGGCCAATCTGGCTTCGTCCCAGACGAAGGAGGTAGACTGCATAAATGCGCCGGAGGAGCTTAGGTCTACCTAGAAAAAAGGGGTGATCCTGGGTGTGTTGATGCGTGTGTGTGTGTGTGTGTGCGTGTGTGTGCACGCGACAGCTCTCACAAGAATAGTGGCCCTAGGTTATTTGGATTTATTCCCATGCAGTTGTGCACATCGTGGCGGTAGCCAAGCCAGCTGCTGCTGTAGGAAATCAGATCTTGGGTCTGTTGGCGTGAAAGGTGTGTTCAAACGGCAGGATGAGGAGGGACCGCAAGGGAGAATTGCAGCCCCTTCCCGCTTCCTTTTTTTTTCTCTTCTTCTTTCAACTGGACTGTGCCATCTCCATCCATAACGAGATGCGTTATCCTGGGCGTAGGAACGAGGTGTGAGGATGCTAGGCTGCTTTGCCTAGCCGTCTCGGCCCTTTCTTCTCCTGGCATATTTGCCCGCCGTCTCCTCCTGCCTTTCCGAGCAAGCAGCGAGTCGAATGGCTGCTTGTGCTTGCTGTGGGTGGTTTCGTGTGTGGAGTGGACGCCTTCCCGAAAATGGAGAGAAAGAGGAGAGGTCGGGTGAAAAGGGAGAGAGGAGAAGTAGAGCAAGATGCCGAGCTTCAAGCAGAGAGATGGGCGGCAAACGCCTGTTGTGGGAATGCGAAGAGAGCAAGAAGGGAAAGGAAAACGCAACCCCCCAACCCGCCTTTGCCAAGGTTGACCCAAAATAAAGAGCTGGACTGAAGGAGCTGCCTTCTAGGATTGATAGGGACAGGATTCTGAATATGTGCTCCTGTTTCAGGAAGGCTGGAGTCCTTCCTCTTCCCTGGAGCGGTGGTTTTTCTTTGAAAGGCAGCAGGATCTGAACACAGATGAGGTGGAAGGCAAGCAAGGGTCTGGATACAGCCTTCTGCCAGAGGCTGGCTGTGAACTGGGAATTTTTTATTGGTACAGAAAGATGAAGGCTAGATCTGTGTGAGAATAGGAACCGGTGGAGCTCTTGCCATTTGGGGGTTCAAGCCACCTAAATTAAAGACACAGGGGAGAAAAAAGTACTTGTCCATTTGGTGAGGGTCTGTATGTCCTGCTGTGGCACCGTAATTAATTCAAAGGGGAGGCTGTGACTAGGAATAATGGCTTGAAAAAAAAAATGTCTGCAGTACTGTTTGCTTGGAAGGCGTGGTATTATAAAATTGACTGCCATGTGTGAACCTCACAAAGAGCTCATGGCTTTATTGAAGTTTGCCTCTGTTTTGTGCACAAAACTAATTCTTCAGTCTTAGGGACGTTTTCCATTAAGAAAAATTAAAATTGGCGAATAGCTCAGAAAACAAACTCTGCATTCAGGGGCTGCTCAACAACATAGATGTCTTTTTTCTTAATGTAAGTTCTGCTGTGTAGTTCATATTGTTATGGGTAGAAAAAGAATATAATAGTGCAAAGAAAAGGATCCTTGCTCTTTGGGCTCCATTGACTCAGGCTTGTCAAGAGTAAGCTGACTTGAAATAAATAAGTTGAACTTCTCTTTGTATTGTCATAAGAAGATCCAGGTAGAATATTAACACCTTTGGGGCAAGTTACTGTTCTACTCTACTCTTTAGTAGTCCACACCAGCCTTCTCAGAGCTGATGCCTTCAGTTGTGATGACACTACAACTCTCAAAATTAATTGGGTATCTGGGGATTTTGGACATTATAATCCCAACGTGTCTGGAGGATGCCAAGTTCAGGAAGGCAGACCAACATTATCAGATATTTGTTCCTTGATTGCTGAATTATTAAAAATATAGAATTTAAGTACAATTTCAGATTGGAGGAAAAGGGGATATGTGGAAAGTGCATTTAGATACTTGGTATCTTCCTTATGAGTGTTTACCCATAGCTGAGAAATTAACCCATACCATATATATGTCAAGGATGTCTTATAACAAAATCAGATGTCTCGTGAGTATCTGGTTTTTATTATTAATTAACCCAGATGATTTGATATATAAATAGTAGACTTTTTGTATTCATTGTTTGTGAACATAAGGAGTTTTGTTTGTCTGTTAGAATAATATCCATATTGTATGCTAGTTAAAAACTTGACTATAATAGTGTGCCTCATTTACAAATATATCGGTCGCCACTCTTTGGGAGAAAAAACAGGAATGGGTCATAGAACGGGTGGATGATGGCAAATTCTTATAAGATATTACAGTTTTCTTGTTTTTTTTCCTAAAAACTAACAGATGTACTGTTCAAATCCACCAATTTGTCTATGAAAATTTCAATTATGTGTGTACAGAGCTTTCCAATTAAGCTTTCCAAAGGTTGGTAGATTAAGACTATTGTCAGCAAACTGGTAGTTACACAAATGGAGTTGACATTCAATAAGTTGCAAGTAAATTTAGAACTATAATGGGCTCCTTTAAAAACTCAGAAATCTCAGTAAGATTTTTTTGTGAAGAACAGAAAATTTGATTTTTTTTTCTTGAGGGTTTCATCAAACATCTGAAAACATTTTGGACTGCTGGATTTACTGTTTAAATCACAACATACAATATTCACTGTTTTTGGCCTGTGTATCAGAATGATTCATGTTAATCTGAGAACAAACTTTGCAGAAATTAAAAAAGGCTTCCCTCAACTCCAAGTAGATGTTCTGGGATTGGAGAGTAAGCCAAAAATTACCTTTAATGTTATTTATCTGCTGTATTTGACATATGTATTTTATTCAGTAGAAGACCTATATTCCAGTTATCACTTAATAAAGGTATATTCATTTATCATTTGTTTCCAACATTTGTTTTCTCTTTTGACTTACTGAAGCTAAATGGTAGCACCTAACTGAACCTGGGCAGTCTTAACAAGCTAAGCAGGATCAAACCTGGTCATTAATTGGATGGGAAGCTACCAAGAAATAGCAGAACTGTTGACTAAAATGTGGAGTTGGAACAACACTTTAGAAAAAGACTTTCTCTATATATATCCTGCTCCACATTCAGAAGGAACGTAGATCATAAAAACAAGGGAAAGCCATTTTATTGAGTCTATATAATACTCTCCATTGTAAAAAAAATAATGATTTTATTTAGTCAGATTCTACCATGATGATTATTGAACACATCCCTGGGTTTTTTTTTTCCTTGACAACAGTATGGAAGTTATGTTGTACTGTATTGTCATCTTAAATTATTTTTACTCCCCAGATTAGTCTATAGCCCTGGGATTTTCTGGTAGAATACTAACGGGCTCTGCTTTTAAGTTTTTTTCAGATCAACCAAAGTCAGGTGGTGCTGCACCCAACAGATTTTATATACATGGAACCATAACTTGAAATGCAGTTTTTATAAAATATGTATCAGTTTCTTGGAAGTAAAGTCTATTGAACTTAAAATAAATGTTTTATTTAATTATTCTTTTTTTTAAAAGCAATTCATGATACTAATGGTAATGGCCTTTGGCCTTTGTTAAGCCAAATAGAGTTTGCAAATTAATATGCAAATCTTCCACTAGACAAGAACATAAGAAAAGTCGGTTTGAAATTCAGGACAAAATAAATGGAAAAATGTGGCTAATGTTTCAGAGATGACAGCGGTCTGCAGACTCCCAACTGAAATATTAAGAATCCAAGAAGGATGGTCTGAGAGTAGCTTACACAGTAATAGATCTTTGTTGAAGCTGAACTGGTGTAGATCTTTAATGTGAAAAACATCATTCGGGTCCCATTTAAAATGCATTATATAAATCCAATAATCTGAATACTTTATTAATATTTTGGAACATCTTTTTGCTAAGAGCACCAAACCATTGCATAAATAATTTGAAATAAAACCATGAATTTAGAACAGTAGAATTTAAAGATTATTTAAAAGGGAACATTAGTGGCATGTCTTACTACCAGGAGATTCCTTGGATGAAGTACATTTTGTACTTGAAAACAGCATAAGAAAAACTTTTTCTTACATGTCTGGACAAATGGGTTTCAGTGAATATTTGTGATTTTTGGAAGATCTCTTAGGAAATTTTTAAAAATCAGATGAGATACTGTAATAACAATAACAATATTAGAAGAAGAAGAAGAAGACGGCAATCAGGTTCTTGGATAGTAAAGTCCTAATTTCAAGGGATTTAAAAGCTAAAATTAACTTCCAGACAGCAATATTTAGGGGTCTGTTGCCATCAAACCTAATTTTGTAGGATGCCAAGTACCAAGCAAAACAAAAAATTAGGCTAGAAAACCCTACAAACTAAGAAGTAAATAACTTGTTTGATTTCTTTACATTTCTGGTTGTAACATTTCTGGATGAAACATGTCAGTTCAGAGCCATGGGGGTGTAGTGGTTAGAATTTGGTATTGCAGGCTAATTCTGCCCACAGCCAGGAGTTCGATCCTGACCAGCTCAAGGTTGACTTAGCCTTCCATCCTTCCAAGGTCGGTAAAATGAGAACCCAGATTGTTGGGGAAAATATACTGATACTATAAACCACTCAGAGAGTGCTGTAAAGCACTATGGAGCGGTATATAAATCTAAGTGCTATTGCTAAAATTATAATTAGACTCAAGTTACAGAAATTCTTTACTAATATTCCAATCAGGAAAAAAAACATTGTTGAACACTATATTAATGCAGGTTTTTGCCATTGGATTATTGGACACATTCAGGATACTTTTTGTATTGATGAAAATAAAAAAGATTTCTCAACCAAATTCTTTGATTTATTGCCTCAATTCTTTCTGGTAACCGATATTGTCAATTTAGGAGATATCTACATCTTCCAGTTCCATAACTTTTGGTTTATAAGTAGAAAGATATTTGCCCTTTATTATTGACTTCATAATTCCACATTGATTCCTTCCCAAATAATAGAATAATGATCCAGCCTTCAGAAACAACAGTTAATGGCTCATTTCAAAAGCTCTTGAGCCCCAGATATATAGACTACAATTTCTAAATTTCCTTTTTTGTAAATGCAGGTACTCCTCAACTTATGACCACAATCAAACCCAACATTTCTATTGCAAAGTGAGACTATTGTTAATTGAATTTTGCCCCATTTTACGATCTTTTTGCCACCATAGTTAACTGCGGTTATTAAGTAAGTAACATGGTTGTTAAGTAAACTAGCTTCCCCATTGACTTTATTTGGCAGAAGGTCACAAAAGGTGATTACATGACCCCAGGGCACTGTACTATCATAAATATGAGTCAGTTGCCAAGCATCTGAATTTTGATCACATGACAATGGAGATGCTACAATGGCCGTAAGTGTGAAAAACAGTCATTAGTCGTTTTTATAGTGCCATTGTAACTTCGAATGGTCGGTAAATTAACTGTTGTAAGTAGATGACTACCTGTAAAGCTTTAAAAACTATGATAAAACAACAAAAATAGCCTGCCCTATATTATCAAATAAGTAAAAACTACCAAACAATGAAATAAAATCAGTGATAGACCTAGAATATTCTGTTCCATTTTTTTTTAATTTTATGGCACTTAGGAAATAATAGTAGATATTTACAACATCTTTTGATTTCACCAAATAATAAAATGTTAATTTTAAAAAAATACATGAATTATTTGGCAACACTTTATATCGATACAAGTCCTTACATAAAATGTAGTGATCAGATGGTATTATAATATTCTTAGCATTTTCTTCCTTAAAATGGTCTGAGTAGACAGAGCAATACCTTCCAGGGCTAGTAGTAACTAGTAAATAATTACTTTTACCCTTACACACATATAAATGTCATATTCTAATTACGTTAAAGTAATAGATCTCAGTAAGAGAACAAAACAATTACTCATTTGCAAACAAAGATATCACCCAAGTGTATTAATTTTTTTAACTTTACTTGCATTAGACTGTTGAATAAATAATATAATTGTTAGGTTATATTTCCTGTGTTATCAATTGCTTTTATATTTTGATTTGATTAGAAATATTTGGTTGGTCCCTATAAGGAACAGCATATTGGATTAGAGGACATTTGGTTTGATCTGGCTGGACTGTTCAAAACACATTGTAGTAGATGATTTGCAGGGAAAACTGCATTAAGGATATATATACATACATACATACATACATATATATATATACATATATACACATATACATATATATATACATATATATACACACACACACACATATATATACATATATATATATACATATATACATAGACATATATACAGATATATATATATATATATATATACACATATGTATATGTATATGTGTGTATGTATATATGTATATATATATGTATGTATGTATATATATGTGTGTATATATATACACACACACACACACACAAATACTTCCTAATATTCTCAATTTTTTGCCCAGTAAAATGTTTGGAAAATTGGTAAATGTCGGGAACAAAAGACTAGGTCCACACATGAAAGTTTAATTAATCTGATTTATTGCTAAAGGCCTATGCACAGGAATCTTCTCAACTAGCAGTCAGTACTTGGGGTTCAAAGGGGGAATGGGGTTAGTTCACTTGTGGCTACACAGAGATACTAGGCTGATCCATCTTGTCAATCCGCCCCCAGCTCCTGCCATTCCTTATCCTACATTTGGTTTATTTTAGCATAAAGCACTATTACGTTACATCATCTTAAAAGTGAAAAGATGTCATAGTAAAAAATGTAAAATGGCTATGTAAATTCTATAGCATTATTAATATATTTTTATTGATATAGTTACACTGTGGGCACAATTATTAGGCAAGTTGTATTTGGGAGGATTAATTTTCTTATTGAACAACTACAGTGCTCTCGGTCAATCCAAAATGTTAATAAACCTCAAACTTATAAGAAAGTAAAAGTAATGTTTTGGCTTATATCTATCTTATATCTATGAGTGCACAATTATTGGGCAACTATTGGTGTGCAGAATTATTATTATGCAACTAAATGAAAAATTGCCCATCTCGTTTATTTGTATCTGTTAAAGTGAGAATAATAAACAACTCAAAATGTACAATTAACATTTCTGACATTTAAAAAAAAAAAAATCGGTGACCAGTATAGCCACCCTTCTTTTCAATAACAGTCATAAGCCTTCCATTCATGGAGTCTTGTCAGTTTCTTGATCTGTTGATGATCAACGTTTTGTGCAGCAGCAACCACAGCCTACCAGACACTGTTCAGAGAGGTGTATTGTTTTCCTTCACCGTAAATCTCCCCTTTAAGAAGGACCCACAAGTTCTCAATAGGATTTAGGTCAGGTGAGGAAGGGGGCCCTGTCATTATTATTCTTTCATCTTTGAGGCCTTTACTGACTAGCCACGCAGTGGAGTACTTCAATGCATGCGATGGAGCATTGTCCTACATAAAAATCATGGTCTTCTTAAAAGATGCTGACTTTCCTGTACCACTGCTTGAAGAAAGTGTCTTCTAAAAACTGGCAGTAGATTTGGAAATTGATTTTGAGTCCATCTTCAACCCAAAAAGGTACAACTAGCTCATCTTTAATAATACCAGGCCATACCAGTACCCCACTTCAAATTTGCTGGCGTCTGAGTCGAAGTGGAGCTCTGTGCCCGCTACTGATCCAGTCATGGACCCATCCATCTGGTCCATCAAGAGTCACTTTCATCTCATCAGTCCATAGAACCTTTGAAAAATGACTGTTCAGATATTTCTTGGCCCAGTCTTGCCGTTTCAACTTATGTGTCTTGTTCAGTGGTAGTCGGATTTCAGCCTTCCTTACCTTGGCCATGTCTCTGAGCGCTGAATACCTTGTACTTCTGGGCACTCCAGATAGGTTGCAGTTCTGGAATATGACAGCACTGGAGGATAATGGGTTCCTGGTAGCTTCACGTTTGATTATCAAATCTTTGGCAGTTAATCTGCGTCTTTTTTTCTCAACGTGTTTCTTGCAACCTTGTTGCCATACCCTCCCTCATTACACAAATACACATCACCTGACGCTTATATCCACTAAGCATTCAAGTTTATACAGCTTGGAGGTGGAAAATAAGCATGAAAATAATGATATGGTCAAAATACTCACTTGCCTAATAATTGTCCGCACAGTGTATGTCTATTTAGCTTTATTAATAAGAAAGAACATACCACATTGGCATAAGTATTCAGACCCTTCACTTAGGACTTTGTTGAAGCACCTTTGGCAACAATCACAGCCTCGAGTCTTTTGGGGTATGACGTGATAAACTTTGCACACCTGGATTGGGGGATTTTCTGCCATTCCTTGCAAAACCTCTCAAGCTCAGTCAGGTTGGATGGCGACCATCGGTGGACAGCCATTTTCAGGCCCCTCCAGAGATATTCAGTAGGATTCAAGTCAGGGCTCTGGCTAAGCCACTCTAGGATATTTACAGAGTTGTCTTGGCTGTTGCTTAGGATTGTTGTCATCTTGAAAAGTGAACCTTTGGCCCAGTCTGAGATCCTGAGCGCTGTGAAACAGGTTTTCATTGAGGATATCCCTGTACTTTGCTCCATTCAGCTTTCCTTCCACCCTGACCAATCTCCCAATCCCTGCTGCTAAAAAACATCCCCACAGCATGATGCTGCCACCACCCTGCTTCCCTGTTGGGATGATGTTGGGCAGATGATGAGCAGCGCCTGGTTTCCTCCAGAAGTAACATTTAGAATTGAGGCCAAACAGGTCAATCTTGGTTTCATCAGACCATAGAATCTTGTTCCTCACAGTCTGAGAGTCCTTCAGGTGCATTTTTGCAAACTCCAAACGGGCTTTCATGTGTTTTGCACTGAGGAGAGGCTTCCATCTAGCCACTCTGCCATAAAGCCCAGTTCGGTGGAGGGCTGCAGTGATGGTTGTCCTTCTGGAACTCTGTCCCATCTCCACATAGGATCTTGGAGCTCAGTCAGAGTGACCAACGGGTTCTTGGTCACCTCTCTTACTAGGGCCCTTCTCCCCTGATTGCTCAGTTTGACTGGGCGACCAGCTTTTGGAAGAGTCCTAGTTGTGCCAAACTTATTTCATTTGAGAATTATGGAGGCCACTGGGCTCTTAGGAACCTTCAGTGTAGCAGAAATTTTATTGTAGCTTTTCCCAGTCTTACCCAGATCTGTGCCTTGCAATAATCCTGTCTCTGAGCTCTGCAGGCAGTTCCTTTGACCTCATGGCTTTTGTTCTGCTACAGTATACATTGTCAGCTGTGAGGCCTTCTAGAGAGAGGTGTGTGCCATTTGAAATCATGTCCAATCAATTTAATTTACCACACGTGGACTCCAATCAAGGTGTAGAAACGTGTCAGCAGCGATGAAGAGAAATAGGAGGTACCTGAGCTAAATTTCAAGTGTTATGTCAATGTGATATTTCAGTTTTTTAATAAATTTACAGACATTTCTAAAATTCTGTTTTCACTGTCATTATGGGTACTGAGTGTAGATTGAGAAAAAAAATGAATTTCAACAATTGTAGAATCAGGCTGCAGCATAACAAAATTGACAAAAGTGAAGAGGGTCTGAATATTTTCTGAATGTACTGTATATCAGCAACATTTCCTCTTAAACTATTTTGTGTTGATAAAACTGAATCAGTAATAAGGCAATGTGTGTTGACATGTTTCATTGTTCTCTAGTGTTTCTCAGCTGAACCTTTTATATTATTTCATCTCCTTTCTCTTGCCTCATATATCTGCATAATTAAGTACAGCAGTCCATAGTTTAAATGAGTTTCATTTTATTTCCATAACTCTTCCATATTTTGCATGTCTATATGAAGCGGCAATTTTTTTTACATGCAATCTAATCTGGTTAAATTAGAACCGCATAAAATCCTCAAAAACTGCATGATTCCTTGTTATTGGAGTTCAAAACCCATAAGACCCGATTAGGTCATGGGCGTTGAGGATTACATTTGGCAAGGATCTCCTTTAGAAAAAATGCCTGGAAACTACATTGGCTGTAGGAATTTATTTCCAGAACTGAGAGCATTCATATATATGCTTGGCAATAATACGCCAATAAGTTAGTGTTGAAGCGCCAGTTTGGTGTAGTGGTTAAGGCAAAAGGCTAGAAACTAAAAGATCATGAGTTCTAGTTTCTACAACTAGTTGACACAAAGCCAGCTCAGTGAATGTAGACCAGTCATTCTTGTTCATCCCTAGGAAGAAAGTAATGGCAAACCACTTCCACAAATCTTGCCAAAAAAACTGCAGGGACATGACCAGGCAGTCATCAGGAGTCCAGAGTGACTCAAAGGAACCAAAAAAAAAGTTAGTATTATATAATGTAGTGTACAAAAAAGAAAGGATCTACTATATATTTGTACCAAGAAAACATATAGGTGATATTAGGGGAGGGGTGTCAAACTGCCGGCTCACAGGCCGGTCACATCATACGGAGGCCGCACCCATC
The DNA here is from genome assembly GCA_023970755.1 of Azemiops feae. NCBI lineage: Eukaryota > Metazoa > Chordata > Lepidosauria > Squamata > Viperidae > Azemiops > Azemiops feae. Next base: position 180,651 of record JALGBA010004215.1, on the reverse strand, counting down.
TCAGCTCCGGCAATGCAAAAAAAGTCGTGATACATCACGTGACGCAGTGAGTTTGACATCCTTGTATTAGGGAGAAAGAGATTTTTGGTTGTAGTATGCACCACTGAGGACTTCAACTCCAGTTGTGTACTTCAGCATCCAGAATTCCCCAGCCAGCTGGAGAATTCTGGGAATTGAAGTCCACGAGTCTTGAAGTTGCCAAGGTTGGACACTCCTGCATTAAACTATAAGGCTAATGTTAAATATTAAAAGTTGCAAAATGCAATCATTTATGAGGTGGGGGTGGGTGGGAACAGTCAGTATAAAATAATATAGATTTCATGAACCAAGCATATTTTTATTAGATAAAGGCAATGCTTCTATATAATTTAGGCTTGTCTTTAATGAAATTATATCTTGATGATACGTAGTGCTAACAGCAGGTAACTGAAGATCAGTTGAAATCAAATCATAAAGTTGATGTATATTCTGCAAAGTAGGCATTTTTCATTCAAGTCCTGCCAGGTCCTATTGGGTCAGGGAGAAGAAAAATTAATACTTTATTAAATATTTAGATGTCTTGAATGAAATTTAGCATGGTGTACCTTGCACAGACTTTGGAATTAATATATCATTTGGGAGGAGGGGGTCTGCATTTATAGAAAAAATATTAATTTGTTAATATTTTATTAATGATTTGTTATGAAATTAGTTTCTGTATTGCGGCCATTGTAGAATTAATTTTATCACACATTTTTAACGATGAAGTATAATTCCTATTATGCATTAACTTTTGATGGATTGTCCTGTCACATTGTTATGCTTATTGTGATTGATCACACAGTGAGCCAGATGTTTAGACTGGATTTGGCATTTTTACCCCCTTATTGAATCTCTCCCAAAGACTTGGGACAGACAAGTGTTGTTTGATGGTGTTAAAGGTATCATTGCAGATTGTTCTAAGTAAAACTGCCTTTTGCAATTAATTGATGGTGATTTTGTTAATGTTGATGGTGTTCAACTACTGCTTCAGATGTTTTGGGATTGCATCCAAGACACCTTCAGTATTACTATTGGCATGATCTTTGCTTTCTTTTACTATAGTTGTTCTATTTCTATTTGCAGATCTTTGTATTTTGTGATTTTCTTTCAGTTCTTTCTCTTCTCTTCTGCTGTCTCCAGGCACTGCCATGTCCACTATCCAGACTTTTTTATCTTAAGTCTGGGGTGTTATGTGGCAGGTGCTTGTCTGTTTTACTTTTAAAGCCCCAGAGCACTTTTGCTTCTTAATGTTCTATTACTTTATCTATTTTGTGATCCCACCAGTTTCTTGCTTGCAGGCAAATGGTATTTCTTGCAGAACTTCCAATGCACCATTATTACTACTTTGTTACAACGTTGTTTGTAATCAGTCTGTGTGATTACAGTGTGATTCAGTATATTTGATCTTGTCAGCTTGAAGGATGCCCAAGTATTTGAAGTGATTATCTTCATTCAAACTCTTGATATTATTTCCATTGAACATCTTGATTCCTTCAGTTTTCACTTTTCCTCCCCTGTTGATGGTAAGGATAGTACATTTGTCCAATTTGGCTGCATATACTAACGGTGTTGAGTAACAATTCTATTTCAGATTGTGTTTTTTCTTTCAGCTTCAGATTGTCCATGGAAAAGAGATGGAATAGCTTGGAAAGCTTTTTAGTATTAGTATTAGTCTACTGTTTATTATATTTAGTTATGTTTTGGCATGCTACTTTATTTTGCTTCCTTGGTGCCGGTTTGCCATTTTACCCTGTAAACAGTGAAGTAGTTTATAGTTACTGTTTGGAGATTTTGCTGTAAAACAAATTATTATTCTGTCAGCTAGGAATCCACAAAAATGAAACGGCAAGTGACATCTAGAAATTGAAATTGGTGACAGGGTTTTGAAGATTTTTCATCTACGGAATAGGAAGCAGACATCATTGTTTTCACAGCAGCACAGCGGGTGGTGTCAGATGACGAACTGTAACATACTGTAGTTGCTTGATTTAAAACAGTGGGATTGGTCTAAGTGCTCAAACAGGAAAGATTCCACTTTGATCCATGTTTGAAAAAGCTTTACTTGGCAGGTCATACAAAAGGAAGTGCTACAGAAAACAGAAAGCTGAGGCTTACTAACTCCTGGAAACCATGATTGGTTACTAAACATGCCAACTGGAGTGTGCCTCTTTTTTGACCCTTTACCGAAGAATAGCTTTTTAATGGAACACTAATTTATCTGGCAATATTTAATGAGAATTCGCTTTTGAAATCTGCTAAATCAGAAGCTATTCTGTTTATGTAGCTGCTAAAAGTTGACGTGGACCAGCATATAATCAAATCAGAAGGCTATAATTCATGAATTTACTGTATATGGTTCCCAGCTCCACCTGTATTCTGTGTAGCTAATATATTTGAAGGAAGAAATCACAAAGTGCTGTCGAATTTATCTGTGAAATTGTAGGAAATGTTCCCTGTAATATCTAGCCAGTATATGTTAGGAAGGAAAATGTATTAGTGCAGATCTTTGTCATTGGAAATTTGAAATAAGAGGTCTTGCAGTACATAAATTAATGAAATTACATTGCACACATAGTTAACAAAGATGGATAATTTAGCAACAAGTACACACTCAAATATTTCCTCTGAGCACAGGGAGAAGGCAAACTATTTTTTTCAAAAATATTGCCAAAACAATGCATGGACCTATTCAGGTTGTTACGAGGAATCAAAACTGAGTTGAAGGATCATAACACATATACAAGTTAAACAAATTTAGGAACATTGTACATTCTTGTTTCACTTTTTTCCCCTATATTCTGAACATTGTTTCTTCAAATTCGATTTTATTTCAGTTTCTTGTTCATTTAGAAGATTCTTCAAAAGATTGATTAGACTTTCTGGTGTATCCATTCTGGCAGTGTCTATCCAAGGGGTCTATGACAATTCATCAGAGCCAACTTGCCACAGTCAATTCCCCACAGGACAACTTGCCGTCGCCAACTCGCCGCAGGACAGTTCGCTGTGGAACAAGAGTTACACTAAAAGAAATGGTGGAATAGAATCATTAAACAAAGGATGCAAAAGGAGGGACAGAATGAAATGTGAATCACAAAAATTAAAATATTTTTTTATTTATTTTGAATAATTAAATTGAATTGTTAAATTGTCCTGCAGTTAGTTGTCCCGTGGCGAGTTAGCCGTGGCGAGTTGTCCCGCAGCAATTTGGCCGTGGTGAGTTGGCTGTGGCAAGTTGTCCCATTCCAATATCCAAGGAATCTTCGATAGTCAATGAAGTAATAATGTCTTTCTGGCCTCTTCTCTCGTTATCTGTCTTAATTTAGCTGTTTGATCGCATTACAGCCATTTGCAGCATCCCGTGGTCATGTGATCACAATTTTAATTGTTTTTGTGGGTTTCTGGTGTTTACTTCCAGTTTTTGGCAAAAATAAAAAAAATAAAAAAATACTCATTGAGGAAAACAAACTCGCTTAACTGCATGTTCACTTAATGACGACAGCATTTGCTTAACAACTACCACAAAAAGGATCATAACATCCAGCAGGGTTATGTGGTGACCTGTTAATGACAAAATTTATGGCCCTAATTTTATGCTGTTATGGTCATAAGTCAAGTACTACTGTATTTGTAAACATTAAAGGCCAATATCAAATAGAATATAGTATTTTAAATCTGACATTTCCAGAGTGTTCATTGTCCCATAAGACATAACATGCAGGGGTATTTAGAAGGTTGAACTAAGTTTTGTGGAAATATATATAGATACTTGCATTAGAAAGATAAAAAAATCCCATTCTTGATTGTTTAAATACAATAATAGGAAAATGTTCTTAAATAGCACATTCAATGATATTATTATCATGAAAAGAAATCATGTAAGAAATAGGAATAAATTTTATATAGAAATTACATTCTTTTTAATTTTGCTATTCTGAACAAATTCCTGCTCATAAGCAATTTTAATTCAATATAATTTTGCACCAGAATTTCAAGATAGGTCTATCCTATGTATCTGAAGTGGTTTCAGGCCTGATTTAGGCATTATATAATAATAAACATTATTACATTACCTTCTCTCTACAACTTGATCTAGTGCAAAAATTATCCCTCAAATAGCTCTATAGAAAATTTGGCATGAAATTATTTTTCATCAAATTATATCACATTGGATGCATTATTTAAACAAAGGGTATTGGTTGTCACAAAAGTAGTGTCTATGGACCATCTTGAAATTGAAATTTCAAATCGTTTTTTGTTTCCAGAAATCACCATATTAAGGGTTAATTGTTGTTATTGCTATCAGTTATAATCATATCCAGACTTTGTTTGCCAGCTACACTATTGCTGAACTATCAGCTCTGCGACCAAAAGTTTTATTAAATAAGATTGCCATAGTTTTTTAAATGTTGATAAGACAGTATACAGGCAAGTCTTCAGCGACTAGTTTTAGAGCTTTGATGCTGTTGTGGAAAAGGTCTTCCTCCTTTTGTGTTGATCTTAATTAACTGAGTTGCATGTGTTTCAAAGCAGTGATACGCAACCTTTTTAAGGCTAAAGGTTGACTAGAGCCTTTGAATGATATACCAGTCACCAAAAAATGAGTGAAGCCAGGACCGCAGTATTTTCACATAGTGTGTGATCTGGACAGTCATATAGATGCTTTAATTAATTAATTTAAAACATATAATTAAAATAAATTAAACTGAAATGTATTAAATCCAGTTAACATAGTTCTTCCCCATACATTTAATAATTTTGTTGCTCTGATACATTAACAGTGTACTTCCCAACCTTGTCAACTTTAAACTGTATGGACTTCAACTGATACAATTCCACACATCTTCAAGTTGGCAAGGTTGAGAAATACTGCAGTAAAAATTCACTGGGTAGCGGCTTTGGAGATGAAGCAAAACTATTCATGAGGTACATGCAATCCCGGGACCATCATGTTAAATCATATAAAAGGAGCAGTAGTCCACCAGGACAAACCAAGTTCGAAAGAGTTTTGTGAACCCTTCAAGGTAGGCCAGGTCAGGAAAGAGACACCACAAAGATGGCTTGAACTCTGTTGCTGCAAGCATTATCAACAGGATCTTGAAAGTCTGACAGTTCCCCCCCCCCCAAATACCATGCAGAATCAGTATTTGGTTATTTTAAGTCTCTTTCTCACACTTCCTCCTTTCCCAGGACAGAAGTTGCTGTCTATTAACAGATTTGCTCATGATTCTTGCATTCCTTCAGCAGTATTACCTCTGCATTCCTCCGTACCCCCTCCCCCAGCAGAACCCATCTCCCCACCTACATGCAAAGACATTCCAGGCACGTTGCCATGGGAATGATTGCAGACTCACTTCCTCCACCCTCACTTGGCATTTCCCAGAGTCAACCAGCAAGTTTGCTACGCAGTCAGATGGAGTTGGACGGTCCCCCCTCCCTTATGGCTAGAGGCAGAGGGTCCTTCTCATCCTGGGGGTTCCCTGTCTATTGATACTGGGCAGCAGGTCACAGGGATGCCCCAGTGCTTCTAGATAGGGAAAAACCAACTCCATTATAATCCTATCACTGCTATTCAGAATTATACTCCTGCACAATCTAGGCTATTAAAGTGCCCATGAAATGTTTGCTTTTCACCAAAACAGGATGAAATTATTTACAAGCCAGCTTCATCCTTTATGAAGGAATAACTCCTGTCATATTCTGTCCTGTGTACATGCACATGTACTGTACTCTCAAAAAGAGACAGGAGAGAGTTTGTTTACAAGCACAAAAGACAGCGGATAAATATGCCTAATGATATATTACTTTTTAATGTAATCAATACAAATATATCAATAAACATGTTCATTAAAATGATATCTTAACATATATCTTAGTAAATGTTAGTATTTACACAAGTAAAAAATAGAAAGTAAATTATTTGTGGGAGGGATTAATGAAGAAGACAAGAGAAAAACTCACGAGCTTGAAAATATTGTCTTTAAACAAAATAGAAAATTAGAGCACGTTATAAAAAGGAGGGAGGGAGAAAGGGAAGGAAGGAACAGAGAAATTGAACAAGCCAAAGGAGGCTTACTTTGGATGGTTGTGTACAAGAAATGGCATCACTAGAAATACAACCACATAGTAGTAGATCCTGGACAAAGTAAAAGAAATTGCATCCACATTGTATGTGCGTCAATATATTGGTATGGTACAAGTGTGTAAACCTCTTGAATTGCCACAACCTACCTACTACTATTAAAATATGCTTTGCCTTCCCACATCTGGGTGAATATGAGATTTATTTTGCAGTAGCAGTAAAAGCTACTAGCAGTAGCTTTCAAATGACTTTTAAGAGTATTGTGCTACAGAAATTGATCTTTAAGTTACAAAAGTATAGATGACAGTAGCTAGATCCTTTTCTTCTAGATAGTCATTGTTGCTATATCAGCTGTATTTGATACAGAAATAAACATGATGTAATCACTATGTTGAAAAATTTATGGTGATAAGCAGTTCTAAGTTGAAACTAAAGATTGTGTACCAGTATACCATCATTTGTGTATTGTATTGTATTGTGTATTGCTTGGCCTTTATAAAATATTTAAGTGATTTACTCATGGAAAAAGTTTCAATATATCTGTGATTTATATTAACTAAAGAGAGAGATGTTTAGGAATGAAGTTCAAAAAGTTCAAAGCCCTAACACATGTTCTTTCCATTTCACATAAATTTCAGAAGCAGTATTTTATTGCAGGATACATCAAATTGATTATTGGGATTAAATTAGGAAGGAGGGACTTTTATTTTTTAACTGGGGATGTGGTTTCTGCTTTCTTAAAATGTGGCAGACTTGAAGTTTATGCTAAATAGTTGACATTGTAATAAGTTCTCACAGTTAATGTTGTTTAACAAACTGAATTGCTTACTGAATTAATATTTTCAAAAATAACTGCTCTAGTTCAAGTAGATTTCAGTGTTTTTTTACTTTTTAATGTTTGGTTTTCTGTATTTTGTATGTCAAATGTTGTTTAATAAAATAGAGGTATAGTCCTGAAAGAATATGCTTTTAAAAACTAGTTTTACTGAAAATGTCAGTCATGCTTCACGATCGCATATATCATAAATATATCATAAATATTATTTTATATTGATTATAGTATAATTATTTGTTTATAATTATATTTACTAATACTGTCCTTCTAATATTACAACATATATTTTATACATGCGTGTGTGTGTGTGTGTATGTATATCTATGAATAATATACCAGTATGTGATAAATATTACATCTCAAAATATCACTATATACTTCCTAAGACTTAGTAAAGTATATTGAGTTCCTCTCCATGGCCTGTTTAATATATTCTTGACTGATCCAAAAAGGATATTCTTCTTATGCACTGCTGATCTCAGAAATGCATAGGTGTCATAATTAACTAATAATTTGAATATAGACTTACATAGCATTGGCAAATGTTTTCTCATTAAAAATATACTTTTCAAGCTCCCATTTTGTCTTGCAGATTTAATAAAAATTCATGAATTTTTCAGGGAATGGTTTAATCTGCTGTGGAAAAAGCCATGGAAATTTTTCGGCTCTGTAATTGATTTCTTATCCCTTGTATTGGAAGCGCATTGCTGGCCGATTAGATGGGTTCACTGGGTAGCCGAATGAACTGCTTTTGTCAGTGTTTGACCCAGTTTTTTTCCCCCTCCACTCCTCATTCCACAAGAATAGTGAGGGAGATTATTTAATATGCATAGCAGCATTTTCTAGCCAGTTTTATGCCAGGTGAGAGGCTATACCAGGGGTCCCCAGCCCCCAGTCCGTGGACCAGAACCAGGCCGCAGCATGCCAGCAACCGGTCCGCACAAACAAGCAAAGCCCCATCCACGAGATGCAGGCAGCACACAAAACCACGCACCCTCCGGTCTACGGGAAAACCTCTCTCCACATAACTGGTCCCTGGTGCCCAAAATGTTGGGGACCTCTGGGTTATACCATAGAAAGAGAAAGGAAGGAGAGTCGGCTTGTGAAGAAATGGGATGCATAAATTGATTACTTCAAAGGGAGAAAAAGAAATCAGAAGCAGCTGAGTTGGGAAGCAGCTGAAATTCCTTATCTTTAAATCTATTGGAATGTTAGTTCTGTGTCACTGAAAGGATATTCATCTTATTACACAATCAGACTGTTAGCTGTTTTAATTTTAATATAGTACAGAATCATACTTCATGGTCCATCAGGTTATCCTTGCTGATCTTGGGAAGTAAAAAAGAATTGAAAGCTACTATATTTCATTTAGGATTTGATTCCCAACAATTATATTGCTATATAACACATGGCATGATACTGGGTAGCCTAGGGAACCATCTTGAAAAAAACTATTCTGCAAAAGTCTGATTGATGGTTGATTTTCCATAGCTTCATTCCTTTTACTGATGTATTACTACTCATGCAGTCATTGGTTAGAATATTTTTTGTTATGTATTTGTATAATGTTTAAGCTGTTGGACTAGGATCATCATATTCTGGGTTCAAGTCCATTTTCAGCCATTTAAACTTACTGGAGATCCCATTCTCTCAGCCCAATCAACCTCACAGCATTGTAGTTGTGGCTGTAAAATGAAATGTCTTTGAAACTACCACGAACTTTTGAGGTAAAATGGAGATTTAAAGGTAGCAAATAAATGAATGAATAAATATGCAAAACTATTGAAAGCAGCCACCATAGCATAACCTTGAAAAGCTTTCCAGTCCTCATTTAATCTAAAATAAAATTTTGTAAACTTCTAGCATTTAGTCAAGAGTTAGAATCTTAGTACTGGCAGTTGTGCAAATGCTTCAGTTCCATAAATGTCTGCTTTAATGTGTGTATGCTAAATTCTTTCATGAAATTTTTCACTGTGTAAGAGAAATAGTTCTTTTTAAGAAGTATTGGAAGTAGGGGATTGCATCTTCCCCAAACTAGTGCCTTCCAGATGTATTGGACTGAATATGCTGTAACTATGGTGAATAGCTAGGAATCTAGGTTACTGTCAAACACATCTGGAGGACACAAAGCTTATTTAACTGTATGATTTATTGTTGTAAACCTCTGGTACTTCCTGGCAAAATTAGTGATGTACAAATGGAATAAACAAACTTGTAGAAGGCCATTTTTAATGAAGCTGGTTTTAGATTATTTCTAGGCTTCATCCAATTTTATTCTTGATGTTCTCATGTACATTATTCAATAGATGGACTTTCTGTGAGGATGCAAAAAGTAGACAAATTCCAAATAATAGCTTACATTACCATATGCAAATTCTGTTGCTGCTGCAGAAATTAGGTCCTTGATCTCTACTCTTAGTCAACTAAGGTTTATGATTTATTTTTAAAATAACACTATCATAGATGTAAAACGTATCAAGATTCCATAGAATTTTGACCCAGAAAGGTATTGATAAATGAGCATATTTCATTAGAACTAGATGACATATATAGTATTGTTGTATTTTTAAACTCAGATATTATACAGTATTGACTTCCATGAAAGAATGTTGATGTTCTAAAGAGATTCCTAATTCCAGTTAATTTAACAGCTGTCTGTGCAGCCACATTTTGTACCAGCTGAAACTCCTGGATAGTTTGCAAGGGTAGCCCCAGATAGAGCACATTCCATAGTCCAAATGGGAGATGACGGGAGTATGAGTGACTGAGGCAATGTACTCTACATGGAGTTACTCTTGAAGAAGATGTTGATTATGACCTATAAAGCCCTAATGGCATTGGCCCAGATTACATCAGCCTGTGCCACCCGGTCAGACAGGATCCCATCAGCCAAAGAATTCTGATGGCTGCCTTTGCCCCCACCCTGTAGAACACTCCCCCCCCCTCAGAAGTGAGACGGGCCTGCACTCCCTTGGCCTCCCATAAAGGTGTAAAACATGGCTCAGTGGCCTTGCTTGGGGTGTGCAAAGGAGCATGCAGCCATGTGGCTGGTTAACCCCTGAAAGTCCTCCCCCAGGTTTTTAATCAATTTTCAACATTTCTTGCCACTTTTAAATTTTTACATACTGTTTTTTATGCTTTTATCTTTTATTACAATTAGTTATAGAATAGCTATAGGATAGTTAAGACTGCAGAACGAACATTGCAACCAGCCTGCCTTTAACAGAAGACTTGTGTATTGTGTGGGTCAGAAAGAGGGCTGAAAAAATATCTGCAGACCCCTCACATCCTGGACATAAGCTATTTCAACTCCTTCCTTTGGGACCTCGCTACAGGGCATTGCAGGCCAAAACAATTAGATACAGTTTAGTTGTTTTTTTCCTCATGCCATCACTCTGCTGAACTTCTCACAGTGCTGTCTAATGTCTGTGTGTATTTACTCATGTAGTATGGCTGTAGTATTATTATTTTTCGTTCTTACTATCTTTCTTACTCCCCCCTCTTATTGGTATTATGATTATGATTCTGTTGCTTTGTATGTACACTGAGAGCTTCCGCACCCAAGACAAATTCCTTGTGTGTCTAATCACACTTGGCCAAATAAAGTATTAAATTCAATATTGTACACTGCCCAGGGTACCTCTGTGAGGGAAATGGGCAGTTCTTAAATATAATCGAGGGAGGGATGGATGGAAGAGAGATAGACAACAGACAGATTCTGTTTGGATAGAGAAAAGTTACAGTTAAAACTGCTAGTTTTAACTTGTAAAACCCTGCATGGCTTGGCTTTCAGGTATCTCCATGACTGTCTTTTTCAAGTTGAATCATGTTAACTTGATTGGGGAGCAGAGGTATGGCTACCTACCTTCACGAAATTGCTTTTGGGGAAGTTTGGAGGCAAACATTTTGGTGATGGCATCTACTCTCTGGAAAAGTCTTCTCTCAGACATTAAGATGCCAATTACCCTGCTAACTTTTGAAAAAGTACTAATGGTTTTATGGAATTTTTGGCCTAATAGCGGTTGGATTCACCTGCTTGTGTTAGATACTGTCAGCTGAGGTACACTGGTTTTGTGTTATTAAAAAATTAATTGATCTTTAAATATTTAAGAGTTTTTAAACTTCTATTGTTTTATTTATGTGTTGTGAACTGCTGGGATTAAAATGGCATAGAGCAAAGCATAATAAGTAAACTATTGGCTATATTTTTCCACTGATTGGTTATTCACTGTGGTAGTTAGCTATGGAGAATACTTCTGGTTTGCTTCTATATTTTTTGTTTATTGTTTATACTAAGTACTTAGCAAAATAAGAGCTCATCCTAATACACAGATGGGATTTTGAGTAACAGCAAATGTGTCATTTTGAAAAACCCTGGTACTAGCAGCTAATTCTGAACATTCAGAAGTATTTTTTTGAACTAAAAAGAACAAAAGTTACTGTACTGTAAGTTTGCAAGATACATGTCTGGCCAGTATCACAACATTTAGAGTGTCAGATTTTCTTCTGAAGATTTATAGCACAGTTGATCAAAATTTGAAAAGCCACAACTAGCATCCTGATCTTCCAAAAACATGGGCCATCCAACAGCATAGATGCATTGCCAGAAGCAGTGGGGACTTCTTATCAGTCTGCTTGTGTTTTTTGTTTCATTAAGGTTTTAATAATACAGATAGGAGCTGGAGATCTGTGTTTGACAAAATCTTCTATTCCTCTGCCTTAAACTCTTAAACATGGCCCCAAATCTTCATTTAATAAACTTGTAGAAGGCCATTTTTATTACTCCAGTGATAAAAGTAGTAAATATATCTAGCAGATCAAATGTAAACATGTACATATAAGAGGAAAGGATGGAAGCAATCAAACATTTAACTTTTCTGAAATTGTTGGAGAAAAGGAAACTGCTAAGATGTATTTAAATGTGCTGTACATCTTTTGGTTTGCCCTGATGGAAAGAGTTATATTATGGCTTTATTTATTAATAATTAAATATGGGTGGAGCTTGTTGAAATTTAGTTAGGATACTGTGTGTGTGTAAGTGTATGTAAGTTGGACTTCTATTAGTGCAACACAGTGTCTGCATCTAATTAGCCATTTTGTATTACAGCTTAACAATATTCTTGCTGTTACAAATGACTAGTGTATTCATGCATTTGCTTAAAATGCTTTGCAGCAAAATAAATCAGTGTTTGTCTCACTTCTCCATGCAGCAACTGGGTGCTAACTGTTGGGAAAGAACTGGAAATGAAACAAGCATTATTGTCAACTTGATGTTGTAGAACATTGTGTGTAAGAAGAAGAATGATAACTTAATTTGTTTCGCTGGTAAATTTTGTAAAATGATACCTGCTGTTTGGAAGGAAGAAGACAGTGAAGTTCTAAGAATGGGGTTTGCCTATGAGAAATTGTGGTTTGTTGTTAAATGAAATGGAATTTGATGTTGGATCTTTGCCTTTGGAGTATTTTGTCTGTTAGAGTACTTGGCATAATAGTACTACTAATGTATTCAAGTTCCCAGGAAACAGACTTTTTACAAAATCCTTCCTTTTATGTTAAGTCCGTCTTTCTCCTCTTCGTTTTGGAGAAACAGCTTCCCCCCCTCCCCCCGCCAAAATACTGTATCGCCTTCTGTACTCTTAACCATATCACATAAATCCAGGGAGAGATAAATGCATCTCATGCATTCCATTGAGTTGTGCGCTGCCTTTATGGGTTGTGTGTGCATGTGCACGTGTGTATTTTAGTTATTTATTTATTTAGAAAATTTATATAGCCACTTACTCGCTCACACCAACTCTATATCTATATATGTATACATATGTATGTGTGATCTTTAATTGGGCAAAGCATGCATCATAGGGCAATAATTTTTGAACCACGGTATCTCAAATGGACTTAGAAAATATGTCCAAAATCCAGGATCATAACTCCGGAGGGAAAGAAATTTGGAAAAATTGTGGCTGAATACAATCCAGAGTAGTGAAATATAGTACTATACTATATTGCTATATATGATAATAATAATAATAATAATAATAAAGTTGGAAGGGACCTTGGAGATCATCGAGTCCAACCCCCTGCTCAGGCAGGAAACCCTATACCATTTCAGACAAATGGCTGTCCAGTCTCTTCTTAAAAACTTCCAGTGTTGGAGCATTCACCGCTTCTGGAGGCAGGTTGTTCCACTGGTTAATTGTTCTAACTGTCAGGAAGTTTCTCCTCAGTTCCAGGTTGCTTCTTTCCTTGACTAGTTTCCATCCATTACTTCTTGTCCTGCCCTCAGGCGCCTTGGAGAATAGCTTGACTCCCTCTTCTTTGTGGCAGCCCCTGAGATATTGGAATACTGCTATCATGTCACCCCCTAGTCCTTCTTTTCATTAAACTAGACATACCCAATTCCAGCAAACGTTCTTGATATGCTTTAGCCTCCAGTCCCCTAATCATCTTTGTTGCCCTTCTCTGCACTCTTTCTAGAGTCTCAACATCTTTTTTACATCGTGGTGACCAAAACTGGATGCAGTATTCCAAGTGTGGCCTTACCAAGGCATTGTAAAGTGGTATTAATACTTCACGTGATCTTGATTCTATCCCTCTGTTAATGCAGCCCAGCACTGTGTTGGCTTTTTTGGCAGCTGCAGCACACTGCTGGCTCATATTTAAGTGATTGTCCACTAGGACTCCGAGATCCCTCTCACAGTTACTACTATTGAGCAAGGTACCCCCTATACTATACCTGTACATTTGGTTTTTCTTGCCTAAATGTAGAACCTTACTTTTTTCACCATTGAATTTCATTTTGTTAGATAGCGCCCAATCTTCAAGTCTGTCCAGGTCCTCCTGTATCTTAAGCCTGTCTTCTGGAGTGTTGGCTATTCCTGCCAGCTTGGTGTCATCCGCAAATTTGATGAGTTCCCCATCTATCCCCTCGTCCAAATCGTTGATGAAGATGTTGAAGAGCACTGGCCCCAGGACAGAGCCCTGGGGCACCCCACTGCACACTTCCCTCCATGTAGATGCGGTTCCATTGAGGACCACACGCTGAGTACGGCCGGTCAGCCAGCTACGAATCCATCTGGTGGTGATGCTGTCTAACCCACATTTTTCTATTTTATCAAGTAGTAGGTTGTGATCTACTTTATCAAATGCCTTACTGAAGTCCAAGTAAATTATATCCACAGCATTCCTCTGATCCACTAATTTTGTCACTTGGTCAAAGAATGCAATAAGGTTTGTCTGGCATGATCTGTTTTTGACAAACCCATGTTGGCTTTTAGTAGTGATTTTGTTTGCCTCTAGGTGTTCGCTGATTCGTTGTTTGATTATCTTTTCCAGAATCTTCCCAGGTATTGAGGTCAGGCTGATAGGTCTGTAATTTCCTGGGTCCATTTTTTCCCTTTTTTGAAGATGGGAACTACATCAGCTCTTTTCCAGTCCTCCGGTAATTCCCCAGTGCTCCAGGATCTTTGAAAAATATAGTTCAATGGTTCTGAGATCACATCTGCCAGTTCCTTGAGAACCCTGGGGTGTAATCCATCTGGTCCTGGTGATTTGAACTCGTCTAGGCTGGACAGGTGCTCACTTACCGTTTTCTTGCCTATCTTAACTTGCATTTCTATTCTGTTTTTTATGGCACTATTTTTGGTAGGTTGGTCTGTTTTTTCCCTTTGTGTAAAGACAGATGCAAAAAATGAGTTAAATAGTTCTGCTTTCTCCCTGTTGCTTGTCACCTTTTTGCCACTTTCACCCACTAGTGGACCAATCATTTCCTTCACTTTTTTCTTGTTTTTTACATGTTGAAAGAAGCTTTTTTTGTTATTTTTGACTTTGGTCGCAAGCCTTAGTTCATTATGAGCCTTAGCTTTCCTCACTTCATCTTTGCAGGCTCGGGCTATTTGCTGATATTCTGTCTTAGTTATGTGCCCCTCTTTCCACTTTCTATATTTGTCCCTTTTATCTTTCAATTTATCAGAGAGTTCTTTATGCAGCCATGCTGGTTTCTTTTGAGAGCTGTAATTTTTCCTCTTTGTTGGTATTGTGCTAGACTGGGCTTTTATTATCTCACTTTTCAAAATTTCCCAAGCTTCTTGAGTTGTTTTCCCCTTGAGGATTCTCATCCATGGAATCCTTCCCAAACCCTCTCTAAGTTTATTGAAATTAGCTCTCTTAAAGTCCAAGACTCTAGTTTGACTGTGTTCTATTGCTTGTGCTTCCATAATGTTGAATTCCAATATTGCATGATCACTTCCTCCCAAGGTTCCTGTGGCTTCAACCCTTCTATCATTTCATCCCTGTTAGTGAGAATTAGATCCAAAATGGCTAATCCCCTAGTTCCCTTCTCTACTTTTTGGGAGACAAAGTTGTCTGCTAGGTTTGCAAGGAATCTGTTTGATCTTCCACTTGGTGCAGAGTTTGTCTCCCAGTTGATGTCAGGGTAGTTAAAGTCCCCCATTACTATTGTGATGTGCTTCCTACATACCTTAGTTAGCTGACTAGCAAAAAGTTCATCTATTTCCTCTGTTTGGTTGGGTGGCCTGTAGTATACACCTATGGCAATGTCATTTCCCCCCCCTTTTATATTGACCCAAATGCATTCAAGACAGTTTTCATCATTGTTGTGCTCTAGTTCTGTAGAGATGTAGTTATTTCTTACATATAGAGCAACTCCACCTCCTCTTTTATTTGGTCTGTTTCTTTTAAATAATTTAAATCCCTCTAGCCTTGTGTTCCATTTGTGGGTTTCATCCCACCATGTTTCTGTAATGGCAACAATATCATATCTGCCCTCATTAGCCTGAATTTCTAATTCACCCTGTTTGCTGTTCATACTCTGTGCATTGGTATATAGACATTTGAGTCCTTTATGACTGACCCTGTGTTTACTTTCTACGTAACCTGTGTGGTGCCTGAGTTCCCCTATTGTCTTACCACCTATTTGGTTAGTGCACTTTGTGTGGCACTTGCTATTAGAAGCTTGATTTTGCTTGACAGCAAGGTTGATATTCTTGTCCACACACACATCTATGTTACATGCACTGATAACCCTATAATTGTTAGATTGCCGGGACAGGGATGTTCTGTATCAATTAACTCACTGTCCCCGCTGTTTAGTTTAAATATTCCTCCAGAAAATCTGTGAATTTATAGCCGAGTAACTCAGTCCCTTTCTTTGATGGATGCAAACCATCTCTTTTGTACATTTTTTCATTAGACCAGCTACAGACATCGTGACTAATATATCCAAAGCCTTCCCCTTTACACCACTCCTTTAGCCACATATTGAATTCTGCTATACGCTGGCCTTTTCCATTTTGCTCCTTATACACTGGTAAAACCTCTGAAAAAGTAAGCCTACAGCCTATTCTGCTAAGTTCCTGCCCCAAGCTCTGGAAATCATTCTGCACAGAGAGTACATCTTTTTGGGACAGATCGTTAGTGCCAAGATGTACAATAGCCTCCACATCACAGTCCTTGCTGGCATTTTTGATTATTTTAGAAATACGCTTCTTGTCCCTACTGGCAGTAGCACCTGGAAGACACCTGACCTCTTTTGAAACCTCTGTGTCCTTTCCTAAATTTACATCCCTTATAATTGAATCACCTACCAGAAGGTGGCTTCTCTTTTTGGATGCCTTTCTGTTCTTGCATGACTGATGTGTAATACCTGATTCACTTCTCCCTGTCAAAAACAAGTTCTTCATCTCGGACCACGATCCCCTGCTTATTTGAGTTATCATCACAATTACTTTTACCTGCCTCCTTAATTTCCCTATTAAGGTCAGCAAGGGCACTGTATCTGTTGTGCAGGGACACAGCGAAAGCTTTGCGTTTATGGTTCACAGCTCTCACCCTGCCAGATCCCACGGTTGTCCACACTGCCCTTCTCCTGCAGGATCTTTGTGGTAGAGGGGGCTGATAGCGCGGAGGATCAGTAGAGTAGTGGGATTGAACTGGACACCTAATTTCTGCCTGAAGAGCAGAGATTAGAGACCCTAGATAAATAATCTGTCCTTGTAGACTAGTGATTTGTTTACAGATAGGACAGTTTCCAAGTTTGAAAAGGGTACTGCGAAAGACAGCTGCAAAGCAAGTGTTGCACTCAACTAAGCCAGACATTCTTAAATACAGGGAATCTCAGACACACTTGCCGTTTTGATTTTTAGTTATATAATTCGCTTTGTTGCAGTCTCCCAAGAGTTAGAGTTTGAAAAACCTCCCCCACAGCTCTGGGCAGTTTAAATAGACAATGGAGATCCAATCAGGGCCCAGGTTACCTTTCTGTTGCAGTCTCCGAAGAGTTAGAGTTTGAAAAACCTCCCCCACAGCTCTGGGCAGTTTAAATAGACAATGGAGATCCAATCAGGGCCCAAGTTACCTTTCTGTTGCAGTCTCCCAAGAGTTAGAGTTTAAAAAACCTCCCCCACAGCTCTGGGCAGTTTAAATAGACAATGGAGATCCAATCAGGGCCCAAGTTACCTTTCTGTTGCAGTCTCCCAAGAGTTAGAGTTTGAAAAACCCTCCCCCACAGCTCTGGGCATTTAATAGACAATGGAGAATCCATCAGGGCCCATTACCTTTCGTTGCAGTCTCCCCAAGAGTTAAGAGTTTGAAAAACCTACCCCACAAGCTCTGGGCAGTTTAAATAGAAAATGGAAGAGCCAATCGGCCAGTTCCTTTCTGTTTGCAGTCTCCCAAGAGTTTAGAGTTTGAAAAACCTCCCCACAGCTCTGGGCAGTTTAAATAGACAATGGAGATCCAAACAGGGCCCAAGTTACCTTTCTGTTGCAGTCTCCCAAGAGTTAGAGTTTGAAAAACCTCCCCCACAGCTCTGGGCAATTTAAATAGACAATGGAGATCCAAACAGGGCCCAAGTTACCTTTCTGTTGCAGTCTCCCAAGAGTTAGAGTTTGAAAAACCTCCCCCACAGCTCTGGGCAGTTTAAATAGACAATGGAGATCCAATCAGGGTCCAAGTTACCTTTCTGTTGCAGTCTCCCAAGAGTTAGAGTGTGAAAAACCTCCCCCACAGCTCTGGGCAGTTTAAATAGACAATGGAGATCCAATCAGGGTCCAAGTTACCTTTCTGTTGCAGTCTCCCAAGAGTTAGAGTTTGAAAAACCTCCCCCACAGCTCTGGGCAGTTTCATAACAGATGGAGATCCAATCATGGCCCCAGTTACCTTCTGTTGCACGTGCTCCCAAGAGTTATTTAAGTGTGTAAAAACCTCCCCCAGAGCTCTGGGCAGTTTAAATAGACAATGGATCAATCAGGCCCAAGTACCTTTCTGTTCAGTCTCCCAAGAGTTGATTTTGAAAAACCGCCCCCACGAGCTCTGGGCATTTTAACATAGACCATGGAGTATCCGAAACAGGGCCCAAGTTACCTTTCTGTTGCAGTCTCTCCCAGAGTTAGAGTTTGACAACCTCCCCCACAGCTCGGGCAGTTTAAATAGCCAATGGAGATCCAAACAGGGCCCAAGTTACCTTTCTGTTGCAGTCTCCCAAGAGTTAGAGTTTGAAAAACCTCCCCCACAGCTCTGGGCAGTTTAAGTAGACAATGGAGATCCAAACAGGGCCCAACTTACCTTTCTGTTGCAGTCTCCCAAGAGTTAGAGTTTGAAAAACCTCCCCCACAGCTCTGGGCAGTTTAAATAGACAATGGAGATCCAAACAGGGCCCAAGTTACCTTTCTGTTGCAGTCTCCGAAGAGTTAGAGTTTGAAAAACCTCCCCCACAGCTCTGGGCAGTTTAAATAGACAATGGAGATCCAAACAGGGCCCAAGTTACCTTTCTGTTGCAGTCTCCCGAAGAGTTAGAGTTTTGAAAAACCTCCCCACACCTCTGGGCAGTTATATAAACCAATAGAACAATGGAGATCCAATCAGGGCCAAGTTACCTTTTCTGTTGCAGTCTCCCAAGAGTTAGAGTTTGAAAACCTCCCCCACAGCTCTGGGCAGTTTAAATAGACAATGGAGAATCCAATCAGGGCCCAAGTTACCTTTCTGGTGCCGTCTCCCAATGTTGGAATTTTGAAAAACCTCCCCCACAGCTCTGGGCGTTTTAAATAGTACAATGGTGATCCCATCAGGGCCCAGTTACCTTTCCTGTTGCAGTCTCCCCAAGAGTTTAGAGTTTTGAAAAACCTCCCCACAGCTCTGGGCAGTTTAAATAGACAATGAATGGAGATCCATCAGGGCCGGAGTTACCTTTCTGTTGCAGTCTCCCAAGAGTTAGAGTTTGAAAAACCTCCCCCACAGCTCTGGGCAGTTAAAATAGACAATGGAGATCCAATCAGGGCCCAAGTTACCTTTCTGTTGCAGTCTCCCAAGAGTTAGAGTATGAAAAACCTCCCCCACAGCTATGGGCAGTTTAAATAGACAATGGAGATCCAATCAGGGCCCAAGTTACCTTTCTGTTGCAGTCTCCCAAGAGTTAGAGTTTGAAAAACCTCCCCCACAGCTCTGGCCAGTTTAAATAGACAATGGAGATCCAAACAGGGCCCAAGTTACCTTTCTGTTGCAGTCTCCCAAGAGTTAGAGTTTGAAAAACCTCCCCCACAGCTCTGGGCAGTTTAAATAGACAAAGGAGATCCAAACAGGGCCCAAGTTACCTTTCTGTTGCAGTCTCCCAAGAGTTAGAGTTTGAAAAACCTCCCCCACAGCTCTGGGCAGTTTAAATAGACAATGGAGATCCAAACAGGGCCCAAGTTGCCTTTCTGTTGCAGTCTCCCAAGAGTTAGAGTTTGAAAAACCTCCCCCACAGCTCTGGGCAGTTTAAATAGACAATGGAGATCCAAACAAGGCCCAAGTTACCTTTCTGTTGCAGTCTCCCAAGAGTTAAGAGTTTGAAAAACCTCCCCCACAGCTCTGGGCAGTTTAAATAGACAATGGAGATCCAAACAAGGCCCAAGTTACCTTTCTGTTGCAGTCTCCCAAGAGTTAGAGTTTGAAAAACCTCCCCCACAGCTCTGGGCGTTAAATAACAATGGAGTCCAATCAGGGCCCAAGTTCCTTCGTTGCAGTCTCCCAAGAGTTAGAGTTTGAAAAACCTCCCCCACAGCTCTGGGCAGTTTAAATAGACAATGGAGATCCAAGGATCTTTGTGGTAGAGGGGGCTGATAGCGCGGAGGATCAGTAGAGTAGTGGGATTGAACTGGACACCTAATTTCTGCCTGAAGAGCAGAGATTAGAGACCCTAGATAAATAATCTGTCCTTGTAGACTAGTGATTTGTTTACAGATAGGACAGTTTCCAAGTTTGAAAAGGGTACTGCGAAAGACAGCTGCAAAGCAAGTGTTGCACTCAACTAAGCCAGACATTCTTAAATACAGGGAATCTCAGACACACTTGCCGTTTTGATTTTTAGTTATATAATTCGCGCGCCGTTAGGCGCGCGGGCCGCTACCTTTCTGTTGCAGTCTCCCAAGAGTTAGAGTTTGAAAAACCTCCCCCACAGCTCGGGGCAGTTTAAATAGACAATGGAGATCCAATCAGGGCCCAAGTTACCTTTCTGTTGCAGTCTCCCAAGAGTTAGAGTTTGAAAAACCTCCCCCACAGCTCTGGGCAGTTTAAATAGACAATGGAGATCCAATCAGGGCCCAAGTTACCTTTCTGTTGCAGTCTCCCAAGAGTTAGAGTTTGAAAAACCTCCCCCAGCTAGGGCAGTTTAAATAGACAATGGAGATCCAAACAGGGCCCAAGTTACCTTTCTGTTGCAGTCTCCCAAGAGTTAGAGTTTGAAAAACCTCCCCCACAGCTCTGGGCAGTTTAAATAGACAATGGAGATCCAAACAGGGCCCAAGTTACCTTTCTGTTGCAGTCTCCCAAGAGTTAGAGTTTGAAAAACCTCCCCCACAGCTCTGGGCAGTTTAAATAGACAATGGAGATCCAAACAGGGCCCAAGTTACCTTTCTGTTGCAGTCTCCCAAGAGTTAGAGTTTGAAAAACCTCCCCCACAGCTCTGGGCAGTTTAAATAGACAATGGAGATCCAATCAGGGCCCAAGTTACCTTTCTGTTGCAGTCTCCCAAGAGTTAGAGTTTGAAAAACCTCCCCCACAGCTCTGGGCAGTTTAAATAGACAATGGAGATCCAATCAGGGCCCAAGTTACCTTTCTGTTGCAGTCTCCCAAGAGTTAGAGTTTGAAAAACCTCCCCAACAGCTCTGGGCAGTTTAAATAGACAATGGAGATCCAATCAGGGCCCAAGTTACCTTTCTGTTGCAGTCTCCCAAGAGTTAGAGTTTGAAAAACCTCCCCCACAGCTCTGGGCAGTTTAAATAGACAATGGAGATCCAATCAGGGCCCAAGTTACCTTTCTGTTGCAGTCTCCCAAGAGTTAGAGTTTGAAAAACCTCCCCCACAGCTCTGGGCAGTTTAAATAGACAATGGAGATCCAATCAGGGCCCAAGTTACCTTTCTGTTGCAGTCTCCCAAGAGTTAGAGTTTGAAAAACCTCCCCCACAGCTCTGGGCAGTTTAAATAGACAATCCAATCAGGGCCCAAGTTACCTTTCTGTTGCAGTCTCCCAAGAGTTAGAGTTTGAAAAACCTCCCCCACAGCTCTGGGCAGTTTAAATAGACAATGGAGATCCAATCAGGGCCCAAGTTACCTTTCTGTTGCAGTCTCCCAAGAGTTAGAGTTTGAAAAACCTCCCCCACAGCTCTGGGCAGTTTAAATAGACAATGGAGATCCAATCAGGGCCCAAGTTACCTTTCTGTTGCAGTCTCCCAAGAGTTAGAGTTTGAAAAACCTCCCCCACAGCTCTGGGCAGTTTAAATAGACAATGGAGATCCAATCAGGGCCCAAGTTACCTTTCTGTTGCAGTCTCCCAAGAGTTAGAGTTTGAAAAACCTCCCCCACAGCTCTGGGCAGTTTAAATAGACAATGGAGATCCAATCAGGGCCCAAGTTACCTTTCTGTTGCAGTCTCCCAAGAGTTAGAGTATATGATATAGTATATGATTATATACTATACTATATTACTATATTCTTTGACAACTAAGAATGAACTGGTGAGGTTTCAGAAGAATGGAGGAATGTAAATGTTGCTCTCTGTATTCAAAAAAGGAAAAGAGGAGAACGCAGGAAATTACAGACCTATCAGTTTGATACCTGCACGGGTCAAGGTCCTTCAGCAGATTATTAAGTTTATGAACACTTTTATAGGAATTCAAAGTTAATAAAAGCAAGCATAGGTTTGTCACAAACAAGTCCTGGCAAAATACCTCCCCCCCCCTCAATAGAACTACTAGATCAGGGAAAAGCCATGAATACAGTATACCTTGACCTCAGCAAAGTCTTATGATATTTTCATGATCAAAATGGTAAAATATGGGCTAGATGATAATACTTCCTATATGGATTCATTATTGATTAATAATCAAAACCAAAGGGTATTTGTTAATGACTTTACTTCAATTTTTATTGGAAGATTGAGACAAGTGCCATATGCATTGCCCTGATATCATATAATTTTAAAAAATGCTGTTACGGTTGGTGGCACAGCTAAGTATTTAAATTGTTTTTGGCATTGTTATCAACCCACCAACTCCTTCTCAAGGACCTGGGATAGGCAGATGTTCTTTGTTGGTATTAAAGTGGATATAAGTTGTTCCAAGCAAAGCAGTTGACTCGTGGTGATTTTGTCAACGCTGATGGTATTCAAGTGATGCTCAGATATTTTGGGATTTTTCCCAAAGGACCTATTACTATTGGTAGTATCTTTGCTTTGTTTTCTACAATAGTTCTACTTCTAAAAACATTCTAGATAAACCTCAGTGGGCCCAAGCAGAATGAAGTTTAACAGGAAAAAATGAAAAGCACAACTATAGGATACAGGAGAACTGGCTTAAGAGTAGTACATATGAAAAACATCTAGATGTTCTAATATGGTAGAAGAAAAGTTGAATATAGGCCCATAGTATCATGTGGCTGTTAAAACAGTCAGTGCTATTTTGGGATGTACTAACAGGAACATAGAGTCAGGAAGTAATTGTTCCATTTACACTGCCTTGGTCAAAACCCTCTTGGAATACTGTGTCTGGCTCTGGGCACTGCAGTCTGAAAGGACATCAACAAATTGGACTGAGTTGGTAAGGGAACTGGAAATGAAGTCCTATGAGGAACAGTTTAATTAAGTTTAGCTTGCAGAAAAGAGAACAGAGAGAGAGAAAGAGAGAGAGAGATTATAGTAGCCTTCAGATATCTAAAGGGTTGTTACAAAGAGAGGAGAATGGGCTTGTTTTTTGTTTCCTCTGGGGCTAGGATCAAAGTAATGGATTAAAACTACTGGGAAGTAGAGTCATTAAGAATGGTTAGACATTAGGGAAAAGGCAAGGCAAGTAGTGATCTTCGAAGAGAGGCTGGGTAGCCATTTCCCTGAAGTGCTTTGGCAGATACTGGGCTGAGTTGGAGGTTGACTGTAACATTTGAGGTCATTTTTTGTGTGTGTTCAACTCTGATTAGTCTGAATAGATCCAATGAAATTGGTGAAATGAAGTGGTCATGACAAACCACTAAGACTGAATTCACTGTATGACCATTGCAAAGCAAAACTCAATTCAGTGAACTCTACAAGTTTCATCTGGCATATAGAAAGCATAAAGGTTCAACAGAGGTTTTCTGCTGTTATGTATGTAATAGGCTACTTAAAGTTTTCATGCCTATTAATGAACTTGAAGAAGTAAGTTAATCAACAACTCCTTTATCTTTACTGACACTTCATCTTTAGATAGATGGCACAAAGTTTGCTGCAATTCATTGTTGATGAACTTTAGACCTGAGACATTATCAAAGAAAACCAGCCAGAGTTTCCCTTTACTCCATCTTAAAACAAAGAGGCGGGTTATATTGGGTCAACTATTTATACGTTGTTAATCACATTTATATACCACCCATCTCACTGTCTCTGAGCAGTTTACAAATATTTACAATAGCAGTTTAATGTTAAAATAAGCTGGAATTCCAAAGTATATAACAATATCCCAAAGTTATCATTTTACAGGATTTATACTTATAGAAAGCATGGTGATTTCTGTTGGCATAGAATTTTAATGCAAAAAAAAATCAAAGAACAGAACCCCAGATCTATTGAGGTTTTATTTTTATTTTTTTTGTAATATATTTTATTGATATTTTTTTAAAACATAAATCACTTAATAATTGGTGAACAGTGTATTGTCTGGGTTACATTTGTAAAACAATCATTAACAATTGATTTCTATAATCCATAATCCACATAATGGTTTTAGTTGATTTCCTTTTTTCCCAAAATATCCTCTTTTGCAAACATTGAGTTAATACAATTCTTATTGTTTTGATAGATAACAATTAAATATATAATTTTTTCCCAATATTCCTAAAAATAATAATCACATCAATATAATATTTCTTTTCTATCCAATCATTCTGGTTGCCTTATCATAGATCCTGTTACAGTCCTTATTTTAATTTGTTTCTCCCACCAAATTCTAGGTATTCTCACTGGTTAAGATTTTCTCAAAAATTAATTACATTTAAAAATTTAACTCTATTTTTCCATATGAACCATCTCACACTTTTACATTTCTTAAGGAATAGATAAAACAGTGAAAAAAAAAGAAAGGAGAGCAAGGGTAAAGAAACATAAAAAATAACATACTACTTAAAATATATATCCCTCCTAAGCTAATATATATTTATTTCCTAAATTTCTTATTCTTTTTAACCCTAATTAAAAATATGTTTAATCTTTAAACATTCCATTTAATACATCTAGTCATCTAGTCCTTTAACTCTTATTCAAAACATTTTTATCCATTATAATTTTCTTAAATTTAATCACATTTAAGTATCTAAAACATTTCCTTTATCTAAGTCATTTCAACTTTTTTATATTACTCATATCAAGAAAGAGAACAAAAAAGGAGAGAAAAAAGCATACTATATTATTTAGGGAATTCATCCCTCTTAGAATGACATATATATTCCAAAACTTTTCTATTTCTTTAACCATAGTCAAACAAATGTTTCTTTTTTAAGTATTCTCTCTGGTAAGTCCCATTATCTATTTTCTTGGTTTCCACTTTAGTCTTTTTCCTTTGCCCAGTATCTTTCTTAATGTATTTTGCTGAATCAAAAAGTTCGTAAATGTTGCTGTAGATATAAAAAGTAAATCAGGTGAAGTGGCTTCTGCCTTTCCACGTTTATTGAAAATCTTTTTCTTTTTCTTTCTCTCCGCTTCTCTTATCATTTCCTTTCTCTCTGATGTTCCTGACATCTCTACAGTCCATTTTATCCAATCTGTTTTCTTGTCCTCAGATTTAGTTTGTAGTCTTAAGGAATAAGTTGTTTTTTCCAATTCTTGTGAATTTTTCCCCACTAGGATTAAATCATGTTTCCTTGTTTTGTTAAGTTCCATCTTTAAGTCTCTATTCTCAATTCTATATCCATTTATCTGTTTTATCTGCTCCTTCTCTGTTGTTGTTTTCTGGGAATTTTTTTGTTGTAGAGTTAACTTAGAAATAGATTGATTTATATAATAATAATAATAATAATAATAATAATAATAATAATAATAATAATAATAATAATAATAATAATAATAATAATAATAATAATAATAATAAAAAGTTGGAAGGGACCTTGGAGGTCATCTAGTCCAACTCTCTGCTCAGGCAGGAAACCCTATACCATTTCGGACAAATGGCTGTCCAGTCTCTTCTTAAAAACTTCCAGTGTTGGAGCATTCACCACTTCTGGAGGCAGGTTGTTCAACTGGTTAATTGTTCTAACTGTCAGGAAATCTCTCCTTAGTTGTAGGTTGCTTCTCTCCTTGATTAGTTTCCATCCGTTGCTTCTTGTCCTGCCTTCAGGCGCTTTGGAAAATAGCTTGATTCCCTCTTCTTTGTGGCAGTCCCTGAGATATTGGAACACTGCTATCATGTCCCCCCTCGTCCTTCTCTCCATTAAACTAGACGTACCCAATTCCAGCAACCTTTCCTTATATGTTTTAGCCTCCAGTCCCCTAATCATCTTTGTTGCTCTTCTCTGTAGTCTTTCTAGAGTCTCAACATCTTTTTTACATCGTTGGATTTCTTTGTGGTTTAAAGTCATTGTTGTTTGAATTAGTTGCAGTATACTATATATATACTCCTGTGAAGTATTTATGTTTTCTTGATATGTTCTTTCTACATGTCTCTGATCCATGATGGCCAAGAATTTGAGTTTTTCTCTTCCTTTCTTTTCTCTGCAAATAGCTTTAGAATCCCAATTAAATAGATATTTGTAATCCAAATAGTTCAAAAAAGATTTTTTTTCCTGAAATTTATAATTCTCTCTTTGTCTACAGCCCAGATTATTGTCTTTTTTTTTTGTCACAGCTGTTCTTTGAAGGTCACAAACACAGATGAGCTTTTCCCAAGTTTTGCCAAGTCTTATATTAAAATGTCATAGCTGTCATAGTCTTCATCCACCACTAGGTGTCAGTAACTATTTGTTTTTCAATTTCCAAAATGAACAATTATCTTTAAAATGAGAGTCTTAACCATTCAAACAATTTTAGATTTATCCAGATTTAAGTTTTGAATTTCAGGTTTTATATTTATTTCACTTCCATATATTTTGATCCTCCATAAAAAGGTTAATTTGCCACTTCCGTTAGTATAAGGGTGGGGCGTTAATCCCCCTCCTTCCCTTTCGGAGGTATTTTGCTTCTTGGGGATCTTTTCCAGGAAATTAAATGTAGAATAGAAAAGAGAAGATAGAATTCCTCATCCAGTTTCAAGCACGCTGTTCACAGTTGCGCTGATTAGTGCTTTTGGACTTCGGTTGCTAGTATCTTGGGCTGGTCGATGCAATATGGCCAGCCTTTCTCCTGTCGAACGGAACGGCCGACACCGTTCCAGAATTGCTGGAGCATCCTTCTTTCTTCGTCGCCTCTCCATGGCGACTTACACCCATTTAGGGTCCCCAGGCAGGGCGAAATTAGCCGTGGGGGTGCGGAGAATCCGCAAGCCCGTGACCGGTGACTACCGCACAAAACCGGAAGTCCTCAGATCTATTGAGGTTTTAAATAACTTTTAGAATATGGAACAAAGAAAATAGCATATGCGAAATAATTGTGCCATTTTTCCCTTCCAGAATTGAAAAAGGGGTTGTATATTGTGCAAGCTCAGCATTATTCACTAATGTTCAAAATAAACAATGACCATCAAAATTGGACTTTCCGAATTTTCTCTTCAGGTTTACAAATACATTGAGAGACTTACAGTGCAATCTTATGTTTGTCAATGAAAAAGTAAATTCTATTAACTTGAGTGAGCTACTCTATCAACCCTGAAAATCTTTGCAGCTCTGATTGATTAATGGATCTCTGAATTTTGGGCAAATTAAGAAGTTCACTTGTTGGAGTGGTTCTTTTAGATCACAACAACCAAAGTTTCTATCTTTTATGTTGCATTGCTTTGTAAATCAGCACTGTGTTTGAATTCAAACACAATTCAAATACAATCCAGCTTTCTTCATTCCATTCAAGCATCCTTCACTATAAGGAAGAAAGCTGGTTGTAATCTATCAACAGCTAGCATTGCCTACATGTAACATACATGGCTCAACTTGGCTGAATTGCAAACAAGATGGTTAATAATTCCTTATTAGACAGTTTATGAGATCTTGAAAAATAACATTAAGAATCATGTTCTGTAATATCAGTGGCCAGGTAGGTAGAACTTCAAGGACTAGAATGGATGTTCCTCAGCACAAGGTCTCAGATGGACAGACAAAAGAATACTTGAGCTGAAAAGGCTGTTAGAAGATAATCAACACCTTTTATCTTTTTTTTTTTTTGCTTGATTTTTTCATGCACCCAGAGTCAGTATTGTTATAATCGTTATGATTAGTTTGACTTATTAATTGTGTAACTTGTTCAGAGAAAATTGGAACCCAGCTAAAATACTGAATTGACAATAAATACTATGTAGATTTGCCTGTTGAAGGTATTGTAGTGTATTTGTAATTAGTCTAAGACTCAATTTTCTGAAAGTAGCTGGTTGCTAACATGTAATATTAAGAGGTGTAAAAATCTGAGCATTTGTGATATAAAACATTTGAAGTCTACTTCTGATTTTCTCTGAATCATATAAGGCAGAGGTCCCCAACCCCAGGGCCATGGCCTATTCAGAACCAGGCCGTGCAAGTAGGAGGGCGGCACGCGCGCTTAACTAGACTTGTGTGAGCAGCGGCTCAGCAGGTTGAGCTGCACATGCATGTGCGTGCGTGCCAGCTTGCCACTCAAGCAAGTCAAGCTGCACACGTACACACACCAGCCAGCCGCTCACACGGCCCAGTTCCCCTCTCCCCTCCCAGCTGGGCCACCAAGCCACAAAGGTTGAGGACTGCAGTTGTAAGGGTCAAGGATCTATTATTATGTCAGATAAAATGTAGTGAAACATTTTCAAGTTCTTTAAAATATTTACAAACTGCCTTTCCGATCTGATACATATGCTCTATATGTTCATAAGCAATGCCAATGGTCAGAAGAGACTGACCTCACCTAAAGATATGCTATACCAAATTTTATGTAAAAATGCCTGCTGCTAAAGAAAACAGCACACATTACTTTTTATGTTGTTGTGGAAATTCTGAAAACGGATAACTATTTTGTGTATATCTTTGTTCACATTGAGTATATTTCATATTTTTCCCTTAGATGGATTTGCCACTGCTTGCTGTGTAACCAGTTTAGCCATAATGTCTTTATGAGTAGTACGTTTAGGGTACTATCTAGAGAACCACAGATATTATACTTTGTTCACCTTTTTTAAAAAACTACTCTTTGCCTGATAACACCTTCTGAACTCCTAGGTCTAACATAATATCATATAACATCATATATATCGTACCATATCATATATCACACCATAGCATATCATATCAAAATAATGTTGAGGGTACAGAAACTGCAGAATTGCTAAAAGTCACTCATTTCATTATGTAGGGATAAATTTCTTTTTCCTGCTATCTGCCTGGTCACAATTTGGATATCCTTAAATTAAATTTTGGATGTTCTTATTTTTCTAATTTTCATCCTGGATATAAAAAAAAAATAGTTGAATGGCTGACGTATAGAATTGTTTTCCTTTGGGGCATCTACTTTAAACATCTAGAGCAGGGCTCCCCAACCTGTGGGCCATAGCCCACTACCGGGCCACAGCCGTTTGGCCACCGGGCTGTGTGAAGGGATGGCCAGTGCACGCACACATGCGCGTGCACTCACCACCCCACACTCGTGCTTGCACCGCCCCGAGCATCCCACCGGCACTAGCACCACCCCGAGTATTCCGCTGGTGCTAACGCCGCCCCCAAGCGTCCCACCGGCATTAGCGTTGCTCCGAGCATCCCACCAGCGCTAGCCCCGCCCGTGAGCGTCCCATTGGCTCTAGCACCGCTCTGAGCATCCTGTTGGCGCTAGCGCTGCCCCACCCCCAAGCGTCCCACCGGCACTAGCGCTGCTCCGAGCATCCCGCCGGCGTTAGCGCCACCCCGCCCCCAAGAATCCCACTGGCACTAGTGCCGCTCATAGCGTTCCGCCAGCGATAACGCCGCCCCATTTGCAGCACTTGCGCCCATGTAGCCCTGTTTGCACATGTGCTTGCGTGTGGCTGTTTGTGCGCATGCATGCGGGGGTCATTTTTGCACACGCACAGCCCATTTGTGTGCGCGCGCGTAGTGGTGCCTGCCTCCCTTTCTGGGCCGCCAAAACAAGAAGGTTGGAGACCTCTTATCTAGAGTGAAATCAGGGGATGAATATGAGTTTATTTATTTTTTAGTGCATGAGCTTGTTCATTGTGACACCAAAATAGAAGCATTGCCTCTCTGCTGTTATGTCGTCTAAATAGTGTCTTCTACACTTTGTATGTTTGTAAAATGTTTTCTTGTAGAAAAGGACATTTACTTGAGTCCCTTATAGGAAAGGGGCAAGGACACATAAATACTTTCAAATGCAATGTAACAAAAAATTTAAAACTAATTCTAAAATGTGAACATAGTTGAGGATTTTTGAGCAAAATATTTTTAAAATTCACTGGGGGGGGTCTAAAGCTATTTTGTGATAATATGGATATTTTTCTGTATTTCATTATCACATAAGGTTCTAGTGGTACCGTGATGAAGTAGCTAATTACTTGATTATTAATGACAGAGAATATTCTCACTTGGAA
Source organism: Azemiops feae (assembly GCA_023970755.1). NCBI lineage: Eukaryota > Metazoa > Chordata > Lepidosauria > Squamata > Viperidae > Azemiops > Azemiops feae. The sequence continues at coordinate 150,528 of JALGBA010004215.1, read as the reverse complement.
AATGAGATTTACACTGTATATAAAATGTTTCATTGTTAGGTGCAAATTACTTCTTTTTCTTCATATGACAACAAGGTAGAGATTAAGTAACGCTTAATGTGACAAGGTTTTAGATTTGATTTAATTCATTAACCTAGTATTGTGAAATAGAATAAGTTAATTGTTAGTGTTTATATTATTTTATTAGTTTAATTCTTAAATTAGGCAAGTAAAGCTGTGGAGCTGATGCTTTTTCTACAACCATTGTAATCTAATGATGCATCTATTTTCAAATGTTTTGCAGGTACAGGAGAAAGTGGCAAAAGCACATTTATCAAACAAATGAGAATCATTCACGGTTCAGGATATTCTGATGAAGACAAAAGAGGGTTCACAAAGCTTGTGTATCAGAATATATTTACAGCAATTCAGTCCATGATCAGAGCTATGGATACACTCAGAATCCCATACAATTATGAGCATAATAAGGTAGGCTCTGTGTTTTCAATATACCGGAAAATATTTTCCAATTATTAATCTGGGAATTGCATTGGATGACTTTGAATTTATGGATTCACAGTTCTGGAAAACAAAAGACTTTATCATCTAGTGTGGAAAGTAATAGAAAGATATATCCTGTGACATTTAAAGCATGTTGATAAAAATATTAAGTCTCTGTTAAGTACTATTCTGTTGGATTTTTTATCTATTGGTTTTTCAATAATAATAATAATGATAATGATAATAATGATATGTATGCATATGTATTAAACCGGAAGTCACATGACTAATCACTCTTCCTTTCACACAGAAAATAATGCTTATCTCTCTCTCCTTATCTAAGCCTAACATGCTTGCTTTGTATGTAAAGAAATCTTTTTCTGTAGAGTCATATTGAATCATATGATCTCCTATTTGTATGCCAAATTGCTATACTGTAGCACCCAAATATTTTTACCACCTGGGTGAAAAATTAGGAGATCTGTATAAACTAGATCTGTAAAACAGAACAGGATTTCATAGAATGAGTGTCTGGAAGGAAATCTTAATTTTTAAGTTCTTAAGTATTGTCATTATCTTCAGCAAGTAGGAAAAAGGTGAATGAGTCTTTTGCTATCTTCTTATCCAGAATGGCTTCTGCAGACCATAAGAATAGCTTCCCCAAAGGAGAATGTCTAATGTTTACTTAATATAAAAAGATACAAGACGTGGTGCCAGTTTCACAGTTTATGGTATCATAGTATGCCAAAGATTGAGGAAATTAGAAACAACCAATCTGTGCTTGAAGGAACACAGCTTAAAAAAATAACTTAACAAATATAAGCTGCATGGAAGCACATCAAGAATTTTGCCCTTAGGCAGCATGAAATCTGCTCATTGATGATATAAGGTCATGGAGAAACAGTTTGGATTATATTCAGAAGCTTGTCTTGATTCCGCCTTATCTTCCCTAAATTTCTGCTGAAATGTGCTTGGAAAAATTGTGTCTATTTTTTATTTTGTTTTTCTGATCTTTTAAGAATCTGCAGGAGAAACAACAATTCTGGGCATTTCCTGCTAGTTATTCAGAACAATTTTCAGAATTCTAAGTACAGGTAGTCCTCAACTTACAACATTTAATTTAGTGACCGTTCAAAGTTACAATAGCACTGGAAAAAGTGGTTTATGAGCGTTTTTCACACTTACAACCATTGCAGCATCCCCGTGGTCACATGATCAAAATTCAGACGCTTGGCAACCGACTCCTATTTATGACGGTTGCAGTATTATGGGGTCATGTGATCACCTTTTTCGACCTTCTGACCAGCAAAGTCAATGGGGAAGCCAGATTCACTTAACAACCGTGCTAGTAACTTTAACAACTGCAGTGATTCACTTAACAACTGAGTCAAGAAAAGTCATAAAATGGGACAAAATTCACTTACCAACTGTCTTAGCAACAGAAATTTTGGGCTCAATTGTGGTCATAAGTTGAGGACTATTTGTAATTGAGTTTGAAGGAAAGAGAGGAATGTTAACTTTGAAAAATATTGGAGGTTTATATGCCAACACTTTAGCGAAAGGAAAAGTTTACCCCCTCCTGCCATGAGGCTAACTAAAATATCACTTGTCAGCTGCTGAAGATAGTAAATGGGAAAAGCGGACCACCTTTCCATTGTGATTAAATGTAATTCTGATTTGCTGGATGATTGCTTCTATTGCAAATGGAATGGGGTTGGAGAACAGAAAGTAAGAACGGTCAAAAAGAAATCAGAAATGGCATGGTGTCCACATTCCACTCTTTTTGTGAGAACAACATTATTACTGCTGAGGCAGACTGGACCCCCTGCAACCCTTGGCCTTTTTCAGTAGCCCTCTGTTAGGGATGAATGCAGACTTCTGGCGCCAGCTGTTTGCAGTGTGCTACGGTTAAGAGGAGGAAAAGAACGAAAAGAGTATCTCTAAAAGAGAAGAAGTGAAAAAAAGGATCTGAGAGAGAGAGAGAGAGAGAGAGCACGGGGGGTCCTGTTCCCTTTGGCGTTTGCCTTGACATATGATGCAACTTCCAGCAAATGATTTTGCTGGGAACTATTACTTTTAAACAGAAAACAAGTTGCTCAATCCTGATGTATGGCATCACAAAAGTATCAGAGAATATATTCTGGAAACAGCTTGAAGAAACAAAGGCAAAAGAGCAGATTAGAGAGGAGGGGGTGAAAAATGGAATATAAGGGGCTTGCTCAAGAGGCATTTTTATAATGCTTATTATATACCGCCCAGAGAGTGCTGTAAAGCGCTATAGGGCGGTATATAAGCCTAAATGCTATTGCTATTTCAGGTAGATTGTACTATAAACTGGCGGCATAGATGAAATACGTGAATCTTTATAGGCTGACCTGGGAAGAGTTTGTATATAATAATACTAGTGCTGATTACCTAAATCCCTAGGGAAAGTCCTGATTTTGTTAATAAGCTTTGACCAAGAGGAAGGGTAATAAATGTCAAAATATTATGCATATATTTGGGTCCTTAGAATTCCTATGTAAAGAAAAAAGAAGATGGGAGGAGAAATCAAATCAAAACCATTTGATTTATCCCATGTTGCAGGTTTTTTTTTTTTAGTCCAATTGTTAAAATAAGTTGATGACAATATAGCTTAGAAGAATTTCAACAAAACAAAATCCTTTTGTGATTGCCGTTAGTATTGTTATATGCCGTCTATATTCTAGGCGTTGTACACTCATTAACAGTACAGCTTCTTTTAAATATATCTGCTTTATTTAATTGATCAGTAGGTGTTTTTTAGCAATTCATTTGTTCAGAGATATCCACTGTAAAAGCAATTACAGTAGGTACGTGTGTGATTGGTCAAATCTTAGGAAATTAGGAAAAATGTAGCATTTGCTTTCTGAAAACAAAACATTATGCAGTAACACTTTGGTGGTTTTTCAGTTTCTTCTGGGATGAAATGAGAGCATGTGTGTGAGAGATCTGTTGGGGGGATTTACTTTTGTTTTTTTTTTAAATAACATTTTTATTAATTTTCTAATTTTACATTTAGGTATTTAAAAAGCAACTTGGTGGCTGGGTTAATCAATAGTTCAGTAACATACAAAATATTTTAGTACAAATCTCAAACTACAACCTCAAATATTTCCTCTCTTTTCCCCTTAATATCTACTATCTCATATTTAAGCTAATACAGTTCTTATTATATCAACTAAATAAAAACATCATTATTACATTTATCAATAATTTTTTAGCTTATACATATCTTAATTACTTTTACATTCAATCTTTACATTCAATCAATGTCCTGTTATTGGTTTCCCATCAATATTCAAATTTAACATTTGATATTTATAATTTCCAGGTTTTAGGTAACCAAAGTTTCCTTTATCTCAATTCATAACAGAATTTAATATTCAAAATACACAACTTATCTATTTGGGTATAATCTTGTTCTATCTCCTAAAAGTTATCTATTTCCCCCCATCTTACATCATATAATTAATAATACAGTATCCCCTTTAATAAATGAAAGCCCATTATATATATTGTCTGAGTTAATTAATAAATCAAACATATTCATAATATTTTTTTTCTTTTGGGTCTAATTTTTAAGTATTAAACAAATAGCATCCTTATTTTCAACTAATTTCCAAATATTTTAAATTTAATGACCAAAATTTTCCTTATCTCAGCTTCTTCCTTTGACCCTCTAATTAGTAATATGAAATCCTCTCTAATATATCAAAACCCCAATTTTCTTCAGTCTTATTCTGGCTTTCTTTCTTTGCCAACTAGCCTTCCATATCAACGCTTTTAAATCATCAAATAGATTTCCCTCTATTATTATATATATTGTTTGGAATAAGAGATATCATTTAGTTGCCATTTTTTTGGAAGGGCTAGCCCATTTGTATTCCTTAAATTGTGTCCCTATTATTACAAATCCCCATGATTGTCCTGGTATGTTTATCTTCCATTCAGTCTGTTCTTCTTCTTGCTCCTCAAATTTCTTCTGGTTTATATAGGAAGTCTTTTCCATTTTCAGTGTTGTCAGTCCCTTTTCTGGATATTCCATTGACTGTATTTGTTGGTCAATTGAGTCATCTGTCTTAGTATTTGATTGTTCCACTTCTTCTGTTACCTTCTGTGTTGTTAGTTCTTTAGTTGTAGTCGAAATTTGGGTTTGTATATCTAAGCTGACATCTTGTTCTTTTCTATAACATCTTATTTTGTCACAAGCTGAAAGAATGGTTTCATGTATTGCTTTCAACATGGAAAGAATCTTTTCCTGGTCCTCATCCATCTCTTTCACATGTTTATAAATAGTCTTTATAGTAGAAGTCGTTTGTCAAGCAAGATTTTATAGTCCAAGATATTTCATCATCTCATGTAGTAACCAATATTCCTCAAATAAAGAGATAGGAAGGCAATTCCCCACATATAACTCTGAAAGTCAGTAAAGGTTTACATTCACAGTCCAAGTAGGCCAGTTATGCTGCCCAGCTGTTCTCTTACAGCTGGGTTTCTCACAGGTGGTGCCAAGATCAGAAGAGTCTTATCTAAGGTCTGGGCTTCGAGCCAAGTCTCTTTTAGGAAATAACAAGTTTTAATACCAAACTTCACCACAAGATGTCACCAATGCCGTTTAAAGTTTTTTAAGCCCAAAATTTTTATACTCCTTTTTCCAATTTTATTTCTTTTTTGTAGATAAAAGCAAAAGTCTCCAATAAAAATAGGAAAAATTTTGGTCCCCAAGTTTCAGGAACATATAAATCCAATTAGATTAAAGATATTCTTTTAGTGCTTTAATTCCCCTGGGTAGTCAGTCGCCGCTATTCTTAGAGGGTGGGATAGAAATTCCCTTTCCTCTCTCCTCACAGGGGGAAAGATACTTCGGGCAGCTTTTACAGGAAAAGAAAATACTTAGGGTAAAGAGAAGATCGGATAATTCATCTGCATTGCTTTCGAAGTGCTTGGTGGTAAGTTTGACTTCGGCTGTCTGCAGCCTAGTGACGAGCCATATTACTATGGCCGGTCTTTCCTCCGCCGGGTTTGGAGGGCTGCCCCGGATCGAGCGGAAGGGTTGCCGCCCTCCCGCGATCAAGCGGGGGTCCCCTCCTTGCTCGTCGCCCCTATAGGGCGACTTTCGACCCTTTCCAGGGTCCCCCAGCGGAGCGAAACGCGGAAGACGGGGCTCACCTTCTACCGTCTGCGGCACTGCGATGGCAAACCGGAAGTCGGGGGGATTTACTTTTGGTTCTCAATTTAGATAATTCACTATAGCATTTCTCACTTTGTAGGGTATTATTTGTGTATAACAGCTCACTGAATGTGCAAAGCAATTCTTGACTTTGGTCACATAGAGGAAATTACAGGGCTGGCTGATGAGATTGGTAAAACACCATGAAACAAAGGGACAAAGGTTCATGTGCTCTGAGGGAGAAATATGTGTTTGCAAAATATGCATTTGGCAATAAGAAAATGTCAACTGAATGCCCTGGCCTGTTCATTATCAGGGGAACTAGGTAGAAAGGTAATGGACTGCATACATCACCCAAAGTCACACCATTAAAATTCAACCATTTAGTTGACAAATGTGGTGGCACCATTTTGGATCTTTCAGCCTTTAAGGGTGGTAACAGAATTGGTTTGCTTCTTTGAGGCAACCTTCTTGCATACCCCCATCCTGTCTGAAAACCCATAAAATAATTAAAAAACAACAACACACACACTTCCATGCCACTACCTCACAGCCTTATCAGATGGCCTTTACAGCTCTTCAGAAAGTGAAACAGCTGAGTTGTGGCCCTGTAGCCTCTGAAATATTGTCCATCCCAGATCGTGAACAGAAGAGATGCCTGATCAGGAGGGAAACTAATTTAATCCAACATTTTGTATCACACGAGTCCATTGAGATGCTTTCAGGAAACATGGAAAGCAGCAACCGTTGTCCACTGTGAGGCCATAGCAAATGACACATAAAGTACAGTAAATCCTCAGTTTACATATCTCATTTTATTTGACTTAAGATGTAATCTGAATTTCAGGCAAAGAAAATTGCATTTGCCAGTTACTAACTAAATTTCTGACTCTACCACACATGGTTTCCCCCATTAGTCTTTAAATTAGGCTTTACTTTTGTTGCCTGTGATTCTGGGGGGTTCTAGACGTAAAGTTGATAACCCAAGGAAAGCTATTTTGGAATTACTTAAATCTTTTACTAAGAAAATGTATCTTAGTCTGAGTAACTGTTAATTTTAATAAGCTACTTGTTTTTTTCCCATCAGCTTTGATTTTTAAAGTTCTCCTGATTGCTGCATGAATAGAACTGATAGGTTAAAGAAGGTGGCTCAAAGAGTTCCAGGAATATATACAAATTTAACCTTTACTGTCACGAGAGCAGTCTCACTATAAAATAACAAAGAGTTATTGATTATTTGTTTTCCCTAATGAATCCAGATTGCAGTGAACTCCTAATACTGTATGCTATTCAAAAAAATATCCAAGAATTATATAACATAGCCTAGTGAGGCTTCATTCCAAAGAAGCATGTTTAGGACTGCAGTCTAATTCAGTGGATAAGAAACAGCTGGAACGCTGACAGTGGTGGAAGTGAAGGAGATACATCTTTTGGATTTTTTTTAATTTTGCATTTGCTTTGCTTTTGTTCTTGTTTTTTTGTTCTGCGTTTTTACGTTTATCTTGATTTGTTGCTTATATTTAAAAAAAAAAAAAAAAAACTCAAGAGACCAGTTTATATTTTGTGTGATGCTTAGAAAGCGTCATTGTAGCTGATTCAAAAGAAGCTTAAAATAATGGTTTTGTTGTTGTTGTTTTTTATTAAAAAGGGAAAGAGAAAAGCACTGTTAAAATCTCCTTCTGGATCATTTGTAACCATTTAAGAAGAAATGTATGGCTACACCTGCCTCTTAAGAGAGAACTGCTGTCCCTGTAAAGCACTGGAATAGTTTTCTTTCTTATGGGACTTGTAGTAGCTTATTTTATAACTAGCTTCTCTCTCTCTCTCTTTCTTTTGTTTTGAGCTGTAATGTGCATAGAGATAAGGATGGCTCCAGAGTTTCACAAAGGCAGTAGACAGATGATCAGAAATGTCTTCTTGTACATCAGAGAGAACAGGTAGGTTTTTATATTAGGCTGAAGAAATTGTGTCCCTTCTTATTTAAATGAAGGAATGGAAAAGGGCTAGCTGCTGACACCGCATCAGGATGGTATAGCAGTGTCGTTCTTTGGATAGCGAATGAACAACCAGCAGGTTTGAAAGTCTCCACTGTTTTTTATTATCATCAGGAACTTCATCCCAAAGCTACAGGGCTGTTGGGAGCTTTAGTCATGTCTCCTGTGCTTTTGGTGAACCTCACATTTACTGCTGAAATGTGAGAAATTAGATAGGCTTTTGCCATTTTGTGGAGACTTTTAGTCTTGGACAGATGGCACAGGTGATGTTTTTTCTTTTCCCTCTTTATCTTGACTTACCTGAAATGTTTTAAGAAAGTTTTGAATTTATTTCTCTCACATGCTTCCAGGATCTCACCTTTTGTGGATGTCTTTGTCTCGGACCATGTCTGTCTTTTCTAGGAGACAAGTACATTGCTTCTCTGTGTGTGTATTAGATAGATAGATAGATAGATAGATAGATAGATAGATAGATAGATAGATAGATAGATAGATAGATAGATAGATAGATAGATAGATAGATAGACAGACAGACAGACAGACAGACAGACAGACACAGACAGACAGACAGACAGACAGACAGACAGACAGACAGACAGACAGACAGACAGACAGACAGACAGACAGACAGACAGACAGATAGATAGATAGATAGATAGATAGATAGATAGATAGATAGATAGATAGATAGATAATCCAGCTTCCATGACAATACAAATCAAATTTGAGTTCAAATTATGAAAATGATTCAAATACAGTCTTATTAGCCTGGTCTTTCGGGAAAGCATATTTATTTGAACTTTGTTTAAGTGTTTTAAGTATTAACTATTTGAAGAAATAGTTTCTATTTTTCTATTTGAAGAAATATGATAGCAGAAATTATGCAGTGTCCCTTTGAGGATCACTTGAACAAGAATTGGTGGAATGCTAAATAAGCTTTCAACAATCATTACACACCTTCAGGCTCATGTTGTAAATTATCACACTGCACCCCAGATAGCTCACAGTTCAGAGAAGTTGGTTTTTAGTTTAGTAATAGGTCCTCTGATAAAAAAATAAAATACCTGCATATACAGCTTAGGAAAATGTCAATTTAATAGCTCACCTTTTTAATAGCTCACTTCACTTAAAAGGGATGACTTTTGATATAATAAAAAAGATCAGTCACTTAAAAATATGCAGATACTAAGATCACTGACATATTTATGGCATGGTGTTACTCATCATTTCTGTGTGTACTATGGACGTGAACATTTGTTGTTTTCCTCTTTGCCAAAATTATCATCAAGAAAAGATTGATACCATATTAGAAAAATACCATGCTCAGCAACAGTGAGAGGAAGTGAACCATGTGTTGCTGTTGATAATCCCACAGTACTGTGATTTCATAATATGATCAAAACTTCATCTAAGTTAATAAAGAAATTCTGGTTAAACAAACAGTATTCCCAGTAGTGCTGTGTGTTATGTTGATCCAACATTCACTGTAGGATAATCAACTTTCCTAAGGGAGTCAGTTAAATCAAATGTTCCAATAAACGAGACAGCAATCAGATTTGAAACTGAAAGGCCCTCTCCTAAAAAAAATAAAGAATGTATTGATTTCTCCATTGGAGACCACTCTGTAGAAGTACTCAGGAAGACCTCCAAAAAGGGTACTTGATGGTAGCAAGGTTGGAAAGAGCTACAAAACTATCACAAAAGATTTTGGTATCCATTAGACCATGATTAGACAGATAGTGGAGGAAATGTAATGCTATTGTTAATTTTCTCAGAAGTAATCATCCAATGAAAATCATCCAGGAAAAATATGTATTATTCTAATACATTTCCATATGATAGGAAACCCAGGGTAAAAACAAAGGATCCGCAGATCACTTTTCTACAATATATCAGACCCATTATAAGAAAGGCACTGAACAAGAATGATAGGTGTGGGAAGATACTGGAAGTAAGCACTGTTTGTGAGCTGAAGCTTCAATTAATGTGGGTCATGCTGCAGGGCAATAATTGTGTAGGTTGTATGGTATGAGTGCTATTATACAGGTAGTATATAAGTACAGATAGTCTTTGTGTATTGACTGTCTTATTTAGCGACTGTTCACAGTTACGATGGTGATGAAAAATATATGTGCTAATATGAAATGATGACTGTCTGGGACATACATAGGAAATTAAGAAGCTGAGAACAACTTTTTTCTCCTTATGCATTTTACTAATGAGGCCTCCCTCCCCCTTATTGTGTTCCATAAATTTCAGTCAGCAAGATACAGTATATATTGTCATTATAGGCAATTAATTAAACACTTTTTTCTCCCTATCTTGTTTTTATTTAAAAGCACATTTTTTAAGAATTCTGTAAGCAAGCAACTTAGCCATCTTTCTGCTTTTTCCTCTCACCTTCCAAAAATAACTGTATCGCTTCGTTTGGCCCTTCTGTAGTTTTAAGTCAAATCTACTTGTGCATCCTTCTTTTCTGTCTTCCTGTTTGGCTTCCTGTGCTCCTTGTACATTGATGACACTATGTGATTCAGCACTGTGTCTGGTGGCTTGTCCATTTGACAGTAGATAATGTTAAAACGGCAGTATTTACTGTATATAGTTTCTTTCTTCAAATCAACTTGCTCCAGATGACATAAAATAAATTATCTTTTGTTCACAGAGCATGTCTACATGATGTAAAAGTGTGTGTGTGCGCACGCACAAGCATGCATCTTCAACCAAGTACGATTTTTTTTAGGTATAATTTCTGTCCATTGACATGGTAATAGGCTCTTGAAAAAGACCCTTTTAATATGTATCTTATGCCAACAACTGCTTCACCGAAAAATCGCATTGGTGTTCAGATGATAAAAGGACTTGCATTATTGTCTTAGAAGACGCACTTAACTTTAGTTGAAATTCTTTAATTTAACTGTACCATAATATAATTATGATTCCTTAAAATTGGGAGATGACATTCCATTTTAGATAGCTGGTTCCCATTAAAGGTAGGGTTAGCAAGAGATAGCAAGAACAAGAAAATGGAAAAAAGCAAAACGGTAACAGCAAAATGAATACTAAGGTTTTTTGTCGATATACATAAGAATATAAAGCACAAACCTACCATTATAATGTCAAAATAAATAAATTAAATGTCTGATGTTACTTGCAACTTGTTTAAACATTTGGATGATGTTTGGACAATTAAAATAAAATATAATCATCTTTTATTGAAACTATTGTGTAAAACTTTATATACTTATGTATATGGACAAAAAGCCTTAGTATTTATTTTGCTGTTACTGTTTTGCTTTTTCCATTTTCTTGTTCTTTTGTTGCTGTTGTTCTATTTAAATAAAGTAAAAAAATGTTTTTTTTCCCTCCTTCCCTAACACAGTGTATTATGTGAACACAATGTCCTTGGTTAGTTTATGTTTCAGTGACACTTTCATATAGTTACTTTAATAATTAAGAATATCTGAATATAGTTACTGTATATAGTAAAGAAATTTTAATGTGGAAACTGATAAGCTTAATTATATAAACTGATCATATCACTAGTAGTTTCTTTTATTATATGAAATCATGTTTATAATTAATTTGTCCAAATATTATGCAATTATTACTCAATGAGAAGCCATAGGAAATTCTTTGCATTTATTTATTTATTTAATCAAATTTTAGAGACTGCTCACAGAACATTGTACAATATACCTTTCTCCTCCTTTTTTAATTGGTGATAGCCATTGTAAAGTATTTCAGAGTTTATAGATCACGGGTTCCCAACCCCTGGTCCATGGACCGGCACTGGGCCACGGCATGCCAGAAACCGGTCCGTGCAAACAAGCGAAACCCCATCTGCAGGATGCAGGCAGTACATGAAACCATGCCCCCTCCGGTCCGCAGAAAAACCTCTCTCCACGGAACCGGTCCCTGGTGCCCAAAAGGTTGGGGACCTCTGTTATAGATTATTCTTTCTTTATATCTCTTCATCTTTTTGCAACTGTTCATTTGTTGGAGAAGTAATTAAATGAACAAAAGTCTTGCTGTGCAAGGAGAAATGAGAAATAGCCAATTGCTTCCCAAACGATGAGTTTCTGTCAGCTTCTAACTTCTGAATAGTTCCAGATTATGGGTTAATTTATTTGTATGTCTGAATTCCATATTGTACAGACATATATATTACTGAAAAGAGTTATATTTTAGCGGTTCCAGTTGCATATTTAATCCATACATTTGTAATATGAGGGCAATAAACGTGAGAAAAAAATAATTCACTACAAGGATATTCTTGAATGAGGTCACAAATTAGTAGTAAGAAAGTAGTGTCTTGAAAGTGGCTTCTGTTTTGTCTAAAATATAACTGTAACAGAAATAACCTTGTTTCGTATTCCCTTTTATACACTATACCTATTAGCAGTACATGACCTAAAGAGAATATTTGGGGTTTTTTTCACCTCAGTTGCTCCTACCAGGACTATTAGAATAATCCCTTTTACAAACAATAGAGATTTTGTCCTCAAAAGAAAGTCCAGTTTCATGTGATTGCTGGCAAGCTTGGACTAGCTTTTAGGTCAGAGTAAACAGCCAAGCTGGGGGAGATCTCTCAGCCCTTTAATACAAAATGCAGCATTAATAGACGATGAAAGGATATAGATTTAGACATTCAGCAGACATTTGCCCACTCTAGCAAAAAAAAAAAAAAAAGATCTTGCAGTTTAGAAAACAGATTTTGTTCCTTTTTATAATAATTTATATCTCTCCTTATGCCATATTTTTCTATGCATAAGTATCTGTGCAACAAATACATACATACACAATCCTTTTAGGCAAAATCTAACCCAAGTTAAATAGGAACATTTATTTGTTTCTTTTCAGATATTTCTTAGAGTGTGGCATTTTCCCAAGCGTATGCCTTATCTTTTTCAGAGGTTTGATTATATGCATGTGTACATCTGCGCACACTGGTCCGATCAGGTTGTAAAATACAGGTAATCCTCAACTTACAACCACAATGAGCCCAACATTTCTCTTGCTAAGCGAGACAGTTGTTAAGCGAGTTTTGCCCCATTTTACAATCTTTCTTGCCACAGTTGTTAAGTGAATCACTGGAGCTGTTAAGTTAGTAACACAGCTGTTGAGCAAATCTGGCTTCCCCATTGACTTTCTTGTCAGAAGTTTGCAACAGGTGATTGCATAACTCTAAAACGTAACTCTGGAACCGTTATAAATATGAGTCAGTTCCCAAGCGTCTGAATTTTGATCATGTGACCATGGGGATGCTACAAGGGTTATAAGTGTGAAAAACTGGCATAAGTCACTTTTTTTCAGTGCCATTGTAACTTTGACGGTCACTAAATGAACTGTTGTAAATCAAAGACTACCTCTAATTGTATCACAGTTCTTGTAGAGTTAGATATGTAGCAATAAAGACTAACAGGAAAAATACAGACTACAAAAATGGTATATGTGTGCTCCATATTTAGTAAATTCTGTGTCAGAAAAATTATCTGCCTAGTAGGGGTAGCATCTATCAAGTACTGAGAGAAAACTCTTTTAAAACTGATTCCTTTGCACCAGAAGGTCAAGTGCTCAATTCTTACAATTCTGTCACATTTGAAATTCACCATTCACTTTACCCAGAGGCCTGCTATTGTCTTGGATCCTGATATGGGGATAATAATTTTAATTGTCTATTTCCCAGATACAGTCTCGCGCTGCTTGTCTCTAAGGACCCTTCTACATGAGGATTCTGTGCCAATTTGAAAGCAGCTCTGGGCCTCTATATTCCCATGATGTCAACTAAGTGGGAAAACTAAGCTGATTTATTTCCAGCCTAGTTTGAAAGGATGGGGAGGAATCTATTTACTTTAAGTTAGTTGTTTGCTTTGTTTTTGAGATGCTGTAGCTCCCTTCTCTCATTAGGGGAATTCTTGCCTCATATCTTCATTTGGCTTCCCTTGAGGTTCTGTAAGGGGAAAGCTACCCCCGATGGCTTTGCTGCTACCCTTCATCCCCAAAACTGACAACTGACAAAATGTGAAGTTGTCTTTAGCCCTATGCTTTTCTTGTCCTGTCCTCTGGAGTGAGGATGAATGATTCCCCCCCCCCCTTAGTTCAGAACCTGAAGCAAACCAATTTTTGTTGCTTGATCTTATCATTTCAAATTGGCTGAAATAAAGACTAAAGATACCCTTTCCAAATGTTTCTAAAGATTTGGGTAGCAATGTGAAGGGGTTCTGACTTCTGGCTGAATATTGCTAATTTGATATTTCCTGAAGACAATAATCTCTCTGGGCATGCAATAAGAATATCTGAGTTGGGGATACTAGTTTCAGTCTAATAACTGAATTATATTGTTACATGTTTTGAGGCCATCTACTTTAACCTTGCACAGATAAATTTGATTACTTTCTAGGAGACAGCAATGAATCATGATAACAATTAAGATTTGATCTTAAACTTGTTTTAACACCTAGCTAGTTAAGCTCTATCCCTTATAAGAAAGCAAAAAGACGAGTTTTAAATTGAAAAGGTGTGAAACACAGGTTAGAGATCTTCAAAATAGAAATCGAAAGGCAAACCCTCTATTTAACTTCCGAGCCACTACTGAATTTAGTTTTGTTCACACCATGAATTATTGAATGGCATATGTAATTCTTCCAAAATTGCAGTACATGGATACACCTAAACCGGTCCCCACTGACACATTTGAAGAATGCATTTCCTCCCATCTACATCATTGGCCTTGATATTTTACATGCCAAGCCTAAATTTAACATGCAAGTTATTCAGGTTTGACATTTCTGTATTAAGACAGGCTCAGGTAGGAGCAGCATTCTCTGACTGTGGTTGAACTGACAAAACGAAATGAGCTCGGACCTGGCCATTACTTCTGGACACTGTGTCCTTCAGTGTCCTTCAAGTTAAGCTTGATTTCTGGTAACTTCATGGTCAAGCCCATGTCGTTCTCTTGGAAACAATATGGAAATAATTTGTCACTGCCTTCTTCCAGAATGGTTTTCCTTTTATAGGTAGTCCTTGACTTATAACAGTTCATTTAGTGACCGTTCAAAGTTACAATAGCACTGAAAAAAGTGACTTATGATCAGTTTTCACACTTACAACCTTTGTAGCATCCCCATGATCATGTGATCACAATTTAGATGCTTGGCAACTGGTTCATTCTTATGACCGTTGCTTGTCCCAAGCTTATGCAATCACCTTTGGACAAGCAAAATCAATGGGGAAGCCAGATTCACTTAACAACTTAACAACTGTTTTACTAACTTATCAACTGCAGTGATCCTCTTAACAACTGTGGCAAGAAATGTCATAAAATGGAGCAGAATTCACTTAACAAATGTCTCACTTAACAACAGAAAGTTTGGGCTCAATTGTCGTAAATCAAGGACTACCTATATTTTTTTAAAGGCCCCTGGATTTCTTGAAGATCCTATCAAGCTCAACTTGAAGGACACTAAAGGACATAATGTGCAGAACTAGCACAAGCATTTTCTCACAGAGGAATTAAGTAGCTGAGCAATCAATTAAGTCATCTATTTTCTCATTATCCTGGAGCACAATCTAATTCAGGCTAAGTTTGTGCCCACTAGACAATTGAAAGCCAATACAGGTCTTTTAGTGCAAACATTGTATGATCCATGGATCTTGCACTGGTTAGCTCCCACCATACATACCAATTGCAGCTTTAGAGTATTTCCAATAGCCCCACAAAAAGCATGTTACAGTAGCAATGACAGGTTGTAATCAAGGCATAAATAACTACAGTATCACCAAGTCAACTTTGGAGTGGCCACAGTTAGCATATTAACTATAGTTGTACAAACGTGCCTCTTGTCACAGCTGCAAATCCAGCAACAGCTGGAAGTCAAGGAGCACTCCTAAACTAAACTTATTTTTGGCAGATGCAACCCCATCCAAAACAGGATTCACCTCAATTCTCAAGTCCAATTTCCTCTTTACCAATAGCACTTCTGTTTTGTCTGAATATAATTTCATCTTGTTCTCTCTCATCAAGCCATTTACAAGCTCAGCCAAAATTCAAGGATGCCAAATGCTTCTTTGAAATTAGAGAGTAGGAAGCTGTAGTTCTCTTATTAGCATTCTGAATACACCTCATTCCAAAATTCTCAATGATCTCTCCCAGCAATGTCACTGTTAAGATAGCAGAAAAGATACAGTAGAACTATGTAGGGACTGCAAAGATCAGTAACCCGAGTGCTGAACAATAGACCTCAGACACCACCTTTTGAACTCAACTTTATAGGACAGGACAGAACGACTATAAAACTGTCCCCAGTACTCAACTCTTCCAAGAGTCCCTGAAGGCTACCATGGTCACATCTACCAAGGTGGGTACATGGACTACCAATACTTAAAATATGGGATTGGCTTTAAATGTATATTGTTATCAAAGCCCCATGCTAGGGATGCTAGATACATTACATAGGAATATCCTCTCTATCTGTCTGTGTGTGAGGGGGGGTCATTTTCTCCAGTTATCGGAAAATTCTTGTCACATAGAGCAGCAGTCCCCAACTTTTGCAGCTGGGAGGGAGGGAAACCTTGCTGCACAAACAGCGGACCAGTGCACATGTGCACGCAGCTCAACTTTTGCAAGTTGAGCTGTACATTTGTGTGCATGCACGCTGGCCTGCCACTTGCACAAGTTGAGCTGTGCGCATGCGCGTTGGCCCACCACTCGCACGGCCCAGTTCCAGATAGGCCACAGCCCAGTAGTGGGCCGCGACCTGGGGGTTGGGGACCCTTGACATAGAGCAAAGCCTTTGAAAATAATTATTTCTTCTTAAGTGTACTATAGTGCAATTCTTGAGCTTCTTTTGAAATTACAAAATACACAGCTAATTCTTTTAAAGATAACTATACCGAGATTTTCAAAACTATACTTTCAGCCATTGGCCTTTTTCTTCCAAACTTTCAGATGTTTTTGTAATAGTTTTGAAGAGTTGGCAGTGTTTTATACTTATGGAATCAATTATTCAGAGACTAGTGTAGAAACCATTGTTCAATAAGGCAAGTACATAAAGCCAAAAGAAATTCTTCCAATTTTATCTCTCTATAATAATATTCACAATGGGTCTACTCTGTTCTACCTGGCAATCTAAGCAAGACCTATAAAGTTCTCAGGCTTTACAGTGGGAACATAAAATTTCATAGAGTTTAAAAATAACATATTTCCGAATGAGTCCTGCTAAATGCTTAAAAAAGGCTTTAAGGTTAATTGTTTCCTTTTGCAAGTAGAGTATTTAGCATACTTTTCTGGCACAGCGCATGTCTATGACATGATGTGTGTAGCATGAGAAAAATTAGAACACTTTGTACCTTGGACATCCAATTGTAAACCATACAAATTAAAAATCTGCATCTTGCATGTAATCATCGGGGAGGAATATGAAGTTAGTCAGAACATGACAGTCTTGTGTGAACATAGGAAATCCTGTTCAACTATATACTTGCAAGCCAATATTTGCAACTTGAAGGCAAGAAACTTGCTTTATTAAAAATTAAATCTATTATTTGTTAGAGCAGAAATGGAACAGGGCATTCTGCTTTCTCTTTGACACAAATCAAAAATTCTGTTATAGCCGTTCCTGTGTTACCATGATGTGTATTTTTATTTTTTTTTACATTTTTCAATTTTTAATAGACTGTGTTGTGTATCTTTGGTTCTGGGTGCAAGATGCAGAAAAATGCTTTTGTAGCTTATCTCCTTGCATGCAGCAATTTTATTAATTTATTCATCATTAACAAAGAGAGCATGGGGTTCTGACACAATATATGGCCAAAACCTATAGCATTTTTACTGAAATTTAAGCATAACATATTAATTAAGCAAAATGCAGTGAGAAAGAAAACTTGTGGAAGATTTATTGGATGAATGTTCTCTATTAGAAACTGAAGTGCCATTTACATTGCCCATTAGAGAGAGATTTGTCAAGAAACACTTTCATCCACATGAAGCATAAACAAAAATTAATTATTCATTCCTTTTGTTACTACTTGTAACATAAAATGCAGATTTTTAAAAGGAGACATATTGCAACTTAAGCTTATCCCAAAAGTGTTTTATCTGATTAGATCTCTTAATCTTGTACCATCAATATCTGTGAATTAGATCTGAAAAAATGAATGACTGTGCCTCACTAGGATTTATGATACTTAGCTTTCAACTTAGAACTTACTTGTTAATCAGGTTGACAACCTTGAAAGCTATCATTTCCCCCAAGGCCAGCCTTCTATCTGCAGGATCACATACTATTCCCTGCAGATCCTTCTCAAATATCTTCTCCATTATCTTCCTGTCTTCTGCTTGAGGCTTTATTTTTCATCAGCTTTGTTAAACTAGCTAAAGATTCTTTCCAGCTGATTAGCCTCACTTGCAAGACAATTCTAAAAGTGATGCCTAGAAATCATATAGAAACATGAGAGACAACATAAATATGAAAGGTAGTTTCATTTTAAAATACACAAACATATTTTCTTCCTGTCTCTAAAGGTCTAAAACTTTGAAATATGTTAATAAATATTATATAAGCAGTAACCTAATTTTTGATGAAGCAAATCACCAAGAATAATTGCAGAACACCATGTGCTTATTAATAATTTCATATAAATTAGTCTTGGTAACAAATAAGAAAGAAGAATAATTCTGTCTGGAACAAGTAGATCATCAATCTATGGATGATCAACTGGGGCATGATTTTGGGATAGTAATCTCCTTTGGGATTACTAGAAATAATGTATTAAAAAAATCTCATACTCTAGGACAACAGCCTATATGAAAGTAATAAAAGATAAACGTGAAAATCAAGTAGCAATGAATAGCTCCTAAATATCGCCATGTGCCGGGCCTGATGTTTTCATCAAAATAATCATAACCCTGCAGACTTTGCCCCTTTCACAGAGCCATGCGTGGTCACAGTGGATATGTAAAAGAGACAGATCTTGCATCATAACAGTACAGTACTGATTTTATTAGTTAAAACACTTTTGAGTACCACATCAATCCCCTTTCCATTCCATCTTCCATCCCTGAAGATGAATTTATAATAGTTTTTGTAAGATAAAAGAGAAACATATCAGTGCTATGCCATAAAGGAAGGGGAAGGTTGCTTTTAATGCCTTTCCTGATTGGAAGATAAGCTGATGTTTTATCCTCATACTATTATTTCATTATAGATAAAGTAGTAGATAAATAGGTACCATTTTGGTGGGAAAGTGCTCCATGATGTCATGCTGGCCACTTGACCGCAGAAATGTCTTCGGACAGCGCTGGCTCAGTGGCCTTGAAACAGAGATGAGCACCGCCCCCTACAGTCAGCAATGAGTAGCAGAGTAAAATCCGCAGGGCCTTCTTTACCTTTTATCTATTATTTACAGTATTTCTAATATATATTGACACGAATGTTCGTCTATAATACGCAGAAGACAAGATAACAGAATTGGTGGGAACAAATTTATTGTTACCTAGAGTAAAAAAAAAGATGACACAAATTCTTCATAAACAAGGAAAATTTCTAATACTAGTACTTACAAATATAGAAATGACACACCGGGCTTAATCAACAATCTAAAATGTGAGCAATTTTTATTTAGAATATACTACAATGTATTTTCTATTTGTGTTAGCATTAGACATCACACACTTTTCTGAATATTGTGGTCCGTTAATCTTATACTGTCAGATACTTTTGGAAGTACAGCATGTCTTTTGTCTCTTACATCAACCAGTTTTTCCCCAGCACTATTTTTGCTAATTCCAAACTGGCCATCTTGTTACACTTTAGAACCTATTTCCAGTTACAGATTAACAATTGCATCCTATTGATGCCTATTTGAATATTAGATCCATTATTTAAAGGAGTTCTTTCAATGGACTGTATTCTATTCTATAAGTGTTGAGCTCTTATAAAAAATTTTTTGATAATTTTAGAAACAAAATTTTAATGCCTAACAAAATCATTATTTCACTAGATATGTATACAGATCCAAAATAGGAAGCAAACATTTTAAAAACATTTTGTACAGAGCTTATTTTTTTATCCCATAACAATTTACAGCTATTAATTTATCACGTAACTTCTTTTTCTGTTGATCAGTTGTCATCAGAATAGATGTTTGCCAAACATTAACTATAATAATTTTAACAATTATTAATATAAAACTCACTGTCACTGTTAAAACATTGTACAATGCTATCATATGAGAGTAAAAGCTTTTTACAGTACTATTAGATAATGGATAGGGGTACAATCATGTAATTTCACCACACAGTAATCAGAAAATGTGCCTTTTCAAATGTGTTGTTATATGCCAAGGAACCAGTCTAGGGCAAGAAATGTTGCAAGTCATTTACTGGAACCTATATGTATTTATAGATCCCCATTCAAAATAATAATAAACTTTGATTGACTGGAATGTCTCCTGTTGATTGTTAATGATGACAATGAAAAAGTGAGTCATTGTAGATATTTTGCATTTCATCCTAAATAATTTTTAAAAGACAAGTCCAGAACTGTTTTTATACTTTTCATTTTTTTTTTAATTTTACTTTCAATCCTATCTACTCTTATTACTGTTAATGCTGTCAATCTCAAAAAAAAGCATTAACTATTAAAATAAGCATTGCTTTAGTTGCACAAATGCAATTTCCACTGAAAATTGAACCTAATTTCTTCAACTAATTCTTCAACTGCTTTCTGGATCATTAGCAGAAGAGCTATGCATTTGCTTAATACGTACTCTTTACTTTGGATGAAACCAAGAGGGCAATCATGGTTTAATGAGGTCTAGGGTATTTAGGCATGATTGGCTATTTAATCCTAATTAATGAGATGGTCTAAAGTGGTGGTAGTTTTTAAAAAGGGGTTTAAACACAGTAGTAGTTTTGTTTCTATTCTATTCTTCCTATTTTTATTTCTTCATACTATTTTAAGCAATAAGCTGCTAGCCAAGTCTGGTTGATTCATCTAACAGATATTGGCTGATTTTGTCAAATTAAGAATGATCAGATCTGGTTAGTACTTGAATTGAAAGGTACCACAAAAGGCTTGAGACATAGGATAAACTTTGAAAATTAAAAAGACAATAGGAAACTGAAAATAGCAAGATGGTAACAAACCATTTCCACATTATTGTCAAGAAAACAACAATAAGGACCAGTTCAACTTAGAATGACATTATTCATAGCTGTGAAAAAGCTTTCTTTGCCCTTTTTTCTAAAGAGTTGCTGAATTTTCCAGTTCTTTGCTGAAAAGGATGGTTGAATTTTCCATTTTCCTCCCAGTCTTATCACAGGGCATGTATTTATATACCAGTCTTCAATCCTCCAAGGTTTATCAAAAATATTGTATCCAGTTTGATCCCTTTACAATAAAAAATAGCGATGATTAGCATCCCTCGTGTGCCTGGAGACATGTCCTTAGGTACCTCCCCAGCATCCTATCCAATTCCATGTTTTATTTATTTCATATCATTTTAATTTCAGCTCTTGGCAGTTTACAGATAAAGACTGAAAGAAAACAATATATTAAAGAAAAAGGTATCTCACTGGAGACCAAACACCCTAAACCAAACAGCAGATAGCCAATAAAAGGACTTTAGAAATCCTGAAAGAACTTAATTGTAAGAGCAGATTTTAACATTTGAGATGCTTAAGTGCAATAGAATCTGCACAAAGGGTTATAAATCAGCAGGATGGTAGACAGCATTGTGATACAAACCCTGATTCTTTTGAATATGCATACTTCAGTGACCCACCAACAAAAAGAGGCAGTGTTTACATCTCAATGCATTATCTGCCATCTTGCCAATTTTTACTCCATCCTCTCTACCCCAGTGTACATACCTTGATGCTTCAGAATGGCACAGTGTTCAAGTTATTATTTAAATTCATTAATTGTGGTAGCATTGCTACCTCTGAATCTCGTATTCATTAAAGGTCCTGGAAGTTTTGTTCCAGAGACAAAACCTCATCTTTGTAAGGAGCTTTAAGTAACATCTGAAATTATTATCAAATATTTATACTAGCTTTGAAATAATAAACTTGTGTGTTCTTGCAAACTGGGTGTTTTTAAATGTTATATTGGGAATTTTAGAAAATATTCAGTAAAATGAGATTCAGAAGTTGGAACATTCATTTATATTGTTTGAACCTATGTACATATTTTTAGTTACTTTTTAAATTGAACTGTGATTAACAGACATTATCAAATAGCTGAATAACCTGAATCCATGATGCACATTTTAAAAATATTATTTTTTTCTGTTCAAACGAATCCAATTCTTGGGGACTGCCTGGACATTAAGTCACTGCAGTTTTCTTGGCAAGGTTTTTCAAGTGATTTGCCATTGACTTCTTTGTAGGGCTGAGAAAAGTGAGTAGCCCAAGATCACCCAGCTGGCTTTGTACCTAAGAACTCAAAGTCTGCCAGGTTCTAGCCTGATGCCTTAAACCACTATACCAAAGTGACTCCCCAGAAATATGTAAAATCCACCAAAAACGAAATAGAAAGACAATATACATGTTAATATTTACTGTATATCAAAAGTATTTTTGATTATAGATCTGTTGCAATTAAGGTAAGATAAAAAATCATCTCAGGCTGAATAAAATTGTGGTTCCTGTCACTAATGTTTTATTTTAACTTGTTCTATAAGCTTTTCCTAACATAACAGTTGAAAAGGCCTTGTTAATCTATTTTTAATACTACTACTATTATTATTATTTACTATTAATCTATAATGTATTTCAATCGTTAAATTATCTAAGATTTTCTAATGTTGAAACATCATTTTAGCTGCTGAGAAAAAAAATATTCTTTGTTATTAAGCTTAAGGTTTTATCCTGTACATAAATACAGTAACCCTAGCTCTGGGGAGCATTCAATTTCTTATTTAATAATGATACTTATGGGCCTATAAAGTTTACACCAAAAGAGATCACTGGACCATCACATATGAAGGAAAGACTCTTTTGTAGACATCTTCTCCTTCATTTGGAAGAGAGCGTGTGTGTCTGTGTGTGCGTTTGTGTGTGCGCATGCCAATCTGACTGGAGTCAAGTTCCATTAATTTATAATCTTCCACTGAAGTCAAGATGAATTTGCTTGATCTCCATAATACTTACCATTCTGTCTCCTGTATAGCTTTAGCAAGATTAGTGTCTTAAGCCTCCTTGGGGAATAGCCAACATACTATAATACAAGACTCGAAAGAAAAATCTACATCTGATTTGTAGCAGTGAATTCTCATATGTGCTGTTTAATTAGTCTTTTTTAAAAATAGGGATGGCTATTGAAATCTGGGTTGCCAAAATGTAGACAATCTTGATGTCAGCAAAGACATAACCAAGAGTACTTGAAATAACCAAGAAATAACCAAGACTACTTGATTAAGCTGATTTTGACCCTGGGTTTCTGCAGCTTAGATATGTTAGCCCTGTAATCAAGGCAATAAAATAGGGCTTTTAAATAATCTGGTTAATATTTTAGACTTATTTTATCTGTGATATAAATCTCTAGATATTTTTAATTTCAATGTTATCTATATTCTACTGTTAATTCAGATTATATAATTTATTTATAATTATATAAAAAGATGTGATAGTCATAGCTTTTCTTTTTGCCATTATTTATCACTGTTAGTAGAGTAAAATAGTGATCATTTTGTTTAAAAAGAAGCATTAAACAAAATAAACGTTCCAGCAGAAAATGTACAAAGCAATATAACCTAATTAATTTTTACATAAATAATGAGATATTTAAAGTGAAGTTTACAAGCATGAGTTCTTTCTCCTAATATTTGTGCATGTCTACATGAGTCACAAATCTGGCAACCATGAAAATGTGAGTGCTATATTTAAATTTTACTAAAGCAAAATTCCTTAACAGTATGATTTGGAATTATTCAGAGGGTTTTGTTTTGTTTTGTTTTTTTGCTTCTTTTTTGTTTGGTCTGGTGGGAGTAGAAAATTAGTGTTGTATTTTATCTGGCTTTTTCTTTTTCTTTTTTCTTTTCTTGCCTTATAGTTGTTGATTCCTGGTGACTCCTGAACTAAGTCCCTGCAGGCTTATAATGTTATCAAATAATTTAGCAATTTTTCTGCAATTGTTATTCAACACAGGTCCCGATGGATTTCATTTGCCTTGCCTGAAGAAGGCTTCCCCCCCCCCTAAAGCTCAGACTACTGTCTATAATGGGCTGTCCTGTCTTTTTCCCCCCCTCTTCATGAATTTGAAAGCCTGTGCTGGGGACATCCCATATTCTAATACTCCAGTGGGAAAAAAACTGTGTGAAATATATACAGCTGTGTCCTGTGGACAGTGAATTTTAAATGGTGTGTACATATTGTCTGAAACTTTTTGCTTTTATATTCATCACTTCATAATCATATTTCTTGATCTGATATCTTATTTTTGGATCTAGGTATCCATAATTTTTGTCCAGGATTTTCTTTACAGGATCCTTTCTGAGTTACATATATATAAAAGAGAGTTGATATGTGTACAGACTATAATTATTTCAAGCAATTAAATTAGCACTTCAGTTGGTTGAGCTAATAGCTTCATTGAAAAGTGTGTGAAAATAATTAGCAAGCATTTACTGCTTTACACAAGTCAAGATTTAGACAAGGTGTGTTTAAGAACCATGTTAGATAAATAAATAAATTACACATCATGTGGTCTCAATTGTTTGTAGAAATATTTTCAATGTCCACACTTGGAAAATACCTTGTTGGGGACAACTGTACTAAAATACAGATCCAGAACATTCTCTCTCTCTCTCTCTCTCTCGCTCTCTCTCTCTTGCTCTCGCTCTCGCTCGCTCTCGCTCTCTGTTTGTCTATATATAATTTTATTAAGAATTTTGATTATAGTATTAAAATCTAATATAAACTAAACAAAGAAAAGAAAATAGGGAAGAGTAAAAAGTGCAAGACAAAAGAAGAAAAAGGAAAAGAAGACTATATCTACCTTCCCCATCTATATCTTTATATCTATGTATATATACTTCATCACAAGTATAAACAAATTTAGTAATTTTTCACCCTCTGTAAGTTATTTATCTCTTCACTACATATCCCATCTCTTCTCTATGAACAAATCCATAGAAAACATCCTTTCAGTCCTGATGTTAGCAGAATAGCCAGAAGTAATAACAAACAGTATCTTATTTTAACCTTGATCAAATAAACCAAAATTATATTGCTTCCTTTTACAACTAACAGTCACAGGATTTGATTTCTCTTCATTTCTTCCTTGTTCCATTGCACAAAGTTCTTCAAGGTTTAACAAGCCTCTATTGTAAATCCAGTAGAAAAATATTATCCGGGTCACTCTCATTGTTTGTCATTTGTATTTTTTTTGTAGACCCATTGAAACATCTTTTCTAAATCATTATTTTCACCTATCAGTTGTAAACCCACTTTCGATGCCATCTTTATCTTACCGGGAAAAATTTGTTCTGTATCTAATATTTCTTCAATGGCTTTATAGTCTATTCATAGAAGCAGACATCATTACCGTTATTGGTATTATGGCTACTGTTTCTGATTCTTTTCTTTAAAAGTATTATTCAGTATCATTCCTCTCTAGTGTCCAGTTTTTGAAATCATGGAATTCTTTATATTATGCTTTGCAAAAACTAAAATAGGATCTATTTCACATAAGAAGCTGTTTGCACTTTACAATTAATTCCAAAATATTATTGTTAGTTTCATAATTCCAAAATCTTATTGTAAAAGTTTCAATATTCCAGTTTTATCTGGATCCTTAGTCCCTTTCTAACTTTTTAGGATCAAAATCTTGTTTAGCTTTTTGCTGTTTTTTTAAAATTCTTTAAATGCTTAAGTTTGTAATTAAAATTTCTTTCATAGAGGATTAGATTCACCTGGCATTTTCAAATCTGTTATTCCAAAGGTCACTTAGAAATAGTTAAAGAGCAATTTCCCAAGATAATTACACATTTGTAGACCTTTTATGTAAGTGGAGGAAAATACATTAGATTTTTGATGCATTTGTTAGCATTCAGCTAGGGTAGATTTTTTATGTTTAATGTTAGTTGTCTATGATGTATTTGATATCTGGGGGGTTGTTTCTACATATATATTTTTTGTTTTCATTGTTGGTGTCTGATATCTGTTAGTTTTATTTCTTTGTTTTGTATTTTTGGAGATAATAATTTAAAAATGTGACACACTAGTACAGAGGTCCCCAACCTTTTGGGCACCAGGGACCAGTTCCGTGGAGAGAGGTTTTTCCATGGACCAGAGGGTGCGTGGCTTTGTGTGCTGCCTGCATCTCACGGATGGGGTTTTGCTTGTTTGTGCAGATCGATTGCTGGCATGCCGCAGCCTGGTACTGATCCACGGACCGGGGGTTGGGACCCCTACACTAGTAGATAAGCAATCCACACAGAATATATACACTCAAGATACTGGAAACTGGGGTTGTGCAAAGCATTCAGAAGACACCTTCACAAAGAATGCAATTTTGTGAAGCAGGTACATTCACAGTCTGCATTTTGTTGGTGGTCCAAATAGAAATGTCAGTACATTTACACATACAATGTACATATAGGTGCACATTACCTGCAATTCATTGGTGGCATGCAGCCCACCCTCAAACTATCCCAAGATTCTGATACTATATTTTTGTAGCATAATTAGCCATCCTTTTCTCCCTCCATGGCTAACCTTAACCCATGCTACTATTGCTGTGGCATAACCAACTCAGACCAGGAAGAGAAGTTACAGGAGAGTCATCAGCCTTAGAGAATTCAGCTGGAAGAGTAGCAGGCAGGGAAAGCAGTGTGGCCTAGCAAGCAAGACTGACAGCTATCGCTGGCCTCTGAACACAAAGAGGCGGAGCTAACATCACCTCCCACTCCCTGCCATGAGGAGAGGAGTGCTGAACAAATGCTCAGCAGAAAGAGCCAGAAAGAACCCACCCTGCCAAAGGGATAACTATGACCTGGATAACCAAGAATTTAAAAAATATCCCAAAGATGCTTTTTCACAAGGCTACTGGTCTTTCTTGTTTTTCTTTGAAGATGTTTTGCTTCTCATCCAAGAAGCTTTTTCAGCTCTGACTGGATGGTGGGGAATGGAAAGGAGAAGCATCCAGTCAGAGCTGAAGAAGCTTGGATGAGAAGCGAAACATCTTCAAAGAAAAACAAGAAAGTCCAGTTGCCTCGTGAAAAAGCATCTTTGGAATAACTATGACCTGGATAACTGAGAATCTCCATAGAAATTTAAACAATACTCTTGAAATTAAAGGTGGTCCAAGTGCTGACTTTAAAGCTGCAGGAAAGAGATTCTGGTCAAAGGAAAGTAGGATAGTGAAGATGCAGCATCCTATTAGAAAGCTCATTTATAAGCTCCAAGCAATGGTTTGCTGTTATATCTGAGGACTGTAGGTCTATCTCTTAAGTTTCTTTAAGTAAAAACATCACATGTAGTGCTGTATCATGGTTAATTTGATTTTGATTTAATATACAGATAGTACTCAACTTATGACCACAACCTAGCCCCAGATTTCCATTGCTAAGCAAGGCAGTTAAGTGAATTGCACCCGTTTACAAACTTTTTTGCCACAGTTGAGTGAATCACTGCAGTTGTTAAGCGAATCTGGCTTCCCCCATTGATTTTGCTTGTCAGAAGCCATCTGCGAAGGTAACAAATATTGATCATAAATACATACCAGTTGCAAAGTGCCCGAATTTTGATCACATGACCGTGATCAATCATAAGTGTGAAATCCAATGATGTCACTTTTTTCAGTGCCAATGTAACTTTGAATGGTCACTAAATGAATGGTTGTAAGTTGAGAGATACGTGTAATAGGGTCCAGATAGGATGAAACAAGCTACAGTAAAGTTGAACCTGAACAAGATATGGTAGAGTAGCTGTTAATTGTGGTTGTTTGTTAGACCCATTTTCTTCTTTGCATGGTGAAGCACTACTCTTAAATGAACAGGACTATGACTTGAGGCATCTTCCTAAACTCATGGCTACTTGTGGATGGATTTATTTATTTATTTTCTATCCCATTTTTCCTTTAGCAATAAATATCAAAATGTAGCAGCAACAATACAAAGGAAAGCATAGTAACAGGAATAATAGTAATAATAGTATTGATTGTGTTGTCTAGTGTGATTCAGGGGGGGAAGATGTTTTAGGGGGATACTGTAAAATAGGGATCCCAACCCCCAGGCCGTGGCCCATTTAAAACTGGACTGTGGGTGAAGTGAATGCTCGCAGCTCAATTTGTGGAAGTGCACAAATGGAGCTGCTCACGCAGAATCATCCCCTCCCCCCCACCCGCCGCTTTGCAAAGCCAGAAAGGTTGGAGACCACTGCTGTAAAAGACTAGCAGAGATAGCTTTGAAACCCCATTTAATGAACTCTCCCTTTGTACTCAGATGCAAGTTTAAATTATGTAAGTTGTTTTATGTTTAAATTCAGTTTCTCCAAAATGCATTGTTTTTCATTGAAATGAGAAGCGCATGTGCAAAATTTTGAAAAAATTAAATTAAATTAAAAATCACATAATATTGGAAAGAAAATATGCACTTTGGGGGTATGTAAATTTGGAATCTTAAGGAGGTATACAAAAATTTAACAATGCATATTCAATATTTGGATCCAGTTTTCCATAGAAAAAGGGAATTATTAGGAATTGTTCTGTTAATATAACGTAACAGCTGCTTCTGGGTCTCCCAGTTACTTCCCTGTCCAGATTTAAACTATTTTGAGGTAATTTTTTGTTGAAAATTAGGTGGTGTTTTGTTTTTTGGTTTTTTGTTTTTAGAGCCAGCAGGTCTCAAGAGAGTTGACCTGTGATGCAAGAAGGAATTAGGAAATTAATTAATTAAAATGGCTGATCAAAACCATGAAAAAAATCTCACTGCATTTCTAGAAAAAGACTGCCCTACTTTCATTTCCTATCTATAGTGAAAATGTATTGCTATAAGGCTATAATAATATATTCCTTATCCGCAAATCAGTTCTTGAACTGGGAATTCAATAAGGAAAATTGGTCTGTGTATATTTTATATGACAAATATGTATCGATTTTCTTTTTTTATTTCAATAGGCCAATGCACAACTAGTTCGAGAAGTTGATATAGAGAAAGTGTCCTCATTTGAGAACCCCTATGTAGATGCAATAAAGAGCTTATGGAACGATCCTGGTATTCAAGAATGCTATGACAGACGACGGGAATATCAGTTGTCAGATTCTACTAAATAGTAAGTTTAGATGTTTTAGCAATGTAATTTTAAAATGTATATAAATGTACACATATTAATATTGGTTTTCTCATCTCAATTTCGAAAGCTAGTTAATGTAACTTTTAACTGGTGCTTCAACATGCTGAATTAATCAGATATTACTTAGATGTATATCACAACTATGAGATGCTTTCTGAAATGCTTTGATGGTGATAGTATTATCCTAAACCTTCTTGTCAAATGATGAACATGTTGTTAGTATAGCTGGCATACATAAATATGCCACCTTGCTTATCCTTTTCTTTCCAGAACCCAGTTTTTTTATCATCTTTTATCTAGTTATCTTTCAGCTTATCTCATTAAAAATCAAAAGAGTTTTCTATTAATTTTTCACAAGCTACAATAGCTGTAACAACAGGGAATTATTTAATTATTATAAAATTATTTGTTACCCTTCAAAAATAAGAAATAATCTGGTTTTCAAATAATGAAGTTCTCATTCTTTTATAATCATGTATGTATGTATGTATGTATGTATGTATGTCTCCTACCTTTTCTCCAAAGATGTTAAAGAAACATGTATTGTTTTCTCTTCTCTTCTTGTTTTTCCTTACCCAGTGAAAGCTAGACTAAGAGATGATGTTCATGCATTGAATATTGCGGCAAAAGAGACGTCCTGTACTTTGGTTCACACTTGTTGCTATGTGTATGAAAACAATACATTATTGTAGGGCAGGAAGAGAAATAATATCTTATTTTTCAGAATTTCTGGAATAAAGAAGATAGGGTTACTTCCTTTGGAGATAATACGGGATTTTTCCAGAAGCTCCTCTTCATATGACCAAGAAGTAGAATTGGCAGTCAAAACTGACAGACTCTGACTGATAAGGCAAATGACTGTGTATGAACATGAACATTTTGAACCTAGACCAAAATGTCTGGATATAAAAGCTCAGAGGTTTTATTTGGCAAAATTTGCAAAATATATTTATTTGTCTGTTATACTTTCTAGCCTTCAAAAGCTCAGCTGAATTAGTTAAACAGCACTAAAAATAAATACATGCTTGGTTATTTTGGTCTTGCCCCTCATACTTACATCCTAAAGTCCTGTGTAGGGTTTCTTATACACAGTATGTACAGAATAGAGGATACAAGTAATGTATTATCTTGAATACTGTTTTTCGTTTGCAGCAAATTCTAGTTGAAGAATTGTACATACAAAACTGATGTGTTTTATACATATATGTTTTATATTCTTTCTAACAGCAAATTCGGGTAGTTGAGTGCCTGGTGATTAAAATGAAATGTGTGGTTTCAACATGTCTAGGAAACTCTTGACTCACTCAAATTTAGAAAGAAAATATTTTTTAAAAAAGCTCTAAAACCATTTAGTAGGAATTTGGTTTGATAGCAGAATGGCCATGATAGCATGGCCAAGCTGGCTGAGAATTCTGTAGTCACATTCAGCATCATCAAATTGGAAAAAAAAGTGTAACAAAAAAGATAATGAAGAACAGCTCAGAAGTGTGAGACAGTGGATGAAAGTGTCTGATTAGTGGATCAGAGGAATGCTGTGGATATAATTTACTTGGACTTCAGTAAGGCATTTGATAAAGTAGATCACAACCTACTACTTGATAAGATAGAAAAATGTGGGTTAGACAGCATCACCACCAGATGGATTCGTAGCTGGCTGACCGGCCGTACTCAGCGTGTGGTCCTCAATGGAACCGCATCTACATGGAGGGAAGTGTGTAGTGGGGTGCCCCAGGGCTCTGTTCTGGGCCCAGTGCTCTTCAACATCTTCATCAACGATTTGGACGAGGGGATAGATGAGGAAATCATCAAGTTTGCAGACGACACCAAGCTGGCAGGAATAGCCAACACTCCAGAAGACAGGCTTAAGATACAGGAGGATCTGGACAGACTTGAACACTGGGCACTATCTAACAAAATGAAATTCAATGGTGAAAAAAGCAAGGTTCTACAATTAGGCAAGAAAAACCAAATGTACAGGTATGGTATAGGGGGTACCTTGCTCAATAGCAGTAACTGTGAGAGGGACCTCGGAGTCCTAGTGGACAATCACTTAAATATGAGCCAGCAGTTTGCTGCAGCTGCCAAAAAGGCCAACACAGTGCTAGGCTGCATTAACAGAGGAATAGAATAAAGATCACGTGAAGTATTAATACCACTTTACAATGCCTTGGTAAGGCCACACTTTGAATACTGCATCCAGTTTTGGTCACCACGATGTAAAAAAGACGTTGAGACTCTAGAAAGAGTACAGAGAAGAGCAACAAAGATGATTAGGGGACTGGAGGCTAAAGCATATAAGGAATGGTTGCTGGAATTGGGTATGTCTAGTTTAATGAAGAGAAGGATGAGGGGGGACATGATAGCAGTGTTCCAATATCTCAGGGGCTGCCACAAAGAAGAGGGAGTGAAGCTATTTTCCAAGGCGCCTGAAGGCAGGACAAGAAGCAACGGATGGAAACTAATCAAGGAGAGAAGCAACCTAGAACTAAGGAGAAACTTTCTGACAGAACAATTAACCAGTGGAACAACCTGCCTCCAGAAGCGGTGAATGCTCCAACACTGGAAGTTTTTAAGAAGAGACTGGACAACCATTTGTCTGAAATGGTATAGGGTTTCCTGCCTGAGTAGGGAGTTGGACTAGATGACCTCCAAGGTCCCTTCCAACTTTATTATTATTATTTATTATTATTATTATTAGATCTTGATTCTTAGTTTTATGGTTGGACAGGATGTTCAAGGCAAGCCAAGTGAAATGATGGGTATGAGGTGCAATAGCTCCTTAATGTTGTCCAGTGCAGGAGGCCTTCTCCAGTAGGATCACTGGCACAGTGCCACTCCTCTTTTAATTACCCTAACCCTAACCCTGCACTCTGGGTTCAACTTTACATTGTGTATTATAATCACATAGTATATTTATTTTAACCTATAATTGTATAATTTCAAATTTGATCACAATTAGGCCAGTTATGTCCAGAGTAATTGAGTAGTTTTATCAAGCAATTTGCACTGCTTGATGATTAGGTAACAAAAAAGGCTATTATCCTAGGAATGTGCAACCCATTAGTGGTTATTTCGTACTTATATGTATGCGTTAATGCATCCAGAAAACACAAGAGCATAAATTAGAGTGGCTTTTGATACACTAAAACGCCAGTAATGCATACATTGGCAGGGTCAGATTTCAATAGTTGTTGCATACTACAGCCAGCCAAATCTCATCAGGTGTACTGTTCCAAAAGGCAGGCACCAAAACATAAAAGGACTAATTAAGTGACATTTTTCAAGGAGGGGACCCACAATACACCTATCCTGATGGACCTCATGAAACAAGCAGAAACAGTTGGAGAGAGATGATCCAACAAATAAATCAGCCCTATGCCATTAAGGGTTTTATTGATAACTAGGATCTGGAATCATAGCCAAAAAGCCTACAAGAAGCCAATATAGCTTGCCTGAAAAACAACTATAGATATAGCAAAATGGGAGAAGGGGATTGAGGCTTCTAAATCTCTTTTGTTATGCTACCAAAATAGGAAACTTGAACCAAATATCATGACTTTCATTCTGAGACACATAGAAAATTGTGGATTTCTGTAATTCAGAAATGACCTATTTATTTTGCATAATTTATATTTACAGTAATGCACTGTAATGTTTTTTCCTGGAAATTCTCATTAGTGAGATGGTTTTAGTCACCTTTGAAAGATGTGTTGCACAGAAGCGCATGGTCTTTGCTTCTCCTGATCCCCTAATCCTTTATTTACCATATTTTGTTGGGAAATATTGTAGATCTGTTATCATAAAAAATATTTTAACCATTTAAGCTCATCATTAATGGTTGGTGGCATACAGTTATTGAAAAGCAATTGCACGTCTTAATATATTTCTATTATAAACCATATTTTAAAAGTTAATTATAGCTGTAATTTGTTCAGTAAAATCTAGAGTGGCGGCTGCAGTAATTTTATTGGGTTGCCATAGAGATAGGCCCGAGGTGCTATAGCAAGGTAATTTGTGTGGTCATAATACAGTCATGGCTCTCTGAGGCAGTCACAAATTCTAATACAACTAAAAGTTTTAGAGTTGCGCCTTTATATTATAGTACATTGGAGCCCTTAGAATAAGCTAATTCAATTGACTAGTAAGCAAGCAAAAGACTATGATGAGAGACCATGTGATGATCTTTCCTATCAATAATCGTTAGAGAACAGTGTTAAGCAAGTTACCAGTTATCAAGACAAGCCAATTTATTCAAATGCAAAAGTAAGTTTAAAGAAAGAGTATCAGGGAAGGATAGACAGAAGAAGCTTAGAGATGTTAAGGGTTTTATTACAAGGCACAGTCCATGTGTTGAAAATGAAGTATCCTCCTTTTTGAATGCAGTATCCTTATGACAAAATTTCCTCTTCCCTCTGGGGAAGTCCAGTTCACCTCTTCTTGCTAGTTTTAGGTAACAAAGGAAAACGTGTTTGTTCAGCAGAGGTATGTAGATATAAGCTAATGGTGAGCTTGCTGTTATGTATTTCCTTGACCGATTGATAGATTTATTCATTGATATGGCTGCCCAACTTACAAAAGAACTGGGTGACTTATAATTATATAGAAGTATGGGAAAAATTATAGGAAGCATCTGGAATCAAATAATGTAACAATAATATAATGAAATAACAAGAAACAGAGTAGCCAAATTGCCACGGTATGCACATTCAAAAACCTTTCATTCTGCATGTGTTCATCTCACAGTCTGGCCTGGTGCCTGGAAGAAGAACTAGATTTTCAGGACCTTACAGAAGGATAGGAAGCACAGGGCTATCTGAACCTTGGGAAGAATCATATTCCATAAGCTGGGTGCTACAGCAGAGAAGTCATGCCTCCTGGATCCTTCCAGGTGAGATGGCTTCAAAAAAGCGATTTAAAGTTTGCCCACTTTGCTCATTCTTCTGGGACAGGCAGAGACAGACTTTTAAGTAATTCAGTTGGCTTCATAGATGATAATCAGCAACTTGAATTACACAAACATCCATGGGGAGACAGTACAGGTCACAGAGGAATGGCCTTTCAAAGATCTCTCAAGATGGCCCATTCTGGACCAATTGCAGCTTCCAGGTGGTTTGAAAGAGCACCCAGCCTAAAGCATGTTTCAGTAATCCAAATGTGAGTTACCAGGGCCAACCAAGTTAGGAACGGCACAATTGAGCACATGATAGATCTATTGAAAGAGGCTCTCTTGGCCATTGCTGCTGCCTGGTCTTCAACAAGAGCCAACAGTCCCAAAGGACTACCTAAACTGCATACCATCTCTGACTGGGAAATGCAATCCAATCCTGAACTGAA
This sequence comes from Azemiops feae, assembly GCA_023970755.1. Lineage (NCBI taxonomy): Eukaryota > Metazoa > Chordata > Lepidosauria > Squamata > Viperidae > Azemiops > Azemiops feae. The sequence goes on along the minus strand of JALGBA010004215.1, from coordinate 116,231 downwards.
AGAAGAGAATCTCCAGAATTAGGAGACTTCAAAACCCACAGCCATTCGATCATGTATTGGGCTGAAGCATTTTCTCCCCCATCCCCACAGCCTCCAGTACTGGGAAAGAACGAAAAGAATAAGAATAAGAATAAGAATAAGAAAAGAATAGAATAGAATAGAATAGAATAGAATAGAATAGAATAGAATAGAATAGAATAGAATAGAATAGAATAGAATAGAATAGAATAGAGCTGGAAGGGATCTTGGAGGTCTTCTAGTCCAGCCCCCTGCTCAAGCAGGAGAACCTATACCATCTCAGACAGGTGATTGTCTAGTCTCTTCTTAAAAATCATGGAGCAGCCATGATTTCTGGGGGTAAGCTGTTCCACTGGTTGATTGTCCTCACTGTCAGGAAGTTTCTCCTTAATTCCAGGTTGCTTCTCTCTTTGGTCAGTTTCCAACCATTGTTTCTCGTCCTTCCCTCTGGTGCTCTGGTGAACAACCTGACCCCCTCTGCCTTGTGGCAGCCCCTCAGATACTGGAACACTGCTTAGTCATCCTATAGTGATGTGTAGATGAGTTTCATTAGCATAATAATGATACCTGACCCCATACCAATGAATGACTTCCCGGTGACTTAATATAAATGTTAAATAAGAGTAAAAAAAAAAAAAGTAAGCCCTAAGAGGTCCCACAAAGAAGGAGTGGATGGGCTAGATTTTTCTCCTCCCAGTTACTGACTAGATCCATTGTACTTCCCACTCCTTAAGCTTGAAGTTGGTCCAGAAAAATGTCACGTTCAAAGGTACTAAAAGCTTTTCATCATTTCTTCTTTCATTTTCCCTATTCTAATTTTTTAGTTCTGTGGTTTAATGCTTTAACTGTTGCTCATAATGAGTCCTATTCAATTTTATTGGGCTTATTAAACAGTTTTATGAGCTTATAAAATAGATGTTATATGTATAATGGGGGGGTCTGTTTCTTTTTTATAAGATACATTTTTAAACAATTAATTTTCCTTTTTGTACATGTAGTGCACTGTCTTAAGTTGTATATCTCTGCATGCTTCAAGAAAAAGACTAGTTGAACAGATTGGTACCTATTTTTATGTAAATAATGATAAATTCCCATTGCAATATTCAGTATTAAACATAAGAACAAAAGTTGACATACTGTAGTTCCACAGTTGTGTAATATGCGCATAACCTAAAAATAGAAAATTGCTAGCATCCATTTTGGCTGTAAGTCTATTCAGATTTTTCTGGGAGTAAATATGATTCAGAATAGACAGTTTTCAAAACAGTAAGGCAGTTACTCAAACTTTGCAATACTTCAACCCCTAAAATGCTAAATGAATTTGTGCAGCCTTCTCCCATGAATAAAACCAGTAATTTCATTCAGGTTAGTGGTATATTGTTTCTTGCCAAAAGCTAACTGAAAGAGAGAGAAAAAAAGCTAACTGAAAGACCTGTAATTTTCATTGTATTTTCTTAGCATAGATTTACTCCTGTCAACCAATCTGATAGATTTGTCATAGTGAGCTTACTTATCACCCACCAAATATACAAAGGAACCAACTGAACTGTCACAGTTTTCTTAATAACTACCAGTATAAGTTCATTTGTTATTCAGTCGCTAAGTTATGTCTGACTCTTCATGACTCCATGAACCATAGCACACCAGGTCCCCCTATCCTCCACTCTCTCTTTGAGTCTGCCAAACCTCAATGCCCACTATGTCAGTGATAAGTTCATACAGTATTTAAAATTGTCCTTAGAACCTTGAATAATATAGAAACACATATTGACCTCTAATCTGCCTCTTTTTATCCCAATTCTTGATCATGCAATGCTCAGTAAGAGGAGAAATTTGTTCACTTCTCTGAAGAATGGGAAGATAGATTGCTTTACTAGTTAGTGTCCCAATCATAGGTAATAAATCGGTTACCGCAGAATGTGTTGTAGATGGAATGGAAACAAGTCCCCATTTAATTTCAGATAAAGCGAGTTATTCAGAAATTGTATCAGTAAATTTCATTGAAATATTTGAGAAATGGTGCACCTCTGAAACTTTTAGCAGTATACTTCATTGATTTTTTTAAAATAATATTTGATAAATACTGGTACTTTAGAAAGAAATTAAAAAGTTGGGAGTTAAGAGTTGGAACTTAGTGAATCTCAATGGAACTCTTTGACATAACAATTTACTTAATACATTATTTAATAATTTAATCCATTTCAGAAAATAATTTAAAAAAAACACAAACAATTTAAAGGGTAGAATGGCAGTCCATAACAAGCCCTGTTTCTAGCTTTTCTTTATCATTTTATGTGATGATGTCATTGTGTCAATTGTCTATCATTTACATTATGATGTCATCACACAAATTATTTAAATTGCTGTGATGACACATGCTTTATTATACAGACCCTGAGGAACAAGGGACTTTCCCCAAGTCCATTAAATCGCGGCTTCACTATATAAATAATTCTGTATTCCCACAGTATAATTATTTCTTCTTTTTCTTTTTTCCTGGCTTAGTTTTATGCTGGTATAGGTTTAGTTTATATCTGGCTGTTATATTCAATGCGGTGGTTCTTCAATAAAAATGTAAAAAAGCTCCCATATTTCCCTATTTTGAAATAATATAAATTTAAAATAATGGATAAAATATTGTATTTCACTAACACAGTTCTACAGAAATTCCAACACCTATAGATATACTCCAGATGCCGTGATGAAAGCTACCAAAACCAATTACAGCACTAGTGGGGTTAACCATTTCTTAGAATGCCCCCTGCTCTTGTTTTTCCTGAGCAAGTTTATTGCAGCCTTATCCAGACAAAGTGGGAATGAGGGTTGACATTGGGCTCACTTTTCCTGCAGAAGCCTGGTCAGCTTTAAACAAGGATCTGCCAGTTGCTTGCAGCTATCTAGAATGTAACCCACAGCTTGAGAACTTCTTAATAAGGCAGTAATCATTTTGCTAGAAATACTTTAAAATACTTTGAATAAGGCAGTAATCGTTTTGCTAGAAATACTTTAAAAGCCGGGCAAGACTATCCAATTCCAAGAAAGCTTTCGTGTCTGCAAAAGGAATTATCTAAAATTGAGATAGGAAAAAAGAAAAAATAGGTTCTTGATCCAGAAGCTACATTTTCAGCAATTTAATGTAGCTATATGGCTCTTTAATAGTGAAGATTCATATTCATGAATCCAGTTTCAGTTTAGATAAATAAATATTTTAATGCTAGAGTTAAATTATTTTAAAAGATATGCTAATTTGGGATGTTGCATTCATTGACTTACCAGTAGATCTATGTGTTCTGTCTCCGTCTTTGTATTTCTTTCTTTCTCTCACTTAGATCAGAATTGAAATTTAGCAGTTAGACTTATGCCCATATACATTAGTTTCCTGAGGATAAATATAGCTCCCTGTGATTTCATTTAACAGGGAGAAGACTGTATTATGTGTCACCCTGCTTGGCAGCTGAATTGGATTGAGGATGGAGATCAATCTGGGCATCAGTTACAAAAATAACACAATTGATGCAGTTATGATGAGCCGGAAGCATATTTTTAGTTGACTCATCTCGAGTGAATAATTGGATACTGTTGATCTGTTCCCTCTTGATCCACCTGAATCCATAATGAAATAGGCTCAGGAAAGTGAAGCTGGTGTCATGTATAAGACACTCATAGCAAAAAGGAGCACTGTCCCAATATGATATGCCAAAGAAAAATGACAAGATACACTATGTAGATCGGTTTCTGATACAAAATACGAAAATTTGTATCTGGAAAAGTTACACAAATCAAAATCTTGGGGATCAGCCACCTCCTAGCTTTCTCTGAAAATACCTCTATTAATTGAAATAGTCCAAATGGTCATCCATTTACTGATGTTTAATTTTAGATTTATGCTTAGTAATCATTTTATTTAATATCCCAATTTTGCCAGTATATAACTTAGTTACTTTGTCCTCTGTGTACTTTGTCATGCGTGGCTGTTTTGTATAATTTTTTTGCAATGTAGTTTGTCCAATTCCTGTTCTATATACATGAGGTAGAAATATTTTATATCAAAAGTGATGGAATGGGGAGAACAGTGTTGTATGTGATTAGCACATTTTTATTACTTCCTGTATTGTATGTTGTTTATGATTAATATGTGAGAAATACATAAATATAGTAGATATAGTTACAATTGCTCCCATATGTCTTTTCCTGCAGTGTAGATTCCATTATTTGTTTGTTTCGACTTACGACCACAATTGAGCCCAAAATTTCTGTTGCTAAGTGAGACGGTTGTTAAGTGACTTTTGTCCCATTTTATGATCTTTCTTGCCACACTTGTTAAGTGAATCACTGCAGTTGTTAAGTTAGTCACACGATTATTAAGTGAATCTGGCATTCCTATTGACTTTGCTTATCAGAAGGTCACAAAAGGAGACCCCAGGACACTGCAACTGTCATAAATATGAATCAGTTGCCGAGCATGGACCATGGAAATGCTGCAACGGTCATAAATGTGAAAAACGGTCATAGGTTACTTTTTTCAGTGGCATTGTAACTTGGAACAGTCACTAAATGAACTGTTGTAAATCGAGGACTACCTGTATTGTCCCCAACAATCTGTGTCCTCATTTTACCGACCTCGGAAGGATGGAAGGCTGAGTCAACCTTCTGGCAGTCGATTGAACCCCTGGCAGTCAGCAGAATTAGCCTGCAATACTCCATTCTAACCACTGCACTACCAGGGCTCTTTTCTACAGTACTATAGTAACACAATCTTGCAAGTCCCCCTGTGATTTCTGTTCCCTCACTCATATCTAATAGAATTGGGGAAACCAGTATCAATCTTTTTTTTTTTTTAATGGGCTTAGTACACATTTCTGCACTGCCCATCTTAAAGCTTCTGGATGACTTCTCCATTTTCATGTTCCTTATACCTTGTGACCCTAGGCAGCTCACCACACAAAATAATAAAAACATAGAATATCATAAAACATTTTAATGTAGCCAAGCTCCCAATCAAAAACCCATATACATTGTGTTATACTAAGATACCTGAGGAACATGAGGATCCTGAAAACAAAACATGGAATCAGTATAATGAAAATTGCTTCAATTCAGTCAGTCAAACCTTTATTATGACTCTAAGGCCAATAATCGGATAAAACCAGCCAGAGTATAGCATAGGATAGCACAGCATAGAAGAAAAGAAGAGTTATTGACAAGTGTGATTGGACACACAAGGAATTTGTCTCCAGTTCATAAGCTCTCAGTGTACATACAAATAACAAAGTAATATAATCATAAGATACTAATAGAAGAAGGTAGTAGGAAAGATGAAAAAGATAATAATACAGCCATACTACACTTAAGACAGTACTGTGGTAATTAGGTGTTCGGCAGAGTGATGGCAAAAGGGAAAAAACTGTATTGGAGTCCAGTTGTTTTGACATGCAGTGTCTGAGGGGAGAAGTTGAAACAGTTTATGTCCAGGATATGAGGGGTCTGTAGATATGTTCTTAGTCCACTTTCTGACCCGCGCAGGTCCTTGTTGGAAGGCAGGCTGATTGCAATGGTTTTTTTCTGCAATCCTAACTATTCATTGAAGTCTTTACCTGTCCTATTTGATTGCTATGCCAAACCAGACAGTTACAGAAGTACAAATGACAGACTCAATAATTCCTCTGGAAAATTCTATCAGCAGCTCCTGGGGCAGTCTAAACTTTCTCAGCTGACGCAGGAAAAACGTTTTCTATTGTGTCTTTTTAATGATGGTTCTAACATTAGGTGTTATTTCAAGTCCTGGGAGATTAGAACCCAGAAACCTCAAGGTCTCTACGCTTGATACTCTGTTGTCTAATATTGTAAGAGGTGGTAGAATAGGAGGGCTCCTCCTAAAATCCATTTTCATCTCTACAGTTTTAAGTGTGTTCAGCTCCAGATTGTTCCAGCTTTACCACAGGGCCAGTTGTTCAACCTCCCGTCTGTATGTCACTCACTTGGAAAGACCCCTTGTGTTGCGAAACTGGGAACCACATTTTGCTTTGAAGGTCACTGTCCCAAATACACTACTTAAGGATACATCTGGTATTTGGGAAGCCTAATCTTTCAATCTTTGAAAGAATAAATCATTCCTTAAGAGTCTCAGGGAGTAAAGCTTGCCAATATTTTTTTTAACAAAGTTGAAGGTCTCTCTAAGAATCAGAGAGAGCAGACCCATGGGAAAGAAATTAACATTAGCCAAAAGTTAAAAAGATAATGCCAAAGTCTAGCATTTACAGAGACCATGCCCATATTTAAATGTAGAGCAGACATCTTAATTCATCATGGGGCTGCAAAGATAGCTCTAATAAGAGCAAATGGCTTCAAGAATGTCGAGATTTGTCTAAGTACCGTACAGATATGGACACTATAGAAAAGCAGAGAGCTGATCTTGGCTATAAAGATCTGGCAAGCTGCTAGGATCAAGTGGGCTCCTTTTTAAATGGAAAAATATCAGTATAGAATAGTTGAGATGCTATTCTAAATGCTGTTGTTTTGTTAAGTAAGTGATCTGCCGAGAGGCAGGTAATATAAGATCATAGTTCTGTAAAAGCCAGTAAAAATGAAATGATACTGTATAGAATAGCATGGAAATTGGGGAGAAAATCATATTACTTAACTACAGGTAGTCCTCAACTTACAACAGTTCATTTAGTGACTGTTCAAAGTTACAACGGCACTGAAAAAAGTGACGCATGACCATTTTTCACACTTACGACCATTGCAGCATCCCTTGGTCACATGATCAAAATTCATTTATGACAGTTGCAGTGTCCCAGATCATGTGATCAGCTTTTGTGACCTTCTGACAAGCAAAGTCACTGGGGAAACCAGATTTCACTTAACAACAATGTTACTAACGTTGTTATAGTTGTTAACATTAACAACTATAATGATTCACTTAAGAAGAAAAGGGGTAAAATGGGGCAAAACTCAATTAACAAATGTTTCACTTAGCAACATAAATTTTGGGCTCAATTGTGGTTGTAAAATGAGGACTACCTGTACAGTTAAGTGATCATTTGTCATACTATATTTGCATTGAGCCAGTTGATGGTGAACCATCTCAAGAACCATAATTAGGTGGTATTAAATTCATTAATGAATTGCAATTCATTAAATTGCAATGATATATCAATGAACCTGTTCTAACAATAATTAAACTGATTTGTTAATGCCACTGCTAGGTGTACATTTATAGAAAACAGACAAATATTCTGTGTTTAAGGCAAAACTTCACTCTGTAGCAAACAACTATTCTATATTGCATTCAGCACTTTGATCCAATTCACTTTATGTTCGTTTGATTTTGAATCTTACCAATCCACATCTCTTTCACATTGAACATAATTTGTACAACCAGAACAGGTTAATGCTTTTTAAATTGTTGCCCTTAATACTTTGAACATTCTGGAGATCATGAAAAATTCTAGTAGCAATGTAAAAGTTTCAAAATCTATGCAGACATTTTTTTGATTCTGCTATAAAATTATGTTTTCAAGAGTTTTTTTCCAAGTATGCCCTATCTAAACTCTTTTGCTTTTTTTATCTTTATATAAATCCTTCTGTCAGTGGGGCATTATCTTTCACTCCTGATTTTTCTCTTCTATCTATAGTTATCTTAACGATTTGGACCGCATAGCAGCCTCTGGATATCTACCCACTCAACAAGATGTTCTTAGAGTTCGGGTTCCAACTACAGGAATCATTGAATACCCATTTGACTTACAAAGTGTTATTTTCAGGTAGATAAAAGGTTTTTTTTTTAATCTTTAAAGTACTACTTTAGAGGAGTTTGTTTTGGGGGAGGGGAGTTTCCTACCAGGAGCATAAAAATATATTTAAATAATTGTACCAATAGAAAATGCTATTTTGGAAATGTATTCTTTTCTCCCGCTCCCCTTTTTCTTTTGGCTTAGTAGTAGCAATTCAGGCAAAACAATTCAACCCCTGAGATGTTCATTGTTTAGATCAATATTTTACACTGATCAAAAATGGAGAATGCAAAACAAAGTATTGTGTTAAGTCATAAACAGGAGCAAAAATATATATTTAAATAATTGTACCAATAGAAAATGTTTTTGGGAAATGTATTCTTTTCTCCCACTTCCTTTTTCTATGGTAAGGTATGAATATAGTGTATAAATTGTAGACAAATGGTATTTTATATATTTATAGATCAAGTCCACCAATTCTAATAAAAATCCTAGCTATTAATTCTGCTTCATCTTATGTAAGAACATAAACTGGAAAAATAATATAAATGTCCTTATAAGAATTCCCCTATTTTATTATTCTGTCATTATACATAGAAGATTATTACTATTACAGTTACTGTGGGAAATATTGGATTCTTGCCCTTATTGAGGATAAAACCCGTTTGAATTTTAATAATTTCACTCATTTTTAAAGGTGTTGTGTTTAACTTGTATAATGGTAGCGGCTGTATAAACTTGTTACTTTGTAGATTTGTTGAAATTCATTTGTAAATTCGTTGAAATACAAAGCTTGATAAATGGTTCTTGTTCCATACAAATGTATACAGTATTATTTTGAGTTTTATTAACTCTAGTCGTGAAGCAAAATAAAAAGAGGGTCATTTTTGTTAGTAAAGATGTTGTTTGGCTTTATTAGTCTATATGACCCTTACATTTGGAAAAAATTTGAAAGAGCAAAGCACCTGTCAGGGAACCATATAAGGAAAACAAGAATTTCCACCTTCCTAGAGCCATAAGTGCAAAGTCTCTGAGGATAAAGAATATTATGAAATCAACAATCCAGAAGGAAGAACATTAAATGGGTTCGAGAAAAAGTCCATCTATATTTACTCCAAGTTACAGTGTATACATGCCTCACAATGGTAGGCTTGTGGCATTTGAAGAATGCCAAAATGTAGATGTATTCACTCTATTGTCATGATCTTTGAGACATAGCATATAAATAATATAATAATGAAAACATGTCCCTAACATTCTAGTATTTGTACATTGTTTTGATTTCTATGAATTTTGCTCCTATTTCAGAATGGTGGATGTGGGGGGACAGCGATCAGAACGAAGAAAATGGATACACTGTTTTGAAAATGTCACCTCCATTATGTTTCTAGTAGCTCTTAGCGAATATGATCAAGTACTTGTGGAGTCAGACAATGAGGTAGGCCATTATCAAATGCCTTCCAGAAGTATGTTTGTAATTAAGGCAATAATTGCTTTCCCAAAAATCTCTCATATAACTTTGTGATAGTATTCTATGACTGACCTAGTGCCAGGATGTTTTTTCTGTGATTTCATCCTGGTTTTGAAATACTGGGCTCAGAGACATTGGCCCACATGGTTCCGCTTCAGTCTTTTGGACATTAACTAATATTTCTTATTCTCTAAAACTGGAAATTCTGCTTCTCCAAAATTATATTTTTATTTATAACTCCTTTAGTAAGTGTAGAGGATAGATATAACAATGCTAATTGATGTTTTTATCTCCGAAGTAACTAATCAATTATAAACAAAATTATGTTTCAACTTGTTAAGCTCTAAGCAGAATAACCCCCAAATTAATAGATATCTGTTATATGATCGATACTTTGGACCCCTTCATAAAGGCCTGTTCATTCTTAGGCCTAGTGGAACTCTGAGCTCTCTTCTCCATTTCTATGTTCCTCATAAGTACTGTATTCTCAGTTGCTCATTATCTCTCTCTCTCTCTCTCCTCTTCTCCTGCCTTGAGTAGCAAAAGAAGGGATGAGGAGAGAGGGAGGGGGAAATGGCTCTTTTCTCCTGATTACACAAAATGATCACTCTCTGAACTGATAGCAGAAGACCTCATTCCTCTTCTCTCACTTCTCCAGCAACTCCAGAGAAGAGCAGGGGTGGGGTGATATTGGGCAATGGCTCTACAAATAGTAACTGGCAATGAAGGAGGTGCTCCCCACCCCACCCTACCCTCTTGTCCCCTCCCACTTTAAATGGATTGAGGGCTGTGGTATGTGAGTACTTTTCTAAATTAGCATAGTACTTTTCTGCCAACTCCTACATGGGATAATGGCACTTTAATGCTGCTGTATGGAAGAACCTACAGTCCACAGACTATTTTGCCATGTGACCAGCCCTTTGCTTTGGCAAGTGCTAATTGAAAAGGTCAAAGGTCTCATACTCTTCTTTTCACAGCTTGGGGAAATATGCCTGTACTAATGCTTCAAGCCTGAATAATTATGAAGACTTTATTGTTAATACCATTAAAAGTAAACGGAAATATGCATAAAATTCCAAGTTGGAAATTTGTTAACTTTCCTTGCGAGGCAGATTAGAGATGGCTTATATGTTAAAATTCAATAATTTGGAAGAAGACTAACTTCTATTTACAAAAATGTTTTTTAGAACCTGGGAATGAAAGCATTCAGACACCTAATTCATGCATAATATTAAGACAGTGAAAATTCTGGATTTAGTTTGGAAGAGGTGGTACTAAATAGGCTGTAATCTGAATGTACACCTATCATTAAAGTAGAATTTTGTTCTCTAGGATTGCATAGTTTCTGCAGGGAAGCTGCAAGATCCTGCAAATAATAGCAGTTGCTTTAAAAAGTTCCTGCATTGATACTCTTGCCTATTCCAAAGCACTTCTTCTGCATCACATCTGGAGCACTTCAGAACCCTAGTATTTACATTTCTCATCAGTTTCTTTCCTTTCTCCACTCTGAAATTTTTCTGTTGACACAATTTATCCCAAAATGTCATTTAAAATGCAAATCTATTGGAAGAAGATATTTATGGAAATAAAATTGAGAACCACTTTGGTCTAGTGCATAGCTGGCTGAGGAATTCTGGGAGCTGAAGTCCACAAGTCTTAAAGTTGTCAAGGTTGCAGACCCCTGGTCTAGTGGTTAAGGCACCAGGATAGAAACCAGGAGACTCTGAATTCTAGTCCTGCCTTAGGCATGAAAGCTGGCTAGGTGACTTTGGGCCATTCTCTTTTAGACTGGAGTGACAAGTTGATCATTAATTCCTGTCACAATTAATGGATCAATTAATGGATCACTCAGTTGATCTGAAAAAAAGCAGACCCTGCACCTGCAGGAAAAAAAAATAGGAAGGGGGAAAAAATGAAAATACAACACTGGAACGGTAAAAAGTGCAAGGATACTATTTAGTAAAGGAATTTCTTGCTGTATATTATGAATTAAAACATTAATCTTTGTGCAGTCCTCTTTTGTTTAAATAGAACAATTGTTTTATGCTTGAGTAGAACACAATCAGTTGGGGGCACTTTATAGTGTCAGAAGTCACTGTTAATAACTTTAACAGAATATCTTCAACATATTCTGAAAGAGAACTCAACATCTCACTTATCCCTTAGTGTCATTAAGATGAGCCTATGATATAGCGTAATCCTACTTTGCATTTTTATGTGTCTCGTAATTGATACATGATTAAACAAAGCTCTATTGTACTACTTTGTTCTTTTGGTTACGTTTCAAGAAGAACAACTAGCAATAGTTTTCCTTATTGCTTTCTGGTTTCTGTAGCATTTTTAACCTGTGAATAACCTCTTTTTTAATGACACAGGAAGCATATTTGATTGACATTACTTAGAACTGCTATTCTAGATTGATTGAGTCTTCATAGGAAGATTTTAAAATTCTTTTACATTGGGAATGGTGAATCTGCCTTTTTAGATGTGGGAGAACATAGACATTGGAGAAAGGATGCTAAGAGCTATACTGGAGAGGTAATAGTTATATTGGCATCTAAACAGCCACATACCCTTCTTCCCACTCTACCTTTTTTTACCTGCCACAATCAAATGGAAATCTTCTATTTCCTGGGAACAGCTCAGTGTTCAGTGATAGACAACATATTTTGCCTGCATAAAGTCCTAATTGAATAAGCTATTAGGATAATGGTGAGAATAAAAATATGTACTTCCAATAGAAGGGAATGTATCTAGCTCCTGGTTGAATTGTGGAGTTCTTGGTACTTTCTGAGCATGGTTATTGCTTGCAGGTTTTTCATTATCCAACTAGCTAACATCATCGGTCCAAGTGAATGTGAGATTTGCTGCCCATATTTTTTGTATATAATAGCTTGCCCTGTTAGTTTTGATACCCAAAACTCCAAAAATATGTGCACCATTGCTTGGAAATAACTGCATCACAAATGAGGTAATGTCAATTTTCTGTATCTGTCTCTCTCTGCTTTATATTTAGTAAGACATGGACTATCATACAAATTATAAATTAAAACAAATATTTGGGGAGATGTTTCCATTTTAATTTTTTTCCCAAAACAACAAATTTAAAGCAAAACTGAAAACAAGCATATGAAATACTGATATATCAATTCATAACACATTTTTATCTGCAATTCTCTCCAAACCAATTTTATTTTATTTTACATGAATTTTTAGCATTCCACAGATGCAGCTATACCATAAGTCCTTCTGCCTCATCATTAAATTGCAAGTCAGCTTAGATGTATTTCATTTATATACTGTGTGAACACTAGAGGGTTCTATAAGCCTTTGGGTAGAATGGCTAATTGTAAATTATTTATGTTTTCCTCCATTTCTTTTCTTTTTACCTGTTTTAATCTCTTCCTTTATAATTTAACCCAGAATGCTGACATTTAACCCAGAATGCTGTCATTAAGGCAGAACCGTTATTTGGTTCTGGAGGCAAATGTAGATGCATGGTATGACAAAGACCTAATATAAAAGATTATGCCTTTTTCATATGGAAATCAATAGAATGCTAGCATACTGTAGCATGAGACTTTCACCAGAAATGATTAAGTCTCCATGGAGTTCGCTGAGTGATTTTGAGACAGTCATATTCAGTTCTGTTCATCCCATAAGATGCAAAGGATCCTAGACTAGAGGAAGCAGTTAATTTGTATCCATGGCACTCAGTCTGGGTAACATCATAGAATCTACATCAGTTATGATTGTGAGAGATCATGATCAGGACAGTGCAACTCCCATGGCCTTCCTTAACCTTTTGATGGTTTTTGATTCCATTGGCCATGTCACCCTTTTGATTTGTCTTCAAGGGATTGAAGAGAGAGTGCTGTTTTGCAATGGTTTTCCTCCATCTTGAACTTGTGGAGATTTCCTTTGGTTTAGTATTATGAATATGTGCATGATACGCAGTTATACATCTTGTCCCTAGACAAGATAAAAGATAAACTGATGATGTGGTACAAGTGCTGACCCAGTGCCTAGAGTAGGTCAAAATTTGGATGGATAGGAAGAATCTTCAGCTGAATTTCTCCAAGACAAAGTGAGTTTGAGTTTATTCCAGGGAAGTTTAGTCTCTGATTCTAACTGAGTTTAGAATCTGCAATTTAGGAATTCTACTAAATTCAAGTTCCTGCTCAAGGAATAGCTGGCAGTTGTGGATAGGAGGGTTTTTATACAACTACATCTTTTGCAGCAATTTCCTGGATCAGAATGCTCACAGTAATTCATGCCATAGTCAGACCCGTTTTTATTCCTATAATGTCCTCTACATGGGACTTTCCTTGACAAAAATCTGGAAGCAATAGCTGTTGTAGAACCTGGAAGTCTGAGTTCTGACTGGAGTATTTCAATATCTTCAGTTGTCCTTGATACTTCAGGAGCTTCATTGGTTACCAGTTGGCCTTTGAGTGCAAGTCAAGGTGTATGTTGGCATTTTAAGATCCTATACCTATATGGATATGGACCCAGTTATCTGAGGAATTGGCTTCCCTTGTATAAATCTATCCATTCAGTTAGATCAAATAGGGTCAACTTTCTCCAGATTCTACCCTCTGATTGGCTTCAAAGGTGGCCATTCTGATTGGCTGCCCCAATTAGTTGGAACTCCCAGTGGGAATCCAATTGGCCTCATCTTTCCTAAGTTTCTGGAAAGCTTCAAAGACTTCCCTGTTCCATTTGGATGGGAAGACAGTATCCAAAGACTGAAAGCTGGGATTGACTCTAAACAGGATTGATATCTGGCATCTGGTGTTTGCATTTGTCAGTGTTTATTTATTATTTTTATGCTTGTATGTAATTCAGGTTTCCTGGAATAATTTATATGTTTAGATACTTACCTGCCTAAAATCTGTGAGAACGGGAAGTATAGACTTTAGGGTAACTTTCACTAGGACCAATAACTGGCAGAAAGGAATTTTTTCTTATTCTTGCTTTTCTTTCTTTTTTCATTCTATTCTTTATGTCTTTCTTATTTTTTCTTATTTTTCCCCTTTGTAACTTTTACTTGTTCTGTTTTCCTATCTTTTTGTAATGTGCATTCATTTTTACTATAGTAATTATAGTCTTTAATAAGATTACTTGAAAAAACCTCCCCCACGTGTGCAGCATCACATCATTCTATTCCATCCTATCCATTTTCCATATTATTTTTTCATTCAGTTTGTAACAAAAATATTTACAATAGATGCCACATTTACTGAATGTACACTAATATTGATCTGTCCTGATTGATTATATGCCATCAAGTCATTTACAACTCCTGTTGACCACATGGATAGATTTTTTCCATGACAATCTATCCCTAACCTGTTCTTTCGAGGCTCCCAATAGTGTAGTCATCGCCAGTGAAATTGAATCTATCCATCTTGCTGTTGGCCATTCTCTTCTTCTCTTTTATTTTTCCCAGCATTACAACCTTTTCCAGAGAGCTGGCCTTAGCATAATCTGTCCAAAGTAGGATAATTTGAGCCTGGCAATTTGTGCCTTGAAGGGTTGATTTGTTTGAAGATCCATCGGTTTGTTTTGTTGGCTGTCCAGGAGTCTTCTCCAACACAAAAGTTTAAAAATGTCAATACTCTTCCTATCCTGCTTCTTAAAGTTCATTTTTTGCTTCCATAGAGTATCACAGGGTATACCATGGCTTGTACGATTCTGATTTTGGTAGATATAAAAACACATCATGGTATTTGAATACATTTTCCAAGGCTTTCATGGCTGGTCTATCAAGGGCTAGCCTGGATCAGCGTATTTCTTGACCACTTGTTCCTATACCAGTGATAGTAGATCCTAAAATGCAGAAGCTAGCCACCATTTTGATGTCTTCATTGTCTATTCTAAAGCTGATTGTTCTACCTGTTGTCACTAGCTTGGTCTTGTTCACATTTAATTTTAGTCTCTCTCTTTTTTTCCACTGTGCTTTTTGAGATTTAGTACTAGAGCTTGCATTTTCAACTATCAGGGTAGAGTTATCAGCAATCTGCCTTGAATAGTGTTTCAAATAAAAAGGAATTGGAATAATTTGTGACCAACTCAATGAGGCAGTATCTGTTATATGGTAGGTATCATCAGATGTTTTGACAGGCTCCCAAACATAAAGATATGCACTTAAATCTTAGCGCCCAATATGAAGACAAATGTTCCAGAGAAATCCACAAAACATTTCAACATTGAGTCAAAACACCCATAAATCTTCCTAATATTTTTAGAGGATCAATAACAGTTTTCTTCTTTAAGAAGAAAAGTATGATAAATTATCTTTCGAAACAGGATTGTTACACAGTAGATGTAGTTATTTTTTGTGAACAATGCCAATAAATAGGGTTTGAAAATTATTTAAATGTCTAAGATCCTATTGAAACCTTATTTCACTATTTTTTTTTAAATTCAAGTAGTCTGCCTTGCATTATGATAATTGATAAAGGGATAGGGTTATAATCAAAATGTTTATTGATTATCATAAATTGGTAAAACCATGTTATAACTTTGAAGCCTCAAAATACATTTTTTTAATTATAGCTGCTATTTTAATGTGCAGAATAAGAGTCAACAATGACGTGATGTCAAATAATCAAGCAATCAAACATACTACAATAAAGACAAAGAATGAGCATCCAATCCTGCCTACATTTGGTCATCAGCTTATTGATTAGTCAACTGTAAAAAAGTCAGTTTACTTTGAACTATTTACGCCTTACTTAAGCTTTATTATTTACAATCAGAGATCTATTTACTAGCTGTCTGAGGGCTGATTTTTACTAAAACATAACATTAGCCTTCCTAATACGGTATACCTATCTTGCTATAAAAGCTTTTCCAATGATCATAATAATAAATAGCTAATTAGTGCATTACACATGTGCACTACCTAATCCTAAGTGCCATATCTTATCAAAATTGTTGGTTAATGAATCCCAAAATGCTTCTGCAGTAGCGTTTTCTACTCATTATTAAAAAAGCAGCAAATATTAGGATCACAAGGATTAAACTTGGCCTTGCCATTAAAGTTGTGGTAAAATATTGATTCCACTCTGGAAAAATCCTCCATACATGAACTCTGCTACATGTTCCAGACGTTTTGGGTACTTGGTGTAATTGCTTAGTCTGCCTAATGGAATTTTAGTATTCCTGTTAACAATGAAATAAATTGTTGCCTACCTGAAACTGCTACTGAGGATACCTCAAGTCAGCTAAGGCAAACTAATGTATATAGAAATTGTCTAAAAAAAAATACTATTAGGTTAAACTATCTTTGGAAAACTGGTTATCTCTGCAATTCTCTGCAATTAGTGTTCATATTTTTAACATAATGGCAGCACCCAAGAATGCCATACTTGTGTGGTTCAGCATAAAATAAAGTTTTACATTGTCTAACTATAACTGAGGAGAGAGAGAGCAAACCGTAGTCCGTGTTTGATTTTAGTTTAGGATGAAAAACATGGGGGTCGTAATTTGCTGATTGGCAAAGATTAAATATCTTAATTTGGAGAATTCCACTGTATAATAAAGTATTTGTTGGTATTTGCAGATAAGCTGTCCATTATTCTAAAGCCCCACACCTACAGTTTTATTTTGTAAAGATGAAAAGGTAGAAATGTATAAAGAAGGCACCGAGTATTTAAAAATGTGAATTTGGAGTAGTTTTAAATCCAGGGATTTTGGATAATTTTTTAAGAGGTATGTATGCAAGTATCTAGACCAGCAGAGCATATGTTCACAAAAGCTGCTGTGTCTGAAGAAATGAACAGGGAATAGCATCAAAGCAACTTCTATCTAAAATGTATGAAAGCAAAGAACTAACGAACAGTCTTGTATACAAAGAATTGTGCTTCTGTTCTTGGTATTACTAATTAAATGGGTAATCCCGATCAAGAGAAAAAACAGATGGTCTAATGACTAATAGATGATAGAAACGTTTAGGTGCATTATGAAATTACTGTAATGAACTATTGCCAACAAATATTAAAAGGCCTATCTAGAAGGATAGACTAAGGAACAGGCTAAGGCGCAAAATATATTTATGTGTATATGTGCATTTACTAATTTTGATTCTTCCATTTATGCTGTTAGAACCTTTCTGTGTAAAAACAATAAAATTGAAATGATTTGGCATCTTTGAAGAATGCCAATTTACCAACAGATTTAAAGGAGGCATTACTGGTTAAATGATAGCCAAATCAGATAATAAAACCTGCAGCTGTCTAACTGCAATAATCCCTGACTGCAATGATACAGTGTTTAAAGATAGGATATTTCTTCATTTATAAACTATTAGAAGCAAACTGGGGGCCATAGGGTTCAGTCAAAAATAGAAGAGAACATCCTTCAGGGAGCATTTAATATTTATTGGGATGACCTTTTCTTTCCCTATCCCATCACTTATCTACAAACAAATCCTTAATACCTCATCATTTCAGGTCTGGTGTAAATCACGTTTTGTTTTTATTTATTTATTTATACATCCCTTAACATTTTCTAAACACAGTCTATCTCTAAAGGTAGACTGTAGAGGAAGGAATGGCAAACACTGGGGGCAAAGTTAAAAGTGGGATCAGCCTAGAATCTACATAGCCATAAGTAAACTAAGTCAACCCCGCCCCTTGAATTCCATTGACCCTTAACTAACTACTACCAGGTGCTAACCATTAGTTCAGAATATTCCTATACCTAGGCACAAGTAGCAATGAATCCATTTAATTGGACTTTCATGTGTGGACCTTATCTTTCACACCCAACATAGACAGTCTTAAAATTGACTTTTGGGTCAGTTGTTCAAAAATATCCTTCAACATGTCCAATGTTACGCTTCATTCTACATTAGTACTGTAAGTCACATTTAAGAGTTCCTCTCCTTTAATTGTAATCTTTAGCTCTTTCTGATTCCCTCTAGTGTCCACTTTCAAAGTCTCATCCTATCATTTTTTTTAAAGAGAATTTAAAACAAAAGAATTTTCTTGTGGGAAGGATTCTTAAAACTAATTCCAAAATCTTATTTAAAATTATTTTGCTAAGGTTTGAAGGAAACCTTCCCAGTGCTGTAAAACATGTCAACCCAAAGGTTTCTACTAGCTGAAAAGCACTTAAAAAACAATTTCCAAAAGTGATTAGAAAAGCAATAACAACCATTTCCAAAAGTGATGTAAAAAGGAAGTATATTTGTCCAGTGTCCTTTCAAAGATCCTGACTGCGGTTTGAGTAAAGTGACTATTCCCTAGTCTCCCAGAGCTCTAAACCTATCTTGCAGCCTCTTTGTGAGGAGCAACTATAAGGAGCATTTGTGGGTGATCCCGGGTCCTTGTTTGAAGAGGACATACGAAGAGCAGGTCTTAACTGGGTCTTCATTTTGTTGGGAGTTATCCATTTTGGGCAGAACTATCTTCAGTTCACCATTTCTTCCCGGAAGTTTTTGACTTGGGGAAAAATATTCTGTAGTTAAACTATTTTTGAAATCACTTCAGCCTATGATTAATACTAAACAAGAAACGGAAGAAATGTGCTAAAAGGGAAGATGAGAAAGAATGCAAACCTCCAGTTATTTTCTAATTCATTAGATGAATTGAACCTTGGAATTTAAACATAACTCCAGATTCATCCATTCATATATTTGTATCTATACATATGCCTATATATCTATTAATTATATGATTTGTGCATCTATCCAAGAAAAACAAAACAAAAACATATGAACAGATTATGCTTTTGAAACAATCACTATAGGTACGTTAATGTTAATTGACTATTTTTTGCTCTTCCAGAATCGAATGGAGGAAAGCAAAGCACTATTTAGGACAATTATCACATATCCCTGGTTCCAGAATTCTTCAGTCATTCTATTCTTAAATAAGAAAGACCTTTTAGAGGAGAAAATAATGTATTCACATCTAGTTGACTATTTCCCGGAGTATGATGGTAAGTTTGTTTGTTTGTAATAAGACATTGTGTGCAAGTAGTATAACAGCAATAAGACAACATTATAGAGTTGATAAGTGAGAACAAGCTTGCCTTCTGTAGTTCTGTAATATTATGGCCACCATTCGCAAACTTCTAATTAAATGGTGCATTCTAATTAAATGGTGCATTCTTAACTACATGTTCAGAGTGTCAGTTGTTATTTGTTAACCAGAAAAACAGCCCTTGAACATATCATGGTTTGTGTCTTCAGTTCATCTGAATAAGATTTGAGGAGGAAGAAATTCTATCCATATGACTGGAGGATGTTTTGTTTATTAAACTGTCTGGTTGTGCATGTATACATAACTGGAGTGATGGAGTTTACTGTATTTGTCATTCTTCCTAATCTCATGGGATTAACAGAATAGGATAAATCAAATTCAGAGGCAGTGCAGGGAGACTTGCATGTCTTACTAAAAGGATGTGTTTGTTAAATTGATAATTATACATTCTATGCCTTGTACCTCTACTTATTGAGAAGTGGAGAGAGAGAGTGTGCACCTGCTGAAAAACGTACCAATAATTGAAGCAAAGAGAAGGGTTTTTCCCTTCACTTTTCCCTCCACCCTTGAAAGCTGACATGTTTCTTTCCCAATGGCTATATTGCCTGGAATACTCATCCATCTCCCAGTGACAGTCATTCTAATCTTGTTTTAAAATGAAGCCCCTGTCTTCTTTCTCAATCATTTCTCCTTCTATATTCTTTCTATTTGTTTATAAAGTATACTAGTATACTTGGCTTTGGCTTGTTTTTAACCACCTTTAGTTTAAAAGGTTAAATGTCAATTCTCCAAGTTACCATGATTGTTGAGTAAGATGTTGGGATGTATCATTTTTCAGTCCACAACTTCTCTTCCATCCTTTAATATTCAGTCCTCATTTCTTGCTTAGATATCACCACAGTGTAATAATAGCCATTTACAGGTATTCCTTGACTTACGAGCAGAGTGAGCCCAAAAATTCTGTTGCTAAGCAAGACAGTTGTTAAGTGAGATTTGCCCCATTTTATAACCTTTCTTGCCATAATTGTTAAGGGAATCACTGTAGTCATTAAGTAACTCTGGCTTTCCCATTGATTTTGCTTGTCAGAATGTTGCAAAAGGTGATCACATGACCCTGGGTCAATGCAGCCGTCATGCATACATGCCAATTGCCAAGCGTCCAAATTTTGATCACATGACCATGGGTTACTACAATGTCATAAATTGAAAAATGGTCATAAGTCATTTTTTTAAATGCCGTCATGAATTCCAGTGGTCACTAACCGAATAGTTGTAAGTCAAGGACTACCTCTATTTTTTCGAAGATAAATTCAATATACTTCTTTTCTGGTGTAACAGGACCTCAGCGAGATGCGCAGGCAGCAAGAGAATTTATCTTGAAGATGTTTGTTGACCTGAATCCTGAGAGTGAAAAAATTATCTACTCCCATTTCACATGTGCCACAGACACAGAGAATATCCGCTTTGTCTTTGCTGCCGTCAAGGACACTATCTTACAGTTAAACCTGAAGGAGTACAACTTGGTCTAACTGTGCCTCTTAGATCTCCACCCACCCACTTCGGGCAATTGAAGATATTCAAGAGGGACTGTATTATCTGTGAAAACGATCTGCGTAATACTAATTTATTGCTGGCCTGGACTCTGTTAATATTTGCAGAGTTTGTAGTAAATATTACAATTTTATTTAAACTTTACAGAGGAAAAGAAACAAAAGATGCTGAACTACATTCACAGCTCATTTCCTCTTTTTTAAGTCAAAATTTTGTGACTTAATGTGTTCTAAATTCTCAGTTGTGCACTCACAAAATGATAGGGGTTTGGGTTGATTTTTTGTTGTTGTTGTGACTGAAGCAAAATCAAGTTGGGCTCTCCCTCCTATTGTCTCTGCCTGTGTCTGTCTTGATTTATTTTTTTCAGATACAATACCTATCCCCACAAATTTCATTTTCAGGTTTCCTTTTTAGATTGGTGGGGGGGGGGAAACCCGTTACTAGAATTTAAGCCATAGGAAACTGCTTTTATGAGGGGTCAAATCTATTGGTGTTCTGATTTTGTTTAGTTTTTGGCAGATGTAAAGTATACCTACCTTTTGGTATCATCTTTGCACTGAAGGAATGTTGTTCATTGGGAATATTATAGATTTTTATCCATTACAGTACCATAGAAATTCAACAAACTACATAGAACACAGCAACAAATTACTGAGAAAGGACATTTTTGAAGCAGATTAGCTTTTTGATCTATTTACTCTCTTCCAAAACCAACCTTTAAAAAAAATCTCCCCCCCCCTTTTTTTTTTTTTTGCTTCTTAATCACAGATGCCAAATATATACTTTGGAAATTCTATAGGAAAGACTGTTTTTTAAATTAAGCAGACTATCTAGATTTCTCATCCCAGTTTCAGATTTTTAAAAATTGTGCAGAAAGTATTGGCCAGATTTGGCTCTTTTCTTCTTATAAACATAGTGACTGCAAAATGTAAGATGGTGATTTAAGATGCCAAGTTAACTGATTGAGAATCTCTTCCAGACAACTGCCAAATATTAAAGCAAAGAGATTTTAGCTTTTTTGTTTCCTCTTTGTACTAAAAAGCATTCCATTTCTCAACGCCAAGCTTTCCCCCCATAACATTATAAGTAAAAAATGGTGCTATATACATATGCATATGGCCAAATTCAAAAACAGTTTTAATACTGTATCTATAAAGTGCTATAAGATTGGACACTGTTCTTATTTTCCTTCTTTACTAAGGCACTTTTAATGGAAAAAGACAAAATAGCTAAAAGAGAGAGAGAAAGAGAGAGAAAATATACATATAAAGCTATATTTGTGTGTGAAATGACAAAATGGAAGGCTAAACCTATATATAATTGTTTGAGAACAAGTCCAGTGGATTCAGAAGAATGGCTTCTGAGTAAATATATCAGTTTTAATAATAGAGTGGGGGGGAGGAATCCACTATACCTGTTTTGGTGGACATTCTCTGCCTCTCTTCTCTCTCTCTCTTTTGGATGAAATCAGATTTTTAAAGTTTTGTGTAAAACAACTCTGTAAATAAAAATTGTCAGTTTGGAGAATTGTACACATGAGGTAGAAAAGTCAGATACGAAATTCAACTAATTTTTCTAAAAGGTGGTTTTTGCAGTTGTAGGGTTAAAATAAATTATCTGCATTACACTTTGGGGCACAGAGGGGACAATGAATGCGATAAATTACAACTAAACCTCAAGTGTAGGAGCAATCTGCCAAGCATTAGTATTATCGGCACAAGGGCCAGATTCCCAGTGTAACATTCTTAAAATAGTGCTTCATGGATAATCTATTCTACAACATATTACTAATAAAATTTCTATTGACCCTTAATTCTTTATATTAAAATTGATTAAAACTTGGATTGCTTTTGTTCCCTAATCATGAAATCTTGTAATTTTAAAAAAGTAGGCCTAGTGCAATTATGAATGCTATAATCATTGTGAGATATGTATACGTATATGTATATGTATCTCACAGCATCCATACAGGCTTTGTAATCATTTTGGGCAGATTAAATGTGCTGTATTGATATGTATCTATGTAATTGTAATGTATGTCTTACAGATAATTCACAATTTAAATAATGTTATTTTATTTACTTTTTTAACAGAGAAGAATGTACATTTTGTCAGTTTATTTCTGACTAGGTTTGTTTTTAATTTTTATTTACAAACAGTTATTATAGTTCAGAGTGGTACTAGAAGTATGCAGTATAAAATCATTTGCACTGCCCTGAGAAAAATTGGAGTGGACATTCACATGCACATGCATACACACAGAGGAATTTAAGCTCTTTTTTGTCGGATTACATTGTTCTTTGGCAAGTGAAAAGGTTAGTTTGCATCCCCAGTTTTTTCATGGTAAAAATGGTTTCTTTTTTGTTTTGATTATTTTTTTTACCACAATGAAGATTCTCTATGGCCACATAATGTTGAAAGCATTTATAAGCTATCAAGAGTCATTGAGCTAGCAACTCTGCAATTAGTTAAGCTTATCTGCTTTGATAAGGAAATAGGAGCATATGTTGAAGACTATCATCACAAGAAGGGATGATAGTAACAACTTTGCAATAAATTTCCAGGTAAAAACAACAGGATCATGAAAAATCACTGAGTTGGAAGCATTCTTAAATATAGGGCGCACATTTCAACATGTATTACATTTTTTTTTGTATTTGTATTTCCAACACCCAGTGGAAATTTGAAACATACAATTGCTTCATGCTACCAGGGGATTCATAGGAATTCATTTTTGCAATAGTTATCATCTGTTACCCCCCAAAACTCATGGGTCAGCTGTCACTTCTTCATTTATGTCATATTTCAAATTTTTGTTCAAACTAAATGTGACATTGTTGCAGCTGATACCTTTATAAATATTTCATGTTGGAATGTCAAAATTAACTCTAAAATTGGCACTGTAGGAGAAAAATGACACATAAGTCTTTTCTTATAGCATTAGGGATTTTTCCTGATGTTGATGCAAATGAAGGATATCCTACAAAGGAATTGTTGTTTATTTAATCTTCTTTGAGCTTTTAAGAATGGAAGTTGAGGTATTATATATAAATGGCATTACCAATTTTACAGGATCCTTCAGCTAGGAAGACTGCCATTATAGGAGCTGAATCTCCGTGTAGCATTTGAAATGGCAAACCCCTCACTCAGTTTACAAAGCTTTCCTCCCAGTTCTGAATGGAGACGAGGAAGAAGTGATGGCAAGCAGATAACAAAATGGCCAGAAAGTAGCTAGTAGCCTTGGCTTATCTTTCTCATCACAATTGACCTTGTGAAAGCGACTTCGTATTTGATGCCCAGGATCTCATAGCCAGTTCTTCAGTGAGGACTGCACGTGAAAGCAGTGTATACTTGGAAAAGAATTCAGAAAAAGTGCTTTGAGCCTCTTGTAAAAGGCCTGTTATTTGTTAAAAGAAGCTGCCATTTTTCAGGCTTCTTTGCGGGCCTACAAAAAAATCATGTCTGTCGGAAGAAATCCATGCATTAAAGTTAATGAGACACTTAAAGCAGGTGAAATTTTTCTTCAGCTTCACTCGAGCATGAAGGAGTAGAAAGGTGCTGTGTGGCCTTGTGATTGAGTGAGGTCAGAAAAGGTCAGAGCCCAGGCCTACCAAACATTTTTTTCTTGAAGTGGTAACTAAGTCCCATATCTGATGTATGACAATATCTCTTCTCTTAAAATGGGAATAAGCAAACCTTTCCACTTCAAGTGGATTTTTTTCTTCTTTTAAAAAAAAAAAAATAGATTGAAAGAAGGAAAGGACAGAAGAGGTTAAATATGCTGTGGGATGTGGAATTGTTCTTTATTATGGATCTTTGGAAGAATTTTGGAAGCATCAGAAGAGGGGAGAATCAAAAACTATGAAGTAACAACCTCAACTGAGGCCATCATCTGGAGAGACCTCTGTATTTTTAAATTTCCATAATAAAGAATTTAAACATGACATTTTTTTTTCTTAGCTGTAGTATAGGTAAATTACATTTTTGTGGGAATATTCTGAATTTGAAGGAGAACTTTGCCAAGGCAACCTAACTTTGAATTGTCAGCTACATTGCTTTGTGCCAGAGATCAAAATGCAACATAGATTTTTAAAGTGGTACTCCTCATCCCATTTAAGATTTATTATCTGAAGATTAAGGTGAGGATAGTTACGGGTTTGGTTTTGGTATATGCCTTAACAGATTTTGAGCCCAGATATCAGTGCCTCCCAAGTTATCCAAAGTAAACTTAAGATGATTTGTAACTTTGCCAAAACAATGTAACACTGCAAATCAGTTTCTTGGAAAGCTGTGTCTTAATGATTATTAGGATCCCTGCCAGCCTGAAATTTGTTCTCACGTCTATTTTATATTTAATGGAAGTTGTGCAACAGTGTTTCCCATTCACTTCAATGGGGCTTGTCCAAGAAAGCTGATGAATCATATCCATGCATAGAAATGATCTTACCAGAGGAGATACTCATGGCTTCTCTTTTTCTAAATCTCTTGAAATCTCCCATCCTCAGTCCAGACATACAATCCAGACATACAAAAGATGAATAAATGGACAAAAAGCTTTTCCTTTTTTATTCAAAAGTATTCTCATTGTGAAGATTATCTGAACCAGTTCCATTTTAATTGTACCATGGCAGGATTTTTGTTTTCCTGATTTCCAGGTTTTAAAGGGAACAGACTTTTTATGTGATGTATCAGTCAAGAATGACTGCATGATTTGCCAAAAAAAAGAAAAAAGAAATGATAGGGGGAAATGTCTGCATATTAAAGAGACCGCTGGGCTTTACCACAGCTTTTGGTTGTGAGCGTCAAATTACTTTTGACGTACAGGTTGGCTTCTCCCGTTTGTTTTGGAATTCTCACAAAAAAAAACGGATTAAATGATTAAAAGAATTTTAATAAGTGTTAAAACATACAACAAAAATAAAATGTACACCGGGTATAAAGATGCGCTCCTCTTCTTGAATTTTTTTTGTATTTCAAAACAAAACATTTTACTGAGGAAGGATGCTTTCATGCCTGCAGCAACAGTACCTTCATTTCACAAGTGGTGAGAACAGTCAAATCCACATTCAAGGATCTCTGCAGGTGGGGTAAAAAAATAATAATCAAGGTTATGGCCACAACCATATGATGATGGAATCCCACTTTTTTTTTATGTGGAATGGCTGTGACTGCTATCATCACATTTTTACCTCTTCATAAAGCCCTATTTTAGGGGAAATTAACATGGCTTTGGAGTTCCCTCACATTGTTAACCTCAAATTCTGGAAAATATTGCAAAAGGTTAATTCCTGTTATTTAGGCAGATTCCTGGCTTTTGTAAATAGCTTTTTAGCCCACATGCCTCATATACATACATCACAGTCAATATTAAATGTATATTTTTGTTATATAACCTTATTTTAATTTGGAAATTCATTTGCACATCATTATAGCCCCTAATCTGGAGTTTTGTGTTCGCTATTTGGGCCTTTTAAGTGAATGAGACATTATTCACTTAAAGATACAGTGTTAATATATATTTCTGCTTTGATCTCTCTATTGAATTGAATTGTCCAGGAATAATTCACAATAACTCATTTACACATTGCAAGGCATGCTTCATCAGCAGTACTTTTCCATTTTATTCTAGTATATTGGAAAACATTTTAACTGTGATTAAATAGCATTTAAAACATGGATAATCCCCGTAATTGTTATTATGCCTATATTCTTGCAAATGGGTCACTTTCCTTGTATTTCCTTCAAAGTAAACCTTGAATGCAGTTAACTACAATTTTATAGACAATACTTATGTTTGAACAAGTACTTTGGAAATGAAATGGGAGCTAGTAAGTTTAAACAGAAAGACTTGATACAAGATTTAAAAAGTGCCAGGTAGCAGAAGGATTCAGCCATGTGTCCTTCCTTCAACATACTTGTAAAATTCAATTTGTTAGTGATTTCTTTATAACAATATCTTGAAAGCTAGCCTTATAGAACCTACATGTTAACCAGATGGGACTCTTGTACTTTTAACTCAGCAGTATTTTATTACTTACGCTTGTTCTTAATATCCTTCAAATGCATGTATCATCTATGATTTGAGACTGAACATTTTTGACATCAGCTACTGTATAACAATACCCAAATGACTGCACTAGTTAAGATTACAGCATTTTGGCCATACTTTTGTACTCCAGCATCTTTCTTCCTCTACATTTGCATCTCTTAAAAGTACTTTTGGCTCATTGTTATCTTTAAATGCTCTTTTATAATTATAGGAATAAATACTTTTATTCCCATTATTGTTTCAAAGTGCAGTACTGTAACCTAACCAGGCATGCTAATCTGTAAAAAGCTACATATCCTGAATATATTTGAAAAAGGTAATATGTTCTCCCACTCCCCCATATTGGATGGTATATCAACATCTTTAATATAGGTTCATTATCAAGATATATTAATACACCTTCATATACATATGTAAATAACTCAGTGAGAAGTTCATACTATGTGTATCACTTTATATTAACCAAAAAAACTTAAGGACTTTGCACAGATCCCTACTAAAGAATATATTTATAATTATATAAAACTTAATAGATTTTTTTCCTTTCTGGAGACATACAACATGAATTCATACTGTACACCTGTTGGCTTTTGATTTTGAAATTACAACTACTTATTTAAATGAATGGTAAGAATATTCCTAATCCAATTTAAAATAATGTTCAGAAGGCAGAACAACCTTAAATATCAAATAGCAACCAGACGCATATAGTTCATTTATACTTCATAGTGAGCAGTCTAACACTGAGTCCTACTTTAATCTCTCTAGGAGAACACACTTAAATTTTTGCTAGGTGAGAATTGCGTTGAGTGTAAGTTGTTCACAGTACTTAAATAGAATGGGAATTTCTAAATTCATGAGAAAAGCTAACTTGATAACTTTACAGATGATCAATCTGTAAAAAGGTAAAGGTAAAAGTTTCCCTTGCAGTCATGTCTTATGCTGGGGCACGATGCTCATCTCCATTTCTTGGCCAAGGGAGCCAGCATTGTCGAAGACAATTTCCGTGGTCATGTGGCCAGCAAGGCTATACCCCAAAGGTGCACGGAATGCTGTTATCTTCCCACCAAAGTGGTACCTATTTATCTACTTGCATTCACATGCTTTCAAACTGCTAGGTGAGCAGGAGCTGAGGCAAGTAATGGGAACTCATCCCGTTGCACAGAGCTCGGGTCTCAAACCCAGGCTGACAGCTCTCCAACTGACAAGTTCAGTGTCTTTAACTGCTGAACCATGGTGCCCCTTCTTGGTCAATCTGTAATTAACATTTTATTTGAGTTAATATTGTTTACGTTTTAAAAAAATGGATTTGTACATCATACTGTCTGGTCCTTAAAATAAAATCTAGTAAGTAGAAGCAAATTATGATTATGTTTGGTCAATGACGACCAGTAAAATTTAGAATGATTGTTTCAGCCAAGGAAAAGGCTATATATTACTCTCTATGATATAATCCCTTCTTTGTGTCTATATAGGATGGTAATAATAGAAGACTTAAGTATTGCAGTAGGAAATGTAATAGTAAATTGTAGTTGTTAGTTCATAATGCTTATCCACAAAGTACAAATGGTTAAGCATATGAGCACACTATTAGTAATTAAAATCAACCAGTTTCCTTAAACCCATCTATCATATGTTTCACCCTGACATTATTAATAATTTACTGTACTGATCTCTCCAAGTATCCTAATTTGGTAGGTGTTCACTGCTAGCATGATAGCTTGATTTTTGACCAAACTATTTTTTGTCTGCAGCCTGCTGCAATAGAGGTTGATATGAAATGGTCTTGCATCAGACCTCTTGGCCTGCTTTCTTTAAGCTTGAGCTATTATACAACGATTTGAGATATTCTGCTGTTCTCTCCCCCAGGCACACAAGGGATGGGAAAGAGAGATGAGTCAGGCAGGTGAAGTCAAGAATAGATAGACTGATTAGGCAAAAGAGTAATATAATCAAGTCAACATTGAAATGCAACAAAGGTGTTTTAGTGAAAACCATGGTCAAAGTTGAGATTCAAGAAATTCCAAGAGTAAGAATTATTGGCACACAACTCAATTATTTGCAAAGGTATTTGTTTCTTTTGTGACAACTCTTTCCCAATTGACCCCAGGACCCAGCCAGCATTCGTCTCTAGACTGGTGGTAATTCCCAAGGAACCTGGTTACATAAACAGCATTCCTGTATCATTCAATTAGCCACTTTTTTCTGTCACGTTCCAAGACATCTTAGGCATCAGAACCTGAGTGTTGATTCAAGACTGTGATCCACAAAGTCCCTAAATGTGGAAAAGGCAGGTAAGATCAAATTCCTGTCCAGGGGTAGGACTGAATCCTTGAGTAAGGAAGATGTATGGGCTCAATTACTGTGGTTTCCATCATCACTTCTTCCTCTTCTGATCTTAAACTGGCAATAACATACAGTAGTTGTTTCCCAGATAATTTACCTTGAAAATAGGAAAGTGTAATGTTTGGAGAATGTGATAAAGAAGGCAGTCTAAACTGATCATTTTGTGGGGAACAAATCTGGGACATTTTCATCTGCAACATCTTTAGTTCACTGGAGAGCCTTAATTTAGTTCAGATTGTGGTTAATAACAGAGCCACATAAGAGGTGGTTTGAATGTTTGTGTCGGGGAATTTTACAGAGAGATCAAATCATATTTTGCCCTCCTTCCTATATGTTTTTTCACATTTCTCTTTTTCTCACAACAAAAAAGGGGGCCAGGAAAGATAAATAGTGTCACAGTATTTTAATACGGTGGGTACTAATAGAAATCTTCTATGTGGCTGCTGCTGAGACAACACTCTCACAGTTATAGCTTTGAAGGCATTCTGATAAAAGTAGGTATCATGCTGATGTCCATTTTCTCATAGTTGTAAGTGCCAGAACATCTTGCACCTGCACAGGCAGCATGTCACATAGGCTGCAAATCATTGTCTGACATCCATGTTAATGTTTATTTAATAAGATATCTCAGTTTGGGGAGTAAATGCTTGGAGGTCTGATTCCACTTCTCACAAAATCCTTTAGATTTTCACAACCTGCCCTGCCTTCTGCTTTTGATCAAGCAGCTGGATAATTCTGACTGCCATCTCTTATCTTCTATGACTCGCTTTGATGCCTTACTGGAATCCTTCCTCCAACCTTGAGAGATATAGGGCTGTCATAAGTTGTCCTAGCCTTCTGATGTTCAAAAGGTCAATGTGATGCAACTTGCTGCCCATAGAGCTTATATGCATGTGTCTACAGGTTTCAACCCTTCCTTTCTTTTTTGTCAAATAGATGATTTTCACCAGAGGCAAAATAAGCTCTTCTTTAAGAAAAAAAAAATCTGAAATCTGAAATGCAAACATTTAGTACAGTAGTTATAGAAATCAGTTGTAGAGGTGTTCAGATAAGCTGCTTGTTTTTAAAAAATAAAATTGATGGAAGAAGATGGAAGACTCCCGACAGACCACACAAAGCCATTCACGTGCTACAAATGAGTTTCTGCCAGGATATACAGATGTTGGAGAAAGCTTCAGATTAGATTCTAAGAAGTTATTGCCTTGTGCACAATCTAAGGATACAGATGAAATGCTAAAGTTAGTGTGCAAAGAATTGTTAAAACAAAAACTTCCAACACAGCACAATAAAACAAAGATCAGACTGAAGACTATAGTCATATTATTTGTCTATTCTTCTTTCTGTCTCAGTTATTCCTCAACTTTTTTCTTTCTCCGAATTGTAATAAATTGAGAGGCTGCTAACCTCAGATTTTTTTCTCAGCTTCAATCTATAGTGTCTGCCTTTATTTGGAAGAAATCCACATGTTCTTATCTTAGCAAAGAGCTTGGGTTCAAAGACACTTGCCTCTGTATGATCTAAAGCCACACCTCGGCCAGAGTAAATGTTAATTGACTGTCTAGGATGGGACTGACAGTCTGCAGCATTGTGAACGCAACATTGTTCTACAGTAGAGTAGGTGCTTCTCTTGTTCTCAATAATTACTGTATTCCTTAAAAAAAATCCTGCTGCGCCATGAACATCTGACTAGAAGATCTGATTCTTGACAGCTTTCATAAATATATCTGGGACATTTTCTTCTGATTAGCTAGATGGATCAAAAGAGCCAGAGGCCACTCCATTCTTTCTCCATAGTGGCTGTGTTGTTTTCCATTGTATAGAGGCCACTTAGACAATCCAGCAATTTCATGCTGTCATCTTCCCCAGTATTCACTTTTTTCCATGCCACCACAAAATTAAGACAGAAATGAGGACATATTATAGCTAAACATATTTTAAGTGGCCCGTGTAATTTGATCCTGATACCATACACATTTTAAAATTTTTATTCTCTTGAGCTGCTGCTGCTATTTTGCTATAGCAGTAGAGCGGACTCCCTTAGCTGATTAGAGGAGTCTTCTCTCATTAGCCGTGTTGCAAGAAATACAAGAACCAAAAATATTGGGGAACAATGGCCAACCAGAACCTTCCTAAAATAAAACTAAAGGTTCTGACCAATGGCTAAACCTTTATTTGAATCATCTGTTAAAACCTGCCTCTTGTCCAGCAGTCTATGATAGAGACTAATTGCTCAATGGATCGCTGTGTCCTTAATCCCTTAACTTCTCTAGTTCTACCAAAATGGTTCTCCACAGGCGTTTGTTTCCTTGTCTTTTCTTCCTCCGAACCTTAAGAGCAACTCCTTGTGGTTAAGACCAAATAAACACAAAACTGGAAAGTCTAGAAACGAAATACAGCATCAGCTGATGGATACCTACGTTCCATTTTTATCCCACTTGAACAAAATGCCCTTGTATTGTGATTACCTTGGCATAATTTTGTTGGCTGAGTTTCAATCTTTTGTATAGGAAAGGGCAAGCTCAGCTCTTGTTTTATTGATACATTTCCTCATTATATTATTATTGTATTATATGGTGATAGCCCCAAAATGTAAAGTGAAACCAAAGGAAACAAATTATGTATAATCTTGTTATGATATAAATAATACATTAAACTCCTTATTTACAATCCCATAATCCCTTAATTCTGGGTTGAGTTGTGGTGACTGAAGCTGAGCATTTACTGGCCGGATGCCCTTCCTGATGTCACACGGAGTTCACAGCAGATTTTTTTAATTTGTGCTCTAGGAGAGAAATGTCAGCGGCTACCTATGATTGAACTCTCAAACTTCCAAGTGAGAGGCAAGCGTCTTCAACACTAGGCCAACATGCTGCTCCTATATAAATAATATGTATTTTGCAAAAATCTTCTTAGCTTTTGAGCTAAAATCAGCTTTCTATTATGCATATGGAGGTAGGCATATGACAGTTGATTAGATCTAAATGTGGCTTTGCTTTTGCATCTCATTCAGGCACAGCTTTTTGTTTCTCATTCAAGCCAGTCAGACTTTTTCAGGCTCCTCTGTAAAACTTCAACAAAATGAAGTTGATATTTTATGGGATACACAAGTTAATCCAACCTTACTTTTCATTGCCCAAAACATTTTTTGATGAAACCAGGGACTTGAAACTATGGATAGACATATAAAGTGTACTCGAAACTATAGATAGTCCTCAACTTATAACCAGTTGCTTAGTGACCATTCAAAGTTATGGCAGAGCTTAGCAGAAGTAGTTATAACGCTATTCCAAGTTCTGACAGCTGATCCCTGGTCACATGACCACATTTCGGGCTCTTGGAATTTATGGCTGTTTGCAGCATCCTGCAGTCATGTGACTACATTTTATGATGTTTTTGCCAAAACCTGGCATTTGCTTCTGGTTTTCAGCAAAACCACCCCATAATAAACAATTGGCTTGCTTAATGACCATAGCGTTAGCTTTACAACTGGTACATTTGCTAAAGGCCACCCCTCCCCCCAAAAAGTAAAATCAGTCAGTCGCCATCACAACTTATCATAATGAGCAGGCTCTATTACAGTCATAAGTCGAGGACTACCTTTATGGATAGACCTAAAATGCACTGATACTCTAAAATGTTAAAATATTGATAAATGGAATATTAAAATGACAGGGATCTAAAGATCAATTATTATTCTGTATAATACTGTTCAATAAGGCATTGAATGTTAGAGCCTGTTTCATCTTCATTTTCATCATAACAGCAGTACCCCCAAAAGCAAAATTAATGATACTAGCCTGGGGAAGAGGCAATGTCTAATATTTTTATTAGACCAATGTATAGAATGTCTTAAACTCAACCACTGGCACTTTCTTCTCCTTATTTGCATTCTGTATATAAAACATAGATTACCTGTAACTTATAGCTCCTAAGTCTACCAGTTACACTCATGAACTGTTCCAGTTCTTTCATTGTCACCACTCCCTGATTACCAGATTCTCCTGGTTAGGCCAAGGGCACCCTTGCTCTTAGCATATCAAAGAGCAATAAGCAGTATTGAAGATAAGACATCAAGGATGAAGCTTGCGAGATAGGAATCTGTGGAATCAGATCACAGAATTTGCTAAATATTGAGAATAGATGGAGTTTATTTATCTGTAAATGAAAGGCAGCACCTATGGATTTGGGGGGGGGGGATTCCTACAAGGCAGGATTGAATACAGGAAAAGAGACTAACTTCTTATCATCTCTATACTCCTGGGATCAAATAATGTCTACCAATTATGTATTGGAAAGTTTTCTTCAAGAAAACTAGCTACTTTAATTAGCAATCCTCAGTTGCTAATTCAATTCTGAAAGAATGCCCTTTACCCCACCTTCTGTACCTGATTCCCAGAAAGAGGGCCCTCCAGCTTCGCACTTCCTTAGGCCCAACCATGTTTTTCAGTACATGAGCTAATATTGCCTCAGTATGGATCACAATGCAGCAAGAGTTTGGGGAATTCCCATAATATATCCCCATCACACTTTCCTTTCAAGGTTAGCAGGGTCAGCCTGCAGAAAAAAAGAGTAAGAAAATAAAAGTATGAGTAATAAAATAAACAGCAAGAATAAGCTTTATAGGTTTTTCGGCACTGTAGCCGTCAGCTGCTAGCCTCCCATGTGTAAACTGGCTGGAAATAAATCCAGTTTAAGAAATCCCTTCCCAAATTTCATCCTCAACCTCCTCTAGAAATTATGATTTAAGGTGAAAATATATATAGCAATGGCTGGAGGGAGGGTGAGGACAAGAAGACCATCAGCTGAGTTGGAAAGAGTATGAACATGCATACCCAAGAGAAGAGTTCAATGTTGTAATCATCAACAGAGTGGGATCAAAGCAAAGTAAAGGCTGTAGCTCAGCAACCCCATTGGAAGTATTTCTCATCCTAATTGGAAGTAACTAGCTACAACTTTTTTTGAAGATCACCAGGAGAACATGTCATAAGAATATAATATCTAGCCAGTTCAATCACATCAGAAACTTCCTTATACTAAGTCTGTCTACTAGCCAAAGCCTTAAGCCTCTTTATGTAATTTCTTACAAAGATTTTGTTGGGTTTGAAAAGAATAAAAAGGTGGAGTAAACCTTTTTTTCTAACTCTTTGCCAACAGTGTTCCCAGGAGGTGGTTCCATTTTCTGCTGTGAAGTGAGGTACCATGTTGCACTTCTGTGTATCTGTTCTCTGAGGAACAAAGCAGGTTATATACCTCCTCTCTGGATCACATGACTGAGAGGGAGGGGCATTTAGAATGGAGCAATCAACAACATTTCGAGTCGCTGCTCAACTGCCTCTCTGACAGGAATGCATTAAGATATTTTTTTTCTGGAATATTTTTCTCCAGATCTGGACCATTTTGAACTCAATCTTTCTTTCTATGGCTCCCCCTTCCCAATGAAATTTCATCCTGTTTAGTTTACTTTACAAAGAGTTCTTCTGGCGATAGACACACAGAGAGATGGAGTGAGTCCATTTCAAGCCCCCTCACAGGAAACACGGTTTTCTTGGACTAAGTACTGTATGTTTACATTATTATTACTTCTTCTTGTTGGTCTGTGGTGGTCCCAGGGATTCTGCTTTTCAACATTTTGTGAGAGAGATTCAGTACTGAATTTGTGCGCAAGGCAATATCCACCCAACAGGTGAAAGTTCAAAAGTTCAGCTCCTTGAAGTTTGTTTATCCTGCCTGGAGAGAGACTTGCAATGATATCCTGATATCCGTACTGGGAAGAGTATAACTGTAAAGGCAGGCAGAAAAAGAGAAGGACAAAACTGGGAAAAGCTGCAGGAAATGAGCAAGAAGACCTCACAAATGCTGACGCTGGTAGAAAAAAGAGGCAAGTAAGGAATCCAGAGATGGAAAATCACCAACTGATAGCAACTGGAGCTCACTGAACAGATGACCAAGATTTGTTGTGAAGTTACTAGCTCAAAAAGCTGTTTTTTTAATGAGTTTTGATAGTTCTTATTGAATCTAATGATCCGCTTCACACATATCGTTGAATCATGGACCACGGTTAATGACCTATAACAGTGGTGGCAAACTTACAGCACAAGTGCCAGAGGCAGCACTCGGAGCCCTCTCTGTGGGCATGCATGCCACCGCTGCCAGCAGCTTGCTCAGGTCCATTAGGCTGCTGCTGCCGCCCGGGGCAGCAGCCGCACCCAGCACAAAGGAGGTGAAGCGGCCAGCTAGCGAGCTCGAGTAGAGGTGGTAGAGCATGCCCACACCCAGCAAGCCAAAGGCCACCCCGAGCAGGGAAAGCCGGATCCCCATCGGTGCCATGGCCCCCCAGTCCCAGCTGATTGCATGCCTCCCCCCATCTATGCTGGGCCTCCTGCCCACCGCCCCACCCGCCACCCCTACTCTGCCCGGCCCCCACAGGCGTCCCCCCCATGAGCAGCATCGAGGTGGCCGTGCCCACCCCAGCCACACCCACCCAGTGGGCCACACCCCTATGCCCCCCCTGAGGGCACCACAATGTCCTGGCACTTTGGGATAAATAAGTGGGTTTTGGGTTGTGGTTTGGGTACTCGGCCTCTAAAAGGTTTGCCATCACTGACCTATAATAATCTGGATCAAATATATTAAGGCACAAGCCACATTAGGGTTCCTCCAAAGCTTTCCCCAAAGGAGAATGATCAAAACCAGCCAGATGGTGGAACTGGATCACAACCCAAGCTCTGCCTGTTTTGTATGTGCACAGGACAACAGGGATATGGAGCTTGGATCACAACACTGCACCCATCATCTTGCATTTTGATTTCCTCCCCCCCCCCCCATGCCACTGAGTGGCAAAGCATAAATTAAACTGGTTCTAATCCATAACGTGGCTTGGCTTCGGCTTTAACACATCGCACGAAGCCAGCTATTGTGGCTTGTTAAAACATGATTTTTTAGGACAATTCGCTGGGTAACTCTGTCAAACGGTAGATTGCTCAGTAAACCGTGGCATAACACGAGGCATTGATTCGGTGCGTTTAAATGGACGGCACACTTGACATTTGGGAAGAAGCGACCCCGAAGTAACGAGAGCGATTGCGAGGGTGCGCCTGGACCGAAGACAAGCGAAGGTAACCTTGAGATTGTCGGGTTTTCATCCCGAGCGTCTGAAGCGGGGGGGGGGGGGACGGACCTGCTGTTCCGGGAACAGCGCCGGATCCTCACCCGTAGTAGCAAAGAAAGTAAACGTTCCCTTGCAGCAAAAGGAAAGCAGACCCGTCTTCGGACAGAAGCGGAACGCCTCCTACCCGAGAACTGAACGCGGGGAAGGGGCGTGGCCTCGGTCGCCGTCTGAGCGACTTTCGCTCTCCCTGGGACAAGCCGAGTACGCTGACAAGCCGGAGTTGCGGCCTCCCGCCGTTGCCCTCGAGGGGCTCGGATCTGTTTTCTGCCGGGCGGGGAAGAAGCGGCGAGTTATCTGCGGGAACTTCGAAGTTCCCAAGACAGGGGCGCCCTCAGCCCGGCTTCTCCCGGGGCGCTGCCGAGCATGGGCGGGCAGTGCTGCTGCTTATCCGAAGAGGAGAAGGCGAACAGGCTCCTGAGGCTGGAGATCGAGCGGCGGCTGCGCCGAGACAAGCGGCGTTCCAGCAAGGAGCTGAAGCTGCTGCTGTTGGGTGAGCCGGCCGGCCCGTCCGTCCTGCCTGGGTTTGGGCTTGCCTAGGGTGGGGGTCAGGCCCTCAGGAGGCGCAGCCTTGGGGACCCGCTTCAGGCGTGATCTGGGGACAGATCAAGAACCTGCCAAGGGCAGGAGCAGAAACCATTGGCTCACCCATGCCCAGATCGCAGGATTTAGGGAAGGATCCCCCAAATGCTTAAGGAAGAGGTTCTGTCTAAGAGTTGCTAGTATTATTTTGCCATGGCATTTTAACCTGGTAGTTGTGGCCGAGATTTGTAAATGTGCTTATTCCTAATTTTAAATGTTCGTTTTAAATAAAATTACTAGTAAATTAGGTCACATATTCCCAATTTTAGGGGCAGAACTGGAGACCAAGGTGCAGATTTTTCTAGGGAACTTAGACTATTTCCAACCTTACTTTACTGAGATACAGACAGACAGCCGAATACAGGAAGTTTATTCAGAAATTGGGAGGGGCAGCAACTGGCTTCTTATCTAGAACAGGTGAGTAATGCTATAGCCTGTTGAGTAGACTTTGAAGTCCAGTTTACATTACATGGAAGTAATGGAATGTGGGCAGAATTTATGTACATAATTGCAGTGTGATTTTTTTGCCACGTTTGCACAATTTATTCTTCTGTTGTGACTGGATGCTTTATTGCATCTTATCACTAAGATTCGGGCTTCTGGGTGGGGGTTACCTCTATTGTGGTGCAAGAACACCAACACTACTACTTGTTCCTATGTAGCATGAGCCAGTATTCAGTTTGGACCTGGACACTGCACTCAGTTCAGCCATGAAACTCACCCTGTGACTTTGGCAAGCCACTACTGAGATAAATCCAGTCCTCAAGGTTGATGATAGCCTGGAGTGGGAGAGAATTATTTTGGGGATGGTTCAGCCAGCAGGCAGTTAATAATGATCATCTGCCTTGATTCTGCAGCCCCTTGGAATTTGCTAAACCATTAGATTAATGTGAGAAAACTAAAAGCAGCCCAGAGGAAGGAAGCCCACACACAATAGTAACACCAGGCTGCACTTTTTGCTAAGCTTACAGCTTGGTTCTCTGCATGGTGTTTTCTAAAGGAAATTTTTAAATGGAGGCTATGAGGGAATAAAGTTCTTATTGTGGTCCCAATGAAAATAATCACCTTCAAGCCACAGACCCGCCTCGCATCGTTCCCACCTCCTTCTTTAAGTAAGGGATTCCAGAAGCATCCAGCCTATGAACTATTCCTGATGTTTGTGATCTAGTCTGTATCCATCCATTCTTGACCCAGAAGAAATTGTGCCAGCCTGACATTTGCTGGCCTCGTTGCTGGTTGTTATCCCACCTTTATTGTCTCTGTTTCCGATCACTGTCAAGTATCTGACTTTCCTCCACAGTAAGGGGTGACGATGCTTAAGAGATTTTATGCACATCGAGGTTGTTCTTGGGTAGTCTTGGAATAAATAAGCTTTAACAGTGGTATAATTAATAACGTCATTGATAGTCTAAGGATGAAGTGAAAGCAATGATTTGGGATCATTGCTCTATGCGCAAGTAGAGAAGCAGCCTGTGTCTTCATCAGCCATCATTTTTGGATGATCCTCCTAGCAACAAGGCATTCTTTTTTCTGACAAGCCATTTTACTGCCAAATCCTAAACCATGAAAAGCAAAGGGCCAAAAAAAGTCTGTCCCTCTGTTGATCTCCATACTACTCTATGCATCATGCAAACTCAGCAGCTAAAATATAGCAAGGAAAGTAAAAGATTCTTCCATCTATTCTCTTCCATTTATGACTAGCACAAGCAACACAATTTTAAAATAACTGAAAATCGAAGATAATGATTTGAATCAGCATAGGTAAAATAGTTGGTAATCAAAATATTGACGCAACTAAACCTCATGAAAGCCAGTAAAGTATTGTATCGTGCTTTCAAAACCGCATTAGTTATGCCTGAATCTCATTTGTGGTTAATTATTTGCTCATTCTATTTTGTTACTACTGCAACAGTCATTTTGAATGAAATTCACGTCTGAAATTAAAAACTGTATTGTATGTTCACAAACCAAAACAACAGCGCCTTTTAAGATGGGTTCCTGAGAACTGTTTAACAGAATGACAGACCCTAAATATTCATTTACCTCCAATTCCCAGAATCTGCCAGATTTATTACACAATGACAGGACCAAGTCCAATATAACTCAGGATCTGAGTATCTAAGCTCACATCTATGCAACTACCTCACCCACCACTTCCAGAGCAGCCCATGCCTGGGGCAGCCCAAGAGTAGATTAGCGGTGGTTTTTTTTCCTTATCCCAATTTAGGTCACTGTAAGGTTAGTGTTGCGCAATATATGACTCTAAGTTTCAGTACTGTCTCCTTCGGTTGCTCATATGCTCAGCTGGAGCTTGTGGTGGGGCACATGATATTATAAGCAGTAATACTTTCAGAGTATCCTCCTACCCAAGCTTTCTGCAAAACAGTTATTTCTGCAGTACACTGTGCAACCTCCTTAAAATGAAGCTCAGAAGCTGAGTCACTTAGAGATTTTCTATCTCAGGTAAATTCTGCATGACAGACTTGGGTGAATAGGATGCTCTTTGCTGAAGTTTCCTCTTACCAAGAGATAGGACAGGAAAAGTCAAAGCGGTGGGCATTTTGATGACTGCTCCCCTCATTTGTAACAGTGTATCCTCAGCACAAGACCTCCCTCTTATTCTTCCTAGTGTTTTCCTGCAAGTGCAGGATCTGTTTTTTCTAATTTTGGCTCAACTAGCCACAGGAATTGACTGACCGGCTTGTCATCATGGGCTAAAAGAGAGTGACTGGCCCAAAGTCATACAGCTGGCTTTCACTGTCTCCTGGTTTTGTAGCCCAGTGCCTTGACCACTAGCCCAAACTGGCTCTCATTGTCCTCCCTCTTATATTTTCCAAGAAATGGTTCTGGAGGGCCAGGATACTTAAGTAACTAGAAAAATATTTCTGCCGTTATACTTTAGTTAATGTTTATTTTATATTATTTGTTGCATTAATTTTGCACTTGATTTGGATTACACTGCTTCTTGAGTAAGATAGTTTACAGTATACACTATATAAATAAAAGAAATAAAATGTAATTAAACAAAACAGCAACAAAGGGAATTTACACTTACATTTTAGTCATTTTCTTAGTAAAATTGATTACACGTCTACAATTTCTGGTTACAGTTATTGGAACATGCATTTATAAATTTGCACATTTATATATTTTTTTAAATGAAAGTGATTTCTGTTTGCTTGATATAGTCAGACATTTGCAATGTTTGTATGCAGCTCATTTTCCTGACTTGGCATTTTTTTATTGTTCCCCCTTCATTTCCAATGAAATGGAAACATTTCAGAATCAAGCTTGTCCATTCACTAAAACATACTATATACAATACTATGCTACACACGCACGCACACGCACACATACACCAGGTAATAAGAGTAGCAAAGTTTTACCCAATTTTTTCAGTTTTCCAGAGAATGGAGAGAAAAATGAAAAGAACAGTGAAGGAAGTAGATATTTAGGCATAAAAGCTAGAGGTTCAATTATTGTCATTAGTCATAGGGTCCTGAATCACTTTTGTGTTTACTTGTACAGAATTATTATTGTTTTTATCCCATCTTCTTTTTTTAAAAAAATTATGTTCTCACTATGAGATTAGGCAAACAAGGATGTCTTTACTTCCAAACTTGATTGAGTGATAGGGTGACATGAAATAGGAAAAGCATAACTTGTAAATAACTGGGGC
Organism: Azemiops feae; assembly: GCA_023970755.1. NCBI lineage: Eukaryota > Metazoa > Chordata > Lepidosauria > Squamata > Viperidae > Azemiops > Azemiops feae. The sequence goes on along the minus strand of JALGBA010004215.1, from coordinate 75,639 downwards.
AAGGAGAGTTTTCTTAGCAATTACTGAAGTATTAATATACTTGTGATTGCATCTTCTACTTAGTTTTCAGATATGCCATGGTTCTCAGGTAATAGACTTGATATTCTGTCCTGCGTTACCTCACAAACTCATCACAATAAGGAATACTTCAATATTTTCAGTGTTATTAATTTTTCGTAGAAATATGTAATTAATCCCTTCAGAACTTCAGCATCAGATGAATGAGAGAGCATTGTGGTTGCATTAAGTCTTGAAGTGGATTTCCTGTCTGCAAAAACCAAACATAATCATTGCTTTTTCCGAGTTATAAAAAACATTCAAAGGAAAGGGAGAGCAACGGCATGTCTCCTTGGTAACAGTAAAACCAGCAGGTTTTTTCAGTTACACTAGGGGGTGAATATAGCACTCAATACAATTTTTAGATACGTTTTTGTTAAATTATCCTCACTTAAAATTGTTTCTGTTTTCTGATAGATACATTTGATGTGGGGACAGAAGGTATTTCCATGAGTTTATTTTCTATGGAGAAGAGGATGTTTATGGTAGGAGGGAACTAATGACTTCTGAATCCAGATATTTTATATGTAAAATATGGTATTTATTATTAGTTATTATTGCCGCCTGTGTGAGCTCTCTCTCTCTGGAACTTTTACAGTAGAAAAATATACTATAGTGCAGAATTAATAAAATAGACATTTAATAGTGAATATAACTCCACCATTGCTGGTCCCAAGCCTGGATGAGAAAGGAGGAGAGTAGGCATCAGATTCTGCTACAGGTTGGCTGAGATTTCCACGTAGCATCTCTATACATCATGCCCAAAACAACGCTCATGAGGACCCTGAGATACAATAGGAATAAAGCACAGAACAAGAAGAAGACAATAATAGTGAATATAATATTAGGAAAAAAAATAATAGTATTAGCTTTCCTTTTATTTGTTTCTTATATTGTCGACAAGAGTCATCACTTCGCCATTCAGACTCTTGAAAAGCATATCTATCTTGTGAAGTTAGGTGGGTCCAAAAATATGAGCAAGCCAGTGTTATCCAAATGCCAAGTACTGTGTTTTGAAGGACCCAGCAAAACATAGAAGTGCGTTGTTAATCTTTTGACATTTCAATAATCAGAAGTCTGAGGCCGCATGTTGGTGAACCCTGATATTCTGGCCCTCTATTTAGGTTAGTTCACTGCTGCATTCCAGTGGAAAATTTGCATACAGAATAGAACTTATTATTACTAGCTCCATTGATGATCAATTAAGCCTGCATCTACTGTAACATGTAACATCAGCTAATTGTAGGGTCCTATGGTAGATCTTTGGAGTATTTGGAGTAGACGAGCAAAAACTCATTGAATTATTTAATATAACAGTAGCAATTTGTTTTCTCCCTTGCCTGCATACACCATAAATTATATTGCTGAAAAGACTTTATGTGAAACTTTATGTGGAAATTATGTGGATTTAGCTCAGTTCAACCACAAAAGCAAATTCTTGAGTCTAGACTTATCTAGCTTCTTTGTTTTTGTTTTTTTTCATTAGGTTCCATTTGGTGGTTGGTGGGTTTCTAAGTGACTTGAGTGACATCTTGAAATCTCCCCAAGATTTTGTAAAGTCCTGCTCTGTTGTATTTGTGAAGCAATGTTTGCACTTGTTTTAGCTGCACTAAATACTAAGAAATCTCAAGCTGAGAAATAGAACAAGACATTTCTACTGAAGTCCCATTGATGATCTTCCGTAGGCTGGTAACGAAACATTCGGAAACTAAATGGCAAGCGCAGAGAGCAGACCACTGCCGAATCTCAAACTGTATCAGGTCCACATTAAAATGAATGTTTAAAGGTACAAAGGAAAAAAGGGTCAGGGGAGAATAATGAAGAGAGAAGAAAGTGGTAATGCCCTATTTTTGAATGAAAAATGACATGCTGAAACTGAGCATGGCCCAGGATGGCAGGGTGGTGGTGTGTGATGGTGGCAGAGGTTCTCTATATACGACCACAATTGAGCCCAAAATTTCTGTTGCTAAGCGAAACAGTTAAGTGAATTTTGCCCCATTGCCACAGTTGTTAAGTCAATCACTACAGTTGTTAAGTTAGCAACAAGGTTGTTAAGTGAATCTGGCTTTCCCATTGACTTTGCTTGTCAGAAGATCGCCAAAAGGGATCACATGAGCCCAGGACACTGGAACCGTCATAAATATGAATTATTTGCCAAGCAGCTGGGTTTTGATCACGTGACCACGGGCATGCAGCAACAGTCGTAAGTGGGGAAAACGGTCATAAGTCACTTTTTTCAGTGCCATTGTAACTTTGAACAGTCACTAAATGAACTGTTGTAAGTCGTGTACTAACGATGTGGATATTCTTGCTATTTTTAATTTGTTTGGTAAAATACTAAGAGAGGGAACAAACGTCCCATATCATGGGACATATCAGTAGATATGTAAGTAACTTTCTTGTTTCCCATTCAGGACAGCATAATCCCCTTTTGTCCCGAATGGCTACTTTGATTGCCCTCAGCTGAAGAATTGGAAGGATCTTGAAGCCTGCCTCCCCTTTGGCTGCAGTTTTTCTCATCCCCAGTAGCACCCTCTTTCGTTTCCATTTACTTTTTACTTTGTTTACTTACCAGTAATTACCAGTAATCTTCTTAAATAATGAAATTAAATCTTCTTAATTAAATCTTCTTTAATTCTAACTCTCTGCATCCCTTAATACCTGGTGTTGCTCCCTTGCTCCCTGGAACTTCTTGAAAGCTGCAGGGGCTTTTACAGTCTGTCCTCTGCCCTAGCTTTATAAGTTTAACTATATATGCAGCAATTAAATTTCAATGAGCCAAATAACACTGGAGAACTAGAAAATTACATTTCAGAGGAGTAAGACTGCTGTCAGCATAACCATCTCAGTTATTTTCTCTCTCTCTCTCTCTGCTGTAGTCAGGATATGAAAAGTAGCTTTTGTGCTTGTAAAGTCTCTGTGGTCTGAAATTGATAGGGTTTCGATAACTACTGGAGTCTGGCTTCTTCACATTTTTATGGGAGTTGGGTCATGTCTAGACCAAATTCATAATCTGATATTCCTCTCCCACTTTCATATGTTTGACTATAAATCAGTCATGCTGGAAATAGTGATAAGAATTATATTTAGTGCATCTGTAGGATACCAGATTGTGGAAAGTTTATCTTAATAGTTTATTACAGTACTTATTTGTTAAATGGTCTTTTGACTTGAGGTTGAATATATGTGTTTATCTTCTGGACACCATTCTATAAAAATCAGCCTTTGATCACAGCTGGACTTAATTTTCCCATAGGTAGGTGCTTGCATGCCTTAAGGCTACATCCAAAATTGTTCTGCTCATTACAAAATGTTGTGTGGAGATGTGCCATGATAGCTTCATTATATCATCAGATGATGAATCTATAGGAATTGAGAAACAAAGGGCTTGTATGTTTGCTTGAGGTAATGAATCTTGCTTTTGATTTTAGAAGAATGTGGAATAACTTCAGAGTCTGTATGGATCAGCCACTGGTTACAAAAACATCAGCAGGTTGTAAATTATTCTTATAGTGGAGAAAGTAAAGCCTCTTTGTCAGCTCTTGTGCTTCATTGGAAAATGGAAAAGGAGAACAATTGGGGATAATAATACATTGAGAAACGGCAGCAAGAACTGATTGCTGTAAATTTCTTTCAGGAAAACCACAACAATCTCTAGATATTGAAATTGTGGGTTTAACTCTTAGACATCTAAAGTAAACACTGCCTCATTGAATGATCAATTGTTGCAGATTTGTGCCTGTATTGAGATGGCGGTATTATATAAGCACACAAGATTCTATGGGATTTCAATGTATTTCCTGATACGACAAATATCTTAAAATCAGTTTTATGAAAGAACTTCAGCTGGATTATAAGGCCAAATGAGAACATAGCCAACGGAGAGCATGAACTGTGTTTTTGTTGCGGCAAAATGTTAAACATGCAACTGCATACATTTTACTTCAGAATACTGACAAAAATTTTCAATCTATCAGAAGGGATTTTGGAGATCTTCTAGTCCAACCCCCTGCTCAAGGAGGAGACCCTATACCATTTCAGACAGGTGGCTGTCCAGTCTTTTCTTAAAAACCTCAAGTGATGAAGCACCTACAACTTCTGAAGGCAAGCTGTTTCACTGGTTAATTGTCCTCTATGTTAGGAAGTTTCTCCTTAATTCCAGTTTGTTTCTCTTCTTGATTAGTTTCCATCCATTGTTTCTTGTCTTGCCTTTTGGTGCTTTGGAAAATAAGTTGATCCCCTCTTCCTTGTGGCAGCTCCTCAAATACTGGAATGCTGCTATCATGTCACCCTTAGTCCTTCTTTTCTCTAGACTAGCCATACCCAATTCCTGCAACCGTTCTTCATATGTTTTAGTCTCCAGGCCTTTAATCATCTTAGTTGCTCTTCTTTGCACTTTTTCCTCAAAGTCTCAACATCTTTTTTGGAATGTGGTGACCAAAACTGGATGCAATATTCTAGGCGTGGCCTTACTAAGCATTTATAAAGCATTACTAATACTTGATTTTGATTCTATGCCTCTCTTTATACAACCAAGGATTGTATTAGCTTTTTTGGCTGCTGCCGCACACTGCTAACTCATATTTAAGTGATTGTCCACTAGGACTCCAAGGTCCCTCTCACAGTTACTATTTTTTGAGCCAGGTTTTGCCTAATCTGTACTTGTACCTTTGATTTTTCCTGCCTAGGTGTAAAACTTTGCTTTTCTCCACATTAAATTTCATGTTGTTGGATAGGGCCCATTATTCAAGTCTGTGAGGATCTTTTTGGATCCTAAGATTGACTTCTGGAGCGTTGGCTATTCCTGCCAGCTTAATGTCATCTGCAAATTTGATGAGTTCCACTTCTATTCCTTATCAGAGTCATTTATGAAGATATTGAAGAGTACTGGGCCTAAGATCAAACCTTCTGGTGCCCCACCACTTACTTCCCTCCATGGAGATGTAGTACCATTAAGGACTACTTATTGAGTACAGTTTGTCAGCCAGTTTTGTCAAACTGATTGTCAAAAAGCATGGTTGCACATAGTGCTTTAGCTTCTATATAGATGGCTTGATTGACTGATTGGAGAAGTGTGTTAGTTGGGACACAGAGAAACACATTCTGGCTTCAGAATGGCTTTCACTTGGCAACCGGACTGTACCAGCACTGTTTCCTTTTTAGTACCAGACCTAGTTTTACTTGTGTATTTGGAGCTTAACGGCAATGGCCTGCCAGTGCTCTGCTGTATTTTCCTTCAAGAAAATCTGGGCCTCTCTAAATCTTATTGCTCATTGCTGTTTTTAATTTTTAAAACTTTTATTCATTTATTCATTTTTATTTGAAGGAAGGAAGGAAGGAAATGACAGAATGATAGGAAGGGAAGGAAGTTTTCTGATGCCCTCTGCCAACTTCCCACAAGAAAACTCATTGGGGAAGCCAGGAAGAAGTTGGAAGTTTCTCTGGCTCCCCCTGTTTGTCTTTTGCCCAGTAGTAGTCATTCTGTTTTTCTGTTGAGGTAAGGAAATATCTCTGGAATGATGACCCAATTAGGCAAGAGTTGTCTAGTGGTAATTTAAAGTGCTACAGTGTGTCTAAACCTAGTGATCATCTTGTTAACACAAATTAAATTAGTTAGATTTTTCACAAGTTAATGAATTGAGCTTCTTATATCAACCCAACCAGGGCATTCATTCTACCAGTGAAATATATTGTTTAGTGAATTCAAAGACAGAAACTGTCTGCAGGCCAAATTACTATGTTTAAAAAAAAAAAAAAAAAAAAAAAAACCTGTGAGAAGCTATTAAGGGGAGGTTAAAAAAGAGAAAATGAAGAGAAGCCATAGTGGTGTATTGGCGAAGTGAAAGAGAAGAAGTGAAAGATAAATAAGAATAATTTAAGCTTTTAAAACACATATGAGTAAAAATAACCAGTATGTGCAGAGAGAAATTGATAGAAATAATCAGTGCTTTTTTTGTAAAACAAAAAGGTGCTGGAACTCACACACGTCATACAACCTGCCTTGCCTACCCTACAAGGTTCCATCCAAAAAAGGTGCCGGAACTCCGTTCTGGGCATTCTATGACAAAAAAAGCCCTGGAAATAATTAGCTTCATTACTCAATTTTAAAATCTCCTTAGCAGTTTTGCAAACCATACTGGAGACACAGGCATTTTCAGATCATCTGAAGCATTTGAGTTTTTCAATCCCTCAATATTTTCATTTGTGGTATTGAGGGACCTCTAGTGGAGGCCTGGGGAAAAGATTTGGGGGGGGTTAACGAAAATGTAGTGTGCTTCTGTAAAGCAGTCAAATCACCATTCCTACAGCTTCTAACCTTTTAAAGATATAATGTACAATATCTAAGTAGATTATTTAGTAACACTTTAAGAGAAAATTTTTTATGCTAAATATACCAGTTGTAAATTTACGTAAAGAGTGGGGTTTCTGTTGCGACTGTTTAAAAAAAAATTCTTTCCAAAGTAATAGGTATGTAGGTGTATTATAAAGATTCTTGTGGGTTAATGTAATTTTTTCAATCCCTGCCTCTCACTTCCTTTATAGTGGCTTAAAAGCATTAATCATATGTATGTTATTGTTTATATAAAAACTGAAAGTTTGCGACTGTGCTTCAGGCCGTCTCCTTATTTAGAGATATTATATTTGCTACTTTTTGGGTAGGCCTGTGTGTGTGTGTGTGTGTGTCAGTTGACATTAGCATGAAGGAATAAAATTTCCCTTCCCTTTAAAAATTTGCCGCTTTCTCCACGTTGCTTAATGATTTATTTTCTTTCTTGCAGGTACAGGAGAGAGTGGGAAAAGTACATTTATCAAGCAGATGAAGATAATTCACGGATCAGGCTTTTCAGAAGAAGAGCGGAAAAACTACACAAAACTGGTTTATCAAAACATATATTCTGCTATGCAAGCTATGGTGAGCGCTATGGATGCTTTACAAATACCATACTCATCTGAACAAAGCAAGGTATATTATTGTGCATAAATTGAAATTACTTGTATAAGTCAGATTTAAGTAAAAAAAGTACTGGTAGTTTTTTTATATCCTGGCCATGTAAGGATTTTGGTCTGTTCAATATTCAGTAAGCCTTCATGGTGTAGTAGCTTCATTGCATTTTTGTCACTGTCCTTCTGATATTCTTCCAATGTCCTTTTTTATTCTTCAACTCTCTGCCCACCTGTTTTCCTTGGTAAGTAGAGTCTGATATTGTCATTGTGTGGATGAAGGGTATGCTTCATAGTCTTTTTGTTTCTTGTCTTTCTAGCCAGGCCTTTTAATTTTGCTTGAACTTAATCCACTACTCCAGCTGTATATCTAATGACTGGAATTGCCCAGGTTCTAATTGCCTTGATATTATTTCTGCCACTGTGTTGGACTTTAAGATCTCCTTCACTCTGATGATTCATTTTAGCCTTCTTGACTTCAGTATGCTTGATGTTGTCAGGTATTTGTAGCTATTGTCTTCATCCAGACACTTCATGTTATTTCCATAAGGTATCTTGATTCCTTCAGTTTTCCTCTATTGATCTTTTGTCTTTCTGCTGTTTTGGGTAGTTTCCTTTGTGCCCAGGTGGAAAGAGCTTGTTTTCAACTAGATGTTGTAGGACTGCATCAGCTATCATACCAGTTAGCAAATTGAAAGTTGTTAATAACTACAGTAGCTAACCAATACGGGGTCTGTAGTTAGCTGGTGCTGCCCTTTTGTTGGATCTTCCATTATCAGGTAGGTTTTGCCAGATGTTGACCAATCTTTAATTCCACTTCTTTGCATTATGTTGTTAAACTGCTCGTAACCACTTTGTTGGGTAGCAATGGGAAAATTTCTTGGAAAAGAGATTCAGATACCTTGACAATAGCAAGGTGAATTGATTTGATTACAGGAGCAATGGATGCACCATTGGGAGACTTGAACTGCCAGGTTGGGTACAGATGGTTCTGAAGAAGGTCTATGTGGCCATTAACACTCGTCACCAATTTGATGGTGCATACTCAATCAGTTGGATATCATTTCACCAGGATTATCTATCAGTAATTTCTTCTTTAGGTATTCAAAACCCATGTTTGTTTTATAGTGACAGTATCTAGTCATCCAGTCTCCTGCTGGTTTTTTTTTACTACTTTGATTTTTCATCAAAGGCGTTCCTCCAATGATTTTTGCCTTCTCATTATGTGTCCCAAATATTTAAGCTTTAAATTCACCATTAGCATTTCCACTGGACTATCTGGTTTGATTTTACCTAGTAGTGAATGTTTGTCTTTCTTTCAGTCCAGGTCCAAGGCATTTTTTGACATTTCCCCCCCCCCAATTCAGAGGCATAATTTTTTATTTCCTCCGCTTTTCTGATGGTCCAGCTTTCACAACTGTTATAACTGGGAAAGCCATAGTCTTGGCACTATACATCTTTGCTTTAGGTGTGCTGGTAATATTTTGTCTAGGCCCATCACAGAAGACATATTTTATAGCTTTCGCATGATCACAATTGGTACTCTGCAAATTTCTCTCTTATGCATTGATTTTGGGAAGGAAAATTAAGCAAAGAATTGCATGCTGTCCACCTGCTGCTTCCAACGCGAAAGGTGAGATTTCAGCAGGAGGTGAAAAGCCAGGTGGTCCTTGTTTAATGGTGGTAATTGGGATCAGAATTTTTGTTGCTAAGTGATGCATTCATAAAGCATGATGTTACATGACTGCAGCGCTTAGCAACAGCACTCCCAGCAGTTGCCATTGTTAAGCGAGGATGGCAGGTTAAGCAAGGACCTCACGCAACTGCAACTTTCTATTTCCTGCTGGCTTCCAACAAGCAAAGTCAATGGAGAATCCAGCAGGAAGTTGCAAGTCCTGATCATGAGAAGTCTTAGGTTTGGTAGCTTGCAAACAGGCCAGTGGGCAGCTGAATGCTATATGTGGGCACAGGAGATGGGTGCTGCAGTGTGGCGTGAGTGCAGGCAGGCAGGTGTGCAGGTAGAGGCTATGGCATGGTGCAAATGAACATAGATGTATCTATGTTTGTGTACTACATGTATGTTTGTATGTATATTTGTGTTCTACAGCCTGGCACTCCTCAAGAGATAAAACAGCAGGCTTGGGAGTGACTTACTGGAGTGACTTGCAACCTCCTGCTAGCTTCCCCACTGTGACTGTAGTCATGTGACTATACTATAGATAGTTAGTGTAATCATGTGTAATAATATAGTTGGAGGGAAAGTGTTTTTTTCACAAGCTGTCAAAAAAGCAAATTTCATACTTGGAATAATTAGAAAAGAGATTGAAAATAAAATGCCAACAGGATAATGCCCTGTGTTATGTCAACTGGAATACTTTGTACAATTCTGACTGCTGCATTTGAAATAGAGCTGGAAAAGGTGCTGAAGAGGGCAATCCAGTGGTGGGATTCAAATATGTGAACAACCGGTTCTCTGTGTGGATGCCGCTTCTGGAAGTCCATTCTGGGCCTGGGCAACAAAAATTAGCTACCAGTTCTGCCGAAGTGGTGCGAACCGGCTAAATCCCACCACTGGGGCAATCAAACATTTACCTTACGGGAAAGAATATCTGGCACTTTTCAGCCTAGAAAAAGGCAACTGAGAGGTAATTATCAAGGTGTAAACAATATTGCATAGCTGTAGGGGGAAGGGTGAGAGAACCTGGGGCTGGAGTTAAATGAGGGATCAACCTAGAATCTGTGTAGCTACAAGTGAGCTAAGTCTAACGCCCCCCCCCCTTGAATTCCATTGACCCTTATCTAACTCCTACCAGGTGCTAACCTTAGTTGAGAAGATTCCTGTGCATAGGCATGAGTAGCAATAAATCAATTTAATTGTACCTTCACATGTGGACATGGTCTTTCACACTTGACAATGGCTTGGAGGAAGATGAGTTCTTTTCTCTCTCTCTCTCTCTCTCTCTCTCTCTCTCTCTCTCTCTCTCTCTCTCTCTTGAAACACAGATTCAAAAATCACATAATGAGGTTGTTAGGAAGAGGTTTGGATGAGACAAAATAAAGCATAATGCATAATCAAGGGTGGAATTTGTAGCCATAAGACACCTTTGCATGGCTTTACAGAGAATTGATTAGTCTTGAAGTTTCATTGTTATCTCTGAGTTGGGTGCAACACACCTCCAAATACCTATTGCAGGTGAAAAAATCACAGGAGTCAACCATCTCTCAATTGTTAGACTTCAGAAGTGTTTGGTTATTATGAGAAGCAGTGATCTTACATAACCTGGCAGCGTTCCAGGGTATGGAGAATACAAGTCTCATATGCGACCCAGGCTGGTTGAGTGGTTAAGGTGTTGGGTTAGGAGCTGAGAGAGCCTGTTTCAAGTTGTCACTTAAACATGGAAGTCAATTGAATGACCTTAGACCAGGGGTCTTCAAATTTGGCCCTTTTATGACTTGTGGACTTCAACTCCCAGAATTCCTCAGCCAGGCACGCTGGCTGAGGAATTCTGGGAGTTGAAGTCCACAAGTCATAAAAGGGCCAAGTTTGAAGACCCCTGCCTTAGACCAGTCCCAAGTTGGGGCCACCACAACTCAACATCAGACTCTGCAACATACTGGCTGGAAAACAAAATCCCTTGTCACAACAAGTGCTGAGTAGCTTCCTTGTAAAACTAGATGGGTTCAGTGAAAAACAAGTGGCCCTGGCAAATGAGTGAGATAAACAATAAAACAACTGTTATGGCTTCATAATTTGGCTTTTCAATAAATCTGGAGTTTCAATAAATCTGATTGGGAGGGATGATAGTGTTGGTTCACTCTTGTTACTATGATTGCATTTTTAATTGGATTTTAATTGCGTTGTTCTTATTTATTGGAATGCAAAGTTGGATTACTCAAGAGACTTCAGGATTTGCAAAAGCCTTTGCACATTTATTCTTTTGAAGGAAAATAAGGATGAAATCAATATTTATTTTTGTTTGGTATTTTAAGGACTCTGTTTGAAAACTTCTACTTTGGATTGAGTTTCTATGTGGTCTCAGACTGTTGATGCTCTCAAACATAATGAAAGTTAATATTTAAAAGCTTTTACACTATACATTGTTGGGCTGTCCTACTGTATTCTCAGCGATAATTTCGAATCCACTTCGAAGAAGTCTCTTAAGCAGAAACTCCTTTTATGTAGCCTTTTCTAGATCCTTTTATGTCACCTTGGTCAAGCTCAGGCTAGAAATCTGATTGCCTAACTATTATTCAGAACTGAGCTGCAGTTTAATTTGAACCAACTGCCCAGTTTTTGTAGGGTATTAAAAATTCTTAATCAAAGAGGCATGGCTGCTCCCTATTGTTTACTCCCTGGCCTACTCCAGTTGTTGTCGGGCTTTTACCAGATCTCATTTTAATGCCCTTCCTTCAGCATTATTATGGATAGATACTGGAATCTCCCCCTGGCTCATAGCTTGTGGCTCTTGTGGTGATAAATAACACTTATCTTTATATTGCAGGAGTTATAGGGCATTGCACCAAAATCTTATTTTTCCCCATTTAGCAGCAATCCCAGACAGTCAGACAGTTTCTGTGTCAATTTTCTAGTGACTAATAAGGTTTATTTATACAACCTACAATGTTGTCATAAAGTTTTGTTATTTAGCACCCAGGCTTCCACAAGAGGATTTAAAATGGTTTATTATATTATGTTTATTTGTGTTTTTCTGTTTTTACTTTCTTTTCTTTCTGTTTCTGTTTTATCTGCTGGCCAAAAGCAATAATAAATCACATTGAAATAGACTTGTGCATGTGTTTGCAGTTTGAGTCACTCAAGAGAGAGATGTTCATCAGAAGGAAGTAGCTAATGTGTACAATGAAAAAGGAAGGAAGATAGATCCAATTAAGACATGAACTTATATAAAGGTATTACACATCAGTCATGCAAGAACAGAAAGGCATCCAAAAAGAGAAGCCACCTTCTGGTTGGTAATTCAATTATAAGGGACGTAAATTTAGGAAAGGACACAGAGGTTTCAAAAGAGGTCAGGTGTCTCCCAGGTGCTACTGCCAGTAGGGACAAGAAGCGTATTTCTAAAATAATCAAGAATGCCAGCAAGGGCTGTGATGTGGAGACTATTGTACATCTTGGCACTTACGATCTGTCCCAAAAAGATGTACTCTCTGTGCAGAATGATTTCCAGAGCTTGGGGCAGGAACTTAGCAGAATAGGCTGTAGGCTTACTTTTTCAGAGGTTTTACCAGTGTATAAGGAGCAAAATGGAAAAGGCCAGCGTATAGCACAATTCAATATGTGGCTAAAGGAGTGGTGTAAAGGGGAAGGCTTTGGATATATTAGTCACAATGTCAGTAGCTGGTCCAATGAAAAAATGTACAAAAGAGATGGTTTGCATCCATCAAAGAAAGGGACTGAGTTACTCGGCTATACATTCACAGATTTTCTGGAGGAATATTTAAACTAAACAGCGGGGAAAGTGAGTTAATTGATACAGAACATCCCTGTCCCCGGCAATCTAAAAACTATACGGCTATCAGTGCATGTAACTTAGATGTGTGTGGGGACAAGAATATCAAACTTGCTGTCAAGCAAAATCAAGCTTTCAAAAGCGAGTGCCACACAAAGTGCACTAACCAAATAGGTGGTAAGACAATAGGGGAATTCAGGCACCACACAGGTTATGTAGAAAGTAAACACAGGGTCAGTCATAAAGGACTCAAATGTCTATACACCAATGCACAGAGTATGAACAATAAACAGGGTGAACTAGAAATTCAGGTTAATGAGGGCAGATATGATATTGTTGCCATTACGGAAACCCACAAATGGAACACACAGCTAGAGAGATTTAAATTATTTAAAAGAAACAGACCAAATAAAAGAGGAGGTGGAGTTGCTCTCTATATAAGAAATAACTACATCTCTACAGAAATAGAGTACAACAATGATGAAAACTGTCTTGAATGCATTTGGGTCAATATAAAAGGGAGAAAAAATGACATTGCCATAGGTGTATACTATAGGCCACCCACCCAAACAGAGGAAATAGATGAACTTTTTGCTAGTCAGCTAACTAAGGTATGTAAGAAGCACATCACAATAGTAATGGGGGACTTTAACTACCCTGACATCAACTGGGAGACAAACTCTGCACCAAGTGGAAGATCAAACAGATTCCTGACAAACCTAGCAGACAACTTTGTCTCCCAAAAAGTAGAGAAGGGAACTAGGGGATTAGCCATTTTGGATCTAATTCTCACTAACAGAGATGAAATGATAGAAGGTGTTGAAGCCACAGGAACCTTGGGAGGTAGTGATCATGCAATATTGGAATTCAACATTATGGAAGCACAAGCAATAGAACACAGTCAAACTAGAGTCTTGGACTTCAAGAGACCTAATTTCAATAAACTTAGAGAGGGCTTGGGAAGGACTCCATGGATGAGAATCCTCAAGGGGAAAACAACTCAAGAAGCTTGGGAAATTCTGAAAGGCGAGATAATAAAAGCCCAGTCTAGCACAATACCAACAAAGAGGAAAAATAACAGCTCTCAAAAGAAACCAGCATGGCTGCATAAAGAACTTTCTGATAAATTGAAAGATAAAAAGGACAACTATAGAAAGTGGAAAGAGGGGCACATAACTAAGTCAGAATATCAGCAAATAGCCCAAGCCTGCAAAGATGAAGTGAGGAAAGCTAAGGCTCATAATGAACTAAGGCTTGCGACCAAAGTCAAAAATAACAAAAAAAGCTTCTTTCAACATGTAAAAAACAAGAAAAAAGTGAAGGAAATGATTGGTCCATTAGTGGGTGAAAGCGGCAAGAAGGTGACAAGCAATAGGGAGAAAGCAGAACTATTTAACTCGTTTTTTGCATCTGTCTTTACACAAAATGGTAAGTGAGCACCTGTCCAGCCTAGACGAGTTTCAAATCACCAGGACCAGATGGATTACACCCCAAGGTTCTCAAGGAACTGGCAGATGTGATCTCAGAACCACTGAACTATATTTTTCAAAGATCCTGGAGCACTGGGGAACTACCAGAGGACTGGAAAAGAGCTGATGTAGTTCCCATCTTCAAAAAAGGAAAAAAAATGGATCCAGGAAATTACAGACCTATCAGCCTGACCTCAATACCTGGGAAGATTCTGGAAAAGATAATCAAACAACGAATCAGCGAACACCTAGAGGCAAACAAAATCACTACTAAAAGCCAACATGGGTTTGTCAAAAACAGATCATGCCAGACAAACCTTATTGCATTCTTTGACCAAGTGACAAAATTAGTGGATCAGAGGAATGCTGTGGATATAATTTACTTGGACTTCAGTAAGGCATTTGATAAAGTAGATCACAACCTACTACTTGATAAGATAGAAAAATGTGGGTTAGACAGCATCACCACCAGATGGATTCGTAGCTGGCTGACCGGTACTCAGCGTGTGGTCCTCAATGGAACCGCATCTACATGGAGGGAAGTGTGCAGTGGGGTGCCCCAGGGCTCTGTTCTGGGCCAGTGCTCTTCAACATCTTCATCAACGATTTGGACGAGGGGATAGATGGGGAACTCATCAAATTTGCGGATGACACCAAGCTGGCAGGAATAGCCAACACTCCAGAAGACAGGCTTAAGATACAGGAGGACCTGGACAGACTTGAACACTGGGCGCTATCTAACAAAATGAAATTCAATGGTGAAAAAAGTAAGGTTCTACATTTAGGCAAGAAAAACCAAATGTACAGGTATAGTATAGGGGGTACCTTGCTCAATAGTAGTAACTGTGAGAGGGATCTCGAGTCCTAGTGGACAATCACTTAAATATGAGCCAGCAGTGTGCTGCAGCTGCCAAAAAAGCCAACACAGTGCTGGGCTGCATTAACAGAGGGATAGAATCAAGATCACGTGAAGTATTAATACCACTTTACAATGCCTTGGTAAGGCCACACTTGGAATACTGCATCCAGTTTTGGTCACCACGATGTAAAAAAGATGTTGAGACTCTAGAAAGAGAGCAGAGAAGGCAACAAAGATGATTAGGGGACTGGAGGCTAAAACATATAAGGAACGGTTGCTGGAATTGGGTATGTCTAGTTTAATGAAAGAAGGACTAGGGGGGACATGATAGCAGTATTCCAATATCTCAGGGGTTGCCACAAAGAAGAGGGAGTCAAGCTATTCTCCAAGGCCTGAGGGCAGGACAAGAAGCAATGGATGGAAACTAGTCAAGGAGAGAAGCAACCTGGAACTGAGGAGAAACTTCCTGACAGTTAGAACAATTAACCAAACAACCTGCCTCCAGAAGCGGTGAATGCTCCAACACTGGAAGTTTTTTAAGAAGAGACTGGACAGCCATTTGTCCGAAATGGTATAGGGTTTCCTGCCTGAGCAGGGGGTTGGACTCGATGACCTCCAAGGTCCCTTCCAACTATTATTATTATTATTATTATTATTATTATTATTATTATTATTATTATTATTATTATCATCATCATCATCATCATCATCATCATCATCATCATCATCATCATCATCATCATCATCATCATCATCATCATCATTATTATTATTATCATCATCATCAACTCTTGGAAAGTATTGATTTAAACATAAATTCAATGTGGAATCTTCTCTTTATTAGAGCCTGTCTTCTTTGTTGTGAAATATAGATCAATACTATTATTCTCAACTATTATGGATGTCAGGTTAAGGTTTAGAAGTTTTAATAATATAAATTCATGGCACACATGAGATGCTTTTTTCTTTAGTTCCTATTATTTACTTAAATTCAGTATTATTAATCCTATATTTAGGGATTGTGGTGTGAAATTAATTAAAATAATAGAAACCACCTACAGTATTTCACCATCTTTCCCATATCACTCAATAAAATTAGAATAGTAAGCATTTTTAAGGGACTCCCTGAGATTGATTGTTTTTAAAGTTAAACAAAGCTGCCAGAATGCCCCAATTTAAAACCATCACTCTAGAGCAGGGGTTCCCAACCTTTGCAACTTTAAGACCTGTGGACTTCAACTCCCAGAATTCCCCAGCCAGCAAGTTTGGCAGGTAAATGGGTCTCTCCTGCTAAACAAAACCTCTAAGGATTTACAGTAATATGCAATATTCTTTTTTTCATCTTACTTAAGTTTTATGTGCAGTCTTCGTTGTTGTTAGTTGTGAAGTCGTGTCCGACCCATCGCGACCCCATGGACATGGTTCCTCCAGGTCTTCCTGTCCTCTACCATCTTCTGGAGTCCATTTAAGCTCACGCCTACTGCTTCAGTGACTCCATCCAGCCACCTCATTCTCTGTCGTCCCCTTCTTCTATTGCCTTCAATCTTTCCCAGCATTAGGCTCTTCTCCAGTGACTCCTTCCTTCTCATTAGGTGGCCAAAGTATTTGAGTTTCAACTTCAGGATCTGGCCTTCTAAAGAGCAGTCAGGGTTGATCTCCTCTAGGACTGACTGGTTTGAACGCCTTGCAGTCCAAGGGACTCGCAGGAGTCTTCTCCAGCACCATAGTTCAAAGGCCTCAATTCTTTGGCGCTCAGCCTTTCTTATGGTCCAACTTTCACAGCCATACATTGCAACTGGGAAAACCATGGCCTTGACTATACGCACTTTTGTTGGCAGGGTGATGTCTCTGCTTTTTAGTATGCTGTCTAGGTTTGCCATAGCTTTCCTCCACAGGAGCAAGCGTCTTTTAATTTCTTGGCTGCAGTCCCCATCTGCGGTGATCTTGGAGCCCAGGAAAATAAAATCTGTCACTACCTCCATTTCTTCCCCATCTATTTGCCAGGAATTGAGAGGGCCGGATGCCATGATCTTGGTTTTCTTAATGTTGAGTTTCAAGCCAACTTTTGCACTCTCCTTCTTCACCCGCATCAAGAGGCTCTTTAGTTCCTCTTCACTTTCTTGTGCAGTCTTGGGACCCTCCAAACTAGTTGGAAAGAGTTTCATTCCCTGATTTGTTACAGCTACTGAATATTTTATTTCCCAAGAGGACACGGTTTGGATTCATAAACCTGGATGATGAGGTAGCTCAAAGAGGAAATACTGTTTTTTATTCAAGGTGAAACAACTAGAGATATTCCATTCTTATTTTATCTATGTAACTCCATGTCCTATCTCTTATCAGAACAACTAATAAACTAATAATCTGTTATAACAGCTGATAGGTAGCAGTGTGCAAGGAGGAAGTGATGGAGGAGGAAGAGGAAAAGAGGATTCAGTAAGAGCAGGAATCAGTTTGATTTGAAGACAGTACCAGCCTGGCCACTGTTGGGTGACCAACATCATATTACTTTATGTTTCATTCAGTTTTCTTGAATTTGTCTTTGATGCTTTGCACAGGAGTCCAAAATGGCATACATTCCATTCCATCCTCCACTTTTCCCCTACATCAAAAACCCTGTGATGTATTTCCTTGCAGGATGTAGAAAACTTGGCAGTCATTATAGCTTAGTCTTTCCTACCGGAGCTCACTAATTTGGCCTAATTATTCTCCATTGTAGAATTATTATTCCACATGGAATTATTTCCTCTGGAAAAAAAAAATTACAGATATTTTGAACGAGCAAAGTGCTCCAGTATAGCTCTAAAGCACTGACTTTGGAATTATTCCATCAAAAATGGAAGGGTTACAGATGTTTGTTTCCCCAGGTTTGATTATGGGAAAATGTATACTATACATGCATACTAGACAGACACACATGCACACTATTCCCTTTCTAATTTCCACCTTATACATGTATTGCCTTCTGTTCTTTAAGCCTCATGGTGTTTTTATTTTGTTTATCAATTGCATCCAACCCCACTTTCCAAGTAAATTACAATTACCTTAGTCCTCTGCATATTATTTTTCAGATCTGTTCCCCTCATTGAACCGTACTTATTTTACAATTTGCTGCAAATCATTCTGGCCATGAAAACAACGGTGTCTGCATGCAAAAGTACACACATATTCATATCTCCAGCCAACACACTTGTAACAGCACAATAATAATTCTTTATTTGTTTATTCATAGAAATAGGTAACTTCCTTCTCCTATTGTAAGACCTATTTGAAATTTCTTTTCAGGCTTCATTTTGGCTTCCAAGAAGTTTCTTCTTTCATTTTGTGTTTTAATTATCTAATTCCCACCCACCCGTTTACCTTCCCGTCCTGTTTCCTCTGTTCTGCTATTTACATACTCTGGACATTCAGATTCTTAAAACCCAAGTTATTTCCTTGTTTTTTCTGGCAAACCTCCATCACAAATTGCATGACTTTCTTCATTTTCCTAGCTTTACTGCAACCCTCTAGGACAGGGGTCGCCAACCTGTGGGCTGTGGCCTTCTATCAGGCCGTGGCCTGCTGACCAGCGGGCTGTGGGACAGGCTGGTCAGTGCATGCACTCACACTCACTCGTGCTAGCACCACTGCTATGCAAATGGGGCACCCTGCGCGCTGCACGGTGAAAAGGCGTCATGTGGCAAAAACAGGGCGCCATGTGGTGAAAACAGGGCGCCGCAAGCCAAAAATGGGACACCGCATACCAAAAATGGGGCACCGCTAGCGAGTGTCACGTGGGCGCTAGCACTGCCCCATTTGCATCACGCCTGCTCATGGCCCCGTTTGTGTATGCGCACACACGGGCACGTAAAATGCTTCCCCCTCCCTTTCCCTCCGATCCGTTAACCAAGAAAGGTTGGAGACCTCTGCTCTAGGATGCTTAAATTACTACACTGAAATCCGGGTAGTCCTTGACTTACAACTATTCGTTTAGTGAATGTTCAAAGTTACAACAGTGCTGAAAAAAAGTTTCCAATTACTGTTTTTGACACCGTTTGCAGCATCCCTATGGTCATCTGATTAAAATTCGGATGCTTGGCAACTGGCATGTATTTATTACAGTTGCAGTGCCCCAGGCTCACGTGATCTCTTTCGTGATTTTCTGAAAAGCGAAGTCAATGGGGAAGCCAGATTCACTTAGCAACCATATTACTAAGCTAACAACTTCAGTGGGTCGCTTAACAATTGTGGCAAGAAAGTTCATAAGATGGGGCAAAATTCACTTAACAAGTGTTTTGTTTACTAACAGAAAATTGGGGCTCAATTGTGCTCGTAAGTCAAGGACTTACCTGTATTGCAAAACATGAAAGAGAGAACATGGCAGCAGCAATGTTCTGGGTTTGGGAAGAAAAGGGGAGAAGGGCAGAGAGGTGTAATAGGGAAGAGACTGAATATTGAAGTCAGTCAAGAGAAGAGGGTGAATGTAGAGCATGGCGTCATCTCTGGTGGCTAATCTTTTGCTCTGTTTTGGATGGTGTTCTCTGTGGTAAGCAGCAATTTAGTAGAACATGCTGTTGGGTTTGGGTGGCAGTCAGTCAGTTTTATTGTAATAAGAGCACCCCAGTGATTTCTTTCTCTTATCCAAAACTAACCTCAAATTTTACTTCATTTTTGGGAACAATACAATGTGCTAACATTTATAACCACATAATTAAAAAGGAGAGTAAAATAAAATAATGTTTTACTTCCTTTCTAAACTCAATTCAAGGCAGTTGATAAGTGGCTGGTATAGGTGGAAACTGCATATGTGGAACTGTAACTCAGGAAAGACAAGATGTTCCTAATTTACCTAGAAGTAGCTGGGTTAGAAGAAATAATTAGGTCAGGCAGACAGCAGCACTTTGCTCTTCATTAAAGCAGTCTGATTTCTTTTTACAGATGTCTACCTGAGTGTGGAAAAAAAAAAGGAGATGTTGCTGATTTGTAAGCTTGATTGAGCTTTTAAAGCTTTTATAACCTTTATTCCTTAAGGTAGTGGCATTTATTTTTCAGACTTGAATCAAGATGGCGTGCTTTTAATGAGCAGGAAGGCTGCACTGGACTTTCATGAGGGCCAGTGCACTTTTGGGGAATAGGTTTTGAAGCATGCACTGCCCTAGTAATTACAGTTTGTTCATACTGTTCCTTTGAAAACGGTTACAAATTTCTAGTAACCCAGAATGCCACAGACTGAGGTTATATATGCCGGTCTCATTTGCTGCCTTGGTACCCAACTTCTTTCCTGGGCAATTTGAGATTTTGAAATGACTGATTTTTCAGCTATTCTCTGAGGTTTCTCTCTGTGAGGGACAATTTTGGTGGCAACCTGAGATAAAGAGCTTTTTTTTTTTTTTTTTTTTTTTTAACGGCGGGGACTTTTTAGCAAGGAAGCTCAGGCAGGCTAGTTCCGTCCATATGTTTGCTGCTGGCAAACAAACACTTTATTACACTGACAGCGTTCTGAAATCTAAGCTGATCTGTTTGCTGAAGGAGGTGGTCTATATTTTCCTTTTTTCTGTCTAAATTTGTTTTCCCTTATGATGTTGCATCACGGTAGGGTTTTGTCAACTTCGCTTATCACATCAGCAAAAGAAGAAATAATTTATTTATCAGGAATTCAGTGTACGCTGATTTCAACTGGTGATAGCAGAAATTAAGCACTTAGATAAGCAGATTTCTAGCAGGCTTTGTATGATTTGGATATACGGGAACATCTTGGTCAAGTGCATTTTTTTCACCTCCCTCCTCAAATAGCATGGAAATGCAGTAATCAAAAAACCGATTGTGGTGAGTCTCTGCTATTTAGTGGGTAGCAGGCATAATATCCAGCGCAGCACAGATGCAGACAAAATGGCAGTGCTTAGTTACTATGGTGACCACCTTGGTATGACTTTTCAAATAGAAATAGACTTTATAATAGAATATTTCAGTTTACAGTATGTTCCTGGAAGGAAGTGGCAGATTCTATAAGTAAGCTGCAACCTTCTTAAGTGAGAATTCGCTCCACTGCAAGGTTTTTAATTGTTTGTAGTTTTCTGTACGTATTTTACTACATCAGTTAGCTCTGAGTTAAGAATTTTACCATCTGTCAAATAAAAGGTTGCAGTTATAATACCTGTAGTAAGTTTATTGAAAGCAATGGTGGTGTCAGCCTTATGAGGTAGACCAGAGCTGGAAACAGACTCCATACAAGTCTAGAGCTGTTCTTCATTGGGATTGTTTACAATAATGGCATTGTGCAAGACTGGTTGTAATTTACCTATTCTTATTTTAACTTTTATCAAATAAACTAGCTTTGGAGTCCTTCCTTTTAGTTCTGAAAATGTTAATTAAAATATTGTTATACGATTTGATCTGACTTCAATTCTTCTTTCTCCCATTACAAAGGCTTCTTTGAAGCTTTAACAAGCCTGTTTTCTAAATCCCTGAAAAGAGATATTATAATTGTCTTGGTTAATCATTTATTTATTTATTCAATTTTTTATAGCCATCTCAACCAAATGACTCTGAGCAGCTCACAATGCTAAGTACTATAGTTGTTAACACTTCAGCCAGCTTCTTTTCAATATCCAGTAAAATGTTCTTATCTGGGTCATTCTCTTGACTTGTTACTTGTATTTCGACTTTAAATGCTTTTTTTATTTATAATCCACATTTCTTAATCCAATATTTCTGATTCTACTATTTCTGCATCAAGCAAGATTTGTTTCACATCTGTCATTCCTTCATTAACACTGGATGGTTGTCTATCCGTAGAAGTGTACATTGTTACTGATATCACAGTTACTAATTTCTGGCCCCATTCTTCAAAGATCTTCTCTAATATTTAAAAGCTGAAGCATTTTGTATCATTTTGTAAATTCCAATACTGATCAAAACTTTTGGTTTACATGTTTTTTTGCCCAGAATCTTTAATCCCCTGTAGTGTTCAATTTAAATCATAATGTCAACGCTGCTTACATTGGATGTTCCTGCTCTGACAACTGATAAAAATGCAGCCACTGTCCACAGCAGCACCGGCTTTATGCCTTTTAAAGTTGCCACAGGAAAAGAGTTCAACCCAATACCCGAATCTCCTCAGGGACCTTCTACTTCCCAAACGCTTGACCAGTGGGTGAGGGGGTGGGAGGAGGTATGGAAAGACACGAAAATCGCTCTGAAAAAGGCTTCTGAGACGTATAAAAAGCAAGCAGATAAAAAGAGGGCTCCCCAGAGATCATTCCAAGTTGGGGGAAAAGTTTATCCACAAAATATTTACGACTTAAGTTGCCTAGTAAGAAGTTAGGACCGAAGTACCTAGGTCCCTTCCCCATTGTAAGAATCATTAACCCAGTCATGGTAGAATTAAAGCTTCCCAGACTCTTAGGGAAAGTCCACGCTGTGTTCCATTGTAGCCTACTGAAACCTTTTCGGGGTTCTACCTTACGACCTCCCCCTAAAAAGGCACCTGGGCCTCTCATAGTAGCCAGACAGACTCATTATGAAGTGAAGCATATTCTTGATTCTAGATTTTTTAAAGGAAAGTTATAGTACTTAGTGCAGTGGAAAGGATATCCATTGTCTGAAGCCACATGGGTAAAATCTAGCGATGTAAAAGCCGACAGGCTCATTAGTAAATTCTATGAGAAACACCCTAACAAACCAAGGGGCAACCCCTAACCTATGATTTTGTTTAAATTGCAGGATTTGTCCTTTTTGTAAGGGGGGCTGGATGTCAACGCTGCTAACATTGGATGTTCCTGCTCTGACAACTGATGAAAATGCAGCCATTTTCTCTTCTCCTTTAACATGCTTTTCTTACTTTTAGAGTTCAGGTGCAGCGGGGGGGGGGTTGGGATGTAAGCTCAGCTAGCCATAATAATAGCGCTGCTGTGGGAACTCAAGGACGAACTGATAACGTTTCGGCGGGCTGAGGAGCTGAGGAGAAAGCCCGCGCTTGAAGCTAATTGGGGAATGTGTTTTATGACAGTTTATTGGGGGTGGGAATTGTACTTTGTTACTTTGTATCTGGGGGAAGGGAATTTAGTTTTTGGGTTCAACTATGTAGTGCCGATACTTTGTTTCCCGAATAAAGGTTCTTTAAGGAAGAATTTTGCCTCGAAGTTCTTTTGATGGGTTTCATCTATCGGAACCATAGCACATAATCTATATATGATATAACTTACAGTAGACAAAATAACTTTTTTTCCCATGAAAAGCTGTTTATTTTATATAGTTAGTTCCAAAATCTTATAGTAAAAATTTCAAAGTTCCAAAATTTTTAGTAGTAGCACTAGTAAATGCATTGCAATCAAAAGACTTAGCATGATTTTTTATTTAAGTGAGAAATCTAAACCTTCTCATGCCTGTCAGGTTAATTTTATTCACATAATCAAATGCAAATAAAATGCTTTCATCTGTTGCCCAGTCATTTGTATAAAATTTTCAAAGCGCCCGGTTTCTTCATTCATCAAATCGCATTCTGACTAATGCTAAAGGAATCAGAGAGTTAGCCTAGTAGTCTAAGTGGAAATGCCAAGTACTGTACTTTAGCAACGAACAGATTTATTTTCAGTTTAGATTCATTTCCATCCTGGAACATTAGTGCCAAAAGTTATGCCTGCACATGTAGGATTAGGTGCCAGGCTTTAAGAAGACCATAGTTGCTTGTTTTTGTTTTCTTGGGGGGAAAAAATGCAAGAAATAGTTTGGGATTCTGATTGCTGGCCCAGTAAATTCAAATACCACTGTGTGTTACTGCTTGCTTGCTTATTTATTTAACATTTTTCCTTGCCGCTTGGAAGACACTCATTATATATAAACTTATAAGATCAGCACTGAGAAAAGAGGGGGGGGGGAAATCCAAGGTAATACCTGTTATTGTTGTTTATTGTCTATTTAAGAGCTATACTATTTCTAAGGTAAGCTAAGAGCTATGTGCTTGCAGGAGTTGGTGTAACTGGGTGAATTCTTTTTCCCCTTGTCTTCATATACCTAAATCAGAAGGTGCTTTGTTACCTCCAAATTCAAGTTGAAATTTTTGTTCATCACTTTGCAGTTTAGGCAAACTTTTAAATGAACAGATAGGTATTAATTTGGCGCTTTAGAAATAACAAGTAGCAATAACTAGGTGTTTTTTTTAAAGGCTGCTTTAATTAGGGTATTTGTGTAATCAGTGTGGAACACAGTGTGTTCCACTGTGTAATCAGTGGAACAACCTGCCTCCAGAAGTTGTGGATGCTCCAACATTGGAAGTTTTAAAGAAGAGATCGGACATTTGTCTGAAATGGTATAAGGTTTCCTGCCTGAGCAGGGGGGTTGGACTAGAAGATCTCCAAGATCCCTTCCAACTCTATTATTCTGTTATTCTGTTATTGATGTCTTCCTGGTTGTCAAGAGAGCCAGCCCTTCAGAGTTCTGCATAGATTGTATGTCTAATCTGAAGCCAGTTCAGATGTACATAAAATAGAGCAAGGGACATGCAGCTCCAAACAGCCCTCCTTAGATATGGTTGGTTTCTCTTGCAACAATTCAAAGCTATTGATGCACCACGGAGACCATAAAAGATGTAGCTTTTTTCCTCCATAAATCGAATTCTGTTGGGCATGTTTGCCACAGTTATCTCAATCAGCCTTACAAGGATCGCTGTTAAGTAAAGCTTCATTCCAACTGCTGAATTGGACAGATTATATTGTGCTCTTGGTTATGCTTTGCTTAACCTACAGCTGATGTCTAGTTTGACATTTTCTGTGGTTCAAACTGATTTTTCAATCTATAACTATGCCCACCCCCACCCCCCATTTCAGGAGGACAGCCAGATGATTGAAGAGGTGCAAACAGACAAAATAGAAACCCTGGAAAGAAAATATGCAGAAGCAATTAAGAGGCTATGGGAGGATCCAGGTATCCAGGAGTGCTACCACCGACGGAGAGAGTACCAATTGTCAGACTCAGCTAAATAGTAAGTATGGTAATCTTTCCAAATTTCACTTTGGCTATTTTAAAATATTTTTTAAAATTGTACGGCTTATGATTGCTTTGTTGTATGGAATGTTAATGAATAGATTTTACTAAGCGTGCATGTTCAGTGTTTATGATCTTGAACAGTTAATAAAACATAGTTGAAACAAATGCATGACAGGATCACATAGTGTTTCTCTGGTTGGAACTGGAAATTCTCTCCCCCCCTTTCTTTCCTCTTTTGGGGGGGTCCTTGGAGGGCTGCAGTGGGCTTGTTGACCTAGGTCAGGGGTAGGCAACCTTGGCTCTTTTATGACTCATGGACTTCAACTCCCAGAATTCCTGAGCCAGCATGGCTCAGCTTGGAAACCTCTCCCTTTCCCCTCAGCGTGGCTGGCTCAGGAATTCTGGGAGTTGAAGTCCACGAGTCATAAAAGAGCCAAGGTTGCCTACTCCTGACCTAGGTCCTAGTGACATCGTTGGGAGGCTCAAAGCTGAATGTTTTAAGTCTCTTTTCAGAGGGGGGGATGCATTGAGTTTACCCCCAATTTTGATAGGTCTTCCAGAAGCTTGGTTTTTGTTTTCTTTATTAGAGAAGAAACATTGTTATCGAAAAAATAATTGTAATGCCAAATTTTGATCACATTGTTCTAGGAGACTCTGTCATCAGTATAATGCATTTTTTTTCTGTGTGAGGGATATGCATATAAAATGTTTCCAGTAGATTGTCCTTCTTTGTTAAATATTACAAGTGCTTCCTGTACATTATCTAGCTACCTGTAGAATAATTGGATATTTTATCTCTGAAGCTATCATCATCTTCATCTTACACACTTTGCTCACCAAAGCAACTCTGAATACATACAAATAATTGAATTTAAAAACAGAAATAAAGTAATATCAAGATGCACATATTTCAGATCACATCAGGGAACAACATTAATGGGGAAACAATAATCAAGAATTGGAGTTACGGATCGCTTTATCTCAGTTCCTGCTGGTCAAGTCAAATCTTTAGGGGTCTTCTGAAAGCCAGCAGGTTCAGAACATATAGGCTTCAGAAGGAGGATATAGGGCCGTGGCAGATATAGAGAAGCATTACAATTCTCTGTAAACTTAAAGTAGAAGTAAGATTTCCACAACGGCATCCTGATTTTAAATTTTAATACATTTACATTTAATAAAATAGATTTTAAAACCTTTTTTTTTTGCCATATTAGCTTTCATGTGAAATACCACTTTTAGTCTCTGTTGGATTAATTTATAATCATGTGAAATGCATGAACTAAACAGATGTGTGGCTTTGATTTTGAAGTTTCCTTTCAGATTTAGAACGTATTGCTATGCCATCATTTGTGCCAAATGAGCAAGATGTCCTCAGAGTGAGAATACCAACCACTGGAATCATTGAATACCCTTTTGTGCTACAAAAAGTTGCTTTTCGGTAAGTCTGTCCTTAAGGCCTTCTCCTAGTCATCCTGATTATCACAAATGATCAAAAATTGCACCAGTTGTTTTCAGTAAACGGTTAACTAAAGAAAATACAGAAGACTAAATGAATCCTCTCCAGTCTTGTTTCACCTTTCCTTTTATGCTGCATCCATTTCCGTCTGTAAATAAAGAATTTCAGAATCATAGAATCATAGAATCAAGACTTGAAAAATATTATTTAGAAGATCAAGTCCAAATTAAAATGCCCATGGTGGAAGGCTAACCTGCCTTTGCTTGATCATATTCAGTGAAAAGAAGCATACCGTCTGTAATTGGTTCCATTGTTCAACTGTGCTTAATTTAAAAGTCTATTTCCTAATCCCTGCCAGTTGTCCGACTCTGGGGAATGGTGCTCATCTCAGTTTCTTGGCCAGTGTTGTCCAAAGACAATTTCCGTGGTCATATGGCACACATGGCTATATGCCAAAGGAGCACGGAACGCTGTTATCTTCCCATTGAAGTGGCATCTATTAATCTACTTACATTTGCATGCTTTTGAACTGCTAGGTGGGCAGGAGCTGGGGCATGTAATGGGAGCTCACCCCATTGTGCAGAGCTCGGGTTTCGAACCCGGGCTGTCAACTGTCCAACTGATAAGGTCAGTTAACTGCTGAGTCATCATGCCCCATATTTCCTAATGTGTATATTGCTAAAACTGTGGTTGTCTTGACCTTTAACTGGATGAAACGGTGCATCATAGGGCAACAATTTTTGAACCTCAGCTGGACTCACTTACAGAATGTGTCCAAGATCCAGGACCCATGACTCCCAAGGAATGAAATTTGGGAAAGTTATGGCTGCTTCAGTGCTATTGGCTGCTGCTGCACTTCTGGGCTGCTGCAATCACCTGAGCTTCATTTTCAACAGTCCATGATAGTTTCCCAGCCAGTCTTGCAATCCCTTGCTCTTTCCCCCACCCGGCATGGGCCGCAGTAGGAACTGTTTTCCCGAGAGCTGCTATGGCCCGGTTTCAGTGTCTTCCACATTTAGACTCACTTTATCCAGTGCATTAGAAGTTAGGAAAGAAAAAAATAACTCTTGCACTATGCATGTTCACTGCTTCTCTTTTAGTGCAGCAGCCATTAGGAATGTGTGTTGTGGAAGAGTTGTGGAGATGGGATGAAGTTACACATTATTTGAGCCAACAATAGAATTGGTACCAATGAAGCTCAGATATCAAGACTTCACCGTTGAAATAACTTTTCGATCATCATTGTAATGGAACATAAATTTATCTGTTAATTTTTCCAAATGTAAAATGTAAAAATCAATTGTATAAAAATCAATGTATCTTTCTAGCAAAGTGCAGCCTCAAAGTTGGTGCTTTGTGAAGTGCTTTACAGGATGATTTATGCTCCTTTTGACAGAATGGTAGATGTTGGTGGACAAAGATCCGAAAGAAGGAAATGGATTCACTGCTTTGAAAATGTGACCTCAATTATATTTTTAGTTGCACTGAGTGAATATGACCAAGTCCTGGCAGAATCCCATAATGAGGTAGGAAAAAGAAAAGTAATTGCTGTCATAAATAGTTATTCAATACTCATATGTGCATCTTAACAGATACAGTATTACCATGGAAGGCTGACATTTGTGCCAGTTATCTAGGGGGGGGGGGAAAGGAACTGGACAGAGAACTGCCCAACTATGCCCTTAACATAAAAACTATACCAACATAATTGGTTTGGACTTCTGACAGAGGTATATTCATGCTCAGCAAAAATAATAAAACATCCATGGTTGGAAATAAACTAACATATGATTGATAATAAATAAATAAATGACAATAAATAACTTGAATCTCAATTGAGCCTGGAATTTTGGCTGTAAGTCACTGTGATTGTTAGGTGGGTCACCACCTGAGCCGATTCGATTTTACGACTGTTATTTCACAGTGGTTCGTAAAATGAGTCACCACAGTTCTTACATGAATGACGTGGTCATTAAGTAAATCCCTTTTTCAGAATGGGCAGTTTTTGCTGACTGGAAACTGGCAAAAAAACACAGCAAATTATGATCACATGACCGTGAGATGCTACAGCTGGTCGTCAATGGGAGCTAGTTGCCAAGCACCCAAAATGCAAATCATGTGACCATAGGGTGTGTGCACATATGGCAATTTCAAGGATGGGCTGTATGTAATTTTTTTTTTGGGGGGGGGGAAATCTGTCATAACTTTGAATAATCTTTAAGTGACAGGTCATTAAACGACTAACTGTAATCAGCCACAAAATCAAACCTGGTGGCATCTCAATCAAGAAATGTTCTCTAGCAGAGTATAGTTTTTAGCACCTTCAAATAAAGATCAAGGGGACATAGCTGAAGCTCTGCAGGGAGGCTGTTCCAAAGAAGGGCCAGTTCCCGAAGAGCAATGCCTCTGAGCCAGTGGTGGGATTCAAATATGTGAACAACCAGTTCTCTGTGTGGATGTTGCTTCCGGAAGTCCATTCTGGGCCTGGGCAACAAAAAATTAACTACCGGTTCTGCTAAACTGGTGCGAACCGGCTGAATCCCACCACTGCTCTGAGCTGAGTCAGATGGATCAAGTCTGGCTGGAGTATATGGTCCTAAAGGTGCCTAAGCCTCACGGCATACATAGGTCAAAACCAGAATTATACCTAAAAGCTGTTTGGAAACCAATCAGGTATAACTTTATTCCGGCCACTTGTGCTGGCTAACACATAGGACACTACTTCTACACCATCTGAGGCTCCTAAGTGATCTCTCAGAGACAATCACATGTACAAAGGGATAAAGACCTGAATTCCTGTGACACAGTCCTCCTGCTCCAGGTAAGGCCACCAGCCTGAGTTGGTCAAAGATCCTCTGCCTACACCTTCCATTTGCTCACTGACATTAACTTTGAGCATCCCCTAAGTCCTCCTTCAGTCTTTCTGTTCCTCCCTATTAATGAGTTTTCTGATCTCATAATCTACATCACCCAAAGCATTCCACTAGGAGCCAGCCTCCAGGAACTTTGTACAGGTAGACTATGAGTTAGAAGGGCAATTGGGGCCAGAATTGCCATCATTAAGCAATAGAATCCTAAAGCACAATGTCATGTGATTGCATTGCTTAACGATAGCAATCCCGGTAGTGCCCATGGCCATTGTTAAAGAAGATTGTAGGTTGTTAAATGAGCACCATCCCCACAACTTCCTACCAGCTTCTAACAACCAACGTCAGCAGAAATTTGCAAATCCCTGGTGGATTGCAAGCAGGCCAACAGGCAAGTAAATGGCTGTTGCTGAGTGGGAGAGAGTGCATAAGGGTATGCAAATGCCCTAGAGGGCACATGGGTGGCTTGGGAGGTGAGTGCAGTACAACTTGGGATGGCTGCTGCCAGGTGGGAGAGGCAGAGCGAGCTGCTGGGGAGGTATGGCACAAATGCTGCAAGGCTTGGGAAGGTGTGCAAGGGGGAATAACTGGTACAGACTTGGGATGGCTGTTCACAGGTAGGAGAAAGTGCCAAAGTAGCTAGGGAGGCACTGAGTGAGCTCAGTCTAAGGGGTTGTGAGGGTGTGTGAGCATAGCAAGGCTCAGGAAGATGAGGATCCAGGGATGATTTATGGGTGACCAGTAAGGCATATCAAGTGCGCAGAGGATGGAGCATGTTGCATGAGTGGAGGGAGGCTAATCTGAGCAATTTACAATCTTCTCTGCCAACTTCCCCATTGACTTTGCTTGTGGGAAGCTGGCAGGGAAAGTTGCCAATCATGATCATGTGACCTTGGGATGCTGCAACTGTGTAAGTGGGAGCTGATGGCCAAGTCCCTAGATCGTAGCTACGTAACTATGGTGGTCCTGGGATGACAGGAACATTGAGGACAGGTCATGACCACCATCCTCAGCATTATGGTGACTTTGAACAGATGCTTATCGAACGGTCGTTAACCAAGGACTATCGGTATGGCAATCCTACAGTCCATTGGAATCCTCCAGCACAGATAACTGCAACAATAACTATAAAGCACTCATAATAAATATTTATAAGGAAGCGGTCTGCTATCAGGCAGCACCTCGATCTTGTAGCAGTGCTCATCTTAGTAATTCTTGTATGGTTGCAGTTTTACATATGGATACATTTTGACTCCATGTTATTAGTCATATAGAAACATCACCATTCCTGGGACAGAATATTTGTTTTCTTGCCAACTGTGCCATTTGGAGGTGGTCCAGTAGTTTTCTGGAAGTGTGCCAGCATCAAGCATTTCCTCTTCTGGGAGATATACTTCTGCAAAACTATTGCACTACTATCCCCAAAAGAAATGGATCATTGTGTTCCGGAGGTGGTGGGGAGGAAGTTCCAGTGTTCCCAGGAACATTCTGTCCACAGGCCTGTGAAGTTTTCCCAACTCCACATGTCTATTTTAAGATGTGTAATAAGAGTTTATGGCATTGGCTGGATAGCTAATATACTTGCCCAAATTAATTACATTTTGTGTACATGTCAGGATGCAAAAAATGGTAGAGTACATTTTGTTTTGAGTATTAAAAAAAGGTACTTTAATTTTTGAAGATAACCTGTTTAAAAATGCTTCTTTGTTCTTTTTATACTTTTTTTGTAGAATCGTTTGGAAGAAAGCAAGGCCTTATTTAAAACAGTAATTACCTACCCTTGGTTTCAGAAATCTTCAATCATCTTGTTCTTAAACAAAAAAGATATTTTACAAGAGAAAATTATGTATTCTCATTTAATTAACTATTTTCCCCAGTTCACAGGTAAATAATTATTCTAAATAGGGCTTATCTCTGTTCTGCAGGGGTATAATTTCTTCTATTCGCTTACACAATTGGCACTCTCTTGATAAAACCTGTCAACTATCACTGTTCTTTCCTATACTATCAAAATTTGTGTTATTTTATTACTTGGAATACTTAAGTCTGTATTATTATAATTGAAGTTGCACATTATCAGATTCTAATCCTAACAGATGGATACTGATGCTAGAACAAAAAAAATATCATCTGTTCAATCCAGCATGTTTGAAAACAATGGACTGGATTAAAATATCTCTGCTTATACCAATAAACATTGAAGGCAAAAGAAGGGAACGATGGAAGATACTTAGATCAGGGGTCCCCATCCCCCATGCCGTGGCCCACTACTGAGCCGTGAGCCGCTCAGAACCGGGCCACGGAAGCGGCAGGTGAGCCTGCGTGCACACATCCTCACTTGCGTGAACAGCAGGGGAGTGTGCATGTGCTTGCCGGCTGCGCACATGGAACCATCCCCTCTCCCCCCACCACCAGTCTGCAAATCTGGAAAGGTTGGGGAACTCTGAGTTAGATAATGTCATTGATGGAATGAACATGAATTTGGGCATGTTATGGTCCGTGGGGTCGCAGAGTCAGACATGATTTAGCTACTGAACAACAACTAATAAACATAAAAACATATTTGGAGTTCTCAATCTGGGTTTCTTAAGTTATCAATTTTGATTTTGAACAGGACCAAAACAAGATGTCAAAGCTGCTGGAGAGTTCATTCTGCAGTTATATAAGGATCAGAATTCAGACAAAGACATCTATGCCCACTTTACATGTGCCACTGACACCGAGAACATTCGATTTGTGTTTGCAGCTGTTAAAGACACCATCCTTAATCTGAACCTAAAGGAATTCAACCTGGCATGAATAAAAGGGAATCCGCTACATACCTTTTGACTATACTGCAATTTTATTTATTACTTATAAAAGATATTCTGTGTAATAGATTTTTAACAATTTTTGTGTCTTTGCTGAACATGGAAATAAGGTTATAACTTTTTAAGGAATAGGTTTTGAATATTCTGCTTTTAATTTTTGGGAGGGGATTTGTGAGCCTTTTGGTCACAATCACAGAGATCCTTTTACCTTTCATAATTTATAATAGATGTGCCTTCGAACCTCGTAAGGCCACAAGAATGATAGTTTGAGACTAATTGTATTGCTATTATTCAACAGAAAGAGGGGTGCTTAGATTTTGAGTACTTATTAAATCTATTTTTAATGGTGCCTTTCTTCTTGTAGTGAACAATCAGCCTTAACAGGTGGCAGCAGTTGGCTGCTCTTTTTTTAGGCTCAAAAAAACAAAAACAACCCTCCCTCCCCAAGTAGCCTCAAACCTAATTATTACTTGGGTTTGAATTATCTAATCCTCTCAGGCTAGATTAAAAAAAGTCAAAACTGGTCTGAAGAAGGGAATAGTAAAGTCTTCACATGCTGTTCCTGTGAAATTTGCATGAAGTTACCATGAGCCGAGTTTCATTGAAGAGTATTTATTTTACTTGCAATTAAACAATGGATACTAAGAGTCTTGTTTGTATATTTTTTTCACTTAATGACAGGCAACTACAACTGACAGGTGCTTTTATGGAAAACCTTGATGTTTTAATATTACTTGAATTAATATTAATAGGTTAACAAACCAAAGGCAGTTGTTTGAGGGACCCTCTCTTCCCAATTACACGCATCTATCAGGAAGGGTATATTATGGGTCCCATCTGATAAGAAGTTCCACCTGAGGGGAACCAAAATATAAGCTTTTTCTGCTGTGGTTCCGGCCCTCTGGAGCCCAAGTGAGCTTGGCCCTGTTCCTGTTCCA
Organism: Azemiops feae; assembly: GCA_023970755.1. NCBI lineage: Eukaryota > Metazoa > Chordata > Lepidosauria > Squamata > Viperidae > Azemiops > Azemiops feae. The sequence continues at coordinate 42,810 of JALGBA010004215.1, read as the reverse complement.
GCTTTCTGAAAACCCTGTAATAAAACATGGTTTTCCCAACCACCATAGGGAACCTGCAAGATGGCCACACTATAGGATATTGATATTCTCCCCCAATCCTGGTTTCTACTTGTGTTTAATTTTTAAAATGATTGTGATATTTGTTTTTTAATCATTTGTTTACTGTATACTGCCCAGTGAAATGGGTAATTATATAAATTTTCTAAATAAATAGTGGCTTTCTATTATCAACGAATCCTTGTTTATAACTTGAATCATGCTTTGATTCTCCATTCGATATCTTTTTAAGAAAAATGTTTTACCTATTCAAAATCTTTCATAGCTCGTTCACCCTACAGCAGCCTACAACTGGATCAATAAAAGCAATCTTCATTTCCAAGCTTTACAATCTCAGTCATTCAATACAAAGGGAATGGGGAAGGGAAGGGAGATAAAATATTTGGGCAGCAATCAGAGACAGTTCAAGGGAAGGCAGGATGTGCTGCTTCTATGGCCTCTAAAGTGCTGCCAGACCATGGCTGTCGCTAAGTGACAATTGTGGATGGGAGATCATGTAATGTTGCAAGTTTGGCATTATTTTAAAGCAAACTCTATCCTCAAATTTTTGTTTGTTTGTTGAAGGTAAAATGTAAGTCGGAAGATCAGTGATGCCCAGATCTGTGAGGTCCTTCTTGATGAATAAATATGTTATTGTGCCAATTGGGGGAGAGAATGATTGACATTAAGAGATGTTTGCTTACGAGATGGTGGCAGTAAGGTAGAGCTTTGTTGTAGTGAAATAGATTGTGAAATGCTACTATACAAATAGAAGTTATTTGTATAATAGCAGTGGTATTTGATAAAAACCCTCTGAAATAATTGCTTGCATCTCCCTATTAAAACAAAAAACAAAAAATGATTGGGCGATATATTAAAATTATTGACCAATCATTGTATTATGTAGTTTAGTTTCCACAATCACATTTTTCCCGAGGACTTTAATCTAGAAAGGAAATCTTCCCATACCTATAAATATATCTTTCTACACAGGGCCATAAAAGTTGCGCCATGATGATTATAATAGTGAGCTAACAGTTCATACTTTTTTTTTTTTAATTACCCAACTTAGGTAGCTTTTTTCTGGCTGGGAAGAAGTGTGCCTTTCTAAGAAGGCATTTTTCCCCTTCTTCTACAGCCTACCACTTGTCTTTTTCTTTTTTTGGGGGGGGGGGGAAATGACAAAAAAAAAAAAAACCTACCCAAAAACAACAAAAAAAATAATAATAAAAAACCCTGTATTCAGGTAGCAACTTAGCAACCATTTGCTTAGCAACCATTTGAAGTTATGACAGACTCCCCAAAAGCTATTTACAACCAGCTTTCAAAGTTTCAATGTTGCCCTGCCAGTCATGTGACTTTATTTTTGACGCTCAGCAACCAGCCACACTTACGGCAGTTTGCAGCATCCTGCAATTATGTGACCACGATTCATGACTGTTTGCTGGAAACAGGCATTTACTTCTGGTTTCCAGCAATGGATTTGCTTAATGACTGTGGTGTTTGCTTAACAAACCATGGTCTTTGCTTGAGGACTGTCATGAAAAAGATTTTAAAAAATGGGTCTGGTCATGTGGTTATCCACTTTACAATTTTCATAATTTACAACTGTAATTGCCAGGTTCTTAAGTCAATGACTACCTGTCAATGAATTTCTCTACCTAAACATAGATTTGGTCTTGAAACAAATATGTTTGGTTCTTTTCTCCTCTCAGTCCAAGCTAATTTCTTCTCCTCCTTTCATGGACCTTCAGCAACATCCTTGGATTTACTCAATGAAATGCAGCCTAAATATCTTTTTTTTTTTTTTTATATATATTTTTATTTTTTTAAGACAACAAAACATAACACACATAAACATACAATGTATACTTTTTTTTTTTTTTTTTAAACAGCAATTTCGTAACTGTAATCTTCTGTTATTTACATTTTCCCCCTTTATTCTTCTTTTTTAAAAAATATTTGTCCTTGTTGTCCCATTGTTTCTTATTTCCATTTTCTTCATTCATACTATATTTCATATTAAGAATAATACATATTATTACTATACATTATTGTACATTGTTATACACACATTTTCCCTTTCTTGACCTTTCTGCATTTATTTTCATTTGTTATTTCTAGTCTCCAACCAATCATACCACTTATTCCATATTACATAGTACTCTGTGTCTTCCCTTTCTTTTATCTCTTTTGTTAATTTGTCCATCTCCGCACAGTCTAAGATTTTCCTTATCACTTCTTCCTCTGATGGTGTATTCTCATTTTTCCAGAACTGTGCGTAGACTATTCTTGCTGCCGTTGTTATGTGTAAGATTAAGTACCGTATTTCTTTACTGTATTTTCTATTTAAGATACCCAGCAGAAAGATCTCTGGTTTCCAATCTACAGGTTGATCTATTATTTCTACCATCCATCTTCTTATTTTAGTCCAATATTTTTTTGCAACGGGGCATGTCCACCATAGATGGTAATATGTTCCATGTACCTTTTTACATTTCCAGCATGTCGGTGAGTTGTTCTGGAACATCTTAGCAAGCTTTGCTGGTGGAAGATGCCATCTGTAAAACATCTTCAACTGATTTTCCTTGAATGCCGCAGACATAGTCAATTTTATGTTTGTTTCCCATATTTTTTCCCATTTCGCCAATTCTATGTTGTATCCGAAATTTTTTGCCCATCTAATCATTGTGTCTTTGACAACCTCATCTTCCATTTTATATCTCAGTAGATATTTATATATATTACTAATTAATTTTATTTCTGTTCCATGTATAATTTTATCCAATTCTTGCGATTCTTTTTGTATTTCGTATAATTTTTTGTCCTCTGTATATTTAGATTGGATTTGTGTGTATGTCCACCAATCAATCTCTCTGCCTACATCTTGTTCCAATTCTTGTTTTGTTTTCAAATTTCCCTGTTCATTTACCAATTCCTTGTATCTAATTATCTTATTTATGTCCAGTAGGTTTGGGTGTTTCAGAGCTTCTATTGGGGATAGCCACATTGGAATTCTTATATAATGTTTTTGTTTTATCTTTTCCCAAGTCTGTAGCAATGCATCCCTAACTATATGTCTTCGAAAGTATCTATGTACTTTATATTTTTCGTCCCATAGAAATGCATGCCACCCCGCTTGCAAGTCGTGTCCTTCAAGTGTTAAAATTCTAGTATTTTCCAATTTCATCCATTCTTTTAGCCAAGTTAGGCTTGATGCTTGGTAATATATTTCCCACTCTGGTAATGCCAATCCCCCTTTATCTTTCGTATCTTGCAAGAGTTTTAATTTAATCCTAGGTTTTTTCCTTTGCCATATAAATTTAGTAACCAATTTATTTAATTCTTGAAAGAATGTTTTCCCTAGTTTTATTGGAATAACTTGGAACAGGAATAATATTTTTGGCAATATATTCATAAATATCTTAACAAACATTTTACATAATATATGTGCCCATTTGATAACTTTTTAAATAAATACAGCAGATATGATGAGAAAATAAAAACTACATCCAAATAAGGTCAGTTGAAACAGTGTAAAAGCTATATATGTATTTATTGTATATCTTTAAAGATGCTATATAATTGGCCTTCCTGTACAATGCAGTAATTGAAAATGCTCAAGTGTGTCAGAGACCCTAGATAGGTATCGCAAACTTGAGCCACACAATACAAACTATACTTTGGCATTTCTGATCATTTAATTTATAGGAATTATATAAAGAAATAAAAGCTTGGAACAATGCAATGTGGGACAGTACTTGTCTCAAGCGGTTACATAAAGCATACCAGACTATATTATAAATACATCACACATACTGTCACATTGGGCATGCCATTTACTTTATTCAGCTTTTACAACAAAGCTACAGTTTGATTAGTTTAAGCACCATTAGCAAAGACTAGTTTTCCTCTACCACAATCCTTCAATCTGGAAAGAATATTCTGGCAGCAGACATTTACTGCATGCATCAAACTACTCAAGTCTGTATTAGGCAATATATTTTATGTACATTTGCATTCCATTTCTCTTTTATGAAGTAGCCTCTGTCATAAAGGTGTGATAGGCAGTATTTATTTGCATAGTCTTAAAATTAACCTTGTGCAATATTTTCCCCATCCTGTTGTGTGTATATGTTTTAATGAACGTTTTAACATTGCTTTCTATTAAATATTCTGTAACGAGCCATGGATTCCCCGTACCCCTCCAAATCACATACAAACCCACAGAGGCATTCTTAGGTAAAATTAGGGATGTGTTACACTTTGGATCCAAAGCTGAAACAGTACTTCAGAGTGGTGAATTTTCCTGGAGTACTTCAGCAACTCCAAAAAAAGACAGCTTTTTAAAGGAGATGCCAACAGATGTGATACAAGACATGTTCACTCTGAAACATGATTTTGATTTCATATCCAAAATGTAACTCATTCCTAAATGAAAAACTATGATTCAAAGCTAATACAGTACTTCAGAGTGGGCACAAAAACACATGCATTTTCCTGGAATTCTTCAGCAAGTCCAGAAAAAGTCAGTTTCTTTAAGGTGTAAACATATGGGATATAAGCCCCATTCACTCTGAAACATGCTTTTGACTTCAAATCCAAAATATAACTCATGCCTAAATGAACTAGTACTTTAAAACATGATGCTGTGTTGATAGTTTTCTGACTTCATCTTGACCATTGCCATTCAAAGAATCACTAAAATTTCATATTTTTTTGATAGATATTTGCTTAATTTTGTGACACCAGAACATTTTGCTAATTTTTGTATTATATAAAAATGTGATTATTAAAAAGGGTGTTGCAGTACCATAAACTCCTTATCTGTATAAAAAATTAAATCACTTCATTATATACATATATATCTATATCTATATTAGTAAACAAAAAGCTTCTCAAACAAAGCAAGGTCAGCAAGGTAATATCAGAACTTTGCTGGTTAAATCAGTCTTCCTGAATTAAACTGAATTTCAGTGAATATTAATGTGATGTGTCAGTACAGCATTACATTCTAATAAACACTGAACAAAAGGGAAGAGCCTGATTACCACTACATCATAAGACTTTGCTAAGATGTTTGGTCTTGTTGATTACATGGCAGATCAAAAAGTAAAACTAATTTAGTTTAGATTTAAACAATTATTATTTATAAATACAAAATCAAATAAGCCACAATTCAACAGCAGCTTTCAGCAATAGAGCTGCTTGCGCATATTGGTAAAACCGACCTTTTTCACTCAGTAGTGTAGAAGATTAAAAAACAATTGATTTAAATACACAAAATTACGGTGTCAATCTCTTTGTATTTAAATAGTGTCACATGCTTTGAAGTATAAAACAACTGCAATGTTCTTATTTTCTTCAACTGGTCATAGTTTTGGTTGATTCTCCTTTACTTTTTCTTCCAGCTTAGAGAGGATCCACTGCAGAAATTAAAAAGAAATTTGAACAAACCTGACTTAAAGCAAAAGTGATTTAATTAATAAAAACGGGGGGGGGGGGGATTTTTTACAAACTAATGAAGCTTATAGCTAAACACTGAACAATTCATATGATGTCATGAATCTCAATAGTTGACATAACTGTGAATCACCTGGTTAAGCCACACTTGGATGAAAATAGCTTCTCTGAGAAATGTCACGCTCATGCCTTGCTACTTCTACTATGAAAAATTTGATACCAAGGTTATGCAATCTGAGCACTTCAGATCTATCTGCAACTCCTAGCATCACTAAGCAGCACCGAAAAAGAGCAATGGGAATTGCAATTAACAACTTCTAAAGTATTTATACAATATCCATATAGCAGCATGCTGGGTTTGTACATTACATTCAGTTTTCCTTCAAAACAGGATATTAATATATTATGTAGTAATAGCATTTCATATTCACCTTTGCATCTTCTGGTGTTTTAAAATTAATTATTTTCCCAAATTCTTTGGCATGAAATACAGACTTCACTCGTTCCTGAAATAAGCAAACAAATACAGTTGTGCATTAAAAGCACATTTCCAAATACCCAACAGCACTATTTTTTTCCATTCTAGAAAAGGATTCACAAGTTACATAATGAAATTAGTATTTGTTTAAAATGTCTTTTAAGTTTTGCAGATCTTTCCCCCCCCTTTCCAACAACCTGTGATTGGCTCCCAAATTTAAACTTTTTTTCTGAGCATGTAGAGTGCTCAGTGGGGGGATGGGCAGCATCTATTTGCTGCAGTTAGAGCAAAAGATGCATCAGAAACCTTCTTAACTTGATATCCTTAAATGCACTGGATTTCAGCTGATTTAGCACAGCTGGAGACCACTAGATTGGAAAAAGTTGCTATGCAGGAAGAGAAAATCTTCTCTACGACAGCAGACTACATAAAACTGTTCTGCAGCAGGCTGAGACTCCTGTGTATATATAGTAGAATAGGCATTTTGCCAATTGTTATAATCTAAATAAATAAGCTAAAGGTTTCACACAAAGTTTAGTAAAACAATACATGAAATATTAATTTATTGTAGAAGATGAATTTTAAGTATAGCTATATAAAACCTTTTGAGAGTATTGATTGAGAAAGGACCCCAAATGCAGTTGTAAAATAGGACAAAGGGTGGACAGTATTAAATATGTGAAGGAGAATCATTTTATTCATTGTACTGGCATGTTAAACTCTTGCAAATTCATTTTGCAAGAGTTTGACTCAGAAGTCCAGTTTGGCATGGGAAAGTTTCCGCATCTTGATTTATGCAATGATCTAAATGCTCTTAAATGAAAAAAGGTTAATTACTAAAGCTTCTTTTTTTGTATGTAATATACAGGTAATATCTGACATGGCTCTGTCCCGGAAATGAGCCTGATTTTCAGAGTGGCCACAATTCATTCACAGGATGGCACCATATGGCCTAGCTAGGAGATGGAGCGGCCTGCTTTCCTTCCCCAATGCGAGCTCCAGAGCTCTACAAAATGTAAGGGAGTGATTGGGTGGGAGGACAATGTAGAACCCTCTGAGGTGAGAAACTGGCCCAAGGCCTACAGGGATGGGAGGATCTGGGGGTGGGACTCGCAGTTTCCTGTGGTTGGTTGTAAGGGAGAATCCACCCAAATTTTGTGCACATGACTATGGGGGTGTAATGGCCTTAACTTTGAAAGTGGGTTGTAAGTAGCTTTTGGAGGGATCCACCGTAACTTCCAGTTATAAGTTGAGGACGATTTGTATGCATGGAAATAAGAGTAACAGAAAATGGATAATTCCAGAGTAATGGAATGACTTTTGCTTCTTGGCCAGACTAGAATTACAAGTTACAGATCCAGAGGAAAGAAAGGGTGAAAAAGACTGTCTTCCAGCAAGTAACTTTTCTATGGTACTAAGCAAGAAGAGAAGGCAACAATTGTAGTTTGAGAGATGGTGAAGGTATGTGAAGAAAGAGTGAAATGTAATCAATAGAACAAATAAATTAAACTCAAGTTCTGTGAAAAAATATATACATTTATAATTATAACATGTTGTCATTTACTGGCTAATAATATTTAATTATATAAATATAATTATTTGAACGTTAATCAAATAATTTGTTTTGTTCCATCTCGACCATCCATAATTACCTTTGCTTCAATGCGCAATCTTCGTCCATCAACAATGAATGGTTTCTTGGTAAATTCATCGTAAGTGTACTGCCATTCACACGTTAACTGTCCAAACGTACCTCTTGTCACAAACAATATGCCACTGTATACGAATACAGGACAAATAGTTAAAACAAATACAATCATATAAAGTAGCTTTCAATATCGTATAATACCCAGTTTAAAATTCTGTCAATTTTCGTCTTTTTTTTTCATCTTAGCGTTTTATTTGGCTCAACCAAAAAATTATAAAAAAATGAAGCCTGATGGCAAAGTTGCTGTACACATTTCATCTTTAATTTCGAGTTCTATCTACTGTATTTAGTTCCAAATTCACTTTCATGCTTAAAAGAAATTAATTTTGTTCATTGCAAATTTATTTTTCCCTTTTTATTTACTCTAAAGTAAATTGAGCATTAATTACAATCCAGATGTTCATAACTGTAATTTTAATAGCTGGAAATTTGTTGTTCCTTTCATCACTTTCCTCCTGTCTTTGGCATAGAAGACCTGAAGACAGGAACTATCTTACTACTCATATTTCTAAGTTGTTCTGGGAACCATTTTTATTACAGAGTGCACATAAATGCTTTTTGTTTAAAATCAGAAAGTAATACTGGAGAAATCTTACCTTTTTGTGACCATTAATAAATCTGTATTATTAACCATTGCATGTGTAAAGTATCGCAGTTTTGCAAATCTTCCATTTTCAATATTCTAAAAGAAAAAAAAAGTTGTAGAGTTCCCTAGAATACAGCACCTTAATTTTGAGGAAAAGATTTATATTGCATCAAATCATATTAAAACTTTATACAAATGTGTATGACCTTCATACTTTTAGTACTCTGAATATTTATTATAGATCTTCGCTAACTTTATCCTGCCTCATTAAATCACATGCCATTATTATTGTTCTGAAATATCATATGCAAAATGGCATTGTTTCAAAAATAATTAATGGACTACCCTGAGACAATTGGACGCTTAAAAGCTGTATTTTTCAGATTATATTAATTTTAAACCAGTATAGGTATCTTGAATTAATACAGAATTATTCAAAATAAAGAACGAATTCCATTCTTCTTTTGGGTAGGCTCTCATACCAAAAGAAACAAAACAAAAGGAAAATAGTGTGAGGATCCTGTGCTTTCATACCTTTGTTTCCAAAAGTATATGTTTCAAAGTCTAAAACAGTGGTTTGTATGCAGGCTGAATAACTTCTTAAGATATTAAAGTAATTTGCTCATTATATTCAGGAATAATAATAATAAAAAACAAACACTCTCTGTGTTGAGTATAATGCTCTCTCCCGTTAGAGTGTTCTACTACAAAATTATTATTTTTTCTTATCAATGAATCATTATCCCTTAAGTCACACACTATCCTGAGCTTAAAGATATATATACATTGTATAAAAAATTAATCACAGCAATGTATTCACATCTAGCATATTTAAATTTTTGAAATGGTTAAATACATTTTGATGTTTCTTTGAATGAATATAAACATTCAATTTTGGTATTTGTTTTGGTATTTATACATTCCTTTCTCAACTAATCCACCAAAGGAATGCTTCTATTAAAATACAATTCTACTTTTATAACCACAACAGTTGAATCAGGAAAAAAATGGTTATGAATAGTGAAAGGCATATGGCATAGTGAAAGCATCAACACAAGGGCTGCATGCACAAGCCTAACAAAAGAATTGAGGAAGCAGCAATGAAAAGAGCTGATTTAATATTCTTGCTAGTGAGCTTCCAAACAGGCCTTGTTGGTTTATCTTGAGATCTGGATAGTATAGTAAGTATTCATAGTATAGTAAGAATTGCTCGCCCCAAATCATTTAGGAATTTAAAGCACTAAGACATAGTTCTGAAAGGTCCCTGGCAATAGTAAACCTAATGCAATTAGGTAATATCCTGGCCCTCAGATAAAACAGATCCGATCAAAGTGCTTGCTATTTATACAATCTGATTCACTAAAGTACTAAATATAAAACCACCCCCAAATATGAATGAGATATTTGGGGTGGAGAAGAGGGTATATATCTGGCATCAGTCATACATCTATATCTAGATCTGATTTTCCCAGCCATAACAGTACCCTTTTACCAGAACTATTTCAATATGTTGTGTTTCAAATATTGCATTTATATAATACACTGAATGATCACATTGCTTTAAATCCTAACGTATCTTCTTAAAGGTATTACTCCTATATTTTTGCACATGTGGGCTAAACAACAGTGGATGACTATAATGACCATTATCCATCTCACATCCAATATTTTTGTAAAGTGCAATCTCCAATTACATATTAATTTTAAAAAATGTGTTTCTAAAATGTACACATAGCAGGATGACAGGAAATTGATTTTAATAAATTAAGAAAAATGTACTGAATGTTTTAAATACTAGATCGTTCTCTAATAACAAATTCTATTTAAGGAATCTGGACATTGAGCAGAACTGGAGAGATGCTAGAAGATCCATTTCAGCACGGTGATCCTATGAAGCATACTACCATTTAGTTTGTCATTTGGCTATTCTGTCTACCTAAATGTACCGCAGTTTGGTCTTTTGTAACATCATTCTGTATTAATCTTTATCCTAGCAATTTATTTAAACCTTAGTGCTTTCTTCAGTGAGTTCACTTTTCTGTATTCTTTGCCAAGTAAACAAAATTACTACATTGAACTCGAATTCAAGGAGATTTCCCCTAAAAATTCACATTACAAATCTTCTGAAAACTTGTATGCTGTTTTCTTCAAAGACATGTATTTTTGCTGCCAAAGAAATGGAAAGACCCTTGTAAGATTTTCTGCTTGAGGCATTGAAATCATTAGAACTGCTTTTTATACTTTTTGACATACTGTAATGGAGTAGCTTCATCTTTGTCCTACTTTTGCAGCTAAACTTTTTTAGATATATCTCTCTATTATATTTTCCAAACTGGGTTGAATGAATTGGAACTATGTACTGAATGTGGTGAACAGCTGCTGTTACATCAAACAACTGATGGGAGCTCTATAGTAGGTTATTATTTTTGTAAATATAGATCTGTTTTAGTGAATCCTCTCATCTTTTCTCTTTTTGGCACAGAATGTGCTGTAATTTATTGATTTATCTACAAATACATCTATACATCTAATGTAACATTAATAAGTTCAGAAATGATCTACCAATCTGGTATAACATATGTTCAATGTCCCCTTTGAAAATGAAAATCCAATTGAAAAATTCCACTGTAGTGCTGGTTGCCCTGTAAAATAAAAGAAACACTTGCCCTGTAAAATAAAGAAATGTCCTGGTTCACGGGATAATGTATTTTCCCTGAATGAAATCATTTATCAATAAATAGTTATATTAATTTATCAGATAGCTGCAAAAAGGACCTGTAAAGTTACCTGCTATGGCAGATCTCCAAATACTGTACACGCAGGCCTCTGAAGTTAGCTGCTATGACAATCAGATCACCAAAGAGGGTTCGTAACTTTGTTTACACTTGCATCTTAATACGCGTATAATTATGTATTTTCTTACAATTATATTCTTACAGTCATTATATTCTTGCATTATAGCAACTTTTTCTAAACACTGATCTTTTGAAGCTCTATATGAATAGATAACAACATCAGGACTTAAAGGAAGTATTATCATCACGGTGGCCCATTTGCTTGTCCTCTCTCTTTGGACTGAATTATTACACCAATTGGAAGAATTGAAAAAGCAAGTGGAAATCAATGCTTCTTTCTCGCAGTTTTGTCAAAACTATTGTTAGCATAATCTATAAGGTTTGTACAAACAGTATAGTAAAAAGTTACAGTCTGGAGGCTCCCTCAGTTATATCCTTAGGCAATATCAGAAAATAGACCAAAGCACAGTCTAAAGCATAATAATATTGTGCAAGCCCTGAGGGTAAGGGGAAATGTTATGAATATTATAAATTTCCTGATTTAGAGAATCCCATTCTCTGCATGGTTTCAGCTTTTAAAAATCTTAAGACCTGAGATATATATACACTTATCCACTTCGTTTTAAAAGAAAATGTCCAGCTAGTATGCAAAATTATTAATTTTTGGATTTCAAAGACTCCAAGCTATATTTCAACTTCAAAGACACCAAACACAGCAATTCTCTACCTGTGGAGCCTTGGTCTTTTCTGAGTTTTGTTGTTTGCTTACAGACATTTCATTACCCGACTGGGTAACACCAGTGCTGGTAAGTGTGAGTTTGCTCCCTGTTTATATACAGTAGCCTGCCCTCCAGTGTTGGTCTGTGTGTGGTGTGTGGTTTTCTCCTTAGCAGTTTCTTGATTATTGTTTTCTTAAGAATTGGTCTTCTTAAATAAACCAAAAGACCCAGTAGTGCAAGACAAAAATGGGATCATCTACCTCATACAGTATGAAGACTGTAACAGCCACTATATAGGAAAGGCAGGCAGAAGATTAGCAGAGTGCATCAATGAACACCAACTAGCAATCAGAAGACACCATGAAAACTCTTTAAATTCACAACACATAGACAGGCTCAACCACAGTTGCAACTGGGAAACTGAGCATTCTAGAACAAGCTAGATCTAAACACACTAGGAATTCCTGGAAGTTTGATAAATCAGCCATCAATGGACACACAAGAGATAAAACCACATTTACACACCATTCAAAAGAGAATAAAAAGCTAAGAAGGGAACAAAAAGACAAAAACTACATCCTCTCAAGCAGCGAACACCAAGATAAGCAGGGATTAACACAGACAAACAAGCAAGCAAACAGAAAACAATACTCTAATCAACTAACTGCCAAAAAGAATATTCCATTTCTCCCCTCTCCCCCCCCCCCAAAAAAAAAATCATTGGCAGGGAAAGCTACTATATATAAAGAGAAAAACCAAAACCCCACACTCACTAGCAATGATGATGTTACCTAGTCAGGTAATGAGATGTCTGCAAGGAAACAATCAAGCTCAGAGAGCACCAAGGACCCCATTGTTCAACCCTGTTATATATTATCCATATATTTTCTTCTATTGGAGTTGCCTATCTGAGTACAAGTAAAATTCCCTAATATATTTTTCCAAATTGTTATTTTCATCCTGTTCATGGCAAGAAAGTTTTAAACACTATATTGCACTGTATTAAAACCACAATACTGGGGTTACTGAAAACTCCAACCATTAATGGATTTGAATTGTAAGTTACCCAGAGTCATTGTTTGAGTGGCTATAGAAAGTGAAAGAATGAATGAATTATTCAATTGTAATTTGTGACCCAGTCATTTCCAAAGTTACCTAATATTTTTAATCATAAATCAAATCTAATTGACATAAAGGATTTGAGGAGTAATAAATCTGTTGTGCTCTTATTGCATAACTACTTTTGTAATAGTCATAGAAAGAATCTGGATTTATTTTTTTTGGTCCCTGGATAAACAATTTCTACTCATATAATTGATCTTAAGAAAATATTTATTTAATTCCCTCATTCAGATAAATAATTGTTGGATGATGAAGCCATAGAGTAAGAGGAGGCCCTACCCTACTTTTATTATTTATGGTGCTTCTGAATTCGTCAAAAAGCATATTTTATTTGTCCATATATCTAAAGTGAGACACAACTATTCATTATACTGTTTGACTTAGACTTATGGTTGTTGTCACAGTACAGAGATAAAATTCCACTGTCTAAAGATGCTACTTCTTTAGCCTTAGTGACAAGTTTCTGAAAAGAATAAAATTTTATATACCCTAAAAAAAAGGTTCAGATTAGGTTTGAGAAAAAAACATGTATTTCTTTTTTAAAAGAAAAACCCTCTATAGTAGGCCCAGAGATCTGTTTTGGTTTATCAATAAACCCGATATGTCAAGCAAAAAATAAAGGCCATTTGGCTGGCCAAATTGAAGAATTATTGAAGATCAGTGGGTATATTACAAATAGGATTGTTGGGAACATTTTGACTGTATTCTCAAAGACCCTATCCCAGGAAATAATTCATTGTAAATCCAAATTCCAAATTCAAAGCTTTATAGTTATGTTGTCTTTTAAAGCTACATTTTCCTAAGAAAACTGGATTTTAATAGCATTATAACTGTAATATAAATGAGGACCCAGAGTGTTGAGGGGCAATGTGCTGACATTGTAAATCTCCTAGGGAGCGCTGTAAAGCACTATGAGGCGGAATACAAGTCTAAGTGCTCTGCTATTGTAATTACTTATATATAAATGTAAAAGAAACGTTATAAAATGCCCGATAAACCACTGAATTTAAATCTATTGTATAATTCCAAGATGGTCCTTGGATCATCACTGCCAGATGAAACGGAAACAGCCATATATAGATTTCTATATATGCTTTTAAAGAAAACAATAGTAAGAAAAACCCCACCAATTTAGGTCTTCTATGTTTCAGAAGCTTCAGCTGCCAAAGATCAAGTTTAGGATGGAGTGGATTTCTTACTCTAGATCCATTTATAAACAGATATATACATAATTCTATGTAGAATTATTAAAATAATCTTTGAATATTCTTAATTTTTTTCTGTAGGCAAAAAGCAAATTTGCAAATGGAAAATTGGCTCATTAGTTATATATTTTCTACTGACTGGCCATCCAAATACTTCAATTTGTACTATTTCTGCATATACTTACATTCAGGTCATATTAAGAGTTTCATTTTAACCAAAGAAATAAAAGAAAAAGACCTCTATTCACTCTACATTTAATAAGAAAGTTTAAAATAAATGAAAATATAAAAGCAAAAAAGATGGTAAACTAAGTCTCTGAGGATGAAAGTATGCAAGACATAAATTTATTTTTATAAATAAATCAGTTTTGATATATGAAAATTTTCCATGAAGAATTTAGAAGGGAGAGAAGTAAGGCTAAGAAAAATGGTGTGAAAATTTGAACAGAAGAAATCAATCTTTTCTTATATAGACTTATTTATTGTTATTACAGAAAAAAGACAATATACCTAAAAAGAATATAAGACAACATTAACATCCACAATGTATGTGACAACACAAGACACTGTATTCATATATAAAAGGAATTTTTCTAAAAAAATACACAAATGTTTTAAAGCATCAAATTAAAATAAAGGAATGGAAAATATAGTATTTTAAGAAGGACTACATAATCTTCTGACAATGTTTTCAATCGAGTAATTATCATAAGATTATGGTCAATGTCAAACAATGTTTCTATATGACAATTGAAATAAAGTCAAGTTAAACAACAATTTCTTTTCATTTATGTTGCTGTATTAGAATATATTTTAAAATTTACATGTAAAACACAATTTTATAACAATTATTGTAATTTTTTCCTCTGGCAGTCTCATAAAAGAAATGTAACATTCAGCTGTTGCAATTCAACAAGTAAGGCATACATTATTATCCTAACTATTATCATCATCATTATCAACATCGTCATCACTACCACTAATATGGCACAAAGTCCATTTCCTGTAGGCCTGTCTTTTCTGTAAGCATGAGTAAGAGAGGAAAGAAGCAGAAGAGTTAGTTGATGCTAGTCAATTTGGGTTGAAAATTTAAATGCAAGAGAATGAAATAACAAAATTAAAGATGAGATGTAGCTTTTGAATTATAGCATGCAGAAGAAAAACACTAATCAGTGGAGTATAATCAACCAACTATTCAAAGATGTCCTAAGATTTTTTGGAATTTAAAAAGCACAAGTTAAATTGGCTCATGGCTATGCAAGGTAAAATAATTTACATTTTGTGTATCACTGAACTTATAAATTTTGTAACTAAAGCATAAAACAGAAAACCTTGAAAAAAGATAACTTGTGATCCAAGCAGCTTTGCTCTTGCTTTCAATAGATTTCCTTCCTTCCTTGGAATGTAATGTAACTCCCTGGAGGCATACCAGATTTATGGATCATGGTACCAACTACTCAGAGCTAAAATTAAAATTTGTAAATAAATTTGAACATACTATAATTGCAATTCATGAATACTTTCTAATTGATGGTATACTAATATTTCTAGCCTAATTTGCACAGATTTAGACAGCAGGATGTGAAACGAGTGATTATGTTCTCTAGAATAGGAACTAGAATAGGAGGAAAGGTAGAGCAACTGCTTGGCAGGCAGGCATGTTCTTTTTATTTATTTTAATTATTATTGATATAAGGCTAGAACTACAAAGCTTCAGCTCAATTCAAATTTATTCAATTTTGTGGAAGAATCTAGTCAATCTAGTTATTAGGCTATTTAAAAGTTGTACTTAACTGTTCTAACTTACACATAATTTAAAAAGTAAGCAGTTACTGTACTCATGTGACATATTTCTTTCCTCACTCTGAAGAAAGCTTCAACAGGAAAAACAAATTAAAATTCTATAAAATAATGAAAATAACTGACAAGAAGATGGATTCATTTAATATGTTATAGTATAAATTCCTCCCTATTTTTTTGAATTTTATAAGCAATAATTACTATTCCAAGAGTATACCTTTTGTAACATTTATTACAAATCTTAAAATAAAAAAATGTGTAACAAGAACATTTGGTTAAATGCATTTAGTTTACCTTTGAAATTATCTATCATTGTTTCTTGTTTTGCAAAAAGCCATTATTTTAAACTTAAAAGCTTTGAAAAAAAATTCTCATATATTTTTTTAATTTTAACCATCAACAGAATTTTTTTATTTATAGTCCTGCATACACTCATTACAGTTATTTCTGATAGGCATGGTGTGTGGACTATCTTTTAGATAAATTATTGCCAGTTTGATTACTGTCATACTTTTTTATTTATCACCAATAGAAATAGAATATATAAAATCATTTCATTAAAACCATTCAAATGAGTTCTTTTCAAAACAGAAAATGTAAGAAAAATAAATGTATATAGCTAAACTTAGCATTTGAAAACTTCCTGTAAGTTACTAAAAATTTAAAACTCTCTAGATTAAAAATTCTATTTAAAAATATTTAAAACAAAACAAAACTAACAGTCATACTAAAACTTTAATTTCCTTCAAAATGAGATTTTAGTTGTTCCGCTACATATTGAAATTATGTTTCTGAACCATGTTAACTCCATTTCTAAATATGCAGATATATTTTCATATATTAGATTTAATACTTTTATTAACTTAAAAATAAATATTCGATATAGATTGATTACCTAAAAATAGCACGGACTACATTTCATCTAGTAAAAAAAGGAATATGTATCAATGGTCCCAAATAAATAGTTCCATGCATGCAGAAAGGAAAATATCCAGGCTAGGAAGAAAATTATGTATAAGGGGGTTTAATAATCTCCTGGCTCTGCAGAAGATCAGATGTATTTTCACACAATAAATCTGTCTTGACTTATTATTTTTGAAAAAAAAAAAAAAAAAAAAGAATATAGGTTTTAAATCATTGTACCTAAAAGGAATATTTTCACTATTGGAACCAAGAGGCACATTATCATACTCCTGTGATTATCATTCAAAATGTGATTCAAATTTATGAGAAGTTAAAAAAATATGCAGTGTTAAAATCATTCTACTTCTAGGAAAATAAAGATATATTCAAATAATGTATAATGTATAATCGGTCATATTAAATATGTCATATATATTGGATTGTTTACTCTCTTCACCTGTAACATTTGACTTCCAGCCCCATCTCTTAATCTGTACGGTCTAATGACTCCATCGTCCCCAAAGAAGCGTGGAGGACGCAGGCTTATGACATCTTCAGAAGCATTTGTAGCTCTGAAATTACAAGTTCATTATTATGCATTTAGAGATAATATTGGCATACCTGTTTAAAAGATACAAGCCAAGATTAAAATAAGGTTAAATACTTTTTTTCAAAATTTCTCTGATCAGTACTGTTTAATTAATATGTTAAAATTGTACTCTGATATGCAGACGTTGCAACTGTAACAGAACAGCTATTGTGACCACTAAATTACATGGTGTAGTTAAGGCTGGGTTGCTTTAGAAATGGAAAAAATATAAGCCACAGGTTTGCTCTTTGTTTTGTCTTTGGTTGGCCAATGCAGCACCCCACAGTCATATAATAAAAATTCTTACAACCATGGGAATACTGCAGTTCCGCCTCACCTGCGTATCTGTCCCATCTTGGCCCAAGCCTTGGAGAATGCCACGATTGCCCACCTTGCCCAGGGCTCTAGAAGATCTATTATATATTGCTTACATTCAGACATTTTTCTCCTGCTGTTGAAAATGTAGCTCATCCAAGGCAGCTCTTGGTTGCACCACTTTTTCCCGAAGCTGCCAATCTTGTAGGCCTTTGGAAGCTTTTCACAGGCCTGTGAAATTGGAGCCAGTTCTCATAGGCCTCCAAAAGGCTTCCAAAGGCTCACAATATTGGCAGCTTTGGAAAAGAAGGTCTGGTGCAACTGGAAGCTGCCTTGAATAGGCAACATGGGCACCTCAACATGATGACCTTTGGGTCATCTTTTCGGAGATATTTCTTTATCTGACCCCTCCGTGCCTTCAACAACGGCAGAATTTCTAATGTACTGCTTCAGTGAAAATTGGGATACATGTAAATGTATCTGCCTTGAAAATAGCCCATACTAAACTGCACGGGAAGTGTTTTATGACATTTTGTATTATATCCTGAATTATTTAATGATAATTTTATGTCGTGTAATAACATTTGTCAGATGTCAATTCCATGGGAGTCTTGGGTTGTGGAGTTTGGACGCTTTCTGTAGTTTAGCCAATTTGAGATATCTTGGTTCAAAAAGATAGTCCTTGCCTTATGACAACAATTGGGACAGGATTTTTTGTCATATAAGTTATTAGGGTCTTAAGTCAAGTTGAACCAACTTTTACAATTTCTACAGCAGTCGTACAGCAAAATCCCCAATAGGAGTTTGTTTGCTAAAAATTGCAGAAAAAGTAACAAATTGCAATCATGTGACTGCAACATGCTGCAAATGGTTGCAAATGCAATCCAGTTGCCCAGTGTCTAAACTGCAATCATGTAATTGTGGGTGTGGTATAGTTGTAAGTGTAAGCACAGGTCATAAGTCACTTTTTCCAAAGTGCTGTAACTTAGAACCATCTTTAAATGAACTATCATAAATTGAGGATTACTTTTTTGTTTCTCTATAATGCACTCTTTTGCCCAGGTAAAGATTATGGAAACAAGAATTTCAGTAGTAGACAGATGAGAATTATTTGCATTTCAGATACTGAAAATATTTAAAGAATTGACAAACTTATTGAGAAATAATTAGACATTATTTTAATCCTGCCTTTTAATTCCTTGAAAAGTGCTGCTAGCCATATCTATTATTCCTCCTGTAGGCCTTGCCACTGCTCCTACTAATCCTTTTCCAACTCCTTTGAAGAAACCTGCTGCTCCTTCCTTTTGGGCTCCTAGAGGAAAAAGCAACATTTAAAGAAAACATTAAATAAAAATCTATATAAAAATTAGTGAAAAGTTCCACTGAAAGTTGTTTTACCACTTTTTAACTGGAAAAAATTGGGGAACTTTAATAAAATTTCCTTCCCACATGGCTATCAAAAACCAAATCAGACTGAGAGCAAAACATCTGGCTCTCTGACTGCAGCCTTCTAAAAGAAGAAATGGGAGAAATAGCTTTACAGTAGCAGCAAAGGACATGATAACCATGATAAAATGTGAATTGTTCATATCCGGTCAACAGCAAAGCTGTTACAAATGAATTCTTATTAAAAAAAGCTGTTAATTTACAATACTTTCTTTCATACTGTGAGATAAAGTTCACATATTATTAAATGCTATAATATTAAAAATGATTTTTTTTAACTTTATGAATAGTAACTTACCTCTTATTGGCTTAGTTACTATTCCTGTTATGCCACTGACAAAACCCTGTGAATAGAAACAAATATTTCGTTTTTTCCTCCTGAAATTGAATGTATACAGGTAATCCTCGACTTACGACCACAATTGAGCCCTACATTTCTGCTGCTAAGTGAAACATCTGTTAAGTGAGTTTTGCTTCATTATACAACTTTTCTTGCCACAGTTGTTAAGTGAATCACTGCAATTGTTAAGTTAGTAACATGGTTGTTAAGTGAATCTGGCTTCCCATTGACTTTGCTTGTAAGGTCACAAAAGGTGATCGGACCCCAGTGCAACCGTCATAAATATGAGTCTGTTGCCAAGTGTCCAAATTTTGATCACATGATCATGGGGATGCTACAATAGTTGTAAGTGTGAAAAATGGTCATAAGTCACTTTTCCAAGTGCCGTTGTAACTTCGAACAATCACTAAATGAAGTCAAGGACTAGCTGTATTTTAAGTATTCTCTATGTTAAAATTTATAAATAATTAGTATTTGTCGAAGTACTGAATCATAAAAAGTAGTTAATTTAGTTTATATTTCCTATATCTATACAAATTGTCAACCTAAATCCCAATCAACTTTACTATTAATGAAATTTAAAAATTTAAATAAAAGGAGACAGTAACGTAAGAATGAGCTGCCCTGGCTCTTAAAACTCTTTTAAGGCCATTCTAAACATCCAAATACATGGTATTTCTTACAGATACTAAGCCTTTTCCTCCACGAGTAAAGCCCTCCTTCAGGCCAGCAGGTTGCTTATTCATAGCTTCCCGTCGTTTCTGCTGATAATCTTCATCCATTGTTATTGCTGCTACTCCTTTAGCCATAGCACCAGTTATTCTTGAAGCAGCACCAGCTAGTCCACCTATTATCATGAAATATATTTTTATTAAAATTAGAAAATTTAAATATAGTAAAAGTATGATATGTATTGAGAGTATCTGGTATTTCTGAATCCACATTAAAAAATAATACTTACCAACGGCACCACCAACTAAGGCTTTCAATCCTAGTGCCATTCCTTCTACAAATTCTTCTGGACCCTGGATAGCCCCCTAATATATAAAAAAAATATTCTGGTTTTACTATCAATGATAAATTCTTCCAATTAAAAAAAACACAATAAAGAAAAGCAAGCAAGCAAAGTATAAAGTGTATCTGATAGTCACTGTAAGTAATGTAGGAAGTAAAACAGGAAACATAAAGCCTTGAATAATGAAATCTAAAGCCATTTATGGCTAAGTTAAGTAGCTGATTCTTGATGAAACCCGTAAGCAAGTTAGTACCTTTATTCTCTACTACTATGAATGAAGAATTTCAAAACTTGCTATCATTCCACATTTCTATAGAATTTCATCTAAAGTGGATACAACTTTTCATAGCAAGCATTTACAAATACAGCAAGTCCTTGTATAGATAATAAACATACCTGATAGGGCTCATAAAAAAATGCTTCTACTCCTTCAGACAAATCTCTTATGAATCCAAATGGATTGCCCAAAACATCCAGACCAAGAACAAGAACATACATTTGCTTAATAGCCTGAAATGAAAATCAGGTTTCATGAAAAGTAGCTTTTAATAGTATTTTGGAACAACTGACAATTTATCTTTTTCTGTAAAAAAGCAAAACATTTTATGCAACCAATGCTTTTCTATAAATATATTGATGCAACAAATGTTTTAAATGCATGAAATCTAAACTAAAAATGCCTCTCTGGATTTCCATTTGTAGAACGGATATTGGTATTGTGGAGAAACAGAAATGGCTAATTTCCAGCCATTGTGAATGGATAATATTGTGCTCCTTGAAAAAGGTAGAAGCAAATGAAGAAGTTTAAAATATGTTTATAATATAATTTAGTTGTAATTTTTCTATGTTTCTGAACATTTAAAAATATTCTGTCAATGTGTACAGATAAAGTTCGTTGCTGAAAAAGCAGAATAGAGTCAAGAAAACTATAGGAAGGTTCAGTATAGGTTTGGTACAATTTTGACAAGTTTGGGTTTTATCTTGCAATTGATTTTCCAAAGCATGGCTGAATCAGGAATTCTGGGAGTTGAAGTCCACAAGTCATAAAAGGACCATAGTTCCCCACCCCTGGATGGATGGATGGACGGATGGAAAGACA
Source organism: Azemiops feae (assembly GCA_023970755.1). Lineage (NCBI taxonomy): Eukaryota > Metazoa > Chordata > Lepidosauria > Squamata > Viperidae > Azemiops > Azemiops feae. The sequence continues at coordinate 21,191 of JALGBA010004215.1, read as the reverse complement.
GAATAGATTGTGGAATCCTTGACTGCCAGGGCTAGAATTTCCTGGCTTTTCTGTAAGGTAGTGTTTGGTACTGTAGGTTTGCAACCTAGGTTTTCAAAGGGGCCACCTACCAAGTTTTGCTTCTGAAATATTGAAATGATTTTTCCTTGGGACTGTGTCATTCTGGTAAAAGTGACATATCCTTTCCTGACAATAAAGCAAGGTTCTCATTATAGAACTAATACAGAAAGAACCTGAACAGAAATTTGGACATAAGAAAATTCCATTCTGGAAAAGTTTGGAAGCACAGGATTCCTCTCTGAAAGGAAATGTTCTTCACTAAAGCAAATAAGAAGTCTTAGTAAATGAATAAATAGATGATTCTGAATCTATTTCTGTATAATTTGTGTTCCTATAATAAGATGCATTAGAAGACAGATACAATAGAGGTGGCAAAGTTGATTCTTTTGGGAATTTTATCTTATTACAAAGAATTCGAAACAAGATCATATTATCTGGCAGTCAGCATATTTAGCAGACACTAAAACTCAAAGATCTATATAGCTTTTTATTTTATTTTTCTCTCAATATAAACAGAAACTGAGAATTAAAAAAATATAGCCCAAATGAGGTATATTTATAGTGGCTCCTATGTTTAAAGTATTTAGTATTAAAACTAGCTTGAAGCTAGGCTGGGAACTGCATTAAATTGGCAAATAAATTCCAGCAGCAGATCTTTCATCACGAGAAGGAAAAACGTGTGCTATTTACTGACACATAGTGGATTTTGAGGAGAGTATGTTGCCTTCTATTACCCCCTAGCGGTCTGCTGAGAACATGCCTTCATTTTGTATAATAATCTGCTGTTTAGTCAGTAGAATGTGGAGCTTGCAAAATCCTGAACATGGAAGCAGAGTATTTTGACTGTGCGCGGGTTTCTTAAATCCTAGAGCTTCTTCTTTGGTTTTGTGGGATGACTATTATTTGAGATGCATCGTTTTCTATTTTCAGCTCATACTGAACTTGGACTTTCCAGCAACAATTCTAGCTTAGGTTATTCCAAAAAAATTAAGATTTAGAGACTATTGTGTAAAACTTCTTTCTCACACACACACACACAAATATATCAGAAATATTTATAATTTTTTCTTATTGTTGTATTATTTTTACAGGTAGTCCCTGACTTACAACCAGTCGCTTAATTCCAGTTTGAAGTTACAAGAAACTTAGGCAAAATTACTTATGACCTGTCCTTGAAATTACAATTGCTGCACCAGCACCACGATCACATGATCACATTTCAGCCACTTTGGATTTTCCCTTCCGAGAAGACGGGGGCACCAGGGTGTGTGTGTGTGTGTGTGTGTGTGTGTGTTGGGGAATGTGGAGAAATGAAGACATTGGAGATACAAGCTTCTTTTCTCCACCCCAGCACTGGAGTGCTTACACAGACACACACAGAAGGATATGTGGAGAGAATAAACTTGCATCCTGGGGATCTGAGCTTTTTTCCAACCTTTCTTCTGTTCAGAAACATTGTGTTTGCTAGTTTGCCAGCCAGAAAGCTAGTGAACACAATGGTTTTGAACGGCAGAAAGGCTCTCGCCAGTTTTTCTTGCCTTCAGAAACATTGTGAGAGCTCGCGATTATTCTGAACAGTAAAAACAGCCTCTTCCTACCATTCAGAAAGATCGCATTTGCTAGTTTTCTGGCTAGAAAGTTAGCAAACACAATGTTTCTGTAATGGTAAAAAGGCTTTTACCCTTTTGAAACATTGCATTTGCTAGCATTTGTAGATGGGAGGCGAACCACCATACCGAGCTAGAGAAAGGAAGCTTAGATCTTTGGATCTGAACTTCCTTTCTCCAGCCCAGCACAGTAGTTCCCTTTTGCACACTGAGGAAGGGGAATTGGTGCACTGGGCTGGAGAAAGAAAACTTGGGACCCCAAAGACCCAAGCTTCCTTTTTCTGGCTAGCATGGCAGTTCCTTTTTACATATGCATGGGAGGGAAAGGCTTGTGGTGGGCTGGAGAAACAAAGCTTGGATCTTTAGGATTGGAACTTCATTTCTACAGACCAGGGCAGGAATTCCCTACTGGTTTTTCCATAGACAACTCTTTTGTTCTGTCCACTCAATGATCCATGCAATCGTAACAGAGAGGGTCAGAATTGCGGTCTTAGAGCAAGTAGTCATGTAGGCACCTCACTTAATGACTGCAATACCTAAGACCAAAATTCCAGATACAATTAAGATAAGTCGAGGCACACCTGCATTTTTGTTATTCTTTCTTTTTTATTTTATTAAAAAAAAAAAGGGGGGGGGAAAACAACTGGACCTTTGACAGATACATTTTTGCTTCTCCCGAGCTAATCAGTGTAGCATTTCAGCTACATGAAAAAAAATGGTCATACGGTTAATTCACATTGGCTTATACTAACCTGCTTTGAATAATGCATGATAACTGCCCATTGCAATTGTTGGGTAGTACAGAAGTGATAGTTCAGTTCAAAGAAAGCCAACCTAAAACAGGCAAATTACATACAAAAATGAAAAATAAAATAAAATATAAGTACTATTCTAATTAAAATCATTCTATTAATGTAGTCCACATACTTAAGAACAACATCCTGCACATCTGTGAGTGTGGCCCCAATGCTCTTTAACAAGAGGTTTAAAGACTGAACCGGAATCAGGTCCTTGTGTTTCTCGTCCTTGTTGCTCTCTTCTCCACCAGTACTGAGTGAAAAGCTTAAATGCAGCTGAAAGGAAAAATCAATAAAAGAATGGGAAGACTCTTAAAGCATTGAATAATATTCTAATTCTTGAAAAAAATTTTTATTGTTGTTGTTGCTGTAAGAATTATTAATAATTTGTAAGTAGTTATAGCCATATTTCCTTGTACAATCCATACCAGTGTTACAGATAACCATCTTTTTCGTTCTGTCAGCTGCTTTTGGAAAATCAAATTTTGCTATCATCTGCATTGTTCTGCAATACAGGTATTCTTGTTTAGCAAGTGCCTAATTTAGAGACTGTTTGCAGTGACAACTATGATAAAAAAGTAACTTTACAACCAATCGTTGCATTTACAACCTTTGCAGGTATGTGAGACAAAGCTGAAATAAGATTGTAAGTATAGTCACAGTTTCACTTAGTGATTGCTTTGCTTAATGTCCAGGTTGCTGGTCCCAATTGGAGTCACTAAATGAGGACTACCTGTATAAACATTTGGGGTTCTGGCCATCCTTTAAAAATGCAATTACAGTTAATATACTTTTCCAATAAAACCCAACAATCCTTAATTGTTGGATGTGGCTCCCCCCCCCAATATTTTTGTAATTTTTTAATGTGAAAAATGATTGATGCTACTCAATTTTGTTGGTTATTATCTGTTGAAAAGTATTCATTGTGGTAAGCTGCATCATTCTGTTTCTGCTGATAGTTATATTTTTGTTTCCATATTTGGAACCTGTAGGTCTTAGTAAAACTAGTCCTGCTGCTTTTTTCCCAAAGAGTATTGGAGCTTACTAAAATGGCAGAATTTTTATAGAAATCTCCTGATAGATCTGTGAGGAGTATAAATACAGACAGACTTTCATTCTTACTTAATTCTCATTGCTAGCTCTATTTAAACAAGCAAATGTGACATTGATGGCTACCTTGATTGGAGAGATATGAAAATATTCATATAAACTGATTTGTGATGTGTCAGTTGATACTGCATTCTTTAATTCTTCCTGCGCAGATTCTACATCTTTTTTAAAGAGTTCAACCTGCAAAAAAAAATTGACAATAGGTAATAAGTCTTAAAACTTTATAGACAATATATATATATATATATATATATATATTACGTATCAGTTGATATGTAGTATTCAGCTGATTTAAAAAAGAAAAGACTGAATTATGTTATGATTTCGTGTTGCATTACTTTAAACCTCTCCTATAGGAGTTCATACCTCTTGGTCTTTGGGCAGTTCGTCAACAAGTGTAAAGAAATCAGACAGTGCATAAAGGAAACCAAGATCTACTCGGAGATCCATCTCTTGAATTAAAACTTTAAAATACCTGCAAAAATATTTAAACCATTAAACAGTAGAAATATCTAACTATTAGCTTTCAACATCAAGAATGAAAGAAAAAGCCTCAGGGGACACATAACCAAACAATTCATATAATAGTATTATATGCATTTATGTTTAACATTTATAAAATTAATACTAAAAAAGCAAACACATTAATTCTAGTACTTTTACTCTAATCATGTTTACTCAAAAGAAAAAAAATCAGTGATTACAATATAATTTATTTACAATTTATTTACAACTAAATAAGTTTCCCATTTCAAAACCAAAAGATTACAGTGCAATCCTATACATGTTCAGTCAGGAATAAATTCCAATAATTTCAAATGGAGTAAGATACAATTGCATCGCCAAATTAGGACTAGAAAAAGCATACTTACTTAATGCGCGATATTTGAGAATGTCCTGCAGTTCTCATCACAATACTGACATCAGTAAATGGCTTGGGTTCTATAAAAATTCCAAACATACTCTCATGGAGGATATAATTTATTTTAATATACAAAAGATAGCATATATAATTGATATAATTTGCAAAAGATGCAATGAATGAGTTGAATAAACCAAGGAACCAAGTTATTACTAAACACACACACACACATATATATATAGCATATAGTATGCGAGAGCAAATGAAGCAACATTAACATTCACAAACATTTTAAATCCTAAATCCTAAATCCTAGCACGTGCATGTTTAAGATAATTTAGTGACAGCAATGATTAATAATTTTAAGATTTCAATGACATTAGCTAAACGTTCTTAAATTAAAAGATTTGCAATTTGTAAATTATGTAGTTCCAGGCTCACTGTATATTTGTCAAGTCAGAGCAATTTAAGCTAATCAGTTTGATGAAAATGCAAGTGATAGAAACGTTCTCTCCAGATTACTTCCATTCCACGGAAATCGTTTTTCTCCTTAAAAGCAAATGTTTGGTTACCCTTATTTATTGAAAAGCACTTCATCCAAGTGAAAAAGGGCAAGTATTTCCATAATGCTTTCACTGAAAAGTTATATATGTTTAGCCTCTAAAAAGTTTAGGAAAAAATATATAAATGCATTAACAAAATCTAGTGCATTCATCTTATTTTACTCTTTTATATTGTGAAAGGACTTTTTATTCATATATTTTAATTTATTTTTCCTTAAGTTATTACAGATGCAAGAAAAGCATAATAATGTATTAAACTATGTTAACAAACCTGAATCCAACGAGATGGACTTGGGAGGTTTAATGGGATAGAACACAAAAGGAAATATGGCTCCAGGAATCTGATTTTGTATCTGATTGGAACAATTACAGGACAATACACTCCAGGTTAGAAATGTTTTCACTTTATATAAATTGCTATGTCCTAATTTACAATTATGCTAGCTTCATACATTTGAAATTCAGAATTCCCCAAACAAAAGTCTTAATATATAAAAGCAGCAGCTAACCATCTCATTGGTTTGTCTATCAAAATAAAAGTTCATTTTAAAATTTGAATTTTCATACATTATTTAAGTACAGCCTAATGCTGATATTTTTAAAACAAATATGTCAGGGAATTGCACAGCAGCTGTCCAGATGAAGTCAGGGACACTGACACAAACTTGTAGTTTATATAAATAAATATATTTAACATTTATATTTACAGCAGACAAGATAGTCAGGAACACAGGAACATCATGAGGTAAACCAAGCAGCATACAGAGCACACAGAAGAAAAAGGTGGTGAAAAAGGGAAACTCCCCCTTTACACCCACAGCAACCAATGAGCTTAAATTGCCTCATGAATAAGCCAGCACTCTCCAATAAACTACAACTATGTGTTCTGGCCCATTGTACATTTTACTGTTCCAGCTACTAAATTTAATATCCTAACAAAATAACAGGAAAGAGTGTTTAAAACTATACATATATTAGATGATTTTCCACTATCTGTTTTTCACTATGAATGTGGGAAATCTGATATACCTGTATTCTATAGATTTGAACTCTGAAAGAAGCCTGATGTTCAGATGTACTATATTGTACTTTTAAAGCTGGCAAAAAGCTTCTTCTCACAGGAAATTCATACGGCTGCAATATTTTCATGTCATTACCAGTAGGAGTCAAACAGACCTGTTATAAGACAAAATCCAAATTTTAATTATTATTTTTTAAATTATTCAAATCAAAGGTCATAGCATAACTCAAATTAAGCACTTTTAAATTCCATATATTTCTAAGTGATGTTTCATATACTTAGCCTTTCAACTGTACACAATTGTAATGACAATGTTTTAATCTTTTATCCAGATATGCTAACCACTTTGTTTTAGAATTAACAACTAAACCTTCTTTAGGGTTACTCAGAAGTAATTGCAATTAAATTCAATGGGATCTCATCTTTACCAGTAATAGTATTCTGAGATAAAGCAGACTGACAGAGACTGAGACATAAACATTTTTGGCTACAATCCTGCCTCACTCAAATTTAGTTACTGAATTTAGCAATGCTACTTCCACACAATCTTACCAAACAGAATAGGGATCAGCAAGATAAGAAGTACAGATATCTACCATATTGATTTGAAAGAAGAGAAAATAGGTTAAGATAGAAGTAAGAATGTTGAAGAAGTCAGCACTACACTTTTTAGTGATAACGAAAATTTGGGCAAGTGACTAATGGGTGGAATAAGTATGTTCATATTTAGCTCTGTTCATGGGGGCCACATATACTATATAGTGCTTCATATAACAATCAAGTTGTTGTCACTGCCAACCAAATGGAACAAGATAGCAATGAGGACATTAAGTTTGTATGAGTTACAAAATTCAGCTGAAACTCAGGATAATGTTGAATGATTACTTATGTAACTGATTTACTTATTTATATAGGGGCTATTTTTGTTGCTTATCATATGGACACTTCCAATCCAAAGAATTATTATTTAAAGACCTTTATGATTGTAAATGTTTGAGGAAATGTATAAATTTGGAGAATCATAAGATAAATAAATAAGATAAATAAAGCTGCACGGAAGAAGCTGCTATGATAAAATGCTTAGTCTGGGAGTTCAATATATATATTGAACTCCCAGACTAAGCATTTTATCTCATTCATATGTATATATATAAAGGCAATTCCATAAAAGGTTTAAGTTCAGACAAAATGCAAATATCTGCAAATATTCACATAACTGCAGATATTTGCACATCCTATATCTTTAAGGGACCGAAAAGATGTTGAGAAATTCTTCACTACATTGTCATAAAATCTTAAAGAGTGTCAAGAAAGTGAAATACAAGACACCATTCAATTTATGAAAACAGCAATTGATTTCCTGATAATTCACAAATAATCAAAAATCTCTTTAGTTTTATATAAGAATTCCATTGCATGTAAGGAGAGTTTTGGTTTCTTAAACAACAAGTTCATCTCTTTTCATCCCCAAGGACTGCACTGTATATACAGTGACTGGCATAACATGTCCAAGGAAGTGGTTAGTGCAATACTCTGCTGGAGCAAAGAAGCAGTGTGGCTAAGGCCTAAAGTGGTAATGGTTTTTTCCAGTTATTGTAGATTTTTTTCTGGGTCTAGATCAGGGGTAGGCAACCTCGGCTCTTTTATGACTCATGGACTTCAACTCCCAGAATTCCTGAGTCAGCTATGCTGACTCAGGAATTCTGGGAGTTGAAGTCCATGAGACATAAAAGAGCCGAGGTTGCCTACCCCTGGTCTAGATAGACTATTTATAAATAGACTATTTATCTAAATAGACTATTTCCACAAAGTTGCACAAATGCAGGAAGAAGCAAAGATGCCCAACGGCAACATATTAAAATAATTAAATTAAATGTTTTAATGAATTAAAATAAAATAGTTGTTGATCAAAATGTTTATAACCCACACTATCTTAGGAGATTCCAAGATAGGATTTGATAATTAAAAACATCCCAAAAACAACAAAAACTATTCATCCCTGGAAATAGAGAACAATGAAAAACTACTTAAGGAAAATAAAGGGCTAATGCACGCTCTTTGGGAAAAATAAAAATATTTTTTTAGAGGATACAGAAAAGTTTATGGCCCTTTCAATTTGCATAAAGTTACAGGAACATTTTCCTCCATAAACTTTTGTCTACTTCCAGAAAGTTCTGAACGTTGTTCTGAGACCACAAAGGAAAACTACAATAGATGAAGATAAGGGATTTCATCGTCTCTCCGAGGCAGCAAGAAACAGTTATATTCCATAACTTTATTAAATGAAACTTACCAAGCCTCTGCTATGGAACAAATGACATGTATGACATAACATTAGCAAGACAGACAAAGGCAAAAATGTGTACAATTGCTGGTATAAGCATAAACAAAAAAATCTTTAAAAAAAACTTCCAATGTTACCGGAATATTATCATCAAGTTCCACTACTTTATTTTCTGTAGGTGAGTTATCACAGTATTCAATAAACTCTTTCTCCAGCTTATCAGTTTGCTTCACACTTAGTGGCTTCCATCTTGACTTTTTCTTGGGTTTTGTCTCCCAAATTACATCAGAGCTTGCAAGTAAATTTAAAAAAATAAAATAAAAAATTATTTATCAAATTGTAAAACTGTGATAAGCAATAAAACTTTATTAAATCTTTGAGATTTACTAACTTGAAAAAAGTCTTCAATTCCAAAAGTACTTCATATTTTAAAAAAAATTGCATTAAAAGTTTTTGGAAATATAAATTATTCTACAACTGAGACCTTAATGTACTTATTAAAAAGACTGTAGTAGCAATTCAATTATCATAATCCCCAATTATTTATTGCATATAGATTACATATTCTGTCAAGTATAAACTTTAAACTTGGCATTTATGTAGCTGGTACCTGTAATTGTGCCAATAAATTATCATTACTTGTCCATAACAAATTTAAAAGCAGCATATGATGGCGAAGTTAAATTGCATAGTTTTTCAGATAGAAGATAAAAATCTGCAACCCTTTCAACATGTACAAAGGGATTCTAGGTTACAATTGGATTCATAATAGTTTCTACATATTACGCTCACTTCTAGAGTTAAAGAATCTAAATTACAAAATCAAATATAATTTACTATATAATATACATTACTAATATTAAGAAAAAAAATAATTTTATTTTTTCAAATATAAATGATAAATTGAATATATTAGTGTTACCTTGTGATTCCAATGTAAGCTATTTCCTGCTTTAAATAGTTATTTACTAAAGAAAGTCCAACATCTTGCAATGACACAATTATTTCTTGTTCTGCTAATTCCACTTTTTCACTTTCATATGTCATTTTGAAAACCTTTTCATCTTCAGTGAATAAGATTATACGCTGCAAACCTTCAAAAAATGAAACTATAAAAATGTGCTTGGCTCCCACTTGAAATGGTGTCATCAGGTCCTAAAATAGAGATAAATATTAATTATCTGATAATCTTCAAAACTCAAGAAAAATTTTATTTCCAATTTTGCTAATGTACAAAACTCCAACTGGACCATGTTTAAAGGTGTATATGGCGTATTCCTGCAGCAGGCAGGGAATATAGCACTTCAGGATCTCCAACTTCAGAGTGATTATAAAGAAGCTATTTAGCTAATTCACAGATTTAAAATGTTGTTTTAAAATTGTTGAAATATTTTAAATATCAATTGTTTTATATATTGTTTGTTACATGCTACTTTCATGAGTTCTATAGAAATCTGGTATATGTATATCCATGTACATATGTATGCAAGTGCGTATACTGGCACACACATATGCACAAACAGACATATATACATAAAATAATGAGGGTCTCGTGGTTATCAGCAGTGAAGCAGACCAGTAAAAATATGCTGACTTCTCCATTCTTAGATAACCAGAGCCCAAACAAATTCAGGATAATCCAAGAACAGTTTATTCTGGATCTAAGGCATTCTGAGAATGCTAGTTTATAAGAAAGCCTAAGAGGAGATTAATTAAATTAAACTAAAATGAAGGGATTTACATAAGATTCTCACAGCTTAAAATAAACTAATCTCTTAATAAGGGGGAGACATTTATTTCTTCACTGAAATTAGAGAATTAAATTGTAATAACATGTAGTGCGACTTATTAACAATGTAGCTTTATTATTATTATTACACTTTTTAACGCTTCCAAAGGTTAATCTTATGGGCTATGATTGCAATTAATAAATACACTCATTATGAGTATATCATTCTACTATTTAAAGTTTTATACACACGTACAATATGAACTATATCACTAAGTATATGTGATGCACTCTTAATTTATATTCCATGAGCCAAAGGACTATGAAAGAAAAGTATCTTTATCAGCAAACTGACAAATTTACAGCATAGAAACAAATGATATTCATAAGAATATTCTGCTCCAAACAGAGTGGGTTTTGGGATACTGTACATAGAAGGATATAAATGTCAGAACAAACTAACATGGTTTAATCATTAAATTATAAATATACTTCTGATATATCACAAAATGTATACTGCATGTATATTAGACTTTATAGCAATTTACAATTGATTTCACGAAGATGCTTGGAGGCAAATAGTAGCACCTCTCTGTAATTTTTACATAATCACCTAAAGATAGGTCCTATGTTTGTTGTTTTCAGAATCAACTCCAATGCTTTCCACAATCTTAATATATACACCAAAGTTTGATCTATCTCACAGCATGCTATGCAATGTGTGTTTGATTACAAAGTTTTTCCAACATAACCAAATGCAAAGTCTATATTCAGTGTTATTCAGGAGTTATTTTAAATATATATTCTCAAACCAAGACTTAAATGTTGCCAGTGCTTATTAGAAAAGCCTTCATTCTGAATGTTCTGGAGACATAATTACAGATGATTTAATCAACTAAAGAACAGTATCAGTTATTAACTAGTGTCTGTGTTGTCCAAAACAAGTCTGGACAATGACACAAATTAGATAAAGCTACAAAAAATCATCGAAGTAGATAGGGCCTCATAGCTATCGTCTATTAGCTAAAGACTTGTGTAAACTTACTAACAATTAGATTAATTCTACTTTATTTTAGGATCACAGCACATTGCTCAATTTATTCGATCCTAGATTTCCATTATCCTTCTCTTCCCACCCATTTCCTGCATATTTGCTGCTAACTGTATTGATCCCAACTGTATTCTAAACATTATCTCCTCTAAAAACTAATCTAAAAACTAAATTCTTTGATTGCTAAGTATTATACTGATTTGAAACATTATACATACATCTTTCTGAGTTATTTCTTCACTGTTCTTTCCACATTTCCATTTCAGTTTTCTAGAACCTACAGGATCTGCCCATGTATACAGTACTGCTTTATTTGGTTCTAAAGTTTCTTCCATTGAAATGAGAGAACTGCAAAAAATAGGAAAATCTAGGTTTCAATGCAAAATACACCCTCACCAAATTTCTTATTATCTTTCTTCCAAAGCAATTATTTCCCAATGTTATTAAATTTCTGTCAATTAACTCTGAAAACTCAGTTTAAACATTCCCATGTTACAATGTTCAATTTGAGTTTTTAAAATTAAAAGATAAAAGCTTATTAATATATAGGTAGACTTAACAGATTCATTTCTCAAATATTTATATTTCACTGTAACTCTGCTGCTTCATATTCTATGCAGAAAAAGTGACAGGTTTATGATAGATTGCAGAGTTTTTGTTTTTTTTTAAAAACTATTCTTTCATTTTTGTTCAAACAATAATAACCAGTAAACAGAATAGACTAATTTATCAATTGTGTTAGATGCACTATTAAAAAGGATATGGTTAAATACATGATCACTATTTATTCATACAGCACTAAATTTTATGCTGCTTACCTTTAACAGTATACAAATAAAACATTGCATACATACCTTTGTCCATATTCGATTACTTCTTCTTTGGTGTGATTAATTATAAGGAATGGGGCTGCACCATCATGGTAATTAGAGAATATAATTGTTGTTGAATGTTCAGCTAGAGTAATATCCACAATAATGCCACCAAGCTACCAGATATGCAAAGATAAAATGATACATAATATGCATATTACATTCACTTAATTCAAAGATCTCAATGTTTCTGATCCCAAATTAATAGCAAAATAGTGAATTACTACTATTATTTTAAAACATGGAAAAGGGGTTATGTTCCCCAACGCTTCCAAAATGCCAAAACCTGGCAATACATTTTAGTTCTATTCACTCCAACTATATAGACCAGGCAAGAAGATGAAAAGTTCAGAAAAATGTATTAATCTCTGATCTTATCATAAAAATAATTGTATTAATTGAAGACATTCAAGTGATGCTGGTAGGTTTTAAAAATATAAAGATACTCACATACTTTTAACATGGTTTTAAATTAAACAAATGTATTTTACCTTAAGCTTATGAGATCATATCAAATAAGAACAGGAGAATATTTAAATCCATAAAATTTAAATCAAACAACTTTAATATTATACTAAACTTTATGGCAAATATACCAGATTATCTTTAAAGTCTTAAAAAAGTAAGGGAAAAGGAACTCATTGAGTTAGCTTGGAACTTCTTATGGAACAGTTGGGCAGCCAAAGAACATATATTGCCTTCAGCACCCCTAAACTACACACTTTAAACTGACATCAATACCATCAAATTTTAGCCACAGAAATGTGGTCAGATGGTATGGACAAGCATAGAAAGAGGGAGCAGTTTGACTCTTTTGACATTCCTACTCCCAACTTAAAATACTCTACCCAAAACTTTCAAAAAGCAGAAAACTATCAGCTCTACCTACTAAAATTGTGGCATCATCAGCCTACTATTTATCTGTTTAAAAGATTGGGAAGCAGAGCTGTAGGCAAACTCATTCTTTTCTCATTTAAAATTTATCTCTATATACTTGCCTTGTTATCTAAGTGAAGTAGTAAGCAATTTTCTTGTTTATCAAATCGTATAACGTTGGGTGGAATGTAAGAATCTTTTACTCTAACCTGCAACTTGCTGTCATTATTCTCAGGCCAAAATGGAATACACTGAAATAAGAATGAAATGCATTTATAAAGAAAACATATCATGGAACTATAGCTATCAAAAAACAGTATTTCTTCTTTACTTGAATATGAATATATACAGTATACAAAATCTTGAAAGCCAATGGCTAAATATCACTGAATGCTAGAATACAGCCCAATAAAAATGTTAATAATTTTTAAAAAAATCACTTTTAGAAATTTGCATGTGTGAAAATATAATTCACATGCTTCAATTTATAATAATAAATAGAATTCTAACTGCAGTTTTTAGTAAATGGTAGCATAAAACTTTGGAATGTAACTAAAATAATAGTACTACCTTGTTGAGTATGCTAATTGGGAAAGTTAAAGTTATATGCAAAATTTCACTGTTTTAACTTAAATTGGTGGAATTAACTTTGGGCAGTTTGTATTGTTTTTGTCACAGATATTATAAGAATAGTTGATGACTTTAATAGTCATTGCCAATTTTCATGCATTTTTTAAAAAAAATTTATCCTATGTGGCTCAGGAGATTTTGAGGCAACAATCAATGAATCAGATATTACACAATTTTTAAAGTGTAGAAAAAATACATATAATGGTGTTGTAGCATTTTCTTTTTCCGAATCAGCACTTTAAAAATAGGACATTATTGAATAAAAGCTAATGGATGCAAAGAAACAATTCATACATAAATGTGAAGTTCAGTTTTTTACAATAGATATAAACTTAAAGACTTAAAAAAACTTACTTGTTGGAAAAGTATTGGTACCCAATTTTCATTGCCTTCTTCAGCTACTTCTAAAGCATGTGTACTTCTATTTGTGATCATTGAAAAAGGTGTGAAAGTCACTATTCTAGTGATATTAAAGCTGCTATTATGTATAGTGACACCAACCTGGAAAATACAAAATTCTTTCATATGAATCACTCTCATTATTGTTAATAATGTCCTTATTTTTTCTTAAATAAGTTAATATTTCTGCAAGAAAAAATACAATTCACTCTGTAGTGAGTGAATGGGAACCAAATAAATTCTGCAAAAAATACATGTGATAAATTATTTTGCTTCCAAAGACATATTATACCTATACTATATATCAGCTAACAAGTTTAGCATTATCTAGTATAGACTGACAATAGCTTTTTCCAAATTCAGGAACATTTTGTTCAGGTTCCACCCTATTTGTAGATTGTATGAATTAAATTTGTTATCTTCAGCATCTAAAATATGTAAAATACTAATCATATATTAATATAAAATATTAAGCTGTGATGCTTACCATTAGCATTCAGGTTGATTTAAATTTTCCCCATATAGTAGGATAGACATCTGCAATACATTTGCTGATAACATATCTAAAAGCTATTGCTTATGGCATTAGAATTTGTGACCAGGTTTAGTCTAAGAGGTTAAGTGAATTGTGCACTTGTCCTAGGCAATGAAATGAAGCAAGTGCTAAGCCCATCCAGTAATTTTGACTGTATAAACTGCAATGATTTGAGTGTTACAGGACTAATTCTCTACAATCTTTTTTCAAAGTATTCTACAATTATTTGGATAGTAATTAAAGCATTAATTTCTATCAATCAGCTTTAAAGGGTTTTTTTAAATTTCCAATCTGAAGCTGTTTGTTCAAGATTTTGAAATATTGAAGAAAACTGACATGAAATGCAGGGGATGGCGTGGCTTGAATATGGCTAAAAACTGAAATGCTCTGGAAACTTATTTGGAAGTCAACCTTGTTAAATGAAATAGAATTTTCTTTAAAGTAAACATACAAAAATATGGCTGCAAGAAAAATACAATAAAACAACTTACCTGGTATTCCTTTTTGTGGCTCTTACATTTTACAAAGCCATGACTCCCAACTGTATCCAGGGAAAAATGATCAGAAAGTTCACTGTCTGTCACCATGAGTTGAACCTATAAGGAGGAAACTTGTTATTCAACCTTTATTATGAACAGAATTAAAGAAAAGAAAAACAGAGAAACGGTTAATATTCTTAGTTAAATGAAACCTGTAAAATATTATTTTGAAGTGCTTCATTTTCACATTTTAGTTAACCAACCATGCATTCTTTAAGCATACTCCGGTTCATTTGCGAGTTATAACAACACTCAAAACTTTTGGGATGCTAAACACTCTCAAATGTTCATTTGGCTATTTCAAGAGGGGGGATTGTTCCTTTGTCTCCTTTCTTATACTTCAGTATAGCAGCCCACCTGTGCCAGCAAAGGAGGCATGCTGCGGGACCTGTCAGTCAAGGAACTTTGGCTGAAGGGGCCCAGGAGAAGGGCCTTCTCTACTACGGCTCCTACCCTTTGAAACATCTTACCCCCTGAGGAGAGATCAGCTCCTACCCTTCTGACCTTCCATAAGGGTCTAAAGACCTAGCAATCCCACCTCCTTCCTGAGCATCCTGCTCCCTCCCCATCTTTTAACTATAATTTTATCTTTGATTATAACTCATTTTGACTCATTTTGAAATGAGATGGATGGCAAATAAATTTGATAGATAAATAAATAAATGTTAGGCTCCCTGAAGACTTCCTCTTTTGGCTGTTTAAAAAAAGCAATAATGTATATGATAACTATCTTATAGAATAAGAGTTCAAGGAAAGTTTCAAAGTTACAAAACATATAGTGCAGAATTAACTGTTTTTTTCTTAAAGTATTATAGAATAGGGATCATATTCCTTACTTATTGATACTCTTAAAAGCCATATTTTTTCAATGCCATGTTAAAAACAAAACACCTCTTCCTGTGTCCTAAATATAACAATGTATTAAAATATAATGATCATTAATACTGACTTGTAGCATTTTTTATAATAATAAGTTTCAAAGTACTGAAAAACTAAATATGATAAGGTTGATTTTATAAGACTAAAATCAATACCTTGTTATCATGGTAGAAGTGTTTAGGCTGGTAAGAAAAGAGAAGTGGCAACTTGTAGTCAGGTGGATGTTTGCGGTGAATACCATCGGCTTTATACTGCAACATTCGACCCGTCTTGTTGACCATCCAATAGGGACTGTGAATTGCTATAATCACTTGTCCTACAGCATATGTCACATGGATAGCTATATCCAAATCTGTCCTATCCAGGTCACTAATGCATGAAAATGTGATGAAACTAATTTCTTGCTGATCTGACTGGATGCAGTACTCAGTAGTCCAATCTTTATCAAGATAATTAAGTAAATACAATTCCAACTTGCTCTGATCCAGTAATGCATTATGAATCTGAGCAGAACATCCAGATTCTAGAGCACTGCGTGTGGTACTATATCCCTATGAAAGAAAAGTTTCAATACAGTTATAATACATATAATCAATACACTAATTCATGTATATGAAAAGGGAATGAAATGGAAAGCTGTTTGCACTGAAATATGACATCTGAAGTAATTACCTTAGTATTTTATTGGGAGATTCTGGTAATAATTAATATTAATATAGAATAAATGGGAAGTTAAAAGAAATTGTATTATTGAAAAACACATATTTCTCCACATATTATATGGGTTTTTTCTTTGATACTATGATTAATAACCCTCTTCAGTTTGTTCTTATAAAACTTTTGAAATGTTTTGAATTGGAAACATTTTTATTTCAAAATGCTGTTTCAAATTTACTGATCTAACTGGAAAAGCTCTGTCCTTATTTTACCAGGATGATTCCAAAGTGAACTTGTTTCCAGTAATATCAGAAATGCATCAAGACACTTCCAGTGATGTCAAGCTAGCTCTTTTTGGACTCAAAAATAGCTCTTCTAAATGGAAAGCTTCAAGCTGAAAACATTTCAATTATATTAGAAAGTAACTTTTGAAGGATTTGAAATAAATATTTAACTGGGCAGTACGTAGAATTCTTTAAAATCATATTCTGACTAAGCATTTACCTACTTGCATATTTATTATATCAGTGCAAAGATATAATTGCAATTAAGATACCAAAGATTTATCCTTGTGATCTAAAAAAAAGCGCTCTTCAGATTAAGTAGCAGGCCAGCTAATAATTACTTTACTAAGACTAACTGAAAAAATACTAGAAACTTAAAAGAGAATTTTCTATCGTATTTAGTGTGCACATGTGGCAGTAATTGAATTCTGGACATAGCCAAGCATATTTTGTGGGGTGTCAATGTCATTTATTCAGTGAAACTGAGGATATATTCTAAATTATAAGATCCAAAGAAAGAAAAAGGGAATTTAGAAAAAAAAAACACTACCTCTAAAGAATAGGCAATCTGATATGGAAGTAGATTGCGGAGAATAACAGAAGACCACAAATGAACAACATATGGTAAATCCCACTGATCATCTGTACATGTTGAAGTTATCAAAGTATCTTGCATTGGAACAATGTTGATAATAAGTGGGTGATTAGGTGATTTTAAAGACCGGCATTTCTTCTGTAGCAATTTGTCAAAATTCTTCACCATTTCATCAAAGCTAACACCTTCGCTGGATTCATATTCTCCAGAAGTTTCACTTTCATCAATTACTGGTCGAAAAAACAGTAACGACCTGTGAATAAGGACAATAAGTATTCTTATTTTCCTTTTCTATTAAGAATAGTCAAGATTTCTATCTAGATTCAGACAAATGAAACTAGAACAAAATATAATTAGATGCAACAAAAATAATGAACAACCAACTGCATTCAAATATATTATAAATGTAACCGTTTTGGATTATGGGTCTTTTGTTGCCTTATTAAGTAACATCATTGCAATTTGGTTGACATGTTATCTATATTTCCATTTTGTCTGCCTTCTGCAAGCTTAGATAATGGCTTATGGATAGATATGGTTTTCCAAGTCATCAATGCTTTCGGGGAGAATAGTTGTCATAAAATGGTAGAGATGATAGAATGGCTCAATAGGAAGATGTTATTATTTTCTTGTGCTTGTATATCATTAATTTATAATCTAAGAGAGATCTTCCAATCAGCAGGAAAAAATAAGAACACTCAGTGAGTAGCTTTTTGTTTGGAATTAAGATTAGAAAAGAAAAACCATCTTAAATAATTTTGACTTACAAGCAAAGAAAGTTTTAAACAGATAAAGAAGACAATAATTTTAGAAAAACAGATTTTTTTTATTCTTTGACAAAATTGCCTTCGAAAATAGTCCAATCAACTAGACAAATAATAATAATAATAATAATAATAATAATAATAATAATAATAATAATAATAATAATAATAATAATAATAATAATAATAATAATAAAGTTGGAAGGGACATTGGAGGTCATCGAGTCCAACCCCCTGCTCAGGCAGGTAACCCTATACCATTTCGGACAAATGGCTGTCCAGTTTCTTCTTAAAAACTTCCACTGTTGGAGCATTCACTGCTTCTGGAGGCAAATGACTGAAGCTTCATAGGATTATTGTTTATTGTTAAGTAAGAAAATAATTGGTAGATTTTACAAAATTAAGAAGGCATGGATAATATAAGCCAACACCCCCACCCCTTGCTCCCTGCTCTCCACCAATCCATCTTTTTAGTTATCATATTGATGTATTTATTCTAGTTGTGTTCTTTTGACATCGTTTACTTTATTGTTCTATTATTTTGCTTCTATTCTGTTTACATGTTTTATTTTTCATCCTTTTTATTACCTATCTCATGGTGAGATAGGTGGCAAATAAATTTAACAAACTCTATGACTGTATCTATGTCTTGGTGGACATACAAAAAGTTTAAAAAATGGACTCAAATATACACATTGCTACAGATTTAAAATATTAATATTCCATAAAAGCCAGAGCCTTTCCTTTTAGGACAGATGGACATAGTTAGAAAAGAGCAATAGAAGATTATGTCAAAATAATGGATTATAATGCACAAACGATGGAAAGATTTAGCACTACACAACGCGGAGGAATGGTTAGTAAAACTGACAGAACTTGCTGAGATAGCCAACCTGACTTCTTTAATTAGAGAAAAGACATTATAGTATTGACATTCATCAAAGACTGAAAACCCCTAATGGACTTTTTGTGTAAAAAAAGAAAAGAAAATGATTTTGTGACTTATGGTTTTAATGATTAGAAAGAATAGGTTATAGAAGGGAATTATGATGTAATCCTAGAGAAAAAGAGAGAGGTTTGAATAGAATTGTACGTATTACTGTCAAGAGGAAGATTAGAAGCCGTTTCTTTATATTACTTTTCATGTTTTCTGGTTTTCTTTTTTTTGTCTTTTTCCCTTTCTTTTCCTTCCTTTTACATTTGCTACAGGTAACTCTCAATTTACCATTCATTTGGCAACCATTCGAAATTACAACAGCACTGAGAAAAGTGACTTAGGACCTGGTTTTTGAGAAGTCAATGGAGGAAGCTAGATTTGCTTAATGACTGCATGATTCACTTAAAATTTGAAGTGATTCATTTAACAACCATGGCAATAAAGGCTGTAAAATTGGGTGCAACTCAATATATATATATATATATATATATATATATATATATATATATATATATATATATATATATATATGTTTTCTGAGGTTTTCACGGGTGTTTGTATGTAGGTCTTTGGTAATTCGGGTTTTCTCCCGTGTAAAATTGAAAGTGTCTTGGCAACGTTTCGACGAAGTCCCATTCGTCATCTTCAGGCTGGTGTCTTCGGCTTCGTGCTTCTAGGAGCAATGTGTGATCGCAGCTGTTTCTTCCTTTTAACTGCCAGTGGAGGTATGAACTGATTGGATGGGAGCTTGGCTGTGTTCTGATTGGGTGGAGGTGTGTTCTGATTGGTTAGGGACTACAGCAATGCAGCTCTCCATCTCAAATTCCCCTGCAACTCAGACTAATCCTAGCACAACAGGGCCCCCACCCAAGCAGAGCACACCCCCATCCAATCAGAGCACAGCCAACCCCCCATCCAATCAGAGCACATCCAACCCCCCATCCAATCAGAGCACAGCCAAGCCCCTAACCAATCAGAACACACCTCCACCCAATCAGAACACAGCCAAGCTCCCATCCAATCAGTTCATACCTCCACTGGCAGTTAAAAGGAAGAAACAGCTGCGATCACACATTGCTCCTAGAAGCACGAAGCCGAAGACACCAGCCTGAAGATGACGAATGGGACTTCGTCGAAACGTTGCCAAGACACTTCCAATTTTACACGGGAGAAAACCCGAATTACCAAAGACCTACATACAAACACCCGTGAAAACCTCAGAAAACAAATATAGATATATATATATATATATATTTGTTTTCTGAGGTTTTCACGGGTGTTTGTATGTAGGTCTTTGGTAATTCGGGTTTTCTCCCGCGTAAAATTGAAAGTGTCTTGGCGACGTTTCGACGAAGTCTCATTCGTCATCTTCAGGCTGGTGTCTCTTCAGCTTCGTGTTTCTAGGAGCAATGTGTGATCGCAGCTGTTTCTTCCTTTTAACTGCCAGTGGAGGTATGAACTGATTGGATGGGAGCTTGGCTGTGTTCTGATTGGGTGGAGGTGTGTTCTGATTGGTTAGGGGCTTGGCTGTGCTCTGATTGGATGGGGGGTTGGCCGTGCTCTGATTGGCGGGGTGTGTGCTCTGCTTGGGTGGGGGCCCTGTTGTGCTCAGATTAGTCTGAGTTGCAGGGGGGTTTGGGATGGAGAGCTGCATTGCTGTTGTTTGGCTTCGCGTTCGTGGTCGTGCCACATCTTCAAGGTGGGTGTCAGTTTGCTTCACGTATGGAATGGAGGGGTTTAAGTTGGCCAATGATGCAGCTGTGGTCTGGTTTCTGGTCCGCGGTCGTGCCTCATCATCGGTGCAGGTTTGAGTCTGCTTTTTGCGTGGATGTGTGGTGGTGACATCATGTGTGGTCTTCGTGAGTGTGGGTCCAGTGTTGCTCCTTGTGCTAGGGACTCGTCTGTCAATAAGGCTGGGTTTCCAAATGGCTGGTAGGCGGGAGGTATCATCTCGTTTATTCATGCTGTGTGGGCGTTTTTCTATCTCGATGGCTTCTCTGATTATTCTGTTGTTAAAAGTGTTCAGTTTTGGCAATAGTTCTGGTATTTTTAAAGTCAATTTTATGTCCTGTGGCTTTGAGGTGTTGGACCAGGGAGGATGTTGGTTCCTCTTTTCTGACTGAGTTCTTGTGTTCTTCAA